>QLOH01000021.1:0-1200000 GCA_026901365.1 Sesbania bispinosa | reverse complement strand
ATTATCTGAAGCATATCCTCGTCTGAAGAAGTAATGTGAAGACTCGAAGACAAACTTAATACTCGACTCCGTATGAAGCATACCTATCATCTGAAGAATGGAAGCTGATCAGAAGCACTCCGTGTGACTGAAGGACTGAGGGCTTCAGAACCAAGAAATGTTCTCAAGAAGATATTGTCAAAGCATGAAGAACACTATATCCAATGGACTACTTTATTTCGGCACAAAAGTTAGGCATACTTTTCTGCCTCGATCAAAAGACTTGCACAAATAAGGAAATCCTGCAACGACTGCTACATCTACAATAAAAAGGGTACTGTATACGCAGACATACTGCACCTGCTACTGTCCAAAAGCAAATCAGAAGTCTGGACAAGAAAATATCGAGAAAGATGTTTGAACTAATATTATTTAATTCAACATCTATCCAAATATCAAAAGAACTAGAAGAGACAAAGATGAATAAAGCTAGGATCGTCTGAAGTAAAGGAAGAAGCATTCTTCTGAAGTAAAAAAAGAAGAAGATTCCTGCTAAAAGGAAGAAGCATCTTGCTTTAATCATCTGAAGAAGAGAAGAATCATATTGCCGGAAGAAAGGAGCGAGTTGAAAGCATTTCAATTTGAAGAATTAAAAGAAGCTTGAAGCTATCATCTGAAGGAAGTTATAAGTGGCTTAACAGTCTGAAGAAATGAAACTCTCCGAATGCATGGAACAGATTTCAACATAGAAGAAGTCACAAGAGAAGCTGAGACCATATGATTCAACAGCTATAATATCATATGTCTTTATTCAAAGAGGAAATAGCAACAACAACTATTGTCCTTAGGACAAGACACCTCACTCAAAAAAGAAAGAGGAAACTGTGTCAGGAGCAAATGAAAAGGAGTATATACAAATAAGCAAAAGGACAAATCCAACGGATACCTCCTCATACATACTCTAAAGGAAAACAGATGAAAGCAAAAAAAAGCTGAAGAAAGCAGAAGAAAATCAAGAGAGAGAAGAAGCATAAAAATATCAAGGAAATCTCTCAAAGGAGCTCATCAATGACGTGTCAGAACAAGATCGTCTGAACACTTATTTTGCTTAAGAAGAAGCAACCGTTTGAGAAGCTATTAACAACGACTATATGAGCCACATCATCAACATCTCAACGGTATTATCAACATCTTCAACGGCTATATTTCATCAGAACATATAAATAGCCTCAAGATTGAATTTGAAGAAGTTGGCATTTCTTGCTAACCAGAGGTAGTTGCCATTCCTCAGAATGAAAAATAGAAGTGCTGCCATGTATTATCATATTCATAATTAACCCATGGCATATTACTGATTACGCAGAAGAGTTTGGTTCATAGGAAATCAATTACCATATTCAACCAATCTTCTAAAAATACAGAGTTGAATTAGAGCTTAGAAGAAAATACTTTCTCTATAAAACCTTGAACTTAGATTTATTCATTGTATCCTGAGTAGTACTCAGTTAACCTCTAGTACAGGAAGAGATTAAGTTTATGTTTCGTGGAAACTTAAACTTAGTTTAGTTTGTAAACACTTTATGTGTCTGAGAGCCTGGAGAGGCTTTGTGTAAGAAAGAATACTTGTTGAGCCTGGAGAGGCTTGTCTGTAAAAGAATATTGCACTGAGTTGCCTGAAGAGGCAGTTGAAAATAAAAGAATACTTGTGGTAGAGCCTGAACAGGCTTGATAGAAAAGAATACTTGTATCTGTGGTTTCAGATAGTGGAAAAATCCAGTGGTGGTTTACCCTGGGACTGGATGTAGCTCACTGGATTTGTGAGTGAACCAAGATAAATTTTGTGGCTAAGTTTTCTATCCCTTAAACTCCTTAATCTACAACTTTATATTTCTGATGGGGATTGAACAATATTTTTCATAATAAACTTAACACAACAATTTCAATAAACTAAGTTTTCCAAGATAATAACTCATTCAGTTAATCTTATATCGTTTGGAGTATTACAAAGAATATACTTTGAAAAACATCTGAAATAACTCTTTGAAGTGGATCTGAAACAGTTTCAGTTAAGAAGTTAGAAGCAAACTTCAGACGATGATCAATCATCTGAGATTACTCAGAAACTGTTCTGAAAAGATTCTTTGTAATATCTTTCAGAAGGTATCTTGAGATGCATGTGAATATCTAAATCAATTTAATCAAAAGTCCAAACAAGTTTTTGATCTAGTCACCTTTTCTTAGTCTCTATGCTTGTCCTTCTTATCTTCCGCAATTTTCGTATTAACTCTGGTTATAAACATTTCACATTAATTTGTTTTTAATGATTTAGTAATTTATGTTTAGGATTTCCAAAATGGTAAAAATATTCAAAACACTATTCAACCCCCCCTTCTAGTGTTTCCTGTGGAACTAACACCGATATATATAAAAACAGGGATTTATAATTAAATACGAGAATTCACATACACTTGGGGATTGAATCAACTACATCCAATCCAACTGGAGAGTTTAGCTACTTATGGTAGCCATTACAAACCAATGAAGAATCTGTCACCTTCTTCAATCCCTGTGCCTCTATCTTCACACTCTATTCTAAGCTCACCGACTCACCTCTCATTAATCTGTGCAAAAGGACCTATTTATAGACTAAGGAAAGCTATTTTAAATTAGGAAGAGATCTATCTGTATTTGAAATTTAAAAAGCTATTTCGTGTGTTGCGCTGAGCGCAGGTGAAGCGTGACTTCCAGTAAGATATGCGCTCCACCTGCGCTGAGCGCAGGTGGAGCATGAAACACGCTGCAGACTTTCTTTATTTCTTCATTTATCAGCTTGATCCCTTTCTGATCTTGTCATTGCTTGATTGGCTTTCCTTGCTTCCCCTTTTTGACTTGATTATGTGATTTATTTGTTTTGAATTTAAACTAGGAGAGTTATCTTCAGAATCTTTGTTTAAATGGCTCTGATCATATCCTTATTTTGTTCTCATTTAAACTTCAAATCTGCTAATATTCTCCACAATTAATGGTATCTTCTTTTCCAATTCAAAACTCTCATAAATCTGCACAAATTAACAGATTTCTAATTAAAATAGCATCAAATTCAAATTCAAATTAAATAATCACAATTATTACAATTATTCACAAAAAGGGATTATTTTGGGGCATAAATTACTATTTTATTCTTGGTCAGTGCAGTAAAAACATAAGAAAATATCATATAATTTGCACTTATCAGCGAGCACGTCCCTGTTTTTAAAAATACGCTGAGCCTTCTTCTTTATTCATTTTTCTCCTTCCCCTTAGGGTTTCTAGAGAGAGTGTGAGGCTTAGAGAGAGAAGAAGCAAGGAAGAAGAAGAAGGCTTGGTTGGAGTCTCTACCCCACCATTCCAAGGCTTGGATTCACTATCTCCCCCTCCCTCTCCTCCATTAGAGGTGAGTATAACTCACACACCAACTCTCATACTTGCTTGAATCTCTTGAATGACCCCTAATCCCTCATTTCCCCTTCCTTTAGTTTTGTATGTCCTTGAATGATTGTTGATATTCTGTGCTTGGTTGTTGGGTAGATGTTAGGGTAATGTATGTTTAAGGTTCACCTATTCCCTGTTATGGTTGTTGAGTCTCAAAGGATTAAATATATGAAATTAAAAATATTTTGAGTCTCACTCTCTTAAGTTTTAATGAACAACAAATATAAAATATAAAAGGCATTTATATGATACTATGCTCTCACAGGATGTTGCACTGTTTCAGATCATATTGTCTGTGTAAAAGATCATCTGAAAGATCAACTTCATCTGAAGAGTGTTTATCATCTGAAGACTTGAAGATCATCTGAAGCACTCCTTGCATCTGAAGGCTGAAGGTATCAAGTTTAAGGTTTGACCCGTGAAGACGTTACTATGTAAGAAGAACGTTCATCTCAATGATCTAACCCTTTTCAGCATAAGAATCAAAGCTGCTTTCTCTCCTCGTTCAAATGTTTAGCATTTTTAAGGAAAGTCTGCAAAGCTGCTGTACCTGCTCAAAAGCATTGTGTGCACAAACCTGCTGCACCTAAAACTGCTTAGAACGTGTTGGACAGAGTGTTCTCAACGTCTCCTGAAGCATTTAATGCTATTTGACAACGGGCAACATTTTCTCGAAGACTATAAATATGCCCATGTAGATTTAAGAAAATAGTGAAGCAAAGTTATCAAAGAAATCTTACTCTACGTAAACGCTGCAAAAATACTCTGATATTTTCTTTACATTTGCTTATTTGCTTATCCTGAGTAAATCTCAGTTACTTGTACACTTCTGATAAATTCAATCTATCATATGAATATAGTTGATTGAACTTTATCTGTTTTTATCTTAAAACAGTTTGGGTTACAAGCCTGGAGAGGCTTATTGTTTGAAAGAATACTTGGGTTACACTTGGATAAGTGTCTGAGAGCCTGGAGAGGCTTGGTGAAAGAAACAATACTTGTGGTAGAGCCTGAAGAGGCTTGGTGAAAGAAACAATACTTGTGGTAGAGCCTGAAGAGGCTTGGTGGAAGAAACAATACTTGTGGTAGAGCCTGAAGAGGCTTGATAGAAAAGAATACTTGTAATCTTGCAAGATTAGTGGAAATCCAGTGGTGGTTTGCCCTGGGACTGGACGTAGCTCACAAGTGGTAGTGAGTGAACCAGGATAAATTCTTGGCTGAGTTTTCTTTCCCTTAAACTTTTTCAATTCAGTTTTTAAACTAACAAAGGGGTTTTGAAAAGTTTTCAAGAGCAAAAATCTTAACATCAAACAAAACTATTTATCAAAACTGTCTTTGTGTCTGAACCAAGGTTCAGAAGGTAGTAACTAACTTCAGACGATCTTTCATCATCTGAAGTTTTTACAGAAACTTTTTAAAGTATTTTCTAAAACCAAAAGGTTTCCATTGAAACACTATTCAACCCCCCTTCTAGTGTTTCCCTGTTTTTCTTACAATGGTTATTTTGCAGATTATGGTTTATGCTTGGAGAACATGTTATGACTGATTGTGGGGATTGGGTTATGAGATTTATGTGATAGGGTTCATGATATCTAAGAAAAATGATTAGACCTAGCATGATCCATGTAATACATGTTATGTGTGTGCATTGCATTTGGCCTTTGGCCCCAGTTAATTGGAAAAATAAATTTGAGCTTTAGCTCCCAGTTCAAAATGAATTTGGCTTCGGCCCCAGGTTTTGGCTTCGACCCCAGTTCACCTAATAAAGAAAATATTGATTTCAGAAATTGAGTTAAGACTTGGGTGATTAGTACCCAACTAATAAGGGTAATTGGTATCCAGAGATTAAGGGTGATTAGTACCCAGGGTGATTAGTACCCAGTGGTGGTGATTAGTACCCAAGGAAGAAGTTCCTTGTAGTCTAAGCTCAGGTCTAGCCATACAGATATAAGTGATAAGACCCCGTTGGCTAGGTAATGCCAACCCGCCGGTTGAGTTATGCCGATGATGTGCATTCATGCTTAAGTTTATGTTCATGACAAGTTATTGAGTGTTGATTTGCCTTTGTATGTTATTTCGTTTGAGCCATGATATGATATTATGAGGTAAGGTGACCGGAATAGTTTATGTATGACCTTCTGATTTGTGATGTATGTTGCATCTCATACGCCTGCTTCCCCACACTGCTTGCATGCATAGTTGTGCTCATTGAGACACTAGTCTCACCCCACGTTGTGGGAACACATTTTAGTTATGCAGGGTGAATTGATTGAACACTTGGAGAGAGGATTGAAGCTCGTAGAGTGGATCATCCACCCCAGTTGCCAATAGGACCCTATGAGGGATTGAGAATTATTTTGAGTCGTATTATGCTATAATAAGCTGAAAGTTATTTGTTATGATAGATTGTTATTTTGAGCCACTGAGTGGCAAACGGATTTTGAAATGTATGTTGAATGTTTATTGTATTCAACTTATGTAAACGTTGGACTTACATTAAGCTTTTGGGAGTGTGTTTGTTACGATACCGATAATAAAGCGAAATAATTTCAGAAATTTGAGGATGGTGTCTCCAACGAGCATTATTCTTGAATTAAGAAATTAGGACGTTACAAAGCTCACAGCCGAACTAAAAGCAACAACAGAGGAAAAAATAGCACCACGTGACTAGTATTTGCCTGCACCTAAAAAAGAAAAAAAATCACATAACTAAAGGTGAGGTCAAAGGCAACTAGTAATTTGATACAAGAGGAAAAAATCTTATTAATTTTATCCAAACTAAACCATTATGCAACAATCACATTTAGAAAAAAAAATTAAAGTTATTTTAAAATCATAAATTTTTATAAAGATAAGATAAAGTCAAAGATTCCAATAAAAAACAGCTCAACTTGTCTAATATATATGAAGCCTCCACAACATGTACAAACAAAACTTTCTCTCAAAAGTGATTACTAGGCCATTTTTATAATTAAAAAATTGTATCTCTTTAATGAGAGAATATTCCAGAGGTCCACTACTGACATATTGTATTTACTTTTTCTCAAAAGTCACCAAGCCATTTTTGTAATCATCTACTAGTTACCAAACTTCATTGGCCCCATCCTTTAGTCCCTATCTAAAACCCAACTTCCTTTCTAAATAAGATTCATCAATGCCTTAGAACTCTCCTACAATGAACTCTCTCAACACTCCCTCTCTCTCTCTTTACTATTTGCCTAATCTTGCTCCATATGGAGACTCACACTGTCATTGGGAAAGTCACACAAGAAAACACAAAAGAAAGACTAACCAAAGGAAAAGACGGTGATGAGATTCTAACCTCAGAGGCGCACGATGGGAGGGATGCGCCACGGTACCATAGGAGAAGACGGTGGTGCACGATGAGAAAGAGAAGCATACACAAAGAGAGAAGCACGATGAGTGGCCATTAGAGAGCAATTTAGGGATTCCTAATCTATCATGCTATTTTTATTTTAGGATTTTATTTTTGGAATGAAGGATATGAGAAGTTTTATTTTTCATTTTATTGTTTTATTGTGTATATGGTTTTTGAAATTAAGAGGAGATGAGAAGTCTAAATTTTTTAACATATTTACCTGGGAATGAAAAATTTGGGCGGGTATATATATTAAGCAACATTTATAAGTGTTTCTTATTAATTTTAAAGAAAACAACCTGCATTTCATGAATAACTGTGGCCTAATTTCAATTTTGCGAACAATTTTTCTCATGTTGCATAACATAAAATAAACAATAATTCATAAAGTGTTGCCTATTATACACTTTAAGATCGGTTTTATAATGGTTTCCTAAGATCAGTTTTACAACTAAAAAATGTTGGATATTCCTTATTTCAGGAACAGTTTTCAACTCATTCAGCTGAGAAGTGGCCACGATTAGAAATTTGTTTCCCATTCCATGTTTCTGGAACGGTTTTGCAGCTATTGACTAGAGAATTGTCCACATTCCAATAAAGTGTTGCCTATATATGCTTTTGGGAACAATTTTACGATTGTTGTCAATTAAAGTGTCAAAAGTTAACAAAAGTGTTGCCTATTCTATGTTTCAAGAACACATCTTTAGCCATTGCCTAAAAACATGGATGTAATTTATATACACTATCAGTGTAAATAAATTTTACACAGACATCTAATGGTGTGCCACCAAATCATTTAATGAATGTAACACCTTATGTGTTATTAAATTCAATAAATGATGTGGCAGCACATCATTAGATGTCTGTATAAAATTTCTTTACATTGATAGTGTACATATATTAATCTCAAAAAACATTTCATAAAGCCTAAAATATATGTTGTAGTGATACTTTTTATATGTTCCACTTTGACCCATTAATTCTCAAATATTAGCCAAAGTTGTCTTAAATTTATTGGTTTCAATAAAATTATCTCTCATGGTGGAGGTTAAGATTTAGGAAAATGATTTTTTTTAGTAAAATAGAAAGTATTAATTAAATTAGAAGTATAAATACCAATCAGTGGTTAGTCATAGTGAAAGTGGACTCTGACCTCAGAAGGACTTTACCTGCAAGGTTATGGGTTCGAATGTTGGAGTCGTCACTCTTGGGAAGGCTTTACCTAACCACCACCTCATCCCGAGGGAAGGCTTTAGCTAACCACCACCTCATCCCGAGGGTTAAACCCACAACTTTACCTGTGGGGGATTCCCAGTCAAAGACCAATAAAATTAGAAGTACAAATGAACAATAAATATTTTTTAGTTATTTTAATAAACAATTTCAATTTTTAAAAGTATTATCCTAAGTCGTTAGGGCTAATGTTATCATAATCATAAATTTATATATTAAACAAACTATCAAGTCTTTCATGTGTGTCTGATAACAAGATTCATGTAACGTTGGTGTGACTTTAATTATTTAACACTAATACTTTTAATTTAAAAAGACATTATAATAGTTTTTAAAATATTAAGAGAGATAAAAATGAGTATTTATTAAAATATTAAGAATAAAAATAAAAAAAATATAATAAGCTACAAGTTAAAATGTTATTTGAAATAGCGTCTAGAAAGAAAATGTTATAAACTACTAAAATAAGCTCCCTTATCAAACACAACTTATAATTTGGTCAAGTGAGCTTATAGGTAGTTAAATACGCTATAAGCTGGTATTTTTAAATATTAAATTATCACCCGCTGATATATTGGAATTGATCCAGTTGTGCTCCTGGAAATGGCTTAAGTCAAAAGATAGTAATTTTGATTACAGTTTTGCATCCTGGCTTCTGCAACCGCACGAATGTCTGAGTATTTGGTAATCAAGGGTGCTGTAGATTCAATTTTTGCTGGTTGTATTTTGTTGGGATTCATTTATCAGCTGAGCTCATGTTATGCTTGTCTTTTTCTACTGGTTCATATCTTACTTTTATTGGTGAAGTGGCACAAATTTGGGACTTTACGGCTCTGGAAAAATTTCATCCTCATGGTGTTGTTTTTTTTTTTCTTATAAGTGGTTTTGCCTTTTCTTGGCATTTTGTCATCGTGTTTTGATCTAATGTCCCTGTATGGTGTTTTGGCTATTGTTCCTTTGTTATTGTGATTATTGTTGCAGGGTTGTTATTCTTGCTTTTACTGGGACAATGTTCTATGTATTATTTTATTCCTAGCCTTTTCTCTCCATCAGATTTTATGTATTTGTATATGGGTTGGAGTACTTCTTGTACTCTCTTTAATTTTTTTATTTTGCTTAACAAAAAAAAAAATGCTATAAGCTAGCATATTTGTCTTGCTAAATACATACATAATATCTTGCAAAACATATTCTCTTTTTCTTTAAAAAAATTAAATTAACATTTTTTTCTCTTAATTAGTAAAAAAATGTTTTGCTGAAATGTTGTATTTTTATCGAAAGATAGAAAAAATAATATTGTATCATTAGGCCTTGTTTGATTTCTATTTTAAAAAAATCGATTTTAATTTTTGAAAACAAAATAAGTAAGACTTGTGATCTTGAGTTTGAGTATTGGACATGCATGTTAAATGCACGTAAGGATAACTTTGTCGCCCATAGAGGTTATACTCGCTCGAACATGATTGCCTTCCATGGACGATACATGTGGTTTTACACAAGAAAAAAAGAATAACTAAGACTTTATTTTTAAAAACATAAAACACTAGCATTAACACTTTTTTTTAATGAATCCCTTTATCTAATCTTAAAAAGATTAGAAAAGCAAAATACATATTATTTTTCCGCAAACTTTCTTTGATGTTCTTACTTTTTCAAATTTTATTAACATCTCACTCTCACAATTATTTCTTTGTTCCTACAAAAACCCAAGATTTAATGGTGAAGAATCAACATACTAAATCGCCTACTTCCTTCCCTTTTTTAGTGCAATAACCCCCTCCTCATTTTTTTTATTACAAGTTTTTTAGAAAGCATTGAAAACAACTAGAAATTTTGCAATTGACATAAAAAATAGTATCTAATTCTGATAACTATCATTCTTATGTGGAGTCTTCTAATTAAGTGACCAATTTAGAATATAGAATATATTTTTTAAAAATAATTGTATATTTTTTTAACGTTGGTAGGTCACACATGGGTTTTCCTCAAGCATTAGAAAGTAGTACAAGATCAAAATGTAAACAAAAAATAAAGGGTAATGATAACGAATGTTCTAAGAGCATTTGTAGTACATTTGATTCCTATATATTGAGTCAATGATTGACAATATTATACCATATATAGTTTTTTGGTGCAAGATCATAGGAATCATCCACGGAAGACAATCTTGTTTGAGTCGGGTAAGAACTTTATGAGCGACAGAGCTCTCCCTCCGAGTATTTAACACAATTGCATACCCAGATCTCAAACTCGAGACCACTGGTTAAACCGATATAGCCCCTTATCAGTTGATCCACGTGCTTGGTGGTTATACCATATATAGTTTGGAAAACTAATAAAAGGAAAGAAGTATAAGGAACAACAAAATAATTCTTATACCGTTTGAGTTTGAATTAATCTTCTTTCATATCATGGAGGAGAAAGATGCTTTTGTAATTTTGTAATTAATTATTGATTGTAATAAATAGATGACTTGAAGAATACGTCATTTCTCGTCGCATTTTATATAAAAAAAACTAATGCAATTGTATAGGCATAAACAACAAATCTTGTAACATCCATGTCAATAATTCAAAAGTCATAAATTGAATCTAAAAAAGAGTACATAACACATGTGATTATGTAATGTTTGAAATTACAATATGCAATTTTGAAATAATTAAAAGAGAAAAATGAGTAGGTAGGAGTTAAAAATGTAAATTTAATTCACTTAAAATCCATCAAACTTAACCATAAACTGGAAAATATAAAGATGGGTTATGTATGTCTTATTCAAAAGAAAGGATGAATTGAAGCAAGAGTTGATATATCAACAAAAGAAATGTAGTAACAATGGTAGAAATTTTCAAATATTGACATGGCAAGGCTATAATCTGCACTTTTGCTTTTATATATTATAAATAGTTTGGGAAAAGTATCCAAGTCAATACATAGGTTTCAATATTGTCTTAGTTATGAATTTAGTTAAACATCATAAATGAGAAATACATAATGTAAACCAATGCCATAGAAAATTTCATAGTTTAGAAATATAAAACAAACCAAAGAACTAGAAACCCTTTTCCACTCACCCTTTTTACTAAAACTACATTGGCTAACCAGGTGACATACTAGATTTCTCTAATGAAGTCGACTTCCAAGAGCTCGATTGTCAGCTCCTCGATAGCTTACTATTTCTCAGTGCTCATCCTGTTATGCTTTTGTGCTATTGGCTTTCATTTCAAATCGACTGAGAACTTGTGGTAGTAGAAGGTAGGGTCTAACCATTGCGTGTCTACTACTGCCCAGGTGAACAAGTCCTAATTCTTTTAGAGCAGCGCTTGCATCTGTTCTTGCATCTCCAAGGACATGCTTGTCCCGACCTTGGTGGTGTGATTCGGGGTTTCCCCAATTTGAAAGGGTTGAGATTCTTCATCTAGCTTTGGTTTTTCTTGATTCTTAGACTCCCAATCCACATCACCTTAGTGATCGATATCTATTATCTACCAACATGACATTGTGTCACTCTAGGAGTTGTTCTTTAGTACGTTTTTGCCTTCTGGAGGGGAATCTCCTTTGATAAACGCATGTTTTGGTTATAGAAACTGGGAGCTATCTACGGATCACCCCTTCATAGTGGCTATTCTTCCTTTCCCTGTTAGGATTTGAGGACTGGGTGGGGGTGGAGATGATTTCTCTAATAAGGTTAAGTAATGGTCGTCCTAGGATAACATTGTAAAAGCTTTGGCAGGGTACCACCATGAACTTTGCTTTGGTGATTTTGCTTCCTTCATTTCCCATAAAGATCAATTGTGTTTCCACATACCCATAAGGTTGAATCCTTTCTCTTGAAAAGTTAACTAAGCCATCGTTAAAAGGGAGGAGGTTCGCCGAGGTGAGATTTATCTTTCTAAAATAGTCTTTGTAGATTATATTGGCAGTGCTTCCCTGATCCACCAAAATATGCTTTACGTCGGCTATAACTATTATGGTTTGGATGACTATGGGGTCATCATAGCCCAGGGTAACGGAACTGTAGTCTTGATCATCTAAAGTGATTGTAGGGGAATATTCACTTCTACTGGCCATGGAAACTCCTCTTAACTGGCCTTGCACTCCCATCACAACTTTTGGGCACCTCTTCCTAGAGTTGGCTGACATGCCGCCCCTACCTAAGCCCCTAACAATCATATTAATGCACACTCAAGGTGGGTCTTCCCATCTGCTTTGGATGGGGGATTTATTCTTCTATTGTTAATCTAATCTTCCTTCACTCCTTGGGGACTAGGATCTTTGCCTTTTTTTTTTATGCCCCTCTCATCTAGGCTAGGAGACCCGTCTCTTCTCTAGTGTTCTTGGTCCTGATCTCCTCCTTCATTACGTCCATACTTAACACATGGTCTATGTCCGCCATCTTAGATGAGTTGTTCAATAGCATTTTTAGCTGGTAGCAATCGTCAGTGTGTTGTGTCGATGTCCCTTATGGAAAGAATAATATCAATCTTTATCCTATATCAATCTTTATAGGAGGTAGTCGTTTAACCTCAGCTAGTTCGGTGTTGTGGACCTCTTTGTAGATCTGAGATAAATTGTGGTTTAGAGGGATGTATTCTCAAACAACCTCAAAATTATTTTTTCTTGTCCTTCTTTATTATCCTGACCTTGCTAGTGGTCTTACTCTTTTTATTACTCCTTATGGGTGGGACATTCTTAGTGTATTTCTTTGTTAACAAACTGTGTGGGTTGTTCTTGGAATGTAGCCATCGTATGCACATTTACGCTCCTGATGGATATATGCTAAAGTTTTCCCTACTTCAAAGCCCCTATTACACAATGTAGTTATACCTCATCGGTCGGGTTAGGAGTGAAGGCTACTTATTTATAGAACTAAGAAAGGAATGACCGAAGGTACTCGTTTCCCCTTGGATGATTTTAGAAAGGGAGTGAAAATCCCTAGGCAATTGGTTTGAGACGGTGAACCTTTTGGCAAAAGCTATAGTCGAGTAATCCCATTTATGTACTGAGTTCTGAGGAAGAGACTTTAACTAGGTAAGGGCTTCATCCTTCAAGGTTCGGGAAAAACTCTTGTAGATTATATCATTTAGGGCTCCTAGGAAAAGCATTTCATTGTAGGAAGTCCTAAGTGCTTCTCGCAATACGTTTCCCTGTCTAGGTAACTATAGTGAACGGTCTAAAATTTTGATCCAGGATCTCAAACTACCTTAGTGATAAGTGTTCATTTATAGTTAATTTTCATTTTGAATTTAGGTACTTATGGTTTGAATTGTATTTATTTAGAAGTTAAAATTCCCTGAACTGAGAATTATTGAATCTAATCATCTTTTTCTGAGTCATAGTTGAAATTGAACTTTGAATGACCCCAATTATTGGTTTTACAGAGTAATTGAAGAAAAGAGCAAAAAGCTGGAAAATGCCATTCAACCAAATTCTTACTCAACCGAGGAAGGTCTCGCTTGAGCGAGAAAATTCTAGAAAAGGGTGTTTTTTTGTCTTATTCTCGCTTAAGCGAGAATATGTTTCTTCACCTTGAAGAATTCTTCTCGCTTGAGCGAGGTTTTTTTCGCTCAAGCGAGAATTCACTTACTCAGATAAAAAGCATGGCAGAAACATAATTGAAGGGATCGTAACTTACACTTTTCCATTTTTAGAAAGGTCAGGATGAGGACAGAAACGAATGAAAAAGCTCCGGAAGCAGATTTTCTTCATTTCTTCTCCAAATCTTGTGTTTGTAATGGCTGCCATCAGCAGCCAAATCTTCTCTTGGGATTGAATGTAGTCAATTCGAACTCGGATGTATTCTGATGATTTATATATATATATATATAGTAATTTTGTTTCTATTCGATATTGGTATTTTCATTCTACTCTTACTGCTTGATTCTATTTGATCAATAGTATCCTGATTTTGATTTTGAGATTTAACTGGAAAGTACTTCTTGAAATCTGATCTGAATGAAAATACTCAATATGTTGTAATAGTAGGAATAGATTCCAATGTATCGATTGCTTATAACACCTGATCGTAATGCTAGATAATATGTTAAATATATGAGGAATCGGTATTTAGGATATTTTTCTTATGAATTTTATACTTGAGCAATCTGTATAAATGACTTTCGTGTGTTGCATCAATATCGATAGTTTCGATTGCTATATATCTCTGAATAACCAGTATACAGAAGAGTGAGATAGATGAAATTCAATCCCATCTTCATTAATTGAATCTTCTATATCCTTTTAGTGTATTATGTGAATGTTATTGAAACCTTTCATTATCAACAACTATGAACAATTTTGATTTCTGTGTAAATATACTTAGCGAGTGTACAAATTAAGAAATTTAACAGAGAACATAGTTCATCGTGAGTACGACAACCCTTTTTACTCTACTACGCTACAATTTACTTTGGTTCGCTTGCCAAAGAATCAACAATCAGTCTCATTGTGAACGGGTGTTGGAAGGGCATGGAAATCAGGTCCAAGTCAACCAAGTTTACTACTGCAAATTATTAGAACCACAGGAAACACTAGAAGGGGGGTTGAATAGTGTTTAAGAACTTTAAATCAATTTTGAAAACCTTTTGAAAAATATTAAATGAATCATGACAAGTTGTATTGAAAAACTTGATTTATAAATACTCAGAGTTATTTGTGTTGTGCGGAAGCTTAGAAAATAAGTTTTTCAAGGTTTTAGTAAGTATGTTGAAGTTGTTAAGCTTTCTAAAATACTTCAGAAATATTTTTATTAATCTTTCAATTAACTTAGCTTCTTATTTAGAAATTGAGTTATCTGAAAAACATCTCAAGGTACCTTCTGAAGATTATTTCAGAAAATCTTTTCAGAACTGTCTCTAAACTACTTCAGATGATTAATGATCGTCTGAAGTTTGTTTCTAACTTCTGAACTGAGTTCTTTTCAGACTCATTTCAGAGGGTTATTTCAGAGGTTCTTCAAAGTACATTTTCTGCAATACTTCAAATGATATGAGATAAATTAAAAGTTAGTTTATCTTCTGAAATCTGTTTTATTGAAATTGTTGAATTAGAGTTTGATACGAAAATTACTTTTCAATCCCCTTAGGAAATATAAAACCAAAAATAAATGAGTTTAAGGAAAAGAAAACTTAGTCAAGAATTTATCCTGGTTCACCCACCAACCCAGTGAGCTACATCCAGTCCCAGGGCAAACCACCACTAGATTTTCCACTATCTGAACTCAGATACAAGTATTCTTTTGCCACAGCCTCTTCAGGTGTAGACACAAGTATTCCTTTGTTTTCAACTGCCTCTCCAGGAAACTCATGCAATATTCTTTTACAGACAAGCCTCTCCAGGCTCAACAACAAGTATTCTTTTACCACAGCCTCTCCAGGCTCAACAATAAGTATTTTTTTTTGTTTTCAACTGCCTCTCCAGGCAACATATGCAGTATTATTTTACAGACAGGCCTCTCCAGGCTCAACAACAAGTATTCTTTCTTCCACCGAGCCTTTTCAGGCTCTCAGACACATAAAGTGTTTACAACATAAACTAAGTTTAAGTTTCTAAGAAACATAAACTCAATCTCTTCCTGTACTAAGGGTTAACTGAGTACTACTCAGGATACAATGAATAATTCCAAGTACAAGGATGTTACAGAGATAAAAGTGTTTGATTTGAATAGGCTTAAACTAATCTATGTTTGAGGGATAACTTCCTCAGTGAATTGGCTTGATAGGATGTTGAATTTGATATTCAGCTGATTCACTCTTGGCATAATCTCTGCCTTGGGCTTTTTTAATGTCGCCACCTTCAAAGTCTTTTTGAGGCTATTTATATGTTCTGATGAAATATAGCCGTTGAAGGTTGTTGATAATACCGTTGAGAAGAAGTGATTTGGCTCATATAGCCGTTGTGAAATAGCTTCTTAAACGGTTGCTTCTTCTTGAGCAGAATAGGTGTGCAGATAGTTTAGCTCTGACACACTTTAGATAAGCTCTTTTTGAGAGATTTTCCTTTAGTAGTTTGATATCATCTTTCTCTTTCTGCTTCCTCATTTCTTTCTTCTTTCTTCTCTGTGAGTGTGAGGAGATATTGTATAAGGATCCGTTAAACTTGTCCTTTTCCCCGTTTTGTGCAAACTTCATTTTTTTTTTGCTTAGCTTATGCTATTTTCTCCTTTCTCTTTCTTGAGCAGAGTTCCTTAAATATTTGAGCAAATCTTCCAGTTGTTGATCACGCGGTCTCTGCTTTTGTTAAGACTTCTCGTCGTTTAAGATTTGTCCACGTAGTCAGAGAGTTGAGAGTCCTCATATCTTCAGATAGTCTGATATATCTCATCATCTTGATCAGAGAGTATGTGTGTTCAGAAGATTGAATCCATATTTTCAGATGATTCATGAGCTTTCAGATGATTGCTTTGACTCAGCTTGATATTAGCAGATTCAACAAATACTTCTTTCAGATGATTGCTTCAAGCCTGTTTTGGTTCTTCAGATTGAGAACACTTTCAACAAGTTTCTTTCTCTTAGCAAAATTTCTTCTTCTTTTCTTCAGATGATTACAGCTCTTGTTCTTCTTTGTCTTTTTCTTTTCTTCGGTGATCCAGATAGATAAACGATGTTGAATTGAATAGACTTAGTTCAAATAGCTTTTTGTTTATTTTGCTTGTTCAGTCTGATTCATTTTGATCAGCAGTAGATGCAGTAGGTCTGCGCACGCAATTGCTTTTTGTTGCAGGTGCAGCAACAGTTGCAGAGTTTCCTTATTTGTGCAAATTATTAGAACGAGGTAGAAAAGTGATTTTGATTCTTGAGTTGGATAAGGTTAGTCCATTTGAAAGACCGTTCTTCATCCTTAGCAACGTCTTCAAAAGGTCAAACCTCGAATCTGATACTTTCCGCCTTCAGATGCACAGAGTGCTTCAGAAGATCTTTGAATCTTCAGATGATAGTCACTCTTCAGAACAAATCAAGTTCTTCTATTGTCTTCAAGTCTTCAGACGATGAATATGATTTAGATGGTCTAGTCTTCTTTTCTTCTCTGTTATCCTTCTGATGTAAGCTTATCTTCAGATGATCAAAGCTTATTCAGGTCTTCAAATTGTCTTCAGATCTTCAGTGCTTCTTCAAGTCTTCAAATTATCTTCAGATCTTCAGTTCGTCTTCAAGTCTTCAGATTGTCTTCAGATCTTCAGTTCGTCTTCAAGTCTTCAAATTATCTTCAGATCTTCAGTTTGTCTTCAAGTCTTCATATTGTCTTCAGATGATCAAGTTTTTACTTTTCTTCAGATTCAGTGCTTCGCTTCATCTTCTGATTCGCATTTGTTCTTCTACACTTCAGATGAGTACTTCAACCTGAGACACAATCTACAAAACAATACCTTTCTTACTAGCACCTGTTTTCTTTTAATCTAGTCTAATTTGTTAATCATTAAAACCTAAGGATACTGAGTCTTAAGTTAAGTTTGAATGCGCAGACTAATTCTTAGATTCAACAATCTCCCCCTTTTTAATGATGACAAATTAGATATGACTAACAAATATCATAAAAGATTCAGGTCACAGAATGATTATGTTATGTTTCAGATTAGTCTTTGTTAATTGTGAAAACTTCCCCTAAACTGGATATCTTTTATCATCTATTTCTTAAAACATTTTTTCTTTCAGGAATTTTGTTTAGTTATATTTCTCCCCCTTTTTTCATTATTAAAAAGAAACAGATTAAGGAAAGGCACAGTCAATTTCATAAAAGATTAAGCAAAGAGATTATATTCTAAGAATTGTCAACTCCCCCATTTTTATATTACTCCCCCTGAGAAAAACATTAATTCTTTAGATGCCAAATGTTAGCTTCTCAGATACCAGTTGTTAATCTTTTGGATACCAGTTGTTAATTGTTTGTTAATCATTAAGATCTAGGGATTTCACATGTTATTCTTTATTAAAATTTAAGGATTCCACATGTTATGACAGTATTTTGATATAGCTTGTTATCTTCTGAGTTTCTTTCTTACTTAAAGCATTTTGTTAATTATATATTTTTCCACCTTTTGTCATTAATTAAGAATCATTATTTCTCCCTTATTATTATTTCTCAGATTCTGGATACCAAAAAAAATAAAATGTGATTATATCAACTGATAATATATGCCAATTAGAAGTTAATAAGAGATTCTGAAATATATAACAGAAACATACACCAAAGACATTCAAGTATGTACAGAAATATACAGATACTTACTCTGAAATGCAGTTCAGAGGAAAGAAATACATTCATCAAAAAGTAATTACACAGAAAAACCACTTGTTTTGAGAAAAAAAAAACATTATTTACCAAAATAATAAGAAGGATTTTTAGACAATCTTTTGAAAAACTGAAAATATATTTATCATCGCTGCCTCTCTTGATTCCTATGATAGGCTGAGGCATAGCCTTATCAGTAGCTTCCCTCTCTTTCAAGGCTATCACTACTTCTTTGGCTGAAAAGCCTCAGAAGTGCCTCTTGAGCCTGTATCCTCCTCCCAACAATGTGTTCAGCACGCAATCTCGTTGTGACAACTGAAACAGTGGAGGTACATCATTTAACACTGTATTTCAACCACCAGCCACAACCTTTATCATCAGGACCACATGTGAAGTGGTTTCCCTCATAAGATTGGTTGTATTGGCTTCTACCAGTGATCTTCCAGTGCACTTGAGATGCAACAAGATCTCCATGGTCCAAGTATAGAGAAACAGGTTTTCAGATGAACCCTTTCCCTTACTTATCATTCCACACATCATCCAAGATGATTTGATCTTTTCCTCAAAGTGTTCCAGAGCTTCTTTTTCTGTATTCCTTTGCTTCTTCATTGTCCTCCAGAGAGCAACACGCTCAGACTCTTAGGCAAAGCTATGAAGGAGCTTTGAAGAGATGAGTTTGTGTAAAGAGCTCTTGTGAATTTAATTATAGGACTTTGAAGCAGGGGTAAAAGCGAAAAGTGAAGGGATTGAATGTTTTGGATTATTTTTCACGGGATTCATATGGGATTGGATAGCATTAATGATGACAGTTTCAGACCTTGGGAGTACCGAAAACGTACATCATTGATAGGTCATAGGTGAAGCGCTATTAGTCATAGGAAATCGAGTCATCAGTGTTGATAAGAAAGTTTTGAAAAACGTTTCTGAAAAAAAGTAAGGAAAAGATACATAGATACATGCCACAAAAAAGAAAAAAACTTAAAAATCTAGAGAAAAACTTTTCATAAAAGAAATAAGAGACTTTTAAAGAGAACAACGTTTTGACTGAAGGACACAAAGTACGTTTTAACAATTACTCACAAACAAAGAAAAATGTAAATTCTTTCAAGACGAAATACACAAGAGTTCAACAGATATTCTTACATAAGCAAGATGCAGTTTTCATACACAGATTTCTAAGTTACAAGATAGAACAATGTTACCATCAAATATATTTATTGATTGTTGGGTTGAAGAAGTATATCTTCTGAGACTCAATCTTGTCTTCAAAGACAGTTTTGTCCTTTCCATCTTCTGAAGTTGTCTGTAGCGCATAAGCAACATAATCTTTATATCATGTCCTTTCCATCTTCTGAGATAGCTTGTTGTTGTTCTTTGATCTTCTTGCTTTAGACGTTTCTTCTTCATAAGCAACAATCATCATTGTCTGATCCTCAAGAATTGAGATAGACTTTAATGGCTTGACTATCAATCACCTCAGCGTTCCTGACCCACAATTTTAGTAAGTTCATTGAGAACTTTCTGAACAGGTTCAGAGAATAGGGATTGTACCAAGTCAGATCTGTTTCTCAAGATTTGAGGTAGTCTTAGAGTGTTGAGTATTAGTCACCTTAGTATTTATGACCCACAATTTCAGTAAGTTCATTGAGAACCTTCTGAACAGGTTCAAAAAGTGAAGATGATGTTACTCTATTAGATGATGTTTTCTTCAGAAGATCAGCTTTAAGAAGGATTCCTATTATCTGCATCAAGTACAACTAGAAATACCTTTCAGTAGCATCTGATTATTTTACAGCATTTGTTAATTGTTAAAGGAATATTTTTAGTGTAACTATTTTAACTTTACCATTTTGTTACATTAATTATTTTTATCTTGTTAGTGAAACCAATTGTTGATAATTAAATTAAAGATTCAATTAATCAAGCACAGAAAAAAAATATAGAAACACATTAACACAGCTAAGAAGAAACTTAAACACTTAATAAATAAACTCATAGCAAAAAGAAATTTAAATTTTATTATTATATATAAAATTATCAAGCAATGAACATTAAAGATTAATGACAAGACACAGGCAGATCATTGATCATCAGATGGGTCCTCATCAGCATCAGTATGTTCCTTTTCAGCCTTGAGCTTTTGTAGCTCATTCTCAGCAGCTCTCAACCTCTTTTCAAGCCGGGAAACCCTACCATTCACCTTCTTCAGATAGTATGCACCCAACATCATCCTTTTCCTTTTATGAGTTTTCAGGTGGGTAACATTCATTTCCTCTTCATTGTGTTGAGCAAAGAGAGGAGGAATCACCACCTGATTCTCAGGAGCTTCTTCTCTTTCAATTAGCGTCCGGTCCAACTCAGCATACGTACCCGGAGTGAAGAAGTCAGGAGATGGTTGGTCAAAGAGACTTTCCACTGGAAAGCCCTTGTGCATGAGAATTTTCATGATCAAGGTGTTGTGAGGGTAGAAGTTCTCATTTCCCATCTCATTTGTGAAAGTCATCTGAAACAGGAGCACCCAGGGAAGGCTTATCTTCTTCTTTGTCAGCAAATGTCCCAGCACAAACCTTTTCATCAGATTAATCACTAACTTGTTGTTTCCTCGGGGAAGAATACAATAATTTAGAACATCAAGAAGTGCTCTGGGAGTGCTCAGAAGTTGAGAAGGCCTGTAAGGGGCTAGCCGTCTTCTTCCAAAGAGATGTTGATCAAATATGAAGGTTCCACCATGAATGGATTCCCATTTTTGACAATATCTTTCTCCTCTTTCTGGCACACCAATTAGTTCAGCAATCAGTTTGGTGTCCACGTACGGTGATCTCCCCATCACCTTTGTCTCAATACCAGCCCTTCCTGGTTCAGATACAATCTTGGCATTGTTCCAGAATTCCAACACTCTTTCCTCATGCCAAGAAGAGGAGATGTTATGGAAGAATGGGGTCCACCCAACAGCGTCAAAGAATTCAGAGATCTTGTAGTCAGCTTCATCAAATTCTGAGAGATTCACTAGTTTGCAGGGAATGATTCTCTCGTCAAATACGAAAGGATTTGAGTTACTTGATGATGCATACATGTTTTCCATGGAGAGAGATAGAACTGTTGATTTTTCAGAGATAAGGATGCTTGAGGAACTCTGGCCTTTTAGAGAAAAGATTGAATGAAGTGTTAATTTCCATGTTGATCTTTCAATCCTTTTAAATAGGTAACCAGGCGTGCTTAAAGCATTGATGAGAGACGATTACATACACTGAACCGGTGTAGAGAGTTGTGCATCGTGCCAATTATGAGAAATCGGTTAATGATTCAATGATTCACGTTGCGCCGTATCACATTTATTGAGAAAATGATTTAAAAACTAAAGACTCTTTAACTACTTAACACACGATAAAAAAATGGTTTTCACACATATTAAGACAATCATGCATTAACATTTTCAACAACAATTCGTAATTTTCAAAGCAGTTTAATAACTACATCTAAACTGAGATAGGAAGGATGTTACAAGTATGTAACTTGGGATGAGTGTACTTTCCTTTTCTCATCATGCTCTTCTGAGAGATGCTTCTGTAGCTTAAATAATGAGCTTTAAGAGAACATACTCATTTCTTTGTTCTTCAGAGTTGCTTCAGCTTGGTGAGGTTTCCATCTTCTGAGGATCTACTCCTTCTGCATTTGTTAGATGCTTAACCTGATGGTGAGCTCTGATACCAATTATTAGAACCACAAGAAATACTAGAAGGGCGGTTGAATAGTGTTTAAGAACTTTAAATCAATTTTGAAAACCTTTTGATAAATATTAAATGAATGATGACAAGTTGTATTGAAAAACTTGATTTATAAATACTCAGAGTTATTTGTGTTGTGCGGAAGCTTATAAAATAAGTTTTTCAAGGTTTTAGTAAGTATGCTGAAGTTGTTAAGCTTTCTAAAATACTTCAGAAATATTTTTATTAATCTTTCAATTAACTTAGTTTCTTATTTAGAAATTGAGTTATCTGAAAAACATCTCAAGGTACCTTCTGAAGATTATTTCAGAAAATCTTTTCAAAACTGTCTCTGAACTACATCAGATGATTAATGATCGTCTGAAGTCTATTTCTAACTTCTGAACTGAGTTCTTTTTAGACTCATTTCAGAGGGTTATTTCAGAGGTTCTTCAAAGTACATTTTCTGCAATACTTCATATGATATGAGATAAATTAAAAGTTAGTTTATCTTCTGAAAACTGTTTTATTGAAATTGTTGAATTAGAGTTTGATATGAAAATTACTTTTCAATCCCCTTAGGAAATATAAAGCCGAAAATAAATGAGTTTAAGGAAAAGAAAACTTAGTCAAGAATTTATCCTGGTTCACCCACCAACCCAGTGAGCTACATCCAGTCCCAGGGCAAACCACCACTGGATTTTCCACTATCTGAACTCAGATACAAGTATTCTTTTGCCACGGCCTCTTCAGGTGTAAACACAAGTATTCCTTTGTTTTCAACTGCCTCTCCAGGCAACTCATGCAATATTCTTTTACAGACAAGCCTCTCCAGGCTCAACAACAAGTATTCTTTTACCACAGCCTCTCCAGGCTCAACAATAAGTATTTTTTTTTTGTTTTCAACTGCCTCTCCAGGCAACATATGCAGTATTATTTTACAGACAGGCCTCTCCAGGCTCAACAACAAGTATTCTTTCTTCCACCGAGCCTTTTCAGGCTCTCAGACACATAAAGTGTTTACAACATAAACTAAGTTTAAGTTTCTAAGAAACATAAACTCAATCTCTTCCTGTACTAAGGGTTAACTGAGTACTACTCAGGATACAATGAATAATTCTGAGTACAAGGATGTTACAGAGATAAAAGTGTTTGATTTGAATAGGCTTAAACTAATCTTTGTTTGAGGTATAACTTCCTCAGTGAATTAGCTTGATATGATGTTGAATTTGATATTCAGCCGGTTCACTCTTGGTATAATCCCTGCCTTGGTATTTTTTAATGTCGCCACCTTCAAAGTCTTTCTTGAGGCTATTTATATGTTCTGATGAAATATAGCCGTTGAAGGTTATTGATAATACCGTTGAGAAGAAGTGATTTGACTCATATAGCCGTTGTGAAATAGCTTCTTAAACGGTTGCTTCTTCTTGAGTAGAATGGGTGTGCAGATAGTTTAGCTCTGACACACTTTAGATAAGCTCTTTTTGAGAGATTTTCCTTTAGTAGGTTGATATCATCTTTCTCTTTCTGCTTCCTCATTTCTTTCTTCTTTCTTCTCTGTGAGTGTGAGGAGATATTGTATAAGGACCCGTTAAACTTGTCCTCTTCCCCGTTTTGTGGAAACTTCTTTTTTTTTTCTTAGCTTCTGCTATTTTCTCCTTTCTCTTTCTTGAGCAGAGTTCCTTAAATATTTGAGCAAATCTTCCAGTTGTTGATCACGCGGTCTCTGCTTTTGTTAAGACTTCTCGTCGTTTAAGATTTGTCCACGTAGTCAGAGAGTTGAGAGTCCTCATATCTTCAGATAGTCTGATATATCTCATCATCTTGATCAGAGAGTATGTGTGTTCAGAAGATTGAATCCATATTTTCAGATGATTCATGAGCTTTCAGATGATTGCTTTGACTCAGCTTGATATTAGCAGATTCAACAAATATTTCTTTCAGATGATTGCTTCAAGCCTGTTTTGGTTCTTCAGATTGAGAACACTTTCAACAAGTTTCTTTCTCTTAGCAAAATTTCTTCTTCTTTTCTTCAGATGATTACAGCTCTTGTTCTTCTTTGTCTTTTTCTTTTCTTCGGTGATCCAGATAGATAAACGATGTTGAATTGAATAGACTTAGTTCAAATAGCTTTTTGTTTATTTTGCTTGTTCAGTCTGATTCATTTTGATCAGCAGTAGATGCAGTAGGTCTGCGCACGCAATTGCTTTTTGTTGCAGGTGCAGCAGCAGTTGCAGAGTTTCCTTATTTGTGCAAATTATTTGAACGAGGTAGAAAAGTGATTTTGATTCTTGAGTTGGATAAGGTTAGTCCATTTGAAAGACCGTTCTTCATCCTTAGCAACATCTTCAAAAGGTCAAACCTCGAATCTGATACTTTCCGCCTTCAGATGCATAGAGTGCTTCAGATGATCTTCGAATCTTCAGATGATAGTCACTCTTCAGACGAAATCAAGTTCTTCTATTGTCTTCAAGTCTTCAGACGATGAATATGATTTAGATGGTCTAGTCTTCTTTTCTTCTCCTATGTTATCCTTCTGATGCAAGCTTATCTTCAGATGATCAAGGCTTCTTCAGGTCTTCAAATTGTCTTCAGATCTTCAGTGCTTCTTCAAGTCTTCAAATTATCTTCAGATCTTCAGTTCGTCTTCAAAGTCTTCAGATTGTCTTCAGATCTTCAGTTCGTCTTCAAGTCTTCAAATTATCTTCAGATCTTCAGTTCGTCTTCAAGTCTTCAAATTATCTTCAGATCTTCAGTTCGTCTTCAAGTCTTCAGATTGTCTTCAGATGATCAAGTTTTTACTTTTCTTCAGATTCAGTGCTTCGCTTCATCTTCTGATTCGCATTTGTTCTTCTACACTTCAGATGAGTACTTCAACCTGAGACACAATCTACAAAACAATACCTTTCTTACTAGCACCTGTTTTCTTTTAATCTAGTCTAATTTATTAATCATTAAAACCTAAGGATACTGAGTCTTAAGTTAAGTTTGAATGCTCAGACTAATTCTTAGACTCAACACAAATGTGGAAATCGTGATCGAGTTGGTGATCATTGTGGTTTTGACCGAGATGATTAGATTATTGATTGGCATGGTCGTAATAGATGTAGTTGGTACTATGCGTGTAGCTTAGTTGATAGCACCTCTCAGTGTGGCTTCACTAGCACCTCCAAGTTTAGCTTGGACAATAGTTGGGTCTAATGTTTCTACGAACGTTGGGGGTCGTTGGAGAATGGCTTTAGGCCCGAATTTGAACACGACACTAGGTTTGTCTTTGGGTACGTGGATTTGTAGGAGGGGAGGACCTTGGTGTGGTATATGGTTCCTGATATCTCTATGAAGAGGATGCGCATCCTTGTGGTTTTGTTTCATTCAAGTAAGGGTAGGTGGATTCATAGGAGGGAAGGACCCTGGTGTGGTATCGTTCAGTATTTATGCTTCTCTAGTGGGAACTTCTTTTTAACCGGTGAGACCTCCTCCTTAGTGCCGCTGGAAGAATACGTTCCAAGTATGGAATCCTTTTTTTGAAACTTACTCACTTTTTGAGCTTTCTTGCTATGGTGGTGACCAGAGTTCACTACATCTCTTTCTGGAAGGGGATTGGTGGCATCTGATGCAAATAGTCTTGGAAATTATGGGGATTCTCCTCCTTGAACGATGCTTTGGTAAGATTAAAGGTGTCAAACCTCCATTAGTGATGACTAATAGAGGGGGACTAGCGCTGAGCTACAGTTCTAAGGACTTGGCTTGGGACAGGTGTCCTTCTTCAACACCTAGAATGGGGTTCTCAGGGGGTGGAAGCTTCATCCCCAACCTCAATTGTGCCATGGAAATGAATAGTGCAACCCCAACTGTGTGGAAGATAGGGTGGGTTTAAGTTTACCTTTTCCCACAGATAGCATCAAGCAATCGTGACCAAGATACATTGGGATGGTCCAAGATGGTATTTCGGGATGAAGGTCTCTCTAGAGGTGGTTCCAAGTGATCTAAAAAGTTCTTCCGGTTATGGAGATAGGGGGGACCTGCAAGGAACACTCCAACGCTTAAGTTAGTGGGTATTTGAGCATAACGTATGCAAGTGATAGAATAACGTACCCCACCCTTTATAGGAAGGGTACATATAAGTGCCCTAGTTACTATAACTTAAGGGGAATAGTCGTTCATGACACCATCCCTACTCACTTTATGATTAAGTCACATCAAGTCGTAATATGTTGTAACCAGCCCAAGCCTCTATAATCAGCATGCCTAATCTAATTACTTGTGTCATTGACTAAGTTTCCTACCTAGGTTGATGGGAGGTGAATTAAATGCTTAAGGTCCCCTTACTATCTTAGGTAGGTGATGTGATCATGCTCTAATCCTCAATCTGGGGTCTTTTTGTTGAGTTTGGGATGAGCTGTGGCAAGTTCCTCGATTCGCGGCTAAGATGGTCATGCTCGGGCAGGGTGATATCCTGTTTTGGGGACCTAGTACCTTAGTAGGTGTATACAGTACCGGGCCAAGACAAGCCATCACTAAGTTAGGTCTGGGGCAATTCTTATACTTTTTTAATATTAAATTTGTCTTTAAAAGATTAAAATGGTATAACATTAATATTTTAAAATTATATCAAATTTGTCTTTAAAAGTATAAAATAATTATGGAATTCATTTTTTTGGGTATTATTACTTTAGTTTATTATATGAAGAAAGTTAATGGTAAATTTGTCATTTTAAAGATTTAATATCATGAAAATAGTTCTAAAAGACTAGTATGTTATATTTGTACTTTGTTATTTGAAAAACAAATCATTTGATAACTCTAACGTATATAAGATGAAATAGACAATTTTCGCATCATTTTGATTAATTTATGGATGAGACAAAGTTAATATATCCACAAAATGAACCCTTCATCTTTCCTACTCTATTATTTTTAAATAACAATATAGGCGTGTTTCATTGACCAATAAAAGATACACTAAGAGTCATCAAAATAGTAAATTTAAATGAATAAAACAAAAATTATTCATAAAAAAATGAATAAAACAAAATCAAAGTTTACCACAAAGATAAATTCTAGCAATTCAACATAATACATTTTTTTTTGGAAAAATGTTATAGAAAGAGTCACGTGAGCATTTGTTTTTCTTAAGTCCTTATTAGTTTTCTGTATTTGTAGATACAAAAATTTACATCTTAAACTACTACATCTTAATATACATTGGCCTCCACCACTAACACCTACCACACATTGACACTACTAAATCCCTAATGTGAACCCCATACTCAATTTCACCATCACCTCACTTATTTCATTATTCACCAACAAACACTAAGGTTATTGATAGAAGAAGAAATTTCTCATATTTTCTTATTTTAATTTAAATTTCTTTTCTATAAAAAAAATCAAAAAAGATGGGCTCCAATAACCAAAGCTCGAAGTAGCATCACCCTATATTCGCTTCTAGAGAAGAAACTAACAAAACCTCGTTCTCCATGATGATGACATTTCATTAAGCAGTATATTGTACTCCAACTACTACAGTGTCTTGTTTATTCTCTGTATAGCATAGAATCCCATGCTCAATCATTTTGGACCATTTAGTTCTCTGTAGGTACTTCTAATATTCTCTCTATAGCATAGAATCCCTTGATCTTCTACATTTGATGTTGTATTCATTTTGTGGATATTTAGTACATGTGGAACCCGTGATAGACATTTCTATTCTGCTGAGAACACATGTATTGTAATATCCATGTCATGTTATGTATTTGGATTATTCATATTATGCTTATGTAAACGTTGGATTTCTTAAGAAAATTAATTTCACGTTTATCGATATCATTAATATTGTGAAAAATAATTTCCTAAATTTGGGACTTATGCCTCCAATGGGCATAAATCCCGACTTTTCGGAATTAGGACGTTATCACATAAGATTACTCCTTTGTTTGATTTGAGTGGTGTAGTTATCTTCACCAAAACTTTGATCCTCATGTTGGTTGAGACTATTTTCTTACTTTCTCTTGCACAAAGTGTCTTCCTTTTTTAGGAATTTGCTATAGAATTTTGTAAGTATATCTTCTTATTTCTTTATGTAGCGTAAGAGTAACTTGGCGTACTATGTAAATGCTCTTCCTACCAATGACATTGAAAACTCTTTTAGTCTTAGCTCTTTGTAATTTATATGAATATGAATGCCTAAGTCCTCTAGGTAACATATGAGGTGCTCTCTTGCAAATTCAGTATAGTCAAAACATTTGAAAGATAAAGATTGATTCCCAACTAGATAGGGTATATAAGTTGAAGCCATCTCTATGAGTGGTGGCTTCGTTTCAACCATACCAGGATTTCCCCCTCCTTGTCCTTACAAAAGGCGACATAACTCATTCCATGTGACTGGGTCATCATCTATACATTCCTCTATTACATACTTTTGGACATTACACTCTATCCTTGTCCTTGATTTCATGAGTGTGTTTGGGGTCCTCAAATTTGTGACTATGTTAACTAAGGGGCCGTTCGGGGTGGTTATGAGTTTTCAGTTTTTGGTTTTTAAAAATTTTGAATCAAGTTTTTTTCAACTCAAAACCAAAAACTGAAAACCATTTTTTGTGATTTTCAAAATGTTCGTTTTGAAAACCACAAAAACAAGTTTTCAAGTGTTGGTTTTAAGTTATAAAAACTTGATTTAAAACTTTTAAAAACCAAACTGAAAGCTCGCAACCACCCCGAACGGGCTCTAATTTTTGATGGATTGCCATGATGGCGTCGAGCACATCAACAAATACCATAAAGTGAGATAAACTTCTTCTTGTACCAATAAGAAGTATTTTGAAGTTTCTTAGGAGGTTCATCTCCTATTGCATGCTTCCTACTTTAGTCGGAACCCCACATTTGCGGTAGGGCTTTCAACTTTTGGCTCTAAGAATTTGTCAAAATTGAATGACAATCACTGTGGGGGTGACAATGAGTACTTGTGTCTAGACATCCAATGTTGTAAAGACACCAAATATTTCAGGGTGTTCTTTAGAAAATCACAATGAAAATATGAAGAGAGTTTGTAAGCTTGAGAGGTGTTACTTAATGTAATGTATATTATTCATATCCTTCTTTACATAAAAGGGTGTGATTGTAGGGCTCCTGCACTACTTGAGTGGTAACCTTGCATCATTCCCTATGCCCTATAATAAGTCAAAAAGTATGTACAATTACAAATGACCATCGATGATGCAATGCTTAGCGGAATATGTATACATGAGTCAACCTAGTAACAAAAAAAAATTCAAATTATTTTGGGTTATATATGGAAAAGCATCCTTCTAGGGACAAATAAGATATAATTATATTTTGGTGCAAGTTTTTGTTGTATTGCTTCCTTTGTAGGGAAGTTTTAGACTACCTGCCTATAAGGCTTGTCATTGTCAACTTCTATTTAAGATGAGGTTGTACGACCTAGGTGTTTCTCTTTTTACAATGCTTAATTATTATAATTAAGACTAATTTCAAGGGCGTTGTCGTCTTGGTGTCATGGATTATTATGCAAACACCTAACTCATTTCCCCAGACCAACTAAAAAATGAATCATGGTTATCTATCTATTTTGGAGACATTTTTAATTACTTTTCATCAGCTTTTTCTTCTAAACCAGTTTGCTCTATTTGCAAGCTACTTTTTTCTTAGCAATATAACCAAGAACCAAGGCAAGACAAAACTAAACAATTGTTCCTATTCATCTCAATGAGCTAAAAAGACACATATCTTCTGTAGAGGAACTCAAACTCTAGTGACCTGAACAAGGGTGGAGCTAACCTGTTTTCTTTGATGGACCAAATAGAAAAATGAAATTAAAGTTAAATTACTTTTTTAAATAAATATATTGACTCTAATCAATAATAAAAAAATTATAATTATTTACAATAAATAAATATTAAAGACATGAAACTTAATCAATAATAAACACTAAAATTAAATTATACTTTTGAAATTAGTATATTTGTGTTCGGATCAAACTTAAGAAATAAATAATGAGAAATAAGGAATGGTGAGAAAATAAAGTGAGGTTCATAAGCTTGAGAGGTGTATGAAGATGGAAATGGAGGGGTGTCTCCGATTTGTATGACTTGATGGTTAACAAATGACTACTCATGATGTTGCATAGAAGATGAAGGAAATTTCAGAGTACGCTCAACGATTTAAGTTCACTTAGCTATTTCTGCAGACTTATTAACTTCTCTCTCATTTTCTCTTGTCTTTGTTCTGCCTCCCAAAAGCTATGTGAGGGACTCTTTATATAGATGTTCGTGTGTGAGATAAAGATAAGGGAGTTACTAGTTGATGGCGACATGTGCTAACATTGGGGAGTGCACTAACAGGTGTGCAGACGCTCAATAGAGTTGCAAAGCAACTTGGCAGTCAAGCAAAGAGTCTTGGAGACCAAGACATGCCTTTGATAGTCTAGTCAATAAGGTGATATAATTGGTCAGAGGATCAGAATAGGGTGTCAACGTGTCAGGATGTCAGAAATGTTAGAGCGTCATAGTTAAGCGTCATGGCTGAGTGTCTTTAGTGTCATAAGTAGCGTACTTTCAGATCATACTCTTATTATGCGTCTTTGACTTAGTTGTTATATATTTTATCTCCTTCTTTGCACTAAGCATAAAGTCTCCTATTTCAAGGCATAAAATGCCTTATGAGCATTTCCCATCTAAAGCCTATCAAGCCACTTACCAATCAGAGTTCCCACATATAAGAAACCTTCTCACTAGCCTTGGGCGTCATCCCATCGCCATAGTCCTATAGCCAAGACGTCTGACAATTAACTTAAACTATATTTCTTATGAAAGTTGAAAATATGATTAAGATTTCAATCAAGATCTATAACAATATTAAGCTTAATCAATAATGAAATATTTATATTGACATAAACTTACGTTGCTTCAAAATGTTGTTGAACTATCGGGAATCATAGGCATCCTATAAGACACGAATTCGTCGCTCTAGAGTCTGAAATCCCTCTAGTAAGGTTTAGTGGTCTATTTCGAAGCTTTTTTTTTGGACGAACCTTTTGAGTTGAAGCCATTAGAGATAATAATTCCTATTTTTTCTGGATAATCCCTTTGGAAATTGGAGTTGGTCTAGCTAAGATGCCGTTTTTTATTTGAAAATTTGGTCCATGACTAAGATGCTTAACAACAAACAATTTCTACCACTAAAGATTGGCCATTTCTATACCCACCTTTTTTATCTTCTTTATTTCCCTAACTACCCCTACCCCTTCTCCCTCTTCCTGTCTCCCACCCCCACTTCCACCTTCACACCTTCCTTTCTGCTTTCCCCTAGCCCCACTTTTCTTCCATCCCCTAACTTCACCCCAACCCTACCCTTTTCCCGTCCTATTCTCCTCTCCCCAACCCCCATCCCCATCGACAAATTGTAGTCGCGCACACCATCGTAACGTCGTCGCACACTGTAACCACACCACCACTCATCCTTGCGAGCTTGTCATAGTTGGTCTGTAAGAGTCAAAACCCTCTGTGAATTGATTTTAATGATAACAAACCTTTTGATCAAACTTAAGATTTTATGTTCTTAAGTTACTAATGTGTTTTGTGAGATTTGAGATGCTTAAGTGTGTGAAACATGCTATGACATGAGCAAGATCAAGTTAAGAAGTATGACAGACAATGTTAAGAAACTTGATCAATCATTCGCCAAGACTCATCATCTTGAGAATCATCCTAAAATCAAGAATCAAGTCTCAAGCCATAAAAAAAAGTATCATCAGTCAGGAAGACTTGAGTAAAGATAAGTATCAAATCAAAGAAGAAAAATTAAGAATCTATCAAGAAGCAAGAAGCTTGGTCAAGAACCAAGAAGCAAAAGTAAGAATCATAAGTAAGAAGCAAGAAGCAAAGCTCAAAAGCATTGAGATAAGAAGGAACAACTTAAGATAATCTCAAGTCAAGAATCTTAGGAACCATCTTAAGATTAAGATTCATCTTAAGATTGAGAATGGTTCAATAAATTCTAAAGAAAAGTTGAATCCATGATTTGAAATTGTTATATGCTTGTGGACTCAAGATTATCAAGTGATCAACCTAAGAAGGAATGACCATCAATTCACAATGCACCTCAAAAAGACACTTCAGACAGGACCTCTTAAGAAGTAAACATCAGAAGGATCTTAACTTTTGCTGACGAGGCAATAACGTACGAAAAAGTACTGTAACAGTCAGAAACAGCTAGTAACAGCTAGTTTGTACCCAGAACGCTCTAGAATCATAACAGCTAGTTTAATAAGCCTATATAGGATCTAAATCGAAAAATCAAGGTTGAGAAGAGCTGGTCTAAAATATAGCATAAAAGCCGCTTCTTACCTACTTCTTATCTTTATTCTCACTACTTACCTATGTTATCTTAGCTAATATCATGTAGTAGGTATTACTCTTGTTTTGTAATGGTCTATATACACTCTTTGAGTGATTTAGAGAGCTACCTATCACCATACACTCATGGTAACCAGCTTGAGGAACCTCATAGTTTATCCACACAGTGTGTGTTAGAACCTCAAGAAAAACCTTTCATCTTTATCTCATTCTGTTGTATCTCCTCAACCTAATAAGAGACTGAAACTTAGCTGAGGTGTGAGTTGAGAAGCTTGGAGAGACTAGGAAATACTACTTAGATGCCTGAAGAGGCTCTGTAAGAAGAATACTTATATGCTTGGAGAGGTTTTGTAAGAAGAATACTTGGTAAGTTGTCTGAAAAGGCAGTTGATAACAAAAAATACTTGTAACTTTGAGAAATTAGTGGAAAATCTCATCTTGCGTGGGGAGTGGATGTAGCCCAAGGTTGGTTGGGTGAACCTGGATAAATTTGTTTGTGTTCTCTTCTTCCCTGCACTCAATTTTCTGAACTGCTCATTACTAACTACTTCTTAAGAGTATTTTTTCAATATCAACCATACTAAATCGACTTAAGAATCAAATTCATTTGTTAAGATTTTAACTAAAGGTTATAAATTGCTTCTTAAGCATTACATATCAACAATCTTATAATATTCAAAGTACATTGTGTTGTTGCTTTTAACAACATCATGTTTTTTGTTATTAAAAATGACTATTTCTTAAGAAAGAATCTTACTGTAGTATACAACTTTTGTTCTTGAGAACCTTCTTATCTCTACTCATTTATTGATTCTCTGAACTGCATATCATAACCGCTTCTTAAAAGTACTTCTGATTGAGTTTTCTAAATCAACTTAAGAACCAAATCTTGTGTACTAAGAATCAACTCAGTTTTATTAATGATTCTCAGAAGTACCATAAAACAACTCACTCACATGATAATAAGAATCAATTTTCTGATATCCAAGTTAAGTCAACTTGAGAAGCAAATCAGAAAAGAAGTTTAAAATTTTCAGGCAAGTTAAGAAGCGTCTCAATTCAACCCCCATTCTTGAGACTCTGCCCTGTCGTGTGCGATTGATTGCACCTCCACTGCCCATAGCCGTCGTACGTCATGCAGTGCACTTCTCTCACAACCATCTTCCTCCCTTTGACCACTGCGCAACTACTTTGTCTCGACTGACGACTCTAATTTCGAAGATGCTAAGTTTGGACTCACCGCCTAGCTTCATATTCCTCACGGGACTATCTCTCCAAGTTTTAGGGTCACTTCCCAAGCTACGTGATTTGATCACGTAGCTAATAGGCATACCTGTAGCTAGGCTAAGTGTTAGAGACTAAATTAGAGACAAATTTTTTTCCATTTGTAACACTTGCAATTACGGGTGGGAATAGGCCAGTCGGCTTGTCTGGGACCTGCGACCTGACCTGACTCGTTTATTAAAAATGTCAGACTAAAGCTTTTTAAAAGGTCTGTTTAGTTAAATAGGTCAGGCTTCAAAGCCTATGAAAAAGTCTGTTAGGCTTGATAGGCCGAACTATTTAATATAATAATAAATAATATATTGAATTAATTATATAAATAACTATAAATATAATTAAAAAAACTAGAATATAATAAAAAGGTAGATTATATTAAATTAATTATATAAAAAGCCTGCTGACCTGCATAGGCTTATAGGCCTGTTGGTCTGTTTGTAGGTCTTGTTATAGAACAAGCTTACAGGCTAGGCTAGACTTTTACGCAGGTCGGGCCAGACCTTAAAAAAGGCCTGTAACAGGTAACATACTCAGACTCAAGCTTAAGAATTAGAAGTCAGGCCAGGTTCAAGCTTGCCAAAGCCCAGTCTGATCTATTTCCACCCCTACTTGCAATAAAAACTTGTACTTCTGAAATGTTGTTTCCAGCAAAATGTTGTTTCCAAAAGTAAAAGCGACAAGAAAAAAAAAGAATGTCATGACAAAAAGGGGCATTTTGGAGTTTTCGTAAATTTAAAAAAATAAGGGTTGTGAATAGCATAAAGATTCTTAGATTAATAACAAAAAGGGGTGGAAATAACAATAGCCTTACCTTGTGTTTGGATAGAGAAATTTAAAATTATTAGAATTCATATGTTAAAATAGTACAAGAAAAAATTTCAAATGACAAATAGAAGGCATTTTTATGACAAATAGGGAGAATTTCAAATGACAAATATTGAGAGAGAATTTCAACATTTCTTTTTTATGTTTAAACTTTTTAGATTGTTATTGTCAATTCCTCTCATACTTACAATTCACTCAACATTCCCTATCACAATTTTGAGAATTCTAAAATTCTCCATCCAAACACACACTTAAAGATTAATAAAATATTTAAATAACATCAAAATCACGTTATAAAAGTAAATCTACCCCAACATTACTCTTAGTAGCGTTGAACTGAATCCACATCTATAATACTCCCTCCGGACTTGAATATAAGAAAAAAAAAACTCACATTTTGTGGACTAAAATATAAGTAAATCTTAACTACTTTTACCCTATTTAATGAGATAAACCCACAATGCCCTTTGATTTTACTTTCCAACCACTCTATTTAATGAATCATGTGCTAATAGAAAGAGAGTATGTCCACTCGAAACAATTTTCAATAAAATTGAATTTAGGGTAATTTAGGCAATGCAAGTACTCTTTACATGATACCAAGAAAATTTAATGAGTTTAACCAACTTTCTTAATAAGTGTGAATTTAGTTATTTTTGCTTATATTTAAGTCCAGAATAGTATGATTGTGATGTTATCTAAAATGCTATGTCTTACATAAAATTAATTAAGTGTATATTTGGTTTCTATAAAAACCATATTTCAAATATGAATCCAATATAAACCAAATTAACATGCAATAACTTGATTTCTTTAACTAGATTAGATAACTAGATTAGATAACTCTTGGCCAAAAATCAAATATCACAATATGTTGTGTTACATGTCACGTGTTATGTCAGGGCATTATATATTATCTATATTTTATTTATATTTTATATGTAAAGATGAAAATGTTATTTTATTAAAAAAATTAAAATCCACGTAAAAATTAAATTCTTTATTAAGTGAGAAAAGCTTTGTTCTTTTTCTTAAAAAACTTTATTTAGGAATACTTGGTGAGTGGTTGCAATATATTATAAAGAATAATGTTATTCATTTCAACATATATGATATTGCATAAGTAACTTTTTACTTATTATATACATGAATTTTAAAACTCATATAGAAATAAAGTTTTAATTTAGTCTTTTAAGAATTAGAAATGTCAGTATATGAATTCTCAAAATATTTTATTATGAAATTAATTTTTCAAAAGTTAAAGTATAATTGTATTAACCTTTTCTAATTTTTTTTATCAAAAAGTTTTGAAGATATCAAATCAAATTAATTTTTCTAACTTTTCCCCTCTATTGTATTGGTAGGTATGAAAATTTACATGTCATTTATTTATTTATTTATCGTTTTTCGTCTAGACTGACATGACATCCATACGCCCAATCTCAGTCCCTGCATGGTCTTCTTCAACCTTACCATCTCAAACCATTACACCTTGGCGCATGTTAGCCTCCACCACCGACACCTGCCACACACCCTGACACAGCCAAACCCCTAATGCGAAGCCCCAACTCAATTTCACCCACACTTCCACTCATTCCATTATTCACCCACCAACACCAAGATTGCTGATTGAAGAAGCAAGCTCTCTCACTTTCCCCATTCGATTCCAATCGATTTCAAAAGGAATCAACAATGATGGGCTCCGAAAACCAAAACTCAGAGGAGCACCACCCTCTCTCTGCGTCTAGAGACGAAATGGAAAACCTAGTCCTCCACAACGACGACGTTTCGGTGAGCAGTAAATCGTACTCCAACTACCGCAGCGTCATGTCCACTCTCTCCGAAACCCACCACCCTCTCTCGCCGTCGATCGTTACCACCCCTGCCGACTCCGATCCCCTCCTATCTCCGCCGCAGCACCATTACCGCGATTTCTCAAACCCTAATCCCCTTGACACTTCCTCTTACATCGACCCTCCCTCCTACGCCGACGCCATTTTCAGCCCCTTCGACAGCGAAACTGCCTCTAACGGCGTCGATAGCCCCACCGGCAGTTCGGATTCTCTCTCACTCTCAAGATCTCCGTCTTTGAGCTCGGATTATCTGAAAATAACCGTTTCGAACCCTGTTAAGGAGCAAGAAAACTCGAATTCGATTGTTCCCGGAAGTAGCAGTTACGTGACCTATTTGATCACGACGAGGACGAACATTCCGGAGTTTGGCGGGTCCGAATTCAGCGTCCGGCGAAGGTTTCGTGATGTGGTGACGCTTTCTGATCGGTTGGCGGAGGCGTACAGAGGGTTCTTCATTCCGCCGAGGCCGGATAAGAGCATAGTGGAGAGCCAGGTGATGCAGAAGCAGGAGTTCGTGGAGCAGAGGAGAGTGGCGTTGGAGAAGTACCTGCGGAGATTGGCGGCGCATCCGATGGTCAAGAAGAGTGATGAATTCAGGGTGTTTTTGCAGGTTCAGGGGAAGCTTCCGCTGCCGGCGACGACCGATGTGGCGTCAAGGGTGTTGGATGGTGCAGCAAAGCTTCCGAAGCAGTTGTTGGGGGAGAGTGTGATTGCCCCACATGAGGTTGTGCAGCCTGCCAAAGGGGGAAGGGACTTGATGAGGTTGTTTAAGGAGTTGAAGCAGTCCATGGCCAATGACTGGGGAGGTTCCAAGCCTGCGGTAGCAGAGGAAGACAAGGAGTTCCTGGAAAAGAAGGAAAGGATTCAAGAACTTGAACAGCAAATAAATGGTGCATCTCAGCAGGTGTTATTTTCTTTTATGTTTTCACTGCTACTTTCTATTTCAGTTCATAAGACTGTGTATATGACTGTGGTTATTACTTGTCTCTACATTTGTTTTTACTGGGTTTATTATGACTGTGTGGTTATTGGTTGCCATAAAATTTCCCATCATGCAACATTTTTGTGCAGGCCGAATCACTTGTCAAAGCACAGCAGGATATGGGAGAGACATTGGGTGAATTAGGGTTGGCATTTATTAAATTGACAAAATTTGAGAATGAAGAGGCTGTCTTGAATTCTCAGAGGGTACGAGCTGCTGACATGAAAGGTGTAGCAACAGCTGCTGTCAAAGCTAGCAGATTATTTCGAGAATTAAATGCTCAGACTGTGAAGCATTTGGTATATATCAAATTTATTGTGATATTAGTTTTTCAAACTATGCATTCCTCATTGTCTATTTTTAGAAATTCTTTCCAATATATACCATAGGTTGGCACGTTTTGATGATGGTTTCCCTCTTCCTTAATAAAGGGCAATCTACTAAGTATGTTGTTGATTCTCCAATTTATGCATAGCAGGATACACTTCATGAATATCTTGGACTAATGCTGGCTGTTCATAGTGCATTCTCGGATCGCTCAAGTGCACTATTGACGGTGCAGACTCTCCTATCAGAACTGTCTTCTTTGCAGTCAAGAGCTGAAAAACTTGAAGTGGCATCATCTAAAATTTTTGGAGGTGACAAATCAAGGATTCGTAAGTTAGAGGAGCTACAGGAAACCATAAGAGTCACTGAAGATGCCAAAAATGTTGCAATTAGAGAATATGAGCGGATCAAGGTGTGTTTTAGAATTTTATTGGTTTCGTAGGCTGGATAGATTGTCTTCAAATAACCTTAAGCTTTGAGGATAGTTTGTAATTGAAAACGTTATATGCTTCAATCTTCTAAGATTCAGTTGTTAATGTTTCATGTATTTGGGATCCATCAAAGTTGTGTTTTGTTTAATTCGTTGTTCTATATCTGTCAAAGTTGAAATTTTAACATTAATGCTCATCAATTTGTTTTCTCTAGCCATCTTAAAACTTCCTGTGATTGGTCATCTGCTATCCTTTACAAGTATGAAGGGCCTTTATGAAAATATTTTTTAGTTGTTAGAAAATACTGGTTCAACTCTTCGTATTTGTAGACCTAATTGTGTTTATAAGTTTGTAGTTCGAGCTCCCCCAACATTCATCCACATTGGAAACATTTCCTAGTGTCAAGATATTAGGGGCATAAGGCTATCTGCTATTAGTTATTGTTTGGGTTTGGACTTGTACTAGTAGTATTGGCACTTTACCTAATTAATAGTGTAAATAAAAGTATTTGGTTTTGGTTTATAACACAGTACATCCATCAAACATATTTTCAGTTTATTGTTTTTGGTTGACTTTTTCTCTTTGCTTTGTTCCCTAACCCTAAAACTGGATATTTTTAACGTGTTATCAGAGAGGCACCGCAACCTTCATGATCTCTCCTTTCTCTTCTGTTGAGTTCATTGCTTTTGGTTACTTTCCTCTGTTTCTGTATTCTTCTCTCCTCATTATCTAAGTCAGATTCTGTTCTTTCTGCTGCAAATACAATCTTATTATTCTTAACAATCCTTTCTTCTCTTTTTCTCTCTCTCCGCCTAAACTTTTGGACTCAAGAAATAAACATACAATAATGGATATTTATTACAATATAATCTAGTTTTTAGGTCAGATCTGAGTACAACAACTAGAGATAAATGCCTTCCCCCTAACAAGGAGTTTCCGCCTTCAACAGAACTGTCAGAATACAACAAACTGCAAATCTGGTAACTGCCTGTGCAACATACACCCTACTAATACCATAGTAACTGCCACATTCAGAAATAACTGTTGCCTATCAAATGAGCAAATTTTTGGTACTCTTGTGGTACCTACTCCCCTCTTAGTAGTTACCTCGATCTATGGTCAGTATTTTTTTTAATTAAATAAAATTAAAATGGGAAAACTAACCATATATGGGTAGGCGTCAAAATTATAGTGGGAGTAGTACCTACTATAGGAGGACTGAAAAAATTTGTGATATGAAATTTTTTTCTATACTCCTGTAGTATATACTACTTTCACTATAATATTGACATCTAGCCTTGCATGGTTACTTTTCCCATTTTAAAATTTTTCTAAATTAAAATTAAAAATACTGATCACAAATTGAGGTAGTTACTAAGAGGAGAGTAGGTACTACAGGAGTACAGGAAATTTGCTCCACAATAGATCAGGTATGCCTTTTATTTTTTCTGACATAAAGCTGCAATGGCTACGACCCATCTCCCTCAGCAGTCCCATTAGAATTTGGCCTATCAATGCCTACTGGTACAGAAGCAACCTTGGTTGAAATGTGGAAACTGCCCTTGTATAGTATCTCTATCTTCCAAGCTGCTTCAGCTATGGGTTGACATGTCCACTTAATAAGAACTGTTGGAACTTGCTGGCCATTTCTGGTAATACATTTAGATTTGAGAACTTCCTCAGGTTCAGTGGTTGGTTCATCTAACCTCCAAATCAGCAAGGGCGATGAACATGGTGCTCTCCAACAGCCTTTTAAAGTAATGACACATGAAACACAGGGTGTATTCTGGAGCCTTCAGGAAGTTGTAATTTGTAGGCTACTTCACCCACTTTCTTTAATATCTGAAATGGCCCATAGCCCCATAGTACCTAGCAGAGAGCTTAGGACTAACCCTTGTAGCTACTGAATGCTGATGGTGTGGTCTCAATTTTAATTTTTAAATATACCCAATCTCCTACCTCAAAGACACATCCCTCCTGTGTTTGTTGGCTGATTGTCTCATCTGATTCTGGGCATATGCTGTAAATGGTAGATAAGTTGTTCAATAACTTCATCCCGATCCTTTAGGTCATTAGCCACGGCTTCCACCAAAGTCTCCCCAGGTAAGTAGCGCCGTAAAGTAGGGAGTTCTACCATACACTGATTCAAAAGGTGTGCAGTCATCCAGCAGAGCATTGGTATGTACTATGTAGTGTTAAACTAGTATTCTGCCCAGTGTAACCAATAAGCCCATTGCTTAGGTTGCTCCGAAGAAAAACAATGTAAATAAGTCTCCAATCCCTGTTCAACACCTCAGTCTGTCCATCTCCCTCAGCAGGGCCATTAGAATTTGGAGGGATCATAAACCTTATAATTTCAACTTGGTATCAAAGCCTCTAGATGAGAGTGGTAATATATGTCAAGAACTACTCTCAAGAGCTTAAGTTGTTAGGTGGAGATTCATGAATGCTTTAATATTTACCATGGAGCTTTGGTGAATTTTCTGATGAAATCTAATTTTCGTCTGATTCTGTTTCAGACTCCTTTTATCTTCCTATTTTTGGATTGTCTTGACTAGAGGTGATTTGAGAAACTTCAAATGGTGTTTCTCTTGTGGTTTTGAGATTTTCCATTACGCATTCTTTTGGATTGCCTTTCTCTTCATTATCCCTTCTTCTGGTATTTCTGGTTTGGGTTGTGGTTTTGGTGTGCTGGATGCATCTCCAACATCTTATAAGTGTTTTTGTCCATTTCCCTCCTTTCTTCTTTTCTGTGCTTTGTTTGGTTGTTCAATATTCTCCCTAATAAACTTTGCTTGTCTTATCTGTGCTGGTTCAACATCTAAAAACTGTTTTTCCTCCCTTTTTGCTAAGTTCTTTCTCTAATCTTGGCGATGACTCTGTTTAATTTGGGATTTACTCTGTTTGTTGCTGAATTACTGTTCTGGCCTCTGCTTGGCATGTTTGGTGGTGGTTCTTTTTTTGTTTGGAGTGTTTGATATCTCTTCCATGTTCCATCTTTGCATGCCCTGTTTGGCATCAAACTAAGATGCTGTTTGAAGCTTTTGGAGTAATTTTTTGCAGTCTAGTTTGTTTAGGGCTTGCAGTTGGAAGACTTTGGATGCTAGTAAATGACCCTACTCAATGTTTGGAGATTCATTTTGAGAAATGCTTCTGGGATAGTGGGGCTAGACTAGACTGTTTCTCCTGGAATCAGCTAGGGTTTGACTTCTTGGACAAAAGTTGACAAGGCCATAAAGGTTACGGTGAATACCAAAAGGAGGACACGATGGTGGGACAAACTGATCTAAGGATCTAAGACAAGTTGTGGAAGTAGAAGGAGAAAACCACTGACAAAGAGTGGTTGGAATTTAATGCATGATCAACAAGAAGAAAAGAATTATGGAGTATTGGCATTGTTATAATAGAATTCCAAATTTTAGGGATCTTGGCAGTGATACAGTGACAAGACAAGTTACAGAGGATGATGCCATTTTGATACCATGTTGAAGTTATAGGGTTGAGTCTTTTAGATATAGAAGGAGGTCAAAATAATAAAAGTATGTTGATGTGAATGATATATTGGATGTTATTTCAAAAGACAAAGCACTAAGCCTTGTTTATACTCATACTAGACTCATAATCTTTAATTAAATGAGGAAACAAATCATGATGTATAAGGAAATATGAAACCAATCTTAAGAGATAATCTAAGTACCGATCAAGATATTATAAGATAACTTTCATATATTCTAACATATCAATAATATTTTGAGTTTGTTATTGTTAGTTGTCTTCCACCCTTTTCCTTCTTCTCTAACCCTAAACCTGAAATTCTTAACGCTAAATATATGTGGCTATTATCAATTCAATCCCCTGCTGTTTAGTGCAAAATTTCAATTATAAACCCTTTATTGGGAATTGTTGAAGTTATAGGGTTTTGGATATAGAAAGGAAGAAGAGAGGAGAAGAATAATTCATAATAGATTGATTGATGATAGATAGATTGATTCAAAAGACTATACACTGACGCTTATTTATACTGACCAATATAGACTAGTAATTAGGAAACAAATCATAATAATTATCTAGAAATATGGAAACTAATCCTAGGAGATATTATAAGATAAAACTTAATCTTAATAGATATTTAAGATATTAATATATTATTCTAATATTCTAACACTCCCCCTCAAGCTAAAGCTTACTAAGCTTTAAGCTTGTTACAAATATACCCATATTAAAAATATAATAAATCGTGGGCCTAGATAGATTGCATGGGAAACTGTGGGGCCAGGTAGAGTACACTGGGAAAGCCGTGGGGCCAGGTAGATTGCACTAGGAAAGCCCGGGCTAGGTAGATTGCATTGGGAAAGCCATGGGGCCAGGTAGATAGCTCTAGGTAGCCGCAAGATACATCTATAGGTTCTGAAAAGTCGCGGGTCTCGAACCACAGCAGGCAGGAGAGAGAAAACAACCATCAGAGGAGAGAGAAACAAGCCAAACAGGGAGGACCATCAAGTACGAATCCCAGAAAACGTCGAAACAAGACCAGATCTGGATAGATCACGACAAGGAGGAGATGAAGACAGAGCACACCGGTAAATGCACGGTGGATGATTTAAAAGCACACGGCGGGGAGGTTGGAAATAAAAGAAGGGTATGAATATAGAGTGAGAGAGACGGACAAATAAAAGTTCCAAACTTTGGAACCCAGCAGCGGAATAGGGTCGGGACAGGTCACGGTGGATGGTACGCTCTGATACCATGTTGAAGTTATAGGGTTTTGGATATAGAAAGGAAGAAGAGAGGAGAAGAATAATTCATAATAGATTGATTGATGATCGATAGATTGATTCAAAAGACTATACACTGACGCTTATTTATACTGACCAATATAGACTAGTAATTAGGAAACAAATCATAATAGTTATCTAGAAATATGGAAACTAATCCTAGGAGATATTATAAGATAAAACTTAATCTTAACAGTATTATAAGATATTAAATATATTATTCTAATATTCTAACAGGAATCATGGCAAATGCCTCATTTAATAAACCGGTGAGGTGATATGATATAGGTGGGATCTAGAGTTCTGTCTGCAGCATTGCTTTGTATATGGTTTTTATGTCATGAAGGCTACATGTAATGTATTGGGTGATGTATTTTCTTTTATTTCTTCCATGTTACCGAATATCTGTTAGTGTAGTCTTTCATGCATTCTGGCTTTGCCCTTCCAACAGCATCTTATTGATAATTATTATGTTTGGATTTAACATGTTATATCTGGCCTTTCGACTGGATTTCATCTCTCTTTTCTCATCTCTGCATGTCTAAGTCTAATCCTAAAATATCACTTCAAATGTTGGCTTATATTTATTTCCTCCTTGTCTATTTTTATTGTAAGATTTTTGTTTTTTGTATTTGATTTCCTTTTTGAGTTTTGTTTTTATTTTCAGTTTACTTTATTTGTAACTGGTATTGGATGATGATGATGCCAATGCAGGAAAACAATAGGAGTGAACTGGAAAGGCTTGATAAAGAGAGGCAGGCTGACTTCTTAAACATGTTGAAAGGATTCGTAGTTAATCAGGTACAATTTATGTATGTTCTCTTTTAAGTGTTTCCTTTAGTAGAATTTGTATTTTCCTTTACACTTTCTATCTTGTATGTTAATACTTTTATTTTGTCGCATACTCTAATGAGTGAGGTAATTCAGAAAGTGTTATGCCAACAGAAATTGTTATTAAGGTCTGAACATGATCATCTAGATGTGTAACACAGTTGTTTGATCAGGTGAAATGATGCACTTAGTTTTAGGGACTTTATGCTTACAATGAGAGGTGTATGGTGAAAGAGAAAACAAGAGTAAGCAGTCCACTTATTGGAGCTTTGAGCTTCAATGAGGTCGAGAAAAGTAAATGGAATAATTTCATTTGCATCAAGAAAATCGCTGGCGTATTTACCAGAAAAGAAGAACAAAATAGTAATATACTGAGTAAAAATGATTAAATTATCTGACTGGTGTTTGCTTTGACCATAAAATTACCATATTGACAGTCATTTCTGGCTGACTTCAATGCGTACTGCTTTGCTAATCTGATGAAGTTGATTTCTATAGGATGTACTGCAGCCAGTCATGTATAAATATGGCGTCTTTTTAAAAGAAAGAATGAAACTGGAGCCATGTACTTTTTTTTTTTGGGAGTGTACAATGGTGGCTATGGGTTGAAACCTATAATATATGATTTCATGCAAACTACCCAATCCCTCACTAGTTGTCCAAGTATATGGCTTATGGCTTGCAAGTTGCAACATGAAGAGTAGCATTGGCATACGCAATATCCAACACACCACACATGTATATAGGGTGGCGATTAAATTACTCTAGGAGTAACACTTGTCAAAGTTACTCCGTTTAATATCTCTTTATAAAATACAAATTTGACAAATCCACCATTGCAATGTGATATTAACATGTTGATTATGCACACCAAGTTTTTTAGATAAATTAGACATTCATAGTATGTAAACTTATAGTCAATATTTAACTTATATTTTAAATGTATATTATACTGTTTAAAATAAAGGCCGATGAAGTATCAAATAATTTTGAATTGTATGAATTTTGTAAACTTGATCTACTATATTGTACTTTCAATACAACAGTTGGATTCATAAATTCATAAGAAGTTATTAAGTGGCTTGATCCCCACATATATATAAAACCTATCCCAAATTTGTTAAACACAACATCAAACACTTCAAACATAAATATCTCAAAGTTGAAAAAGTTCAGTGCTGAAATTCTTTTTCTAGTGTTCAAGGGTCTAGGCATCATCTGAAGAGATGTAAATTTAAAACTGGAAGTATCACATACATCATATGAAGCATTGAGGCAAGTTAAATTAACTTGACTCAACATAAGTTCATTGTCTTCTTTATATTATCTGACAGAAGCACTAAGCTCCCCAAAAAACGACGTAGAGCTGGTGCCATCAACCTTTATGCAAAATAGAGTGGGGAGAACCTGGCTGGTGGTCCTCTTAGTTACCTGTGAACTTTACTTCTACCATTGTGAATGATATTCAGAAGTTACAAGGTGCCAATATCATCTTTTAGTGTTAGTGAGTCTGTACATGGAGCGTTTGAAGTTTGAGCTGTTTGGCACTTTGTGCACCATTCTTGAAAATGGTTGAAGTTGCATGTCTCATTGAAGTTGCATGCAACAGTTGTTTGCGCAGAATACTGCCTCCTCTGCAGTGCATCATGTGTGCACCATTAATGAATTGGATCAATGTAGCATAGAGATAATCATAAGATTATAAACTATGAAAGCAGCTTAAGAAGCCAGAAATACAGGATGTTTGGTAATATGAGAATACAAGATTTACTGTTCTGCTAGTGCATGCTTTTAAGAATAGTTGAAGAGCTATTCTAATACTATTAAATTCATTAGTATGTAAGCTGTTCTAATCTTATGCCAAAATTAATTAGAACTAACAAACGCTGTACGTTTTGGTCAGCTTTGTTAATTTGTTGTTATGTTGCTTGTTTGTTGATGCTTAGTTGCATTCATCTTCTGCTTTGTCTCCTTTGTAAGTAAGCCACTTTGTGAAATAATAGGTGGGGTATGCTGAGAAAATAGCTAATGTCTGGACAAAAGTTGTTGAAGAGACCCGTGGATATGTTAATGAAGCACTTGACTCTGGCTATAGATTTAAATTTTCTCTTTATTCATTGATGTGCCATTCTCAGGAGATATGTCTGTAGTCATGACAATAAACTAAAGGAAGCACTTTGCGGGTTCGTAGGCTTTTTTCTCATTTGTACCTCTCAGAACATTTCTTACACATCATTCAAGGATACGTGGTGTTGTACATTACTTGCTATTTGTTTGACTCCTGCAGCTTTTCCAAGATTTTGTTCTATGTTTATATTCTCATTTTCCAATTGTCTAAAGCAGTTCATATCACTAAATTTTGTAAAATGTACTGTACTGTACATGAATTTTTATACGGCGCTAACTGAGCTCCATTTGTGTTTGCTTCACATCGTCGAGTCTTTTTTATATTGCAATATTTTGGAGTGATATTTAAAAACGCGGTTTACTTGGAGCGATTTGCAGATAAGTTAACCAAATGCCCTCAATAATTTCAATTCAAATTTATCTATGCTGTTCATAAGTCCCTACAGTCTTCACTACTCACCAGTAGAGTTTTGTTCCTTTTTGGAATGAAATCAAGGGGGTGCGGTTATGGTTCACATTTGTGTACCGGTACACAAATTGCATGGTCCGTTATAAATGCTATTGTTTATTGCCATGGTTGAGATTTAAGGTTCCGTTCCCGTTTTTTTTACTTGTGGGGTATTTTGTATTATTTACTGGTTAGTCCTATTGCGTGTTAGATTAGCAAATACGTACATTATTTCTATTCCTAGAGAAGTAATGTTGGACAAGGTTCCATCCTCTCTCTCCTCCCTCTCTTTCCTCTCTCCTGTTTCCCTCTCTCTTTCCTCTTTCTCTCCTCTCTCCCCCCTCTCTCTTTTTTATTAAATTTAAATATTTTTTATAAATAAATAATTTTTTATGTATCTTTATTGAAAAATTAAAATTAAAATTAATTTTATAATAAGGGTAATTTTGTTATATCAATATTTTTATATCTTATCCTATCATCATATATTCATTTCAAATGTATGATAAGATAAAATAGTGTTATTCGCCTCTTATCTTAGTGTGCATCAAACAAAGGATATGATAGAGCTTATCATGCTCTTATCCTATCTTGTTGCTATCCAACTCGTCTATCCTATCATATCCTTTACATTAAACGGGCAAGGGAACAATCGGAATGTGGAAAGATGTGAATAAAATATTAGGAAAAATGAAATTTAAGTAGCTTTGAAATGGTGTTACAAGCGTCTGCGTAAAGATTTAAATGGTTTTCCTTTTTTATTTTTTTTTCACTATTTTTCTCTTTTTTAATTTCACTACTTTCGTTATTATTTTTTAATCACACTTTCATTATTATTTTTCATCCATAACTCAAACATTCCCAAACATCCCACGCCTCTTCATTATACATTCTTAAACGTTGCGTAAATAACTGTTAGTTCCACCAAAATGTGCATGCGCATTTTGCAACCCCAAAAATGCGCATGCTCATTTTGAAAGGCAAAAGTTGCGCATGCGCATTTCAATTTACTAGTAAAATTATGTTTAAATAATTTTTCCTTCATTTTTAGTGGCAATAAGCAAAAAATCATTAAAATTCAATTATCATCATATCACCTCATCCCTCCACCGCCTACTTCACAATGCTTAAAGGGGCGCCAAAATGATTTTTCCACAATTTTTTCTCAATACCCCCTATTTTTAATTAATTATCTTCTTTTTAATGTATTAATTCATAGTAATTACCACAAATATAAAAAACACGAAAATTCACCATGGGAGCCAAGGTAACACCCAAGTCATGCATTGCAAATTTGATGTCAAATTCATACGTCAACCATGCAAAGCCCCCCAATATCCATGGAAGTGTACTTAGGGTTAGGGTTTGTATACTACAACCATCTACTCACCAGGTCAACTAACCAAACACTTCGTTTCACCCTCAACCTTCCACCACATACTTCAACATGCTCAATGAGACACCAACAATATTTTTCCAGAATTTTTTCTCATTACCCAATATTTTTAATTTAATTATCTTCTTTTAAATGTAATTAATTTACAATAATTACTAAAAATATAAAAAAACACGAACATTCACCACGTTGAACCAAGGTAACACCCAAGTCATGCATGGCAAAATTTCAAGACAAAATTCATTCGTCAAACCATGCAAGCCCCCCACTATCCCTGGAAAGTGTACTTAGGGTTAGGGTTTGTATACTACCATCATCTACTCACCAGGGTCAACTAACCAAACACTTCGTTTCACCTCAACCTTCCACCACATACTTCAACATGCTCAATGGGACACCAACAATATTTTTCCAGAATTTTTTCTCATTACCCAATATTTTTAATTTAATTATCTTTTTTTAAATGTAATTAATTCACAGTAATTAGCACAAATATAAAAAAACACGAAAATTCACAACGGGAGCCAAGGTAACACCCAAGTCATGCATGCAAAATTTCACGTCAAAATTCATCCGTCAACCATGCAAGCCCCCCACTATCCATGAAAAGTGTAGTTAGGATTAGGGTTTGTATACTACAACCATCTACTCACCAAATGACCTCCATTGGCCAAGGCATTATTAACACTTGACAACCATCCCAAATGGACCGTGAAATGATTTTTCTGGAATTTTTGGGAACTAGCAGCTATATTTTGTGATTTTGTCTCTATTTTTTCACCAAATAATTCACAATAAATACATTATAAGTTGAAAAATCACCAAAATTGGGTACATGGTGTCTCACCCACTTTGGGATGTCCCAAATGAAAGGTTGGCTTTTTTGTGGTCATCTTGGTGGTTTTTGGTTCTTAAAGTGTAATTATTATAAACTTTTTCCTATCAAAAATCAATTAAAAAAGTATGAAATTTTTGTAAAAATTCATTTTAAGGAGAGATTAAAAAAATGGTACCAAATTAAAGAAATCAGTGTATAATAGGACACGTTGAATTTTAATTGAAAATATAAAAATTTATAATACAAAAGAATAATATATTTTATAATTATAATAGTTGAATGACTTATTTACAAAATATAAAAATTCATGGAAACCTGCTACGGCAGGGTCACCATAACTTGTGTACCGGTACACAAACCTTAATCTTAGGTGCCAAAAGTACAAATTTTATATATGGTGGAGAATTACTCAATTAGTAAGTCTTCATATTAATCTTGCTGTTTATAACTTTCTAATAAAATATGGATTTAACAAATTTGATCGATGAATCATGTGATATTAAAATTAAAATTATGTATATTAAATTTTACATAGAAAGGATATTTATAGATGTGTATGAGGCTGGTTGGTTTGAAAATATTTTGTTTTCATTGTCTATACTCATTTTTATTTTTTCAAAATTTAAAAATATAGTTGTTTTAACTTCCTGATTTCTAGTTTTTAGAAAATGAAAATATTGAAAATGTGTTTGTTTTAATTTTTTTCAAAGAAGTTTATAAAATATGTTTTAACAAAGTTTAAAATAAATTCTGAAAAAAAAATCATAAAATGATGAAACTTTTTTTATGAATAAATAATTTATTAACAATATAGGGGACTAAAACGAATGATTTCCTGTGGAAGAAAACCTAAATAAAATTTAGAGGGACTCAACATATTTCAGTCATCTTTTTAAATCAATTTTTAATATTTTATTGGGTCATTACAATTCTTAAATATACTCTTTTTTGTCATTTTTATAAGACATTTAATCAAACTATACAGATCAATTAAAGTAGTTAAAATTAGTTATATTGACTTTTAAATTTTTAGAATAACTTTTTAATTTTATCATTATTTAATATGTAACTTTACTATCATTTAATAAAAAAAATATTTATTGGGAATGGGGTTTGAAGGGAGGGGAGGGCCGTAGGAAGCTCTTCCTTGTTTGGAAATGTAATGATTTACAAAGTTTTCCCCTTTTCCTCTCCTTCCATTTCCTGTTAACCCCATTCTTCCCCTTTTCAAATATACCCAAAGTTTCAATGGGAAGAAATAAAAAACCGGTGATTTTGGTTTTGTAAAAATTGAAAAATTTAGTTTTCATTACGTAATTTTACTATAGATTTTACTACATATTAACTTTAAATTCATATTAATAACGAATAAATTAATTTATTTTTTAATTTTTTAATGACAATCAACGCATTTAAATTACAGTAAATAAAATCAAATCTTGCTGGGTGACTGAAAGAACGACTATTGTTTCAATAATTCATTTGGATTGTCTTCCGAGCGGTCTGAACATAAGTTCAATTCGATAGAAGGAATAATTGTTTTGAGAAAATGTTGCTACGGGGTAAAACCTCATCAGCAACTTATACACAAACAAGCTACAAGTAGTTGCTTCTTAATCTTGGGTGAAAAGTACGGATTAGTAAACCTTTTGACTTTTGAGTATGATAATGAAAACTCCCATGGCTTTTGTCGTTGAGCTCAGACACGCACTCACAGAGACGTATCTAGGAATTTTGGGCCTTAGGCAAAAATTAAGACAGGGACTCATGTTTATAGACTAATAATTTTTATGTTTTTTTTTTTTGGCTTTTTGAGTTACAAAATTATTTATTAAAGTTTATAATCAAGTAATTCTAACATCTCACTTTCAATAGATAATATAAGCTAACTCATTCAATCTATCTTGTAGCTAGTGATCTTAAATATGATTTAATCAATTTTAATTTTGAAAAGCTTCTTTCAAACGGTCGTGACAATTACAGGTAATGTTAATAATATTCTATAAGCAATGTATGTATTTGGAAAAGAACTTAATTTTTTTATATAATTCAATATTTTAATGGTGTGTTAATTTCATTTCTTAGAATTTCTTTCAATAACTTAATTCTGAAACAAATCAAGACCATCAATATCATAATGGTTCTCAAGACTCAAAAACTTTTCAAGATTGATACAATGTTTTTTTCAATTCATCTTCCCCTAAAGTTTTAAATTTATTTTAATCAAATAAAAACCAAACATGTTTTCATATTCTAAAAATTGTTCAAATCAACTCTCCATAGAAGGAATAGACTGATCTAATATATGCAAAAAATAATCAATGCGAAAAGAATATTCAGCAAAATAAGCTATCTCATCACTAACAATGTCATCAAAATGTTTTTTTTTCTATAAATCTTACGTTTTTCATTGAACTGGGCTCTACATCGATCCCAATAGCCATTTCTTTGGGTGGATTCTAATGCAGATGCAAAACCATTTTCCCTATAATTTTTTAAATAAGTTATAAGGCCTCTTAAGTGATCTATGCATCATCTATATGCATATCTTTGGATTGCATGATCTTACTTACGGAATTAACCACAAAATATATCATACATACCAATATTCATTCCCAATAAAAAATAGATCTAAAAATTGTAATTTGTACATGTTCATTCAATTTCAATTCAATCAATTACTTTATAAAAAGCAAAGAAAATTAGTGAAATGATCAAACCTGGTGAGATGCTATCAACGTGGTGTGAGTGTCTACTTGATGTCACTTGGAGTTTGGTCCTTTGTAGGGTATACCAATTCACAAAGAGAATATGATTATATGAAAGCTGAAATCAAATAAATTCTTGAATATAGTAGTAGAGAATTGAGAAGAGAGAGACTGAGAGGAAACAAGAGGTTGAGACCGTAAAAACAAAGTAAATAGTGATTTTTTATTTTTTTTGTCAAAAAAAGTAAATTGCATTAATGTGGTAACCGTACAATTAGCCAATAGATCATAGGCTCAGCAATACTACGACATAGAGAAATTACATTTATACAACATACAACCATACAACTGAGAGAGATAAAGAGAAGAAAAGAAGAGAGAGAAATGTTGGATGTGATAGGTGATGTGATGGAGAGATATAGAGAGAGAAAAAGTGTGTGTTGTATGGATAATTAATCTCCTACCGATACAAAAAACTCACTATTGAGTGTTGAGTGACTTTTCATTTGCAAAAACTAATAAATAGATTGTGGACTAGTTTTAATGATAAAAAAAAATAGATATAAAAAAATATAAGATATGGGCCTATAAAATATTGGGCCCTATCTCAAATTATTGATTTTTTAAAAAATAACTTATATCAATAATACTACTATTAAAAAAAATTGGGGGGCCTTATAAATTTGGGGGCTCTAGGCAATAGCCTCAATTGCCTTATTGAATATCCGGCCCTGCGCACTCACACTGCTTCTACGCGTCATAGAGTTGCCACGTGCCTAGAAAACCTCATTTTGGTCATTCCATTCAAAATAAGAGAAAGAATTGGTAATACCCAAAACATAAAAAAAAATAAATAAATAAAAATAGAGGCTTCCTATTTCCTAATCGATGTCTAACGGTACCTGTCATAGAATATTTGCTAATATAGACTTCCATTCCATTTCAGGCTCTCATCAATCAATCTTAACGCACATCTCATAAAAGAGAATATGATTCCAATTATCCCAATTCTCAGGTTGTGGAAGCAGCCTCTTTATGGAGAATTACGGGTTTCATATCAAGTTGTTGGGATTTGATTTCCAAATTGTTCGAATTCTCAAAATGTCAAAGTAAAGGTCATTTTCGAATTTACAGAAGAGGATGAAGTTACCTTGTTTCGAATTGGATAACAAGTCTATTAACTTAGAAAAATTCTTAAGTAAAGTTAATACAAAGACTTTAGAAATTCGAAGAAAAAAGGATATAATGTTTCTGGTATTCTGAGAAGTCTAAAGGATATTTCTTTTTTCAAATTCGAATTACATTAGTTCGAATACATGGAAAGATATTAGAAAGAAAACTATCCTAAATACTTAGAACATTAGAAAGGAAATTATCCTAAGATCTAAAGAAACTTTGGCTCATGGTATTCCGTACTTTCTCTTCTTTCTCCTCGAAAAAGCTTGATTAGAAGCAACTCAGTGGTTACTTGGGAGAAGGAAAGGAGAATATTGCTTCCAACCTGTTAAACAACCTTTACAAGAGGAAGAAAATTAGATCAGAATGGGAAGCTTTAAATAAGTTCACTTATTAATTAAACAAAATAGCCAAAGAGATTACCCTCTTCATATTTCCTGAAGAATTCTCTAAAAAGAAATTACAAGAAAAGAAAAGAAGGAAGAGTTGTGAGAAAGATGAAAAAGAATACTCCTATTTATAGGAGCAAACAACTCAAGTGCCATTAATGAAACCACTTTTATGTCCAATAAGAAAAATCCTCATGGTAAAAATCAAATGGACGGTGGCCGGTGGTCTTTGTAACCTTCGGAAAGACCAAACAAAATTAAACATGTGGCACAAAGTAGTCAAAATCTCGAAACCATAAAGTCAAGTATCAAGAAAGAAGATTTCGAGAAATCAGAAGAAGAAGACTCGAGAAATCAGAAAGAAGACCTCTTCGAGAAATCAGAAAGAAGACTTCAAGAAATCTAAAGACAGGATTTCGAGAAATCCAAATTGAGTCTTCGAAGAAATAGAAGTCACAGGACACCAAAGGAGCAGTTAAAGGAAGTTACAAATGACAAATACAGGTGTCATTAAGTTAGTGGTTCAGTTTGAAAAATGTAATTAGTTTTCTGGATAGCAGAAAACGTGGCAAGCATACACGCTGCCAACATAGATAGGCTGCTGATGTGTCAAACATGCATTAGTTAGCCGTTAGGATTAGAAATCTATAAATAGGTACACCCATAATGTAATAAGGGTTGGAAAATTCATTATACTCATATCCTTAAACACCTTCACGTCCGATCACACTGCGACCAACAGGTTTACAAGGATTGACTGTATGTGATGATCCCATCCACTTTTATCTTTATGCAATTTGTTCTTTCAATTCATTTACTTTCTGCAATTTACATTCAGTATTCTTCATTTCATGCACTTTTATCTCTTTGCTTTAAATTCTGTATTCTTTCAAACATTCTGAAACTGTGATTCTCTTTATTCTAAAAGAAGTCAAGTGGAAACTTTAGAACTTTGATAAAATTCTGAATCAAGTAGTTCTAATTTCTTTCGAAAGAAAAGTTCTTTGTTAAAATTCTGAATCAACTTTCTGGAATCTTCTTTCTGGATTTTTCGAAAACATAGTAATTGATTTGGTGAAATTCTGTACCAATCAAACATTTTCACCCAGAAAATTGAACTTTGAAAAGTCTATTTCAATAAATCAGAAACACCATAAACCTACTTTTTAAAAAGAGTCCCGTAAGAGGATCTGATTCTAATCCCCAGATTGTTCTTAGAATCAAAGTGATAAGTTTAATTTTCGAAATTAGATTTTTCACCATAAACAAATTGGCACGCCCGGTGGGACAATTTTGCCAAAAAGTAGTGTGTGTTATGAATTTCTGAAAATTTGTCTTGTATGCGTTTGAGAAGTGGTCGAACTATATCTGTTCAAATGGCTAATAATTCAAGACAAAATGCAAATGGAAATAATTAGGGAAAATAATGTTAATAATCAGGGAAGTCCACCACCCCAAAGAGATGAGTCTGTGAATAATAATGAAAATGGGATGAATGGAAATAATAGTGTTAACAGAGAACCACAAACAAATGTTACTACAACCACTACTACTGTGGCGAGCCTGTAATAAGTCAAATTGGTTCTACTATCCCTTTTCCCAATTTTATTTCTATGTCTCAAAATGGACAACCACAATATGGGTTGCCATTTGGATTTGTTCCAAATTCTGGAACAGCCCCACCAACTATGTCAACAATGGGTCCTTCAGTGATTCGTGGACCCATGTTTAATCCCTTTGTGGGAAATTCTTCTTCATCTATTACAAATTCTACGTTGCAACTCTAAGGCAACAAATGGATGAGAGTAACCATGAAATGGTAATATGTTGACAACACAAATGGCCCACAGTATTTGATCCCCTAGTCCAAACTACAAATGCTAATTATAATTTGTTGGCTAGGCAAATGGAAAGGATTGCGGATGTGTTTGGAGCACCCCACTGATCCTATAGTTAGACAAGTGGCTAATTTGAATCCTCCTGTAATCAAGGAGATCAAAATAATCAAATACCAAATCCTGTTAATCCTTTCGAAAATAGAGAGGAAAATGCTCCTAGAGTTATCCTGAATAGAAATCAAATGCTGATGAAATTCTCGAAAGGATAAGAGCGAATAACTTAGGGGGGCAACAAAATGTTGTTGGAATTGTTCGAACAAGTTTTGAATAGACATGGATTTAATGTAGGATTTGCGAATCATCCTTATGTAGTCTCTCCTTTCACCCAGATGGTATTGCAACTGAATTGCCAAGGGGATGGAAAGTTCCCAAATTTACCAAATTTTCTGGAGAAGTAGGAGAATCTACTGTCGAACACATTGCTCGATACCAAATCGAAGCAGGTGATTTGGCAAACAATGAAGAATTAAAAATGAAATATTTTCCTAGTTCTTTAACTAAGAATTCTTTACTTGGTTACTACTCTTTCTCCAAAATTCGATTCACACATGGAATCAATTAGAAAGAAGTTTTTATGAACAATTCTTTCGAGGAGAAACAAAAGTTACTCTTATGGACTTAGTAAACATTAAGAGATCCTCGAATGAGTCAATTGATGACTATTTGAATAGATTTAGACAAATGAAAGCTAGATGGTTTTACCCAAATTCCTGAATATGAGTTAGTTCAAATGGCTGCAGGAGGACTAGATTATTCAATTCGAAAGAAATTGATTAACTCAACAACTTAGAGATATGGCTCAATTGGCTGATAAAGTTAGGCAAATTGAACACCTTAAGAAAGAAAAGAAAGGTTCAGGAAACCTGAAAAGTTCTTTCGAAAAGATAAAGTGGCATATTTAGAAGTTTCTGATGATAGTGACTTCGAATATGATATAGAAGATAATGATGTTCATGTAGCAGAACTTAAGCCAGGGCCTCCTTATGTTTGTCAATCTTTAAAACCAAATGGAAATACTAGTAATGACAATAAAGATAAATTCCCAAAGAAAAATTATGGTTTCGATATTTCGAAAGCAGACCAAATTTTTGATATATTGGTGAAAGACAAACAAATAACTCTAAGTGATGACCATAAAATCCCTTCTCAAGAACAGAGAAGAGGTAGAAAATATTGTAAATATCATCATACTTATGGTATTGGACTAATAGTTGTGTGCGTTTCAGGGATATTATTCAAGAGGCTATTAAGCAAGGGAGATTGAAGTTCGAAGAAAAAATCCCAATGGCCATGAAGATTGATTCAGACCCTCTTCAGGTGAATGCAAACTACGCAGAACCTTTGAGTGTTAACATGGTTGAAGTTGAGGATTCGAACTCCGTGGGTCAGGCCACAGAGATGGCTTTGGATGGAGACCAAGAGGTACAGGATGTGTTTCCAAAGGGAGGAGAATCCCTATTGGAGTTTCTGAACAGAAAGAAGGCAGAGGATGCCTCCATTGATCTTTGCCCAAGGTGCCATGCCTTATTTGATAGATCAGCAGCCAAAGCGTTTCGTGAATCAGAGATGAAGACGCATTACCACAAAGTGGCTGCTCAACGCCAAAAGGTCGAAGTCAAACAAAAGAAACCTCATGCTTCTTATGGGGGATGGATCTCTAAGTCTGAATCTATTTCCGGTGAAAGGTACCTGGGAATCTCAATAGGTTCGAGAAAGGAAAACTACCTGTTATCCAAGGTTTTCAAGAAAGGATGAAGCCTCGAACTTTCATACCTTCATCTTCAGTTCCTCCGAACCAGTGGGTTCGACCAGGGTATGTGAGGCAACCAAACAATTTCCAAAGTTTTCATCAAAAACCTTATTTTGGAAACAGACCCCAGATGACGAAGACCCAATGGAGGAGGGCTCAGAGAATGAGGAAAGCAGCCTTTGAAAAACAAGAAAAGAAAAATATGAATGTTGAGGAAGGAAAACAACAAACTAAACCTTTGCAAGCGAAGAATGCTCAGATAATTCAAGTTCAGGCAAACGCAAATCATCCATCCTATGCTCAAGTTGTCAAAAAGAAACCTTCTTTCCAAGTTATTGGAAATTTCGAAGAGGATGAAGATGACTTGCTTACAGAGAATTTCGAAACAGGCTTCGCAGATGGTCTGGAAGACATCTGCGCAGTAGTCTCGATTCTGCCTGCTGAATACGCTGAAGAATTAGAAAAAGGTTTAGAAGAGGAAGACTTCGAGGAAGATGACATAGGTGAGGATCCTGTATGTTACACCGTATATTGGCAAGCAAATCTGTCAGAATACATCAGCAGTATTCGAAAGGCCTACAGAGGAAATGCAACTTCACTTGAAGCCTCTATTTATTAGAGCATTGGTTGAAGAAGAAAGCATTGGTAAAGTGCTTGTTGATTCAGGAGCAGCAGTGAATTTAATGCCAAAATTTATGATGAAGAGGTTGGGGAAAACCAAGTTTGATTTAATGCCCCACCAAATGATTATTACAGATTTCAGTGGGAAGACCTCGAAGTCTGAGGGAGTTTTGTCTTTGGAGTTGACGGTGGGAACTATCATGAGGCCTACCATGTTTGTGGTGGTCGACTCCAAGGCAAATTACAATTTGTTGCTTGGTAGAGAGTGGATACATGGTGTCGGTGCTGTTCCATCCTCTATGCATCAAAGGTTATGCATGTGGACAAAAGAAGGTGTCCCCATATATGTGGATGGGGACAAAAACTATTTCAAGGTAGAGGAAGATGCAGTGGACATTCGGAGTACAGAGAAAAGAGTCATGAAAATTAGACCATTTCGAAGTCATTGATAAATATGCTCTGGCTCCTACTAAGGTTCCATATTCTCTAAGAATAAATCCTAAATTTCGGATTTATTCTACAATGTGATGTCGGCCCATTCGAGGCCGCAGAAATAAATGAATGGTCAGATCCAGAGTAAGTTCGAGCTTTTTGGCTCGAATTTCGGCCTATGTGGCCGAAAAAAGAATAGAGGCGGCTCTCGAAGCCGAACTCAATCAAAATAAACAAAATAAAAAGAAACGGCCCTCAAGGCCGAGTGGCAAGAGGAAAAAATAATTATTGAGGAGATATCAGAAGAAGGAATTTCACAGATGAAATTTCATTAAGAAAAACTGAAGATTCTGAAAAAGATCAGGGTCCTTCTGAAGGAGTTGAAAATTCTCAAAGGAATATCTTGAGGAAGTGATTAAAAAGATTGAGACATATGTTCTAGAAACACAAGGGTTGGAGTTCGAGAAACTCGATTGCATATATGACGATTCCCCTTTAGGTTTCGAAGGATTTTTGTCTCAAGGTATTAAGAAGATGGAAGCTCAAGATCCTTTGGAAGAAATAAATTTGGGAGATGAAAAAGAAAAAAGACCCACATTCATAAGTCAGAATCTCGAAGGAGATTTTAAAGAAGAGATCATTGACTTGTTGAAAGAGTATAAAGATTGTTTCGCTTGGGATTATCATGAAATGCCTGGTTTGAGTCGAGAACTGGTAGAACATAAGCTTCCAACTTTTCCAGAAAAAAGACCAGTGAAACAGGCTCCTAGAAGATTCGACTCCAAAAATAGTTTCGAAGATCAAAGAAGAAATTGAGCGTCTTCTGAAGGCTAAGTTCATTAGAACTGCTAGGTATGTTGATTGGATTTCGAATATTGTGCCTGTAATTAAGAAAAATGGTTCTTTAAGAGTATGCATTGACTTTCGAGATCTAAATAACGCAACTCCTAAAGATGAATATCCAATGCCAATTGCTGACATGTTAATAGATTCGGCAGCAGGAAATGAATTGTTAAGTATGTTAGATGGGTATTCAGGTTATAATCAAATTTTTATTGCCGAAGAGGATGTTTCGAAAACAGCTTTTCGATGTCCTGGTGCAATAGGTACTTATGAATGGGTAATGATGCCCTTTGGTTTTAAAAAATGCTGGTGCAACTTACCAAAGAGCCATGAATTCGATTTTTCATGATTTAATAGGAAATTTTATGCAAGTTTATATAGACGATGTTGTGGTTAAATCTGAATCAAAAAGCTTGCATTTGAACCATTTAAGACAAGCTTTCGAGAAAATGAGAAAGCATGGGTTGAAAATGAATCCTATTAAATGTGCTTTTGGTGTATCTGCAGGAAATTCTTAGGATTTCTTGTACACAAGAAAGGTGTTGAGATTGACAAGAATAAAACTAAAGCAATTCTCGAAGCATCTCCACCTACAACCAAGAAACAATTACAATCTTTTTTGGGAAAAGTCAATTTTCTTCGAAGGTTTATTTCGAACCTCTCAGGAAAGACAAAGTGTTTTCTCCATTGTTGAAATTGAAGAAAGAAGGAAATTTCAAATGGGAAGAGGAACACCAACAAGCCTTCGAAGAAATCAAGAAGTATTTGACAACTCCTCCTATTATGACTCCTCCTTTGCCAGGAAGACCCTTGAAGTTATATATTTCTGCATCAGAAACCACAATTGGAAGTATGTTGGCTCAAGAGGACGAAAATGGCGTTGAAAGAGCTATTTACTATTTAAGTAGAGTCCTTAATGATGCTTGAAACTAGATATTGTGCCATTGAAAAATTATGCTTATGTTTATACTTTTCATGTACTAAACTCAAGTATTATGTGAAACCTTATGATGTATTTGTGATTTCGCACTTTGATGTAATAAAGCATATGTTGTTGAAACCTATATTACACAGTAGAATTGGAAAATGGGCTTTAGCATTAACTGAGTTTTCATTAAAATTTGTCCCTTTAAAAGCAATGAAAGGACAAGTGGTTGCAGATTTCTTGGTTGACCATCCTCAGATTCCAATTGAGGAATCAATATACGTAGGTTTAGAACCTTGGAAATTATATTTCGATGGATCCAAACATAAGAATGGATCAGGAATTGGAATTTTATTAATTTCCCCAAAGGATTCCCAACTCGAATGATGTTTGAAATAAAACATCCTTGTTCGAATAATGCAGTAGAATATGAAGCTTTAATAGCAGGTCTCGAAATTCTGGTTTCTTTGAATTCGAGAAATGTTCATATTCGAGGAGATTCTCAATTAGTTATCAAACAGATAACCAAGGAGTATAAATGTTTAGATCTAAAATTGGCTAAGTATTTGGTGCAAGCCAATAAACTTCTGGAAATGTTTGACGAAGTAAAAATTGAACATATTCCAAGAGGTCAAAATTTCGAAGCTAATGAATTGGCTCAAATAGCTTCTGATATATAATCTCTATTGGAACACTTAGAAAAATTAGTGATATTCAAAGAAGGTTTCCAAGGAAAGGATTCGACATCCATAATGTAAACCTTTTAGATCAAAATGATTGGAGAAAAGAGATTGTGAAACTTATCCAAAATCCTTCTTTAGCAAATAAGAAACACTTGAAATATAAGATTTTGAATTATTGTATTTTGGGTGAAGAACTTTATAAGAAAGCTGTTGATGGAATTTGCTTCGATGTTTGGGTGAAACAGAAGCATATTTGGCTTTAGTTGAAGTTCATGAAGGTGCTTGTGGAGCTCATCAAGCCGGAAAGAAAATGGAATGGATTCTGAAAAGAAAGCTATTCTTTTGGCCTTCAATGGCCAAAGATTGTCACAATTTTGCAAAAGCTTGTGAAGAATGTCAAAAACATGGAAATGTACAACAAATTCCAGCAAGTGAATTGCATTCAATCATAAAGCCTTGGCCCTTTCGAGGATGGGCTTTAGATCTAATTGGGATGATACACCCAGCTTCTTCGAAAAACCATAAATTTATTTTAGTTGGAGTTGATTATTTTACCAAATGGGTAGAAAGCAATTCCTTTAAGAGAAGTTTCTCAAGAAGATATTATCCGTTTCATAGAAGAGAATATAATATTCAGATTTGGCTTACCAGAAACCATTACTACAGATCAAGGAACAGTGTTTACTGGAAGGAAAATGGTTAAGTTTGCTGAATCAAAAGGAATAAAATTACTTTTCTTCTACTCCTTACTATGCACAAGCCAATGGTCAAGTTGAAGCAGTAAATAAAAATATTATTGCTTTAATTAAAAGGCATATTGGGCAAAAACCTAGAAATTGGCATGAGACTTTGAATCAAATTCTTTGGGCTTATAGAAATTCACCAAGAGAAGCTACTCGAACTACCCCTTATAAGTTGGTATATGGTCATGATGCTATATTACCAGTTGAAGTAAATTTACAATCAATAAGGGTTAAAAGACAATATGAGTTACCTTCTCAAGATTATTGGAATTTGATGTTCGATGAATTAAATCAACTTGATGAAGAAATATTGATTGCTCTTGAAAATATAATTAGGCAAAAAGAGCAAATAGCTCGTTCTTATAATAACAAAGTCAAGAAAAAAGAATTCCAAGTTGGTGATTATGTTTGGAAGTTGATTTTGCCAATTGATAAAAAGTCTAAGAGGTTTGGTAAATGGTCACCTAATTGGGAAGGACCTTTCGAGATTGAAAAAGTGTTTTCCAGTAATGCGTATTCAATTCGAGAAATACTTGGTGATTTGTGCATAATGTCAATAAATGGAAAATACTTGAAAGAATATAAGCCAAACTTGCAAGAAATTAAAATTAGATATAAACAAGGGTAAAATTGTTCGAATAATACTAGAAATTCGAGACCATGCTCGAAACAATGTTATAAACAAATAACAAGAAGAAAATACGAATAGGCTAAAATGGGGGCTTCGCTCTTCAATTTCGCAAAATTATGCATCAGGTCTTCGTAGCATATCTTTAAGCTTGTATCATTCTTTTTCAAGTTCTCGATGTCTTTAGAAACTCGAACAACATCTCGAGAGACACTTCGAACAGAGTTAAGAATTTCCATTCGAGAAGACCTTTGCCTTGCAAGTGTAGTTTCGAGCTCACCCTTAGCCTTCTTGGATTGCTCTAGTTCTTCTTGGTATCGTTTGAGGAGGCCTTCGAGCCTTAGATTTTCTTGTTCTAAACTTTCGATCTTAGAAGAATTCTGCTGAATAGATTGATCATACTTGTTTACTTTGACCTTACTATCTTGCATCTTGTCAATCAATTCAGTTTGTTCACTTTTCTGCATAACCAGTTTAGACTTGACTTGTTCTATTTGGTTAACAGTCCCAATACTGCTCTGATAGAGTTCAGCGAAGTCTTTGATCCATTGTTTTTGGGACTCAGAAAAGAGAGAATTCTTCTTATCGAAATAAATGAGATAGCTTTCGATTTCTTCCCTATAGAGACGATCCTTCGGGATTTCCTTCATCATGGGCTTTTCGAAAACCAATTTCTTGAAACTTTGAAGAACTTGCTCAGGAGAATTTTCTTCACTCAAAGGATTTTGCACTGTTGCTTCAGAGTGAGCGGATGACAAAGAGATTTCTCCGGAAAGTACTTCCAAAATCAAGAAAGGGTTTTCATCCAGACCTTTGAGACATTCGTCTAAATCTTTGGCATGATATACTGGAGTGGACCTGGATGAATCCCTCGAAAAGCCAGGAGCTTTCTCAGGAGTTCCCGATTCCGTCTGAATGGTTTGGATTTTTGAGACAGAATCTTTGGTTCCTTGAGAAGCAGAAGGATCATCTTTTTCTTCCATTGGGGAATCTTCATTGATTGGATTCGAAGGAGATTGAACTTCTTCTTCTTCTTCTTCCTCTTCTTCTCGATTCTCAGTATTCTCTTCAATATTCTCTAAACCCAGTTTTTGTGATTTCTTCGAAGAGATAGCTTGAAGTGGGCTTTCTATAGTATTTTCATCAATCCCCCCCACTTTCCATCTGAGAACTTGAAGAAAGGTTGATCTGAAAAGTAACAAATAACAAATGATTAGATTAAAATCATAAAATAAAGGGAGGGATTGATGGTAAACGTTTTTATTTCGAAAAAGAGAGTAAGAGGTTTACTTGTTCTACAACCCCACTTGGGATTTGTTTCTTATAAGCCTTGGCCTTAAACCTTTGGCCAACTCTCTGACGTTTTACATAAAGAAAATAAGTTTCAAAAATCAGATGAAGAAAGAAAAAGTTCTCAAAATGACTTTAAAAGAAATAAAGAAGACAAGTACAAGGGAAGTTCGAAACTTACTGCCCCAATGGTTTTCCCTGGGGGAATTATTGAAAGAACCTTTGACTTAGGGACTTTCTTTTCTTTCTTTGAAATTTTTTCTCTCAAAGGAACAATTGGTTGTTCAGGAGTGTTTTCCTGTTAAAATAAACAAAGTGGCATCAGATTTCGAAGAAATAAACAACTAGAATTTTCATATTCTATAAAGATTTCGAAACTGATAAAGGAATTCGAAGATACCTCTGAGAGAGATCTATCATCAGATTTTTCAGATTTCTTCTTCTTCGAAACCTTGACTACTTTCTCCTTGGAAGTATTAGAATCATCTGCTTTTCTTTTCTTATCCATCGAAGCAGATTGGCTCTTGTCAGAAGGATCGTTACTCTTTTCGACCTTACTAGACGTAGCTTTCTTTCGAGACTTGGGGGGGTAGTAGTCTAAATAGTAAAACAAATAAAAAGTTAAATTTCGAAATTCAGAGTTGAAAGAAGTTCAAATTCTCGAAATACAGCTTACCACAGGTTTTCGAGAAGAGACTGAAGCTTTTCGCTTCTTAGACTTTTTCTCCTCTTCCTCATCGCTTTCCCAATCTTCCTCAGCACCTTTCGAAAGATTGCACTCTTGAGCTATAAAAAATAGAAAGGAATTGTAAGTTTAAGATTGGGATAAGATCAGAAATCATTAAAGAATGATTCTGTTATTACCTTGAACAATGTAGTTCTTAGAAATAATTCTCACATGTTCTATATCCACATGAGGTTTAAAAGGATTATTGTCCAATGTATACTTGGTTAAAGTGACTCTTTTCGAAAGAGGTTTTAGACTATTAAAAAGTAGATCAAAACCTAAAGGTCTAGTCCATTCTGGACCATTTAAACTTTTTGCCAATCCAAACTTTGCTGTTGGCAAAGGAGGAAACTTTGGACAATACTTTTCGAAAACTGTGGTACCTTTAGGATTTACAAGTTTAAAACTTTGCTGATTCGAAGAAATTTTTTCTTTTAAAGAAGAAGCTGCTTCAGAAATTGTTCTATGTATTTTATTAGGAATATAGAACACATGAAAATATTTCTCAAAAGCTTCAATTTCTTTGATGTGCATACCTTTAGTTTTCTTGGTCGGTTTCTGCGAAGAAGCAATGTCTTTGGTTAGTCTGGAAAAACATGTTGCTTCATCTACTTGAATACTACAATAGTATTTCGACCACCATTCTTCAAAGGATAAAGTGCAATAATAAAAAGGTTCGAACGAGATTGGTTTGAGAGAAAGAGGTCTACGAGCCTTCGAGAGTTGTAACTTCTCGAAACCCTCTTCACCATCCACCAAGTCTTCAATTAAAATTTGGTCTTCGGAAGTATAGAAGGGTGTAGGACGAAATTGGCTCAATCCAAATTGACGAGCCACAAGTTGCGGTTGGTAAAGAAAGACTTTGAAGTCTTTTGGTTGAAAACCACAGTATAAAAGGTCAGGAGTCAAGAATTGTTTCCAGATTTCCAAACTTTCAGATTGGGCCCCAGGAGTGTCACAAGGAAATTTTCGAGTGAACCATTCAGGTCCTCGAGTTCGAGCAGAGAAAGGAGCAAGGTTGGAGAATGTTTCTTTAAGCTTAGGAAAGAGGAAATATAAAACTTGAAATGCTCCTGACGATTCTTTTTCGAAGTTGGAGTAAGATAAGACAATCTATAACCTTCAACAGAATTGGGAAGATCAGAATCTGAAGGTTTAGAACTCTCGAACTTATCTTGGAAGATAGCATTAAGCCAAAATTGAAGAAACCAAAAGGGACCACATAAGTTTCGAACAGGATCTCTCAATTTAAGGGCACCAACAGCTTCGGAAAGCATGTCATAAACATGGGCCAAGAGACACCTGTTCAAATCAATTTTGATACCCTTGGCCAACATCTGAGCCATGGGGAGAAAGGATTTGGGAATCTGATTTGACCTGGAGCAAAAGACAAATGCAGATAACCAATAGAGAAGAAAAGCAACGTGCTCATTCTCAGAGACTTTCCCAGGTTTCGAATTGTTTTGTATAAAGAATGAGTAAGTCAGCTTTTCGAAATTTGGCTCAACGAGAGGTTTAGGAACTTTGAGAAAAGGGAGAATTAATTGGCCTTCGGGTTGAAGGCCAGTAATAGCTTAGACATCAAAAAGTGTAGGAATGATCATACCATAAGGAAGGTGAAAGAATTGGTAGACCTCTCCCAGAAAAGAAGGGAAGAAAGAATTAAGGCAGGATCAAAACTTAAATCATATCTACTTAATTGAATAAGATCGAAAATACCAAGTCGCTTCCACAAAGCTCCCATAGTATTTTCTACCCTATTCAACCACATGATATAGGAGTCTTTTCGAGCAGGAGGAGATGCTCGAAACACATCACTAGAATGCTCAAGATGGTCCATTCGAATTATTGAACCAAAAACTCGAATTTTTTCCTTTCTCAGACTTGGAAAAAACTCATTGTATTGGTCAAGAGAAGAAGGAAGAGTGTATGGACCAAGAAAAGCTAAGTGTTTTTTCTTGATAGAATAAGGAATAAGTACCTGGGAATTCCAGATAACTATTTTTTCTTCTACATTCTCAGGTTCAGGGACATAAGCTTGCTCGTCCCTAGCAAGCAAATCTCCTTTACAGACAGCAAGAGGCACTGGAGTTTGACCTTCGGCAGCCATTAATGGAGTTTGAGTTTTTCTTGAAGAAAAAGACAAGAGTAATGCAATAGTGCAAGAGAGCTGAAAATTCAGAAAAGAGTGTAAAATAAGAAACTTTGAAGATTTTAATCGGTGAAACTCAAGTCTAAAATAACAAAAGATGATAAAAAAAGAGTTAAATACCTTGAGATTGAAGGGAAAAAACGTCGATGGAGAGGAAATAGTAGAATGTGTAAGGTTGAAGATGATGAAAAATGAAACTGAAAGGGTTTTGCTTGGTATTTATATGAGAAAGAAAAGACAGCTGTTAAAAAGGGTAATCATGGTTACATGTTTTTGGAACGTGAGCCAGTAACCCAAAATTGTGGGAAAGTCAGTTAACTTTTATAATAACTGAAATATTAATTTATTTGGAAGATAAAAGGTTTATCTGAAACAGATATTTAAATTTTCCATTTAAATTTTAAATAGTTGTTATAAGGAATACCAAGAGTTTGTTCCAAAAATATCTCTTTCTACAAAAAATAAATTATTATTTGAAAGAGACTATTTTTGGGGGGCATCTGTTGGGATTTGATTTCCAAATTGTTCGAATTCCCAAAATGTCAAAAGTAAAGGTCATTTTCGAATTTACAGAAGAGGATGAAGTTACCTTGTTTCGAATTGGATAACAAGTCTATTAACTTAGAAAAATTCTTAAGTAAAGTTAATACAAAGATTTTAGAAATTCGAAGAAAAAAAGGATATAATGTTTCTGGTATTCTGAGAAGTCTAAAGGATATTTCTTTTATTCAAATTCGAATTACATTAGTTCGAATACATGGAAAGATATTAGAAAGAAAACTATCCTAAATACTTAGAACATTAGAAAGGAAACTATCCTAAGATCTAAAAGAAACTTTGGCTCATGGTATTCTGTACTTTCTCTTCTTTCTCCTCGAAAAAGCTTGATTAGAAGCAACTCAGTGGTTAACTTGGGAGAAGGAAAGGAGAATATTGCTTCCAACCTGTTAAACAACCTTTACAAGAGGAAGAAAATTAGATCAGAATGGGAAGCTTTAAATAAGTTCACTTATTAATTAAACAAAATAGCCAAAGAGATTACCCTCTTCATATTTCCTGAAGAATTCTCTAAAAAGAAATTACAAGAAAGAGAAAAGAAGGAAGAGTTGTGAGAAAGATGAAAAAGAATACTCCTATTTATAGGAGCGAAACAACTCAAGTGCCATTAATGAAACCACTTTTATGTCCAATAAGAAAAATCCTCATGGTAAAAATCAAATGGACGGTGGCCGGTGGTCTTTGTAACCTTCGGAAAGACCAAACAAAATTAAACATGTGGCACAAAGTAGTCAAAATCTCGAAACCATAAAGTCAAAGTATCAAGAAAGAAGATTTCGAGAAATCAGAAGAAAGAAGACTTCGAGAAATCAGAAAGAAGACCTCTTCGAGAAATCAGAAAGAAGACTTCAAGAAATCTAAAGACAGGATTTCGAGAAATCCAAATATGAGTCTTCGAAGAAATAGAAGTCACAGGACACCAAAAGGAGCAGTTAAAGGAAGTTACAAATGACGAATACAGGTGTCATTAAGTTAGTGGTTCAGTTTGAAAAATGTAATTAGTTTTCTGGATAGCAGAAAACGTGGCAAGCATACACGCTGCCAACATAGATAGGCTGCTGATGTGTCAAACATGCATTAGTTAGTCGTTAGGATTAGAAATCTATAAATAGGTACACCCATAATGTAATAAGGGTGGGAAAATTCATTATACTCATATCCTTAAACACCTTCACGTCCGATCACACTGCGACCAACAGGTTTACAAGGATTGATTTTATGTGATGATCCCATCCACTTTTATCTTTATGCAATTTGTTCTTTCAATTCATTTACTTTCTGCAATTTACATTCAGTATTCTTCATTTCATGCACTTTTATCTCTTTGCTTTAAATTCTGTATTCTTTCAAACATTCTGAAACTGTGATTCTCTTTATTCTAAAAGAAGTCAAGTGGAAACTTTAGATCTTTGATAAAATTCTGAATCAAGTAGTTCTAATTTCTTTCGAAAGAAAAGTTCTTTGTTAAAATTCTGAATCAACTTTCTGGAATCTATTATTTCTGGATTTTTCGAAAACATAGTAATTGATTTGGTGAAATTCTGTACCAATCAAACATTTTCACCCAGAAAATTGAACTTTGAAAAGTCTATTTCAATAAATCAGAAACACCATAAACCTACTTTTTAAAAAGAGTCCCGTAAGAGGATCTGATTCTAATCCCCAGATTGTTCTTAGAATCAAAGTGATAAGTTTAATTTTCGAAATTAGATTTTTCACCATAAACACACAAGTATAATCGGACTGCTCTGTTATGCACTGAGCTCTTCTTTCAAACATTTATTTGGAGAGTGGAATTTGTTGAAGATCTTTCTCTACGGAGTAGGGAGTTTCATTATGTGCAGCTTTGTGTTACTCGCAAAGAAATGGCAACTGTCAAGGAGCCTCATGTTGAAAGCTCATGTGGGATTTTTGGTTTTGATGCTCACTTCTGTTTACTCCTTTTTCTATGACAAGGAAGTGAACGGAAATTCAGATGTATTAGGCTTGATTTCATGTGCTGCGTTTGCTTTGATGTCGTTTAGTTTGTCAAGACAAATTGACCTTGGATTTGAGGTAGATCTGCTTAATTTTTTCCTAGGATGTCTTACAGTGCAGCTGATGAAGATTAACTTGATGTTAGCTTTTCTTGGGGCAGTCTTGTGTTATTTCCTTATCATTCTTCGGTCTTCTTTAGATTCTCAACATGACATTGGGAATGTTGGTGCCAATGCCACCCACCATGTAGCCATAGAAATTGATACCGCAAGTAGTTTAGAAGTAGGAGCTGATCATGGCAACGACAGTGAGCTCCAATCTGAATTTAACAATCACTGTCAAGAATTACCCTTATTACGCAAAAGGTTAGAAGGAATTTAGATTTGCTGCGGTAACTACAGTCAGCTATCAAGAGCCGTTACATAAAAATTAGACAGCTTAGATACGACTTAGTTTAAGTCCAATTTTAATGATAAGTTGAACCTGAGTCCAATTTTTATCAAATGGCTCTGTATAGCTGACAGTGACTGCACCATTTTATGACTGCAGCGAGAGAAATTTGGATTTTCTTTATGAAAAAAATGAGTTTTTGTTTTACTCTAAATCTAAATCTTTGTACAATTTTGTAAAACTTGTTTTGTCTTTGAAGTAGAAAAAGGTGTTTGACAATCCTATCCTTGGTTTCTCAAAATGCATAACATGAAATACATTATGTTTTCAGGCATTTTGTCACAACTGTTCCAAATGAGATGTATCTGAGGAATACCTTAGCTTCTTACCGAACAACTTCTAATGCTGCAACACACATACAAGCTGAATTTAGAGAACACACACTGAAGGAGATAAAGGAATTTCAGTTTTCCAATCCAGAGGCTGAAGCACGCAAGATTGTTGCAGCCATGAAGATTCAACATGCCTTTCGTAATTATAAGACAAGGAAGATGACTGAAGCTGCTACTCGCATCCAGCGTAACTTCCGCAAATGGAAGATCTCTAAAGAATCTACCTACACGCGTCAGCAGGCTATTAAAATTCAAGTAAAAATTACTCTTCCTTCCTCCTCTGCTATTGCTAATTGGCTGATTGCCTGATTAATAAACATGTCAAGTAGCATATCCATGCCATTACTTGAAGTAATAATTTGGAGCATGTTTATGAAACCAAACACACACTTAGACTTTGAATTCATCAATTGTATACTTTAGATTGATGTTAGATGGCACAAATTTTAGTGTTATGTGACCAACACTAGTACACTACTTACAGGTAGAGTGTGTGTTTGATTTGGCGTTGAAACTGACCAAACTCAAGTTTGAATTTTCCAAACGTAACTATTTCTAGTATTGAAAATGTAAATTTATCATGTTTCAATGTTAAATCAAACATGCTCTAAGAGCGAGTTTGGTTTGTTGTTTGAAATGGGCAAACATACCTTGAATTGGAAGGAACTAGTTGTTCCTTTTAAAAAATGTGCCTCTGGATCTAGCAAAATCCCATGCCCAACTAATACACAAACATGCACTCAGTCAATAGAAGACTGCCATATTTATTTTTCCTCTAATCATTTGATTAACTAATCATAATAGATCGACAATTTTTTATCAGCTATATTCACTTGATTATGTAATTAATGTAAATCCAATAAAAGAAAAAATGCTTATTGTGTTACACTGCAGGCTGCTTTTCGAGGTTTCCAGGTGCGGAAACAATACTCTCAAATTCTTTGGTCTATGGGAGTCATTGATAAAACGATCCTGCGCTGCCGTTTTAAGAGAAGAGGCTTTCGTGCGCTCTATGTTAACCCTGTGCAAGAAATGGAAGGTAAGAGGCAGGAAAATAAAGTAGAGGATAAAAAGCAAGCCAAAGAACTTGCTATAAAATTTGTAGTGCATGTTCAGGCCATGTTACGTTCTAAAAAGGCATAGAAAGAGTATATGAGGATGAAAATTGATATGTAATCAAGCAAATTCTAATTAATTTATGAACTATTCGTTGTTGCTTGGATTTGATTTTGCATGTAAATATGAAGATGCAACTGGGAATATGATCATCTTCTCGATTATGTAAATACTAGTATCCAACCTGATCGATGCACGGATTTATTAATTAAATAAATATTTAAATTTAAATTTTAATAATATATTTAATCTGTTCAATATATGTAAATATTAAATCATAAAATTAATTAATTTTTAATATTTAATTTGATACTTGTTAGTAGATTAAGAATATAACAAACTAACAAAATAAAATGGATTTGGAAATATGAAATAGTCACATCCAATAATTACAAATGAACACTATCAGCAATATTGCTTCATTTAAATTTTTTGAAACACTTTCTTGTAGATCATATTTTTTGTAACATTACAACACTTAAAGTTATCATTACATATAAGAATCCCAAGTCTTTGTTGAGACTTAACCCTAGATACAACAACATATAATTGACCATGAGAGAAAACAGGCCTAGGTAAATACACACCAACATGTGACAATGTTTGACCTTTACTTTTATTAATGGTCATAGCAAAACAAAGAAAAATGGAAACTGTCTTCGTTGAAACTTTAATGGGATGAGATTTTCATATGGAATTAAATTCATTCGATGAATGAATACATTTGTTCCCAAATGTGTTCCCGTAGTAACGGTTTCTCCAATGACATTAGAACCTAACTAATCAACTATTAATCTAGTTCCATTGCAAAGTCCAACGGATATATCAAGAATCGTCATTAGCATAACAATCACTTCAATCTTTAACACCAACTCATGATCATGGAACCAGAGCAGCTAATATCATTTAAGAATTCAGTTGTCAACCAATCAGCTTCAATACCAACTTCCTCATCCACCTTCCATATAGTATCAGAACTCAAGTACATCTTTTCTTCTCCTATAAATAATGTCATGACATATTCATTGATGGAGTAAACAACATCCAATGTAGGAGCAAGAATTGTTTTATCTTGAAACAATTCTATGTTTTCAAAATTTGATAGCAAATTAGGATAGGCAAAGGAAACTATATCTCCAATTGTATTACCTGTAGACTTTATAGTAAAGCCTCTGGTATTTCAATATCAGTTTGACCATAATAATTCATATCAATATTAATATGACATGTAATCTTGTTCAATATAAATTTAATACTACATATAGATGTAAAATTAAAGGTTTATTTCATCCATCACATTTTAAAATTATTTTAATATAAAAATGAGATATTCATCCATTTAGAGTACTTAGAGTTTAATACGATGTCTAAAAGAATAAAAAATTATATTCCAATAATAAATAAATTGATAAAAATAATCGGGAAGTAATCTTTTTGCTAATTTATCATCTAAAATGTTTCTTACTTGATATGTATATAAATGATCTTTAATTGTGACTACAATTGTAAAGGTTTGACACTAAATCTAACTCATTCATTTCAAGTTAAAACTCGTACGACATTTATTAATTACAAAATAAAAATATGTCATTAGAAAAAAGAAACATTGAAAAGGAAAATCACAAAATCTTATAAAATGAAGAAAAAATAAAAAAAATATAATGTTGTTACACGATCTACAAATATTAACACAAATATTATTTTTCAAATTATATTAACAAATAGATCTATTGACATTTGTTGCACGGGTGACACGATTTTTTAATTTTCATATATAATTTAAATATTACAGTAATTATTTTTATAAAATAATGAAATTGTAAAAAAAATAAATTAAAAATAAATATATTTCTATCTTAAAAAGTATTATGTTTTTTAATATTAGATAAATTATATTTTTCGTTCATGTTTTTCAGTAAACTTTAGACTTTGTCCCTGAATTTTACAACCTTTTATTTTATATCCTTATACTTTTAAAACATTGTAATAGTAGATTCATAGTGTCTAACATTGGGTTCTGGGTTAGGCTCATTTTTACATATATTACTAAATTTTTATAATAAAATTAATTTATGATATAGTCATATACATCAATTAGTAGAATGTGAATATCATAATGTTATCATGTTTATAGAAAATAATAACAAATACATCATTAATATAATAAATTTAAAATATATTCACATTTGAGATCTCACAATGTAATCATTTCAAAACTATATAAAAGTGTATGAAAAAAAATCATTATTGGGAGAGCTAATCCTACTATGATATTGATGACAGGAGCAGGACTAACTCCGATGGAGGGTATTTATAGTTTATTAAAAAAATCACTTTAAATCTATAATTGAAAATTTTGCTTAACTTTTAAATGTACTATATTAAATATATAATAAATCAAAATACAATATAATAATTTTATTCAAGTAAAAGAAAATAAAATAATTATAAATTTTATAATTCTAATTTGAAATTTTGTCCATAAAAATTATATTCAAGACATCATAAAAGTAATTATAAATTTGTTCTTATATTGGTATTTGAGATCTCTCATCTTAGTCACCTAAAATCTATATAAAGTGTATGGACAAAACCATTGTTGAAAGAGTTAGTCCCATCATTATATGAGTGTTCAGTGAAGGAACATGACTGCCTCATGTGGAGAGTACTTGGGGTCATAAAAAATCACTTTATTGAAGTGAGAATAAAAAAAATCTAAATAACGAATGTGAGAAAATGTGACATATGTACTGAGCGAAAAAAATTTAATATAGAGTAGATAGAATAAATAAGAGAGATAATAAGTGAAAATATTAATGAATAAAATAGAGAGATAATTATTTTAATATAATAAAAAATGAAAATGAAAATGTGAAAAAAAAAATAAAAGGAAAAATAGAAGAAAACGATTGGAGAATGATTGCCTCACATGAAAGATAGTTGTATTGTCCGTAAAAAAATCACTTTATTGTTTTGCTTATAAAAAATTAAAGAAACGCGGGTGAGAAAACATGACACGTGTTATGGATGAGCAATTTTAATATAAAATAAATAGATAAATAGAATAGATAAGTGAGATAATAAATGAAAATATTAATGAATAAAATAAAGACATAAATGATATATTGAAATATCATGTTAAATTTAATGTAAATCAATACATTTATTGTATTGCTTAATGTGAGTTTCATGTAATGAAACAGATATATAAGAATAAATAATGAAAGAAATTATTTTAAGATAATAATAATAATAAAGAAAATTAAAGTGTGATAAAAAAAAGGAAAAAAATGTAGGAGGATACCCTTGTTAAATGAATTTTAACTTTTAAGGTCCCTTTCTTTCACCTCATGTATTTAAAAAGGCCTCAAAATAAAGTTTTGCTTGAGGTCTCACTATATGTTGGGCCGACCCTGAGTGGATACCCATGGTTTATCAAAATATCACTTTTATAATGAAACAAATTAATATGAATAGATAATGAGAGGAAATGTTTTAATATAATAACAATAAAAAATTAATTTGTGAAAAAAACAAAAAGAAAAAAATATGAGCAAAACTGTCTGCCGTGCAGGATAAATGTGATTCATAAAAATATCACTTTACAGAAAAGAGAATAAAAACTTGAGAAAACGTAGATAAAAAAACATGTGTACTGTGGGAATAATTTTAATATAGAGTGAATGGAAGTAAATTGAAAGATAGAATAAATAAGAGAGATAATAAGTGAAACATTAATGAATAAAATAGAGAAATGAATAATATATTGAAAAAAATACATTAAAATTGATGTAAATAAACTCATATCGTATTTCTTTATGTGAGTTTTTATGTAATGAAATAAATTAACATAAATGGATAGTGAGAAAACTTGTTTCAATATAATAATTATAAAAAATTAAAATTAAAATGTGATTAGGAAAGAAAAAAAAAGACTGGAGCTAGATTGGTTCTTGTGGTTTATAAAAAAATTACTTTACTGAAATGAGAATAGATATGAATGAATAATGAGAGAAACTATTTTAATATAATAACAAAAAAATTAAAGTGTGATAAAAAAACAAAAAAACAAAATAGTATGAGCATATGAATGTCTCCCGTGAACGATACCCGTGATTTATAAAAAAAGATCACATTTGTAATGAAATAGACTAATGGGATCAAATAATGAGAGAAAATATATTAATATAATAACAAAAAATAGAAAATTAAAAGTGAGATAAATAGGAATTTTAAAATAGATTAAATAGATAAATAGAATAGATGAGTGAGATAATAAATGAAAACATTAATGAATAAAATAGAAAGATAAATGATATATTGAAATATCATGTTAAAAGTAATGTAAATCAATACATTTATTGTATTCCTTAATGTGAGTTTTTATATAATGAAACAGATAAACATGAATAAATAATGAGAGAAATTATTTTAATACAATAACAAAAAGAAAATTAAAGTATGAAAAAAAAGAAAAAAGTGTAGGATCAAACTCATGGTTTATAAAATATCACTTTTATAATGACAGCCCATCCCTATGAGAATGATAAATGGCCCCACTTGAATAAGAATACGATGCGCAAGGCCCATTGGCATAACGAAGCGGCCCATAACCAAAATTCTGAACAAAAAAATATAGTGTTGAATGAACAGTGTTTTCCAAACTTCTAAATTATAATAGTATAGATATGCATAGTAGTTTTTTTTTTCTTTTTTTTCGAATGGTTAGTAATCCTTTTTAAAGTTATTAAGATTTAAGAGATTTAGAATTGTCATTAATTTTATTTTTTTAAAAAAAATTGGAAAACGCTCAAGTGCTCATTTGGTTTATAGTTGAGTAAAATTGATCCTAGAATCAATAGTTGAAAATAAATGATACATGTATGAAGCATGTTAGACGGAAGTGATTCAGAATTGATTCTGCAGAATTGATTCTGCACTGTTACTAATGGCTAACCAAACGGGCTATAAAATGGAAATTTTGGTCTATGAAATCATGGTCAAATTGCAGAGATGATTATGCACATAAAGGGTGGAGAATGAACCCCATAGTGAATTATAAATTTACTTATATGATACTTTTAAAGTAGGTGTAAACTCTATGTTCTAAGAATCGAACTAGACCGATCGGTTCAACTAGTCGGACAGGTAACTGATCATGGGGTGGTTCTGAGTAACCTGAAAACCTGATAACAACTGGTGAAGAATAAAAAAAAAAAAGCTTCTGTTCACTTTTTCTGCACTAGAAAGGAGAAAGAAACCCTTGATTCAATGTAAAGGAAAGAAATGATAAAAGGAAAAATACACTTCATTTGTGACATATTGAGGTAATATCATGACTCTTAATTGAAATACTCACTGAGGTTAATTATCAATGCACAATCTCCATATGGGTGAGTTTAGACTTCTAATGGTCTATTGGTCTCTGGAGCTAAGATCTCATTCTAGAAAGTTGACCATAACGATAAGTAATCATCACATGTGGAACATTCGCAAAAAGAGTCACACTCTAGAGGAGGTTCTTATGATAGCCAAACAAGAAGTACATTTGAAATGGCTACCACTAAATAACCTTCCACCTATTTCATGTTTCACTCAAGCTCGGGTAAAGAGCCGTGCTCAAAGTGTGTGCATAAACTAAAAGTGTTGTGCATGAAGAGAGCATACAGGCTTTAAGAAGAAGAAACTAAAAATAACCCCAACCCCCAACTTGCAAGAAAAACAACCAGCAAATCGAGACGAAACTAGTGGTCATTCATCCAGAGGTTCAAATAACAAGATATTCACTTTTATATTATTTACAATTTACAAAATATTATCAACAAAATATATAAAATATTTAAAAGATATTAACAAACAAAAAATTAGGGTTAAACAAATACAAAAAAGCTCATAACATCTACACAATTAAAACATACATACTTGACCCTCTTACTAATTCCCAGTGGAATTGTCATCTGTATCAACCCGTCTTAAAAGTTAAAGGAGAGATTAAAATAAAGATAGGGAGTCGCCATTAATTTTATTAAGGGAAAATTTAGAAAACCCAAAAGAGATATGGTCTGTGTAAACCTAAGTTAGGTTTAGGAGTTTATTATGCACATGGAACGGTAGAGACCGAACCCCACAACAACCCTAGAACATCCACTTAGAAAAGTGATTACCTTAGTTTTAATTGTGAAAATTGTTGATGCGCTTTAAATATTTATTTACCCATAAATTTAAAGATTATTTATAATTAATAAATTACGTTACAAATTATTTGCAAGGATTAATTATGAAAATTATTAATTTTGACATGTCAAGGGTGTTCCATGCTCCTACGTATCCTCTGATGCAATAGGGAACTCAAAAGTCACAGTTTTTCTAGGAAAAACATTTGGTTGGTTGTTGGATTTTAATTAATTTTACTTTTTTAGAAAAAATAGAATTACAACACAGAGTAAAAGTGAGTATATTAAGCAATACATTTACCCTTATGTTACATTCAACAAGTGAATGTCTCGTAAGCGACACATCAATCATCGAAGGTTGTTTCATATTAAGTTTAAAGGGTATTTTTTTATTTATTTGGAATTACAATGCACGGGCTAGAAGACAACAAACTGAGCAATGTTGAGTCTCAAGATTTGAATATTCCTTTACTCAGACTTGATGATAATAAACTTATATAAACAAACTGAAGTTGCACAAAATGAACTTAGTATTTTGTTGCTATTTCAGATCCATCTGAAGTTGGATGCAGTCTAAAGCATCAACTGATCTGAAGTACGCGCATCTGATCTCTTGAAGCGTCTGAAGAGATGATAGCGTCTGAAGAACTGATAGTGTCTGAAGACCTTCTATTTGAGCTCAAGGCTGAACTACGTGGCAAGAATATTCTGCGACAACATTAGCTATTCCTGTACAATTGTCAGAGGTGAGGACGCGTCTCTATACGAAGTGGTGAAGACGGCGCATGCACTCAGTGTTACGATTGTTAGAATTGTCTCTAACGGATTCAAATGATTTCACAATCACTACCTCCCATCAAAAAATTAAAATCAGCCTAAGCCATGCCTATAAATAGCTGAAGAACTTCAAGGATCAAAGTTGGTCAGCCAAGTAAAAGAAGTTAGCTAAAGAAGCTACGTTAAAAAGAAGCAAAACATTTCAGATTTTGAAATATAATTCAAACTCTGATAACTCTGTCCCATACACAGTTTCTTGTACAATTTTCTTTTGAACAAGAACTTTGCAAAAGTTCAAGTTCATTATTCATTAAACCTGTTGTTGTTTAGAGCCTGGAGAGGCTAGGTGAGCAAAAAATACGTGAGTGGAGCCTGAAGAGGCTAGGTGAGCAAAAAATACTTGAGTGGAACCTGAAGAGGCTAGGTGGGCAAAGGATACTTGTATTTGAGCCCGAAGAGGCTTGTTTGAAAAATAATACTTGTAATCTTTTGAGATTAGTGAAAAATCCAGTAGCTTCTTGGCTCTGGGACTGGACGTAGCTCACAGTGGTGGTGAGTAAACCGGGATAAATCTCGTGGTTAACCTCTATCCCTGAACTCTTAAATTACATATTATCTCTTCCATAACTAAAAGGGAATTGAAAAGATAAGTTTACAAACATTTTCCGAACGTGTTCAAAATCAATTAACTTCAGAAAACACTCTTGTCTGAACTTTTCAGATAAGAGAAGTAACTTCGGACAACTTACAAAATCCTGTCTAAACTTTAACTTATTGTTGCAAAAGGTTTCTGAAAAATCATATAAGTTTGTAAAACACTATTCAACCCCCCTTCTAATGTTTTTCCTGTGTTCTACAAGCAATACACCTACAATTACAATACTTTAATCAAGTGAATGCCTCATAAGCGACACATCAATCATTGAAGTTTGTTGCATATTAGATTTAAAAAGTAATTTTTAATTTAATTGGAATTTTTAATCCATGGAGTAGAAGAGTGCAGACTAAGCAATACATTTACTCTTACGATACTTTCAACAAGTGAAGGCCTCTTAAGCGACACATTAAACGTCAAAGATCGTTGCATGTTAAATTTAAAAGGTTTTATTTGTGTTTACATGCTTCTTACTTATCTTTTATTTTTTCCAAGTGTAATTTTTGCAATTTTAATGTTTTCACAATTTATTATTACTTTTATATATTTTTTAAATAAATCCTAATTCTGAAAATTCAAACCAAACTAAAAAATATTTACATTTTTTACCTTTTTATTTTTATATTGCTTTTTATTATTAAACCTAAAAAACATCCTAAAGAAATAAAGAAAGATAAATAATATATGAAAAATCAAATAATAAAAAAGAAAGAGATATGTGAACTTACATCGAAGGGGACCACTTGTGGTGTCTCACCAATTAAAATTTAACTAAAATACAATCCCTATGTCTTGCATTAGCTAGGTCCACATGATCCACTAGATCTTAAAAAAAATTGAGCTAAGGCGTGCGCCCTATACCTTGTATTAGGCCAACATGATCCGTTGTTCTTAGATCCTTCAAACACTTAGTAGTACACTCTTTTAATAGAGAGATTGGAAGAGGATACTATATTCAATGTAGGACTTTAAATGTGAGATGAAGATAGTGTGCTTTTTCCAAATGTGGGAACTCAAAAATCTTATTTACTCCTCTTGCTTGACTTTTTTTATACTTTAGAGTGATTTTCGGATGTCTAAACATTATAATTTGATCTCAGGCTCTTCATCGAAATTTTAGAGCTTTGTCTTAGCTTTATAACGAAGTAAAAAAATTGCTTCATTACCATTTCTACAACTCTATATTCGCTCAAAATCCAGGGGTTGTGTTATAAACTTTTATTCAAATCACGTATGCAACTTTTTCCAAAATAACCCGCTTGAGCCCAATTTCATATCCTCATCTAATTCTCTTATCATTTCCCAGTCCAATTCTCATCTTTTCCATCTCTCGTCCAATTATCTTATCATTTCATGTTCTCATCTAATTCTTTCATCCTTTCTTATCCTCATTAAATTTGAATTAAATATTATTTTTTTATTTTATTATTATTTTTTTATTTTTAAAGAATTAATAAAATTATCCGATTAAAATTGGTGATGACAATATGACTTGGTTTAGCCTAACTTATTTTTAGCTAATAAGTTGTTTTAAAGATAAAGCTCGGAATAAGATCTTTCAAAAGTAAAGTAAAAGTTATTTGACAATTTGAAATATTTTTAACTTAAAAGCTACTTCCCTTTCTCTATCAAATAATAATATGAATCACCCCAAACAATTTCCCCACATAATAGTGTTTTTTTTTATTGTTCTTGAAATCAAGATAAGAAATTTTAGAAATAAATAACAGATTAAAATATATATAATATCAACGGTATGAATCAAACTGAACCGACATTCCCTTTCTCTATCAAATGAAAGAGTCCGGATTTTCTGCAGTCAAATGCACTGCAGTCAGCAAATCCGAGCCGGATTGAGATATATAAAAACACATCTCTAACTCTGAGTCGTCCGATCTCCATCGGACGACTCGGATTTGTCGATTGCAGTGCAATCGACTGCAGGAAATCTGGGTCCCAAATGAAAGTATGAATCATCCCAAGCAAGTTCCCACATAGTTGTGTTATTTTTACTGTTCTTGAAATCAAGATAACAATTTTTAAAAATCAAATAATAAATTCAAATAGCACATTTGGAGATGAATGACACAACTTCAACGATGACAGAGAGAGGTGGTTTGAACGGGGAGCTCTATAGTGGTGGACGAACGATGACGCCAACAACACGACAGAGAGGTGGGAGAACGTGAAGTTAGCAGAGGGTGCGGTGGGTTGCTTGCGACGTCCTTCTGTGAACAGATACAGTGGCACAACGGTTTCCGGTTGTCGGTGGCGCTATCCAGGTGGGTTATTTGCAACATCCCTCTACGAATAGACCCACTGACACGACAGTTTTCGATTGGCGACGCTAACTGGTTGCTCACGACGTCTCTCTACGAAGCGGCACAACTTGGCGGTGTGTTCCCTTGCTCTGTTCGTCAATGTGTTTTGATCAGAGATAATAAACGAAACGAAACGACACAGTGGGTTAACATTGTTTCAAAATTATAAAAGAATGGAAAATATGAAGGCTTAAATATGTTTTTGGTCCCTATAAATATGGGTCATTTTGCGTTTAGTCCCTACAATTTTTTTTTTGGTTTTTAGTCCCTACTTAATTTTCCGTCAAACTATTTGGTCCCTGCCGTTAAATGCAGTCTGATGTGGCTAACGGAGAGCTCAGACTGCCACGTGTCTCAATCATATTAATTATAGTATTTTGATTTATTTCAATTCTAATTAAACAAAAATCAATAGTATATTACGGGTGAAAAAACCCTAATTTCTACCCTATCTACAGTGACCCATTTTCTACCCTCTTTCGTTTACCCTAATTTCTACCCTCTCTCATTCTCTCGTGCTCTCGTTTCGCAAGGGAAAGGAATTATCGACGCGTGCGGCCATAAGTGAGATCGTGAAATGGTTGAAGGAGGTTGAGGCGTCCCGAGACAGAAGCTGTGACGTGAAGGTAAGTAACTCTCTCACCCAATTTTATAACTATATTTGGAATAATCTAACATGTGGGTGGGGACGGGTTTGTCAGTTACTGACAAAAAAGGGTATAAAGATGAGTAAAATATTCTTGGGGCTGGGTGTGGGGACCGTGTGATTGTATTTGGTTCTGTGTGTGTATTTTAATATGGTGTTTGTGTGAATTTACATATGTAGGCATGGGTTTCACCGTTGTGGTGCATCATGGGGGGGCTTTTGTTAAGGATCCTGTTATGAGGTATAAGGGTGGAGAAGTCCACGCATTCCATAACTTAGACATACATAATTGGAGTTATTTTGAAGCCTTAGGTTTAATAAAAGACCTAGGATGCCGTGAGTATAAGTCTGTTAAGCTTTGGTGGAAGGTAGGTGGGGGCAGAATGGATAAAAATTTGACATGCATTAGCTGGGACTCTCATGCACTTGAAATGGGAACTTATGCATTGGAGCATAAGTGTGAGGTTGGCTTGTATGTAGAGCATATTGTGGTTTCTGAGCCTATGCTGTTGGATGCTAGCACATTGTTAACAGGAAACAGAGGTGATGAGGGTGAAAAACTTGATAGTGGAAGGGTTGGAGGATTAGATGGAGTTGGGGATAACATCAATGTTGAATGAGATGTAATGGAAGATGTAGAAAATGGAAAAGGCTATTGTGATGATGAGGATGATGGGAATAGCTCTAGTGATAGCATTGATGATGTACATTTTTCTGATAGTGAGGAGGAGAGGAACTTGGGTTTAGATGATGGTTTTGAGGAAACTCATGTCCAAGAGAAAGGTCAAAGTGGAAGGAGGTTGAGGACTAAGTCTACACCAGTGAAGAATCCCATCTTGTCACCTAAAAAAAGAGCTGAGAAATTGACTCCTAAGAAAGCAAAAAGAAAATTTTTTTGAGGGGCAGAGTAGTGGAGTGCATAATGTGGAAATTGACCCTGAGATTTTTACACCACCAAATGTTGAAGGCATGCACACTATTGATGAGGATTATGTTAGTGATGAATTGCATAGTGACTTAGATGATGCATATGATTCTGACACTAATACCAAACCAAAGTTCCCCACGTATCAAAAAGAAGAAATGTGTAAAGACTTTAAGTTTAGGCTTGGGATGGAGTTTAGGTCACTAAAAGAGTTCAAGGTTGCCATCCTTGAGCATTCTGTTTTAAATGGAAGGAAAATTGTGTTTGTGAAAAATGATTCAGTAAGGGTAAGGGTGAAATGCAAGAGGGAATGTGAGTTCACTGCTTTTGTGAGTAAAGTTGGAAGGAGTTCCACTTACAGAATGAAGACACTTGTTCCTAGGCACACTTGTGGTCATGTGTTTCAAAACCGCAATGCAAAGTTAGGGTGGGTTGCTAAGGTTATGGTGGATAAAATTAAGAGTAACAACAACTTGAGTTTCAAGGACATAGTGGAAGATATAAGGAGGACTTACTCTGCAGGAATTTCCATTGACCGTGCATTCAAGGCAAGGAGGATAGCTAAGGAAGTTGTAGAAGGAGATGTTAGGGATCAATATTCACTGTTATGGAGCTACAGTGCTGAACTTAGAAGGGCTAGTAGGGGTAACACTTGTAAGATTGAGTTGGACAGGCCATCAATGGAAATTCCTCCAAAATTCAGTAGGTTTTACATGTGTTTGGAAGGGAGCAAGAAAGGATTTCTGTCAGCTTGTAGGCCATTCATTGGAGTTGATGGCTGCCACCTAAAGACCCAATATGGAGGTATTTTACTTATTGATGTTGGAAGGGATCCAAACGACCGGTATTTCCCTCCTGCTTTTGTTGTGGTGGAGACAGAAACCAAGGATAGCTGGAGGTGGTTTCTACAGTTGCTTCCAGAGGATAATGGCTCCACTACTAAAAGAGATGGGTTTTCATCTCGGATCAACAAAAGGTAATTGTCTTTTTTATTGATGTCAATTAATTGAATTTTATTTTGCATAAAATGTTTTTTGTAATTAATACATTCTTTAACTTGATGTTACAGGGACTTGTTCAAGTGTTTGAAGAGATGATGGAGGGGGTGGAGCATAGGTTCTTCCTAAGACATTTGTATGCTAATTTTGAAAAGAAGTTTGGAGGGGGTACTCAATTGAGAGATCTTATAATGGCAGCTGCTAAGTCCACTTATGAAGAAGCATCGAGGCAGAATATGAATGAAATAAAGGCATTGAATGAGAAGGCTTATGATTGGCTTGCTGCAATTCCAACCAAAGCATGGTGCAAACATGCCTTCTCCTTTTATCCAAGATGAGATGTACTGATGAACAACCTGGCTGAGGCTTTCAATAGTACCATCCTCCTTGCAAGAGAAAAGGCCATCCTTACTATGTTCGAGTGGATAAGAACATATATGATGCAAAGGAATGCAAGACTGAATGAGAAAATGCACAAGTATATTGGAAGGGTGATGTCTAACCCAAGGAAGAGACTGGATAGAGAAATTGAGAAAAGTGGACATTGGATTGCTACTTGGGCTGGAAACCTCAAGTCTGAAGTCAGTCATACAATGATGTTTGATAAGTTCATTGTGGACCTACAAGCACACAGTTGCAGCTGCAATTTCTGGGACTTGGTGGGCGTACCCTGCAGACATGCAGTGGCAGCCATCTCTATGAAAGGGGAGCATCCTGAACATTATGTGCATAGGTATTATTTGAAGGAGACATATGCTCAGTGCTATAGGTACACTATAAGCCCAATTAATGGTAAAAAACAATGGCCTGCATGTGATAATGAGAAGATTTTGCCACTTGAGTATAAGAGACCTCCTGGAAGGCCAAAGAAACTGAAAAGAAGGATGCCTGAGGAGGATGGCAATGCAACAAGACTGAAAAGAATTCATTTTTCAAATAGATGTAGTAGATGCCTACAGTATGTCCATAACATGAGGAAATATCCTTTACCACCAAGGGAACCTGATGATGAGCCTTCCAACCCAGATCAAGCAGCAGATGAGAACAACCAGGTATAACTTTGTAGGCATCTACCTTTTTACTTCTTTGAACTATTCTATGAATTTGTTTTCACCTACAGACTATCTTTAATTACAGAGGAAAGGGAAAGGAAAACAACCTGAGGGAGTTGATCAACAAAGGAAAGGAAAAGGGAAACAGGCTAAAAAAGGGAAAGGGACACAGGTTGTCAATTACTGTTTGTGAATGATTTATAACTTTAGTGTGTATGTTGCAGTTTTTTGTGAAAGTACTCAATTGAGTCCTTATATGTTGCAGGCTGTCAAGGAGAAAGGAAAAGGCAAAAAAAAAAAAATGCTCAGGGGTCCACTTCTGCTGCTGCAGCTGATACAAGTGTGAAGGTAATTATGTGAAAATTTTATAACTTTAGTATGTATGTTGCAGTTTTTTTAGTGAAAGTACTCAATTGAGTCGTTATCTGTTGCAGGCTGTCAAGGAGAAAGGAAAAGGCAAAAAAAAAAGCTCAAGGGTCCACTAATGTTGCTGCAGTTGATACAAGTGTGAAGGTAATGTTTCTGACACTTTGATAACTTCACCCAATTATCTTGCATTTTTTTAGTTTCAGTTAACAAATTGATTCCTAATCTATTTCAGGCCAAACAAAAGAAGCAAACAACAGGGAATGCTTCCAAATCTGTTGCAGAGCCAAGTACCACAAGTTCTGGGCAGCAAACAATAGCCCCCCCAATTCCAGATTTTGCACAAAAGCTCACCGTGGCACAATTGTTGGCGGGAATGATGGCAGCAAATAACACATATGTAGAGGCTGTAAGGACAAACTTAGATGCTCAATCCACACAGTCTTAAGTCACCTTGGATGATCCACTTTCAATTGCAGCAACCCAGAACTCCCAAATTGACCCAAAAATTGGAGATGTTGGAGGATAAAATTAAGCCAGCAAACTTAATCTTTCTCTGGAATTGACATAGGAACTATTTTGGTTTCAACTTTCATTTGGTATGGTTGTAATTGTTTGTGCAAACTAAAGACACCTTTAATGGTTTCATGGTTCTTTTGAAATTAGTAGTAATTGTTGGTGCAAACTAAGGACACCTTATGCTTTCATGCTTCTTTTTGTGAATACTAATGTAGGCACTTTTGTGTCATGAATTGATTGATAATGGTAGCTAGTTAATTATTACTCAAAATCTTGTTACAAAAATTATTCTGTTCCTTTATCTTCTATTACACTTTCATGAATTGTTTCATAATGGCAGCTACTTAATGAATGCATGTTGTTCCTTCATAAACCAACTTTTAGCAATGGTAATTGAGGTACTACTTACACCAATAAATGGTAAATTACATACCAAATACACGAATATTAAGACCATCCATATCAAACCCATTTTCATTCATGTTTGAAGAACATAAGGCATTCAATTACAAACACCACAACATTGACATACCATCCAGTAACAAAAGAGACCAACTACTGAAGACAAAACTACATTACAACCCTGCCACTTTTTTCCTACACAATATCACCTAAACAACATGATTTCCTACACATTGGCATTTTAACAAACACCATAGACACAAAATTGCCAACATAGTAAAACACATCAACAGTAGGTTCTTTGTCAATCTTCCATAATTCCTCTCATTCTCCAACTTCCGCTACAGTGAGGCATTCTTCAGCTTCAATATTTCGATCAACATCTCGTGTGAATGGCAACACCCTCTTCCTCCAAAATCATGTTGGGTTTCCTCTTCTTCTACCCACTCAAAGAGACCACAGCTCTTATTCATGTCCTATTGCAAACCCATAACCCAGTATCAAACAACAGATGAGTCAATTTCAAAAAATAAAGAGGAGATTAAAAGAAAAATCAGACAACGAAGTTAAAGATCGCATACCTTACAGGTAGGGCATCTACGAAATTTCTTCCCAGGATTTTTCGCTCTGCTACCAATTGTGAACAGAACCACCTCGTCGCCACACCCACACCTCTTACGTGAAAGCGCAGAAGAAGACGATGCCATTGAGCAATTGGCCATGGGGGAAGAAATGGGGGAAGAAAGCTTCGACTTTGCATCTGGTAAAGGAAACAAAGGTTTTTTTTATTTAAATAGATATTTAATTAACTAAATAACGTTTTAAATAATATGAATTACACACGTGGCAGTCTGATGTGGCTCTCTATTAGCCACATCAGACTGCAATTAACGGCAGGGACCAAATACATTGACGGAAAATTAAGTAGGGACTAAAAACCAAAACAAAATTTTGTAGGGACTAAACACGAAACGACCTATATTTATAAGGACCAAAAACATATTTAATCCAAATATATAATAGTACTCCCTTCGGTCTTATTTATAATACAATTCAGACAAAAACACACATATTAAGAAAATGAATTAATGTGTTGATTTTCAAGGAATTACTCTATGAGATTACAAGTTTACCCCTATTTAAAATTGAACTCTACTACTATGGTAATTATGTCACCTTAAAACCTTTAATGGTCAACAAGGGCAAAAATGAAAAAAAAATAAATGTTTCTAGATTAGTGCATTTTGTCTTATAAATAGGAGCATGGAAAAGTTTCAAACTTTGTCTTATAAATAGGACCGGAAGGAGATTCATATAGGGGATGAGATTCGAAGTGGGATATCGTTAAAAGAAATTTTTTTAAAGCTCTTTTCTAATAAAAAAAGCTGCTTCTAATTCTTAAGATCTTTTTAGAAAACCTTTTTGGTCCAGCTTTTACTTTAAAGTGTCTTATAAATCAAAGTTGTGTCAAATGATCGCTATGTATTTAACTTTTATCATTAAATTTATTTTTCTCTATTTGCCTTAGAGCCTTTATAGTTTCTAATAGATATAATAAATAGCTTTCTTTGTAAGACGATTGTTATGGTGTCAGACTAAATTAATGGGTATCCAATTTGGACTTATCCACACTTATTTTATTATACTCTCTTGTATACACTCACTTTTTTTTCCTATTTATCTTCCTTTAAGATTATATCAATATCAATTAGAGCAAATGATCCACCTCCACCCAGAAAACACAACACCTCAATCATGGCTGCCCCCTCATCCGAGTTTTTATAAACTTAATACAAATATTGCAAAAATTGATGATCAAACGTGGGGAGCTGCTGCTGTAGTTCGTGATGCAGAAGGATTCATACTGGGAGCAGCTACATTGCACATTCGTTGTGGTCCTGATGTTAAGCTACCTGAAGCTTTGAGTATGAGATAGGGGTTACAATTCTCAATGGACATGGGTTTTTTACACCTTGAAGAAGAATCGAATTTCCAACTTCTTATTTCTGCACTCCAATCAGTACCTTGAAGCATCATCCTTTGATCTGATACCAACTGATTGTTTGAGATTTAGGAATTCTTTTCTTTCATTGTCATTTAAGCATTCTGTAAGAGCTTGCAACAACGCAGTTCACTTGTTAGCCAAGTTTGCATGTCTTTACCCCAATTGCACTTGGGTCGAAGAAACTCCTCCTTGTATTGAGTTAGCTGTTTCTTTGGATTTCCCTCAGAGACCAACTGTTGAATGTGTTGAGTCTCAAGACTTTAAAAGTCCAAGACACCCCTATAATAAGATTTTGGTGATTATAAACTTAAGATAAACTTTTTAATACTTCACAATTATACTGATGTAGTTCTGTTATTTAAGATATTCTTAACATTTGAATTTCAAAGGTTGTCTGAAGTACACTCTGGTTCTGAAGGAAGCCCTGTCTGAAGTGTTCAAGGCGTTCTGAAGCATTTTCTGAAGTTTGAAGTCTGATCTGAAGATTGAAGTGTTGTATGAAGCCAAGCTGTTTGAATCCAAGACTTTGTTTGACGTGGCAAGTCAAAGACTGTTTTATTCCTTCACGCAACCTCATAGCACAAATCAGGAATGTCGAAAGATCACTTTTGGCTGAGTTTTGGAAATTAAGCACAAATGGGGAAATACTGCGCATCGGGATTTACAGAAGTCAGAACAGCGCTGCAACCTTGTACTTTGTCAAGGCTGTTTCACAACGGGATGAAGAGCATTAAATTCTATCTCTCAACAGACTTCTCAACAACGTTTTCAAGCTCATCAAAGCCTATAAATATCAATGGTCTTTTGTGAAGCAAAGTAGAAGCAACTTACGTGAAAATTCTTTGAAAGAAAACGCTACAAAAATCTTTGTAGATTTTACTTTGATATACTTGTACAAAAAATTTCATACCTAGTGTTAAATCACTGTTTTCTATGTACACACTACTGAACAAAGAAATTTGTGTTCCAAGTTCATGTTCTTTGTAAAACACTTGTTATTTTGAGCTTGAAGAGGCTAAGTTAGCAAACAATACTTGTAAGAGTCTGGAGAGGCTAGGTGTGCAAACAATACTCGTTGTTTAGAGCCTGAAGAGGCTTGGCTGAAAATAATATACTTGTAATTTGTTCAGATTAGTGGAGAAATCCATAAACTAGTTAGTCTGGGACAGAACATAGCTCATAGTGGTAGTGTGTGAACCAGGATAAATCTTGGTTGAGTGCTTCTCTATCCTTTATCTCTTTAAATTCAGTTTAAATTGACGAGAAGGGGGTTCTAAATCTGAGTTGTTATAAACACTTGTAAAAATCTCTTAAGAAAATTTTTTTTAGATCTAATGTCAAAGGATAAAATTTCAGACAACTTTTGAAACTTGTCTGAAAGTTTAAAAACTCAGTTTAAAAAAAAAAGGTTTCTAAAACTTGTAAAATTTTATAAAAATACTATTCAACGGGTAATTATAGGGTAGACCCTTTGAGTTTGGGTTCACCCTAAACATTTACCATAAATAGTATAAATTTAATACTAAAAAAATTATTAATAAATATTATAAAATTAAAATGACTTTTTATAGTAAAAAAAGTTAATGGTCTATGGTGGACCCAAACTCAAATGGTCCACCCTATTATTACCCGTATTCAACCCCATTTTAGTGTTTTCCTGTGTGTTACTACAGAATGATAATCTTGGCTTTCTCATAAATAAAAAAGATTATATCAATTATCACATCTTTCACTTTCTATCTCTTATTTTTTCCATCTCTTTATTCTGTACACTTTTTATACTCAAAGTGGAGATAATAAAAAAGTAGGGGCTTTTTAATAAATAAAGAATAATAATAACATGATTAAATTGATAGACGTGTCATTTTCTTATTCAACCACCTCATCAAGATATCTAAATCCATTAAATTTGTGCAGCTTCCTCTAAAGTAATCTTTTGAAATTTCACACGTATCATCGTGTCTATATAAAGTTTTATCTATCACTCCAAATCCGTTCTTTTTAAAGAGAATAAAGTTTTATTCCAAACTATTCTGTCCTTCCCCTTGTAAGGTCCATCCTGTGACTTTCCTCTACCTATTGAAGAGATATGCTTCGGTGAGAAGGAACATTGCTCTTCCTATGAACTCAGAAAAGCTAATTACTATGGCGGATGCAGATGCTGCAACTGAAGCTCCTTCTTCGCGCTCTTCCACCACCCTGAGGGAAAATGACGTCTTCATCAGCTTCAGAGGTGAGGATACTCGCAGCAACTTCACAAGCCATCTTCATGCCGCCTTGTGCCGGAACAAAATCAAAACCTACATAGACTACGCGCTTGAAAAAGGTGACCAGATCTCAGAAGCTCTCATGAAGGCAATAGGAGATTCATATGTGTCGGTGGTTGTGTTCTCAGCAAACTATGCAACTTCCACGTGGTGCTTAGACGAGCTCACCTACATAATGAAGTGCAAAATCCGGGACCAGATTGTTGTACCCGTGTTCTACAACGTAGATCCGTCACATGTTCGGAAGCAAACTGGTAGCTATGGGAATGCTTTTGAGAAGCATGTTCGTGATCTCAAACACATGATGAAGGTCAATGAGTGGCGAAATGCTTTGACTGAAGCTGCTAGTTTGGCTGGATGGGACTCTCGTAAATATATGTAACTATTTCTCTCTTTATTTTTCCAAAATTGAAGTAAACTTCTGCAAAGTTACAATTAAAATCTAAGTTTGAAGTAAATTACTCAAGTATGAATATTTCTTGCTTTGTCTTTTTACTCGCGGAATATAAACAGACCATATACAGTACATGTTACCAACGAGGTTGGTTGAAGTGTTACATGCTTGATTCCCCTTAAGCAATGTCTCGGGTTCGAGTATTGTAGATGAAAAAAATCCACGCCGGAAGAGCTAGACCACCAGGATGTGGATGTTCCCGACTCAAACATGATTGCCTCCTCTGGAGGATACCTATGGTTAAACAAAAAAAACATATACAGTACATGTTTGATTTTACAGATATAACAATGATTCACGGGACAAGTCGCCGATTCGAACCCCACTTGTCCCTTAGAGTGAGGTAAATGTAAGTACCTCTACAAGCACTCTTTGAGCCCGGAGGCCTGCCTTAGACTGGAGCGTCATCCCCTCACCCTAAATTTTACCTTAAACAAAAAAAATGATTCATTATTATTAAATTATTTAATTGTGAAAACATGAGGTATGGCTTAGTTGCTAAATTGAGGTAGTAAAATGAATTTTTGTGTGTTAACTTGCTGTATTTTAGATCGAATGGATGAGATTGTTCCAATTGTTTGCTTAAATTGATTCTGTTCCTTTGTTTTTCATTTGGTAGGCTCGAATCTGAACTCGTTGATGACATTGTCCAAGATGTTTTGCGAAAACTGCAATATAAATATCCAAGCAAATGGAAGGGCCTTTTTGGAATTAACAAGAACTATGCATGTATTGAATCATTGCTGAGAATAGAATCAAGAGAAGTTCGAATGATTGGAATTTGGGGAATGGGTGGCATTGGAAAGACAACCATTGCTGCAGTTATATTTTCCAATTGCTCCTCAATTTGAAGGATTCTGTTTCTTGGAAAATGTTGGAGATGAATCAGATAAGCATGGATTGAATCATTTACATAATAAGCTTCTATCTGTGCTACTGGAAGAAGCAAATGTCCACGTTGGCACAGTCAGAGCCGGTTCCAATTTTTGTAAGAGTAGGCTTAGTCATAAAAGAGTTCTTATTGTGCTTGATGATCTAAGAACTCCAGAGCAACTAGATTATCTAGTTGGAGAACATACTTGCTTGGGACCAGGGAGTAGAGTCATTGTTACAACTAGAGATAAGCATGTTCTTAGTAGAGCTGATGAAATATATGAGGTGAAGCCATTAAACTTTCATGAATCTCTTCAGCTGTTCTGTTCAAATGCATTCAACAATGTCCACCCAGATGTTGGTTATGAGCAGCTATCAGAAAGAGTGGTTAAATATGCAGATGGCATTCCATTAGCTTTGAAAGTTCTAGGCAAATTATTTCATTTCAAAAGTAAAGAAACATGGGAAAGTACAATGACAAAGCTCAAGAAAATCCCCTATAAAGAAATTCAGAAGATATTAAGACTGAGTTATGATGGCTTAGATGATAAAGAGAAGGAAATATTTCTGGACATTGCCTGCTTTTTGAAAGGAGAGGATAGAGAGAATGTGACAAGACTACTAGATGCATGTGGCTTCTATGCAGGTGCTGGTGTAGAAACCCTTTTGGAAAAGTCCCTAATTACTATTTCAAACAACAATGAAATACAAATGCATGCATTAATACAAGAAATGGGCTGGGAAATTGTTCGTCAAGAATCTACTAAAGACCCTGGGAGACGTAGTCGATTGTGTGATCATGAGGAAGTCTGTAATGTATTGAAAAATAACAGGGTGAGAGAAAGAAGCAATAACTTCCATACTACCATTATAAATTACATATCTTTTTTTAAAATGCAGCAGGTAAATGGTTCCATTTACTTATAATTATTCTATATATTCGTTTGCCAGGGGACTGATGCAATTGAAGGTATAAGCATAGATGTATCACAAATTAGAGGTATGAACTTGAGGTCTGACATTTTTGCAAAGATGATTAACCTAAGATTTCTCAAGTTCTACTCTCATTTGGGAGAGAAATGTAACATTTCCCTTCCTACTGGCCTTGAGTCTTTGTCTAATGAATTACGGTACCTCCATTGGAGTGGATGTCCTGTGGAGTCTCTACCATCAACCTTTTGTCCTGAGAAACTTATTGAGCTTTCCATGCCAAACAGTCATGTTAAAAAACTATGGGATGGAGTCCAGGTATGTATATGTTTGTGTTTGTCTCTCTCTATATATATATAGCTTGAAATTTATAAATTTTAAATTAAACATTGTATACCATGTGATGTTTCTTTTATATGATTTGTTACAGGATCTTATTAATTTACAGAAAATGGACCTCAGCTGTTCTCAACACTTGATTGAGCTTCCAGATTTCTCCATGGCAATAAATCTTCAAAGCATTAACCTCTTTGGATGTGTAAGTCTAAGCCATGTTCACCCATCTATTTTATCTCTCAAAAAGCTTGTCAACTTAAACATGGTTTGGTGCAAAAAATTAAAGAGTCTTTTAAGCAATGCCCCTTTAAGATCTCTCAGAATTCTTGAGCTATATGGCTGCTCAAGTCTTGAGGAGTTTTCAGTGACATCTGAAGAAATGACATATTTGGATTTAAGAAATACTGCTATTAATGAGTTGCCAGCATCAATTAAGCACCTTGGTAATCTTATGAACTTGGAGCTAAGTTGTTGCGGGTATCTTAGGAATCTTCCAAATGAGTTCTCATGCCTGAGATCACTTGGCCGGTTGGTACTTTCTGATTGCAGAAAACTTGACACATCAAATCTGCATTTTCTATTTGATGGCCTCCGTTCATTAGGATATCTGTGTCTAGACAATTGTGGTAACCTAACTGAACTCCCTGACAACATCAGTTTGTTATCATCATTGTATTATTTATCACTAAGTGGAAGCAATGTGGAGAACATGCCTGCAAGCATCAAACATCTTTCACAGCTAGAGTCTCTTGACTTGTGCAAATGCATGAGGCTTCAATCTTTACCAGAACTCCCACCATCCATTGAAGTGTTGGATGTCACTAATTGCACCTCCTTGGAGACAGTGCTCACCTCTCCTGTTATTGATGAACTACTACAAGAGCACAAGGTATTCATTTCATTCAAAAATTGTGTGAATTTGAGTGAATATTCCCGCAATGTTATTATGACAGATGCCCATGTCAGAATAAAGGAGGTAGCATATGTTCATGTTTCAGCCAAAATAGAAAGGAGTGACCCCTATTACTTTTTCAAATCAGAGGTGATGTCTTCTTATCATCACCCACCAACTGTTATTTACCCAGGAAGTAGAGTTCCAGAGTGGTTTCATTATCGGTCAACTAAACCATCCATCACAATTGAACTTTTACATTCTCCACAATCCAACATATGTGGTTTCATATTCTGCCTCATTCTTCCTCCATCCCCATCAAATGAAAATAATTGCAATTGGAAAATTGGATGTGAATGCTACTTGGAAAGTGGTGAAAAGATTAGAAACACAAGTATGTGCTCTTTTGCAACAGGACTGGTTTCAGATCATGTGTACTTGTGGTATGATGAAAACTTCTGTCTTGAGATGTTTAATACAATTGATGAAAATAGAATTGATGACCAGTACACCTCTTACAATCCAAAGCTTTCATTTGAATTCTTTGTTGAGACTGAGGATAAGTTGAATGTGGTCATTAAAGAGTGTGGGATCTGCCAAATAAATGGTTCAGAATATCTCAATTTTGTTGAACAATTGGGATCTGAGTTGGAGTTGGGAAATAAAATAAAGAGAGGCAGGGATATTTATGAATTAGAATCATGTGAAAGAGGCACTCAAGTTCAAGGCTTTTATGAGGAAGAAGATGAACAAGAATATTCATTTCATCAAACAAAGAAACAGAAGGTGATATTTTCTGACTCATTTCAACAAGAACCTGGAATAAGAAATTAAAGAAAGTATTTTGAAATAATCTTATGATAAGTCCACAACTTTAGTTGATTTATATAGTGAATTAGCAATTAAATAGTTACAATTAGGATGTTTTTGTGGGTCAAATAGTTTAAAATACTTAGATTTAGGAAGTTTAGTAGTAAAGTGAGTTTATGATGTTATTTTGTTCATTTTGTAGGTGTTCTTTGACTTCTAATGTTTTGTGGGAGGACATGCAGTTTGGAGTGTCCTAACATCACCCCAGAGAATATTAAAATCAATTCTTCCTCTGTGTGTCCAAATATAAGGGTTTTTGTAATTTTGTGTGAGTACATGAGCTGACAGAAACTAATTCGAGTTCCTGATGGTTCGTGTGAGGACATCTAGAAATTGCAATATCCTCATGCAGGACTTGACAACAAGTATAAATAATATGTTTTAATTGATTTTAACAACTTTTTGGTAATTTTTGGAGCGGGAATCATAGATCCATAGCATTTTCTCTCTGACTTGAATATCAAACTTGTGGAAACAATATTGGAGGCTTCATCTATGTTTTCTTTCTAAGTTTTTCTTCTCTCTTGAATTTCTCATGCTTTGTAATGAATTCCTACATCCTTTAGCTAGGTTAGGTGTTGATGGATCTTGATGTAAGTGAATTTGTTGGTTCAATTTAATGATTGTGATTCGGTTAGATTGTTTTTTCTACTATTATAATGATTTAATTGAATTGATCACTCAATTGCATGAACTAAGTAACATATATAACTAGGTAATTACCTAGGGATAAGAGTTGGTTCTTATGTGTTCTTTATTAATTCTTGATATTAATGCATTCTTTATTGAGTTCTCTTAAGAAATTAGGTTTCTTAATTGATGATTTACGGTTAATTCATCAATGGATTGGATTTTAACTACACAAGTGAATTGGATCACTAATTGAAATACAATAGTTGGATTGAATGACAAACACCGGCAAGTGAGGATTAAGAGAAATCAACACTAATCACCTACTATTTGTCACTTCTTTTGTCTCTTGTCTTGCATTCTAGCTTCATAATGAAGGTTAATAGTTTTAGTTTCAATATTACTTCCTTGTTACTTGATACACTTGTTATTCTACTATTCAACCAGTCAATTTATTTGCAATTTGCTATTTGAATTTTTCAATCTCTGTAACGATATCTCTACTGATCTTTGAATACTTACAACAATTTGGTGTTCTTGCCAAACCTTTATCATCTTCTAATGATTGGTTTTTCGATATTAAACGATTCGACTCATCATACCACTTAAAGTTTGACTTGGGCACTTAATAACTTTACCAAAAATAGAATGAACTGTGGATTTGTTTATGCATACCAATTTGTGGTAGTTTTGAAAATTGAGAAGCTTTAACTCTTTTTTGAATTCCCAAATAATGATGGACTAGAATTCAAAACCAATAGCTCCAGTGTGGCTCACCTCTTCCTAACTCAATTTCACTCTCCGAAGGCTTTGGTTAAAATCTATTTTATATATTAAACCTGAGTGCTCGAACTTATCATTGCCACTTCATCATTAATAATGCCAACTCAATCTATTTATGCCACATCAGAAAAAATCTGATGTCACTCCTCTAAACTCAGTACTTTTGTAATTGACAGAGATCTATTCCTTATACAATTGACCCACCCACACTCCAAACTCACCCATCCACCATTCCTTATTCTATCTTCAAATGTCAAACTTGCAGACGAGTTTATCCAATTGATCCCTCATCCATTCTTTCGGGTTAAAGCAGAGCTAACAAAATCCCTCATGGTCACGCCATGGACACCATCCAAATCCAATTGACCCTTAATCTATTATCGGAAGCCACCATCAGATAAAAAAAATAAAACAAAAAATAGAAAGGGAAATCGGCCAAAAACAGAGAGTGCTGGCATCCTCAATCGCTCGTCCAGCCTCCGCTACCATAGAAATGCTCTCGCCCCTCAACTTACCATTTACTGTATAATTTTTTGTCCTCAGACACTTAATTATATTTCTGGAGATTATATAATAATAATAATAATATCATCTTCATTGTGGATGCTATGTAATTATGATTGTTCTATTGTTTTAAAAAAACCCAATTCTCATTGAGATAAGTGGTTTTGCTTAATTGTTCACACGTTTAAAACATTTTACAAATAGTTCATGTTTGATAATTTCTTATATTAAGTTTTCCTCTTGCATATGCAATGTCCCATCATAATTCTATACATTGCTTCTTTTATTCATCACTTTAAATGTGTATTTAATTATTAAAATTACACTAATTATTTTTCGTAAAAGCTATTATTAATTTAATTATACATTTATTATTATAAAACAACTATCATGTATTGGGTATCATTGAGACAATAATATTATCACATATATTATTTCATTCAAATATAATAAATTAATTTTTTTTATTATACGTAATTTTGAATTTACTTAAAGTAAACAAAAATAACATTGGAAACTTTACATTTAAAGACAATATATTACCTTCAACTATTTATGATTTTTTTTTTTTGTTTTTGATCGGGGATCTCTCACAGGCAGCTTGGGTTTAACCCTCGAGCCGAAGGTGGTGGTTAGATAAAGTCCTCCCAAGAGTGGTGACTCAAGGATTCGAACTCTTGACCTTACAGGTAAAGTCCTTATTCTGGGGTCACAATCCACTTTCACTGTGACGAACACTGTTTGGTATCAACTATTTAGGGCCTGTTTGGTATGGCCATTTTCTGTTTTCATTTCCAGTGAAAATAGGAAATTTTATGATAATGTGTTTGATTAACCATTTCATTTCTTTATTTTTGGAATGACTCTCTTATTTCCGGAAATTCTGAAAACGTGAAAAAGTCATTTCCAATGTTTTCAACCATATTGATTTGTTTTTTCTCGTTCTTGCAAATGACTACTCTTTTTTTCTACTTACCTTCTTCTTCGTCATTTTCAACTTTCCAGTTTTTTCGCCATTTTCAACTTCGTATTTTTCCTAGTGTGGTGGTTGTGTGACGGCGGGGGCACAATATTCAGCGACAGAGAGTGGAGAGGATAGTGGCGCATTGCACCTTGCAACGACGTGAAGAGAGACACGGTGGCTTGCAGGGCCAAAGGTGGTATGCGCACGCAGGTTTAGAGCTGGCCGAGGAGGACGACCATGGCTGCTCTAGCGGCGGTGCTATGGCGCCATCCCAATCGCAATGCCCATACTGTTTAGCTAAAAACCACTATACCGAACGAATTTTCTTCTTCATTTCAATGATCATGAGACGAATACATCATCATTTTCAGTCCACGACGTCTACACAAACAAAATGGATTCTCCGATCATTTTGTCTGTGGTCGACGAAGAAGGACCCGGAGTTGGAATCAGCGTTGTCTCGCAATCGACGGTGGATCGTGAACAACCAGATCAAGAACATCATCCTCCGCTACCCTAACAACAAGATTCCAATTGAAACCCTCCATAAGAAGTTCAGAACCCTCGATCTCCAAGGCAAAGCACTCAACTGGGTCTCCAAATACCCTTGCTGCTTCGAGGTCCAAGAACGTCGTTTCCGCCTCACCAAGCGCATGATGAGTGGGAGGAGGATTGTGCCTAAATATCCCTTCCGAATTGTGAACGAGAGTGGGAGGAGGAGTTCCATGGTGGTTGATGTTGAGTCTCAAAAATATCATAAGGAAGATTATGATGATTTAAGACAGCTCAATCCCTAAGTTTTAATGTTTAACAAATTTGGTTAAAAGAATTATCATGGATACATATGTTTTTAATGTTTTATCTATGATTTCAGCAAGCCACTTTAATCTTAATAAAGACTGTCTGAAGGTTCAACCTGTCTGAAGTGTTGAAGCTGTCTGAAGGTTCAACCTGTCTGAAGTGTTGAAGTCGTCTGAAGTCATATTTTATGATGTGACGCATCTTGCTGAAGTTGTGAGAAGACTTGTCTGAAGTTCTGAAGAGTCAAATCTCTCTCTGCTGCACGCAACTTTTCAAGGCTTATTTTGGCAAAGACAGAGAAACCTTTCCTGGGTTGTTTGAATTTCATACACCATTTGGGAAATCTCTGCAGCGCAGTTTTTGCAGCAACAGCTGTGGCAGCTTTTGTCAGCAGCAACCTTGGACGTTGTCAGAAAAGTTTCAGAACGCACAGAATGCTCAGGAGCATGTCTCACAACGGATTAAAAATCATTAAATGCTATCTCTAAACGGTGATTTTTCAACGGATTGAAGACTGGGTATAAATACCCTTCATCTGAAGATCATTCACGAGAACAAGTAGAAGAACAAGAGATTACATTTCAAGAGAAACAAAACGCTGCTAGTTTTACTCTGTAAAACATACTCTGATAAAAATTCTCTGTACATCATTTCATATATTCTGAGTATACCTTAGTTAGTTGTACATTGTAACAGTTTAAGCTTCAAACTGGTTTAGTTTTAGAGCTTAAACAATCTTTTCTCTGTAAAAATGTTTTTGAGCCTGCAGAGGCTTGTTGTCTAAAGAATACTTGTTTGTAAGAGCCTGGAGAGGCTTGACTGAAAAAGAATACTTGGTTGTAGAGCCTGAAGAGGCTTGACTGTAAAAGAATACTTGTAATCTGGTTGAGATTAAGAGAAAATCCAAGTGCTAGTTGGCATTGAGACTGGACGTAGCTCACAGTGGTAGTGAGTGAACCAGGATAAATTCTGTGGCTAAGTTTTCTTACCCTTATCTCTTGTCAATTCGTTTTTTCTAATCAAAGGGTGTTGAAAAACTGTTCTGATAATTTATAAAAGCAAGAAACGTTTTAAAAGCATATTTTCAGAACCTGTCTTAAGAAACTTCAGACAGCCCCTTTAACCTGTCTGAAATTTCATTATAAAAGCTGTTTGCGAAAAGCTTTCATAAGTTGTTTAAGAAACACTATTCAACCCCCCTTATAGTGTTTCCCTGTGTTTCTACAGTTGGTACCAGAGCTTAACTCAGGGTTGAGCACCTAACAAGTGTCGAGGTTTAAAGATCCAGATGGAAGCACAACCAAACAACAGCCACTACATCACAGAAGGAGCCTCTGTGACAAGGCCTCCAGCTTTTAATGGTGTAGACTACCATTACTGGAGAGATCGCATGAAGTTGTTCATTGAAAGCAACAACATCAGTCTCTGGGATATAGTAACAGAAGGTGACTATATTCCCATGCGTGGTAATGAACCCATTCCTAGGTCTGAATGGTCCATGGAGCAGAGAGCTCAGGTTCAATTAAATGCTAAGGCAAAACTCTACCTGGTATGTTCATTTAACAAAGTAGAGTATGAGAAAGTTCATGGATGCTCCTCTACCAAGGAAATCTGGGATACATTGGCATCAGCCCATGAGGGAACTGATAATGTCAAACAATCCAAGATAAGCATGCTTGTTCATCAATATGAGATGTTCAAGATGCATGAGTCTGAAACTATTGACCAAATATTTGGTAGGTTTCAGACAATAACAAATGGACTGAGATCTTTGGGAAAATCTTATGAATCTGGAGATAATAATCGAAAGATTTTGAGAAGCCTTCCCAAGGCTTGGAGACCCAAGGTTACTGCCATTCAAGAGGCTAAAGATTTAAACACCTTGAAAATGGAGGAACTATTAGGCTCTCTCAAAGTCCACGAGTTAGAACTTGGAGAGGATGAATCCAAAACTAAATCTCTGGCATTGAACACCAGGACCAGACAGACTAGGCATGGGAACATAAAAGCCATGCAAACTGAGGAAACTTCAGAAGCATATGAAGACTCTGAAGATAGCTCAGAAGAAGATGATGATCTTGCTCTTCTCAGCAGAAAGATCAAGAGGATGCTGCAGAATAGAGGAAAGTTCAGAAAGAACCAATCCTCTACCTCTAAATCAGGTAAATCAGGTAAGGATTTACACAATGACAAAATTATATGTTTTGAGTGTAAACATCCAGGTCACATGAAGGCAGAATGCCCAAGACTAAAGAAGAATAACTTCAAGAAGAAGAAGTTCTTAAAAAAGAAGAAGGGTCTGATGGCAACATGGGAGGATCTTGATGAGTCTACCTCAGAAGAAGAGGAAGACACTTCAGAAGAGGCCAATCTATGTCTTATGGCCAGCCTGCCCTCATCAGACAGCTCAGAATCTGAGGTATTTCCTTTAACCCTTCAAGAGATGTATGATGACCTGAAGGAAAGTTCCAAGGAACTCTTTAAAGAGTATAAGAATCTGTCCAAAGCCCACACAGAAATGTGTAGTAAATATGAGGCTCTTGAGATAGAAAATATTATGCTCAAGGAGAAGATCCTTGTATCTGAAAACAGTAGTTCACAAACTGTGTCTGAAGAAAATCAAAAACTTCAGAAACAGGTTGAGGAACTAACAAGAGACTTAGCCAAATTTGTCAAAGGAACAAAAAATCTTAATATAATGCTTGGAAATCAAAGGCATTCCCTTGACAAAAGTGGTTTAGGCTTTTGTGATCACAACATCTCTGAACCTCCTACTGTCTTAAAATTTACTAAAGGCAAAAAGAAGGTTATTGGGTGTTCTCACTGTTGCAAGCCTGGACACAATGTGGCTCAGTGCAAACACAAGAGAAAAGCAAGGCCCAAAGCTAACATGAAAGGACCCAAAAGAATATGGGTACCTAAAAACTTGATCATTCCTGTTGCAGATGTGTTTAACAGGACAAAGGAAACCCCACAAATGGTACCTGGACAGTGGATGCTCGCGACACATGACAGGAGAAAGGTCTTTGTTCCAAAACCTTAGGCCCAGAGCAGGAGGTGTGGTCACCTTTGGTGGAAACCAGCAAGGGAAGATCACAGGAATAGGGACTGTAGGTATGTCTCCTCTTTCCCTCATTAAGAATGTTCTTCTGGTAGAGGGACTGCAACACAATTTACTGAGCATGAGTCAATTATGTGACAGTGGATATGTGGTCTCCTTTACTAAAGAAGGATGCATAGTCAAAGACTCTCTTGATCAAATCCTTTTTACTGCTAAAAGACACAGTAATGTGTACAAAATTGATCTAGAGGAGCTAGCAAGTCAAAATGTAAAATGTTTTATCTCTGTTGAAGATGAAAAACAGATTTGGCATCAAAGACTTGGGCATGCCAGCTTGAGATTAATCTCAAAGTTAGCAAAACACAACCTTGTTAAAGGACTGCCTAAGCTTTCTTACAAATCTGACATTTTATGTGAAAGCTGTCTGAAAGGGAAACAAACAAGACACTTTTTTCAGAGTAAGAATGTTGTTTCCACTAGCAGACCTTTAGAACTGTTACATATTGACTTGTTTGGTCCTATTAGAACAGAAAGCATTAGTGGTAAGAAATATGGTTTGGTCATTGTTGATGACTATTCTAGATTTACATGGGTGTTATTCCTAAGAAGCAAGGATGAGACTTTCAGGAATTTCACAATATTCTGCAAGAAGGTACAGAATGAAAAAGGATTTTGTATATCTGTCATCAGAAGTGATCATGGTGGAGAGTTTGAGAATGCAAACTTCCAACTGTTCTGTGATGAGAATGGGATCTCACACAATTTCTCTGTGGCTAGAACACCTCAGCAAAATGGGGTTGTTGAGAGAAAGAACAGAAGCTTGTAAGAAATGGGAAGAACCATGCTCAACTCTTGCAACCTACCAAGATCCTTCTGGGCAGAAGCTATTAATACAACTTGCTACCTTCAGAACAGAATATTGGTAAGACCAATTCTGAAAAAGACTCCTTATGAATTGTGGAAAGGAAGAAAACCCAACATATCATATTTTCATCCTTTTGGATGTGAGTGTTTTATACTCAACACTAAGGATGATCTTGGTAAATTTGATGCAAAGTCTGATAAAGGATTTTTCATAGGATATTCTGAAACATCTAAAGCCTATAGAGTATTCAACTCTAGAACTTTAACTGTGGAAGAATCAATTCATGTAAAATTCAATGACAAGAAAGAGACTGATAGGGAACTATCAGATCTAGAAGATGATTTTGCAGGTATGGAGCTGAATGATCATAACAGCTTGAAGGATGAACAGGTGTCTGAAGCACCATCTGTCACTGAACCTCTTCAGACAAATGTTGAGATCAGACAGTATCTCAGAAAACTAACTGGAGATACAAGTCACATCATCCTAAGGAGAAAATCATTGGCAGCACTTCAGAAGGAGTTAAGACAAGATCAAAATTCAAGAATCTGAATTTTCTTGCTCTCCTGTCTGAAATTGAGCCAAAGAACATTGATGAAGCTCTGCATGATGAAGGGTGGATCCTAGCCATGCAAGAAGAGCTAAATCAGTTTGCTAGAAGTGATGTATGGACTCTTGTTCCTAAACCCCATGGGAAAACTATTATTGGAACCAAATGGGTGTTCAGAAACAAGTTGTCTGAAGAAGGTAAAGTGGTCAGAAACAAGGCAAGATTGGTGGCTCAAGGATACAATCAACAAGAAGGTATTGACTTCACTGAAACCTTTGCTCCAGTTGCCAGGTCAGAAGCAATTAGAATTCTTCTATCTTATGCTGTAAATAATGACATCAAACTATATCAAATGGACGTTAAAAGTGCCTTCCTCAATGGGTTCATTGAAGAAGAAGTTTTTGTTAGACAACCCCCTGGTTTTGAAGATACTGCTTTTCCTGATTATGTTTTCAAACTGAAAAAGGCTTTTTATGGTCTGAAACAAGCTCCCAGAACATGGTATGACAGACTGAGCAGTTTTCTTATAAAAAATGGTTTTGAAAGAGGAAAAGTAGACACAACCCTTTTCAGAAAACAGTCTAACAAAGACTTTATACTTGTTCAGATATATGTTGATGATATTATTTTTGGTTCAACTGATTCTTCCCTATGTAAGGAGTTTTCTGAGTTGATGCAATCAGAGTTTGAAATGAGTTTAATGGGAGAATTAAAATTTTTCTTAGGGCTTCAGATTAAGCAAGATTCTGATTGTATATGGATCCACCAGGAAAAGTATACAAAAGAAATGCTTAAGAAGTTCAACATGAGTGATTGCAAACCCATGTCAACTCCTATGCATCCCTCTGCATCTTTGAGCAAAGATGAAAAGGAAGAACCAGTGAATCAGACTTTATACAGAGGAATGATTGGCTCTCTGTTGTATCTAACTGCAAGCAGACCTGACATAATGTTCAGTGTTTGTCTCTGTGCTAGATTTCAATTAGATCCAAGAATTACTCATTACAAAGCTATAAAGAGAATTTTTAGGTATCTGAAAGATACTACTAATCTTGGTTTGTGCTATAAGAAGAGCAAAGATTGCAGGTTAATAGGATATTGTGATGCTGACTTTGCTGGAGATAGAATGGAAAGAAAGAGCACCAGTGGAGGATGTCATTTCTTTGGAAATAACATGATCAGCTGGTCAAGCAAAAGGCAAAGCACCATTGCTTTATCAATAGCAAAAGCAGAATACATCTCAGCAGCCAGTTGTTGTTCACAACTGCTATGGGTGAAGTATCAGCTTGAGGATTTTAACATTCCTATCTCTGCTATACCTGTTCTTTGTGATAATACAAGTGCTATTAATCTGTCCAGGAACCCCATCCAACATTATAGGGCAAAACATATAGAAATCAAGCATCATTTCATTAGAGACTATGTTCAGAAAGGTGTTTTTGATATTCAGTTCATTGACACAGAGCATCAATGGGCTGACATATTCACAAAACCCCTAGCTGAAGATAGATTTAAGTTCATACGCAATAATCTGAACATTCATGCATTTTCTAAATGATTGTCTGAAATATGCTGTTGTCTGATATATTAAGTGTGTCTGAACTTATAGCTTGTCTGAACTTTGTGTGGGTGTCTAAAATTCTCATATGTCTGAAATAACTGCTGACGTGGCTATCTGAGACAGTTGATTTCCATTATTTTATAGTTTTGTCTCTTCCACTTCGCACGTTACCTGAAGTCTGCGCAGCCGGTACAAGACATCATTGCATCGTGGGTCTATAAATACAGCAGTAAGTGTGTCGAGGAAGTTTTTACAGCTCTCACACTGTCTCTCTCTCTCCAACAGTCAAGAAAGTTTTCTCTCTCTCGAAGCTTTTTCTCTGCAACAACAATGGCACCTAAGGCATCTTTTGCAAGAAATGTGGTCAGAACCAAGGGTGTTAACCTAGAGGAGCTTCAAGACCTTGGTATGGACTTGGTTGGGTGAGTTTGATGGAGCAGGATGGACTCCATTCTTTGAGAACATCTACACTGCATGGCATGAACAAAGTGTGGTGGAGTTCTGGACTTATGCTAGAGGTATTCCCAACTCTAAGGGAGTATATACCAGCATCAAGTCTACTGTGCTTGGTATCCCTGTGTTCGTTGATGAAGGGATTCTTTCCACCATTCTGGGTGTGAAAGCTGAAGGTGTTACCTTCACTCCAGGCTGGGAGGTGAAGAAAGGTGGGCACAAGGAGTTCACCAAGTTGCTGTATGGAATAGAAGAACCAGAGAGCATGAATGCAAAATACACGCTGGAGAAAGTCAGGGTTCTTCATGCTATCTTGGGGAACACCATAATCCCTAAGAGTGGAAGCAGGGATTATGTTTCAGAACTGGAGAGGTTCTGTCTGATAAACCTGATCAATAAGAAGAAGATGAATCTTCCCAGTACCCTTCTGTTTCACATGCAAAAGAAGATCAGAGATTCTGCATCCAGTCTTCCCCACAACACTCTCATCACAAGAATCCTTTTGCACTTCAAGGTTCCCGTAGAGAGGCTGTTTGATCACAAAGGCCCAGTTTTCTTTGGAGAGAACAACCTGAAGAGCATGCAGATAAAGCTGACTCCAAGGCCTCCATCTCCCTCTCTGAAGGAGAGCATTCTGTCTGAGAAAGCTGCAAGGAGGAGAACAACCTTAGAAGTCCTTGAGGATGAGCTTCAGGGAGATATAAGGAAGAAGGAGTTCAAGCATTCCAAGCCTTCCCCCCAGCAGAAGAGAAAGAAACTCCCTGTGAGGAGCTCAGCAAAATTTTCTCTGGAAGCTTTACAGACTCAGGGATCTGAACCTGTTCAGAAGGCTTTGACAAAGTCGTCTGAAATTGTGGGTCAGACATCTGAAGCTGTTAAGCCTCTGTCTTCTAAGCCTACTTCTGAACCAGAAGGAAAAGCTCAAAAGATGGCTGAGATTGCTGACTCTGAGGCAGTACCAGCAGAACCCTTAGCTGCATGTCCATCAGATCCTGAACTGATTCAGGTAGTAGCTCTTGCTACTGCATTAGAGCAAGAAGAGTTGGAGAAGAAGGCAGAACAAGAAAAATCTGACTATGCTATAGCTGTGGCCTCTCAACTTGCTATTGCTGAAGATGATAGGCTAGCTACTATAGCCCAAGCATCTAAGAAAAGGAAAAGATAAAGTGCTCGGCAAAGGAAGAGTGTAAGGACAAAGTGTTTCAGACAGCCCCTGCACCACTTGCCAGAGTAACAAGGAGCACTCCCAGCCAGCTTGAGGAAATGGATGAAGCCGGTAAGTACCAAAATTTCGTTAAAGCAAACCTCTTTTTCAAGAGGAGAAGAGAAGAAAAAGAAAAGGAAGCTGTCAAAGAAAAGGAATCTGAGATTGTGAAGCCTCTTGTAAAAAGGCTCAAGGTGAGGTTTGACAATGTTACACCATCTCCACCATCCTCACCTGAGAAGAAAGAGGAGAAGAAGGAAGAAGAGAAGGTTGTAACTGAACCTGAGAAGAAGGATTCAGAGATTCAAGAAGAAGAATCTGCACCATCATCGCCATCATCATCCCTATCATCTTCAGAAACTACACATTCTGAAGATTTCTTAGAAGATCAACATGAAGAAGGCCATTCTCAAGTCTGGAAGGGAGGTATGTTGCCTGGGCAGCTGAGGCTAGGTCCTAAAAGTAGGGATTTCTTCATAGAACCTACTTTTGACCCCTATGCATGGCCCCTTACTAATTGGCATTTTGAGTTAGCCTCTGAAGTTCCACACATCAGGTATGAAGGCCTGTTTACTGAAAGGCTCAGGGTTCCCAAATTCCCTAATCTATTTAAAGAGCTTCAGTACTTTAGAGATGAGCCCCCTATCTTTCTGCATCAAGGTCTTATCAAGCAGACTACAGCTGAAGTAAGAGCAAAGTACCAAAGAAGTTCAGATGAGGCATATTATGGTCAGCTGGAGAAGATCAGAAAGGGTAAAGGCCCTGCTCATAAGTGGGCTCCTCTTAACCCTTTTTCTGCTGACTCTTTGAAGCTGTCCAATGAGGACTGGAGCTTTTCTAGACAACTATCAACAGAGGCTGAGCTATTTGAAAGGGACTATATGAAGCTGGTAGGCATGAGCGGGTACAGGCCCCCAAGGGAAATTTCTATCAGGCCAACCACAGCGATCTTAGTGCAACCTGATAGAATCAATCCCAGGTATCCCCTGGAGGAAGGCCCTGAAGACAAGTTTAAGGAGCTCAAGACTTATCCTAATTATCTGTAGATGTATGAGTTCTTGTCTGAAGCTGCCTGGAATAAGAAGTTCCCTGCAATGATCAAGAAACAAGGTGGGGGCTTAGATCATTCTTCCAGGGATTGGATGTGGTCATCCTACTGGTGCCTCTACTCTTGTAGATTATCAGTATGTCAGAGGCAGATTCCCTATGACTTCTTTCACAGAGGATTGGCCTGTCATGATTCCAATTCATAAGTTCCACTTTGCTGTCAGCCATCCTGAAGACTATCATCTACCACAAGGGTTCAGGGTTTTCAGATTCTATCATGAGAGCATCAAGATTGTGCTATATGAGGTTGAGAAGGACCCTGAAGAAGAGAACATAAGACTGAAACTGCAAGTCAAGAGGTTAGAGAAGAAGAATGCTGATCTGGTTGCTAAACAGGATCAGATTCTCCAAGAACAGTTGCAGATCAGAACTGGGCAAGAAGAACTGAAGGCTACTGTTATCTCTCAGATTGACAAGGCTAAAGAAGAGATTTCTGCTTTATTGATAGCAGCCTTGCTGAAGAAGAATAATGGACAGTCTATGATGTGTAGCCAGTCTGATGTTATTTCAGTTTTGTGTTAATTTTCAGATTCTATATTTTTTGTTTGTCTGAACTTTGCTTTAATACAATCAGTTGTTGGTATCATGTGTTTTTATAAGCTCTGATTGCTTTGATTATATTGTTTGATCTGATTGTTATTCTTGATCTTGATTTGTGATTATTGCTCTGAAGTTCCCTTTTGATTGATGACAAAAAGGGGAGTATTAAAATCTAACAAATCTGAATCTGAAGTGGTTACAGGTCTCAGGGGGAGTATTTGAGAAATATCAGAAACTGTTAGACCTGAGAAGTATTTATCTGAGGGGGAGTTATACTTATATTACACTTATGATAATTTAAAACTCCTTTCAGATTTATTTATTTTAAGCAAATTTTTCATCATTAAAAAGGGGGAGAATATTGAGTCTCAAAAATATCATAAGGAAGATTATGATTATTTAAGACAGCTCAATCCCTAAGTTTTAATGTTTAACAAATTTGGTTAAAAGAATTATCATGGATACATATGTTTTTAATGTTTTATCTATGATTTCAGCAAGCCACTTTAATCTTAATAAAGACTGTCTGAAGGTTCAACCTATCTGAAGTGTTGAAGCTGTCTGAAGGTTCAACCTGTCTGAAGTTTTGAAGCCGTCTGAAGGTTCAACCCGTCTGAAGTGTTGAAGCCGTCTGAAGTCGTATTTTATGACGTGGCACATCTTGCTGAAGTTGTGAGAAGACTTGTCTGAAGTTCTGAAGAGTCAAATCTCTCTCTGCTGCACGCAACTTTTCAAGGCTTATTTTTGCAAAGACACAGAGACCTTTCCTGGGTTGTTTGAATTTCATACACCATTTGGGATATCTCTGCAGCGCAGTTTTTGCAGCAACAACTGTGGCAGCTTTTGTCAGCAGCAACCTTGGACGTTGTCAGAAAAGTTTCAAAACGCAGAGAATGCTCGGGAGCATGTCTCACAAGGGATTAAAAAGCATTAAATGCTATCTCTAAACGGTGATTTTTCAACGGATTGAAGACTGGGTATAAATACCCTTCATTTGAAGATCATTCACGAGAACAAGTAGAAGAACAAGAGATTACATTTCAAGAGAAACAAAACACTGCTAGTTTTACTTTGTAAAACATACTCTGATAAAAATTCTTTGTACATCATTTCATATATTCTGAGTATACCTCAGTTAGTTGTACATTGTAACAGTTTAAGCTTCAAACTGGTTTAGTTTTAGAGCTTAAACAATCTTTTCTCTGTAAAACTGTTTTGAGCCTGGAGAGACTTGTTGTCTAAAGAATACTTGTTTGTAAGAGCCTGGAGAGGCTTGACTGAAAAAGAATACTTGGTTGTAGAGCCTGAAGAGGCTTGACTGTAAAAGAATACCCTTAATCTAGTTGAGATTAAGAGAAAATCCAAGTGCTAGTTGGCATTGGGACTGGACGTAGCTCATAGTAGTAGTGAGTGAACCAGGATAAATTTTGTGGCTAAGATTTCTTACCCTTATCGCTTGTCAATTCGTTTTTTCTAATCAAAGGGTGTTGAAAAACTGTTCTGATAATTTATAAAAGTAAGAAACGTTTTAAAAACATATTTTCAGAACCTGTCTTAAGAAACTTCAGACAACCCCTTTAACCTGTCTGAAATTTCATTATAAAAGCTGTTTGCGAAAAGCTTTCATAAGTTGTTTAAGAAACACTATTCAATCCCTCTTCTAGTGTTTCCCTGTGTTTCTACAGTTGAGTGGATATTAAAACTTGAAAATAACACAACAAACACATTTTCAAAATCTCAAAACTTGAAAATGGAAATAATTTTTAGAAAATGAAAATAAGAAATGAAAATAGGAAATATTTTCATAAACCAAACAACCTCTTATGTTTTCAATTACCACAATTCAATTTCACATTTATTATATATAAAAATTGAAATGAAGAGATAATTATTTTTATATTTTAAAATATCTCTTATTATCATTCATTTTTTTAAAAAAAAATCAAGCCATCTGCGCTTTTATGCGGGTTTAAATCTAGTTTTTATTTAATACTGGTGGGTGGCTAGCTTTGTTAACATTAAGGAATGAAACTGAAATGAAAGTAATTTGGGAGGAAAACAGTGTTCTTGAATTAGAAACAACTTGGATATATATAGCCTTACAGAAGAAACTGAACATAAAAAAATAAGCAACCTACTGCTAACATTACAAACTTTAAAAGATAAGAACATTAATATCATTCCCATGAAAACGAGGATTTATTTATTGACTAAACAAACTTAAATTAATCCTAACAAATCATCCCTTAAACTAAATGCTAAGCATTTAGCATTCTCAGCACAAACTCCCAACAAGCATCGTAACTTCAAGAAATCATTCAACTTGAGCGATTTTGTTAAGTGCTGAATCAGAATAGTAGTAACGGATTTATAATTGCATAAGAAACTAATAACAAAAATAACAAATGCATAAAATAAAACTAGGAACTTTAAATCTAGATGCTTATAATGCAAGGGAAAAGACAAAGATTGTGGAAAGCAATATCAAAAGCGATTAGGGGTTGGTTCCTTTTAATTCTCCCTCTAAGGAATTCAAAAGAATGTTCAATTCAGTGGTTATGATTCAATTAATAATCCAATTCAGAAATATAGTTAAATCTAAATTCTTTGCGGACACAACAACTTTTGACGTCTCCACACGCATTCAGCGGTATTTATAATGAATTTGGCTGAACGTCTCTAGAAGGGGGGTTGAATAGAGACTCCAAATTTGTTCCTGAAAACTTAAGATCAATTTGAGTCTGACACTCAAACCTACTGGCATGGAACTCAGATTGACTAACAAAGAAAATGTTATCAAAGCTCAAGTTATACTGAGACAGGTAGGAGTAAAGGTGAGACTGAGTGCTTAGCAATATTCCTTTTAAGTCAGGTACTTATATTGTATGTGTTACGTTGAGATTCAGATAGTTATGTACGTTAAAGTAAGCAACAGAGATAAGGAAAGATGCACATTGATTTATCCTGGTTCACTCATACCTTGGTCTAGGTCTAGTCCCCACAACGTTGTGAGATTTCCACTATGACAATCTGTCAATTATAAGTATTCTTTCCTCTGCCTCTTCAGGCTCACGTCTAAGTATTCTTGTTACAATGCCTCTCCAGGCTTACACTTGCTCTCACTAAGCTCAGGAAACTCCTAGCTTAGTTGAGACTGGATGAGATTTGAATGAGATTAGGTTGGTCTAGCTACTATGTACAGAGTACGGATACACAGTGAGCTTAGCTAGTTACAATCACTCTTGAAGTTACATAACAAAGCTTAGATGGAAGAGGTGATTGTTTTACAAATAAGGATAGATGAATGATAGTTGAGATTCACTGAGACTAAGCTTCTTTGGATTATGCAATAATGTCTCTCAGTGCACAGTGTCAAAACGTCTTCCTTTTATAGGTTGCAACAAGTAGTTGTTATTCTGACTGTTGTAGTTGAGAGAGTGTTGTACTTGGATTTTTGTTGTGGTTTAGTTGTGTCAGCGTACTTGCGTTAACTTGCTCCTAGTGCTTAGTTTGAGTCTGAGTGCAGGGATCTGAGTCTCGGTCTTAGTTGGTGAGTGTGAGTCTCAGTCTCACCTATGAATCTGAGCTTGGTCAGTCTTAGCTTGACTCTTGGTTTGTCTTGTGCTCAGCTTCATATCTCAAAGTTCTTCTTTGTCATGCTTAGACTGAGTCTTTCCAGATGGTGGCACAGTGAGAAGTTGTTGTTTGTACTTTGCCTTAGCTTTTATATTCATACTGAATCTTAGCTGATCCCTGCATCTTATCTTTGTTTCTCAAAACATAAGACCTGTAAAGTGTAGTCTAAGAGCTGCACAGTCTCAACGCACAGTTAGTACAACAAATGAATCTTAGATACACCGAGAGCTCATGCATATTCTCTTAAGGTTTGATATCATTAAAACTTTAGGGAATGATCTTGTCTCAACATATAAAACTATATGTTGTGCTCACGTCCCCACGTGCAGCTTTCTGTGTGACCACGCGCACCAAACAACAAGTTTCTCACTTTCTGCTATGCTCGCATTCTCACATACAAATTTGTACGTCCCCACACGCATACAACAGAATGTAATTAACAATTTGACTTTCTAATACGCTCACAAATCTACTTTCTTGTCCTCACAAGCTCACCCAAATACATTCTTACTTCATCCTTTTGCTTCACTTAATAAAATACCTACAAAAACACAAAATTAGTAACCAATTAAAGCATATTTACTCAAATTTAACTACTACCACCTAAAATAACACAAATATGTATTCCTAAATATTTTTTATTAATTTTTCACCTACTTTAAAAACCTAAATGACTAAAATGACCTAAAACTAACCTATAAATCCATTAATATTGTGGATTTATCACAACCTCAAACTTAAAACTTTGCTTGTCCTTAAGCAAGTCATTAAGGCTCAATCAAAATATTTATAAAATCATACCAAGGGGTTGGAATCCACAAATGAGCTTTCACAATTTTCTTCCAAAATTAACCATTTCACTGTTAAATTCATTCATCAAACAACTACTCACAAGTGATTGCTACAATTACACAATTGCAATACTTTCCACAATGGTACTTGGTTCCACTCTTGAAACAACACTAAGAAAATATGAGAAGCAGCTTCACAAAGCAAAGAATGAATTGCATTCACCATCCTCACCGGTCCATTGTTTCAGTCATCACTCTTAAGTGTTTGAGGACGATGTTTACTCTCATAATTGCTACTCTACTTAAGAGCCACCACCATAGGTTTGACAATATTCTAAAATCTCCATTGCTTATGCAAATGCAACCACACATCATGAGGACTTTTATTGGGTTGTAATGGGGTTAGGGACTTGGTAGATATACTTTAGGATTTAAGGTTAAACCAAAAGAAAATCAAGAGATATAGGTGATGAGTAAAGAATTAATATGAAATTAAATTCAATCCCTTTTATTTCCTTTATTCACCTTGCTTGTTCCTTTTTCTGCACTTTTATTCTTCTTTTTCTTCTTTTTTTCTTTTTTTTCATAATTTTTTTCTTTCTTTCTTTTTATATGCACCCAAAAATATTTACATTGTAAACAAAAGAAAGTAGCTCTTGCTACTCCACCCCAAACTTTAGATATTTTCTTGTCCTCAAGCAAAGAGAATAGATAACCCCAAACTTAATTCAAAACTCATCTCTCAATGTAACCTACATCCCTTAATTTTCAATGGTTGGGAAATGTATGATTTTTCAAGTTAAATCTTGTAATGAGGTAAACAAAAGGAGGAGAGATAGGCACAAAGGGATAAGCAAAAGATAGAAATATAGGGTGGCTTATTTGGCTAACTGAGTAAATAGAAAAAATGCCTCAATCACTGATGGGTTTTTGGCAAGCGAACCAAAAATCCAGCAGTATAATAGTAAGTAGAGTATTGTATCCACAGGGAACGGTCAATTCACGTATAGTCGTGATCTATTTATCAAGGGAAAACAACAGATTTATGAGAATGTTGTTGCGGAAATTGTAATTAGCAAATAAATAATCAATGGGAATAGAAAGGAAGAGTTAGAGACACTTTACTTGGATTAGAATTGGACTTCATATCATCACACCCTTCGTGCATGTAAAAACAATCTATTATTTTAGGTTTACTCTATAATATTGTAGACAAACTATATTGTTAAGACCCCGAGTTACCAGCGGCCTCACACACTCAAAGGTAATCTATGCGGGCTCTCCCAGGCGACAGACTTACCCCTGGTTTATTTTACTTTATTTTATTCCACTTGAAAAAGAATTAATTGATAAACGAGGCCTACTCCTCTGGACGCACCTTCGCTAGAGTACTGTCACTACCCATCACTCATTAGAATACATCCACGTTTCGCTTCCTGGATTGACAATCAACTAACCTTTGCTATCGGTAATTTAATAACCATGCCTATCCTGTAGACGCCCTTCATTAGAGTACTCACACTACCCATCAATCACTAGCAATGCCCATGTTTCGGTTCACTGGCTACCGAGTACTCTTCTTGACTCAGAGAATGAGTTTCTTCAGAATCCGCTCCCCCATCCTCAATCCTAGTCGAAACTAGCCTATAACTCCGGCGCAAGCGCGGAAGTTAGGAATTAAGCACTGAATAAGATTACCAATATTATAGACAGAGAGCTCATGAAATAATAAAATAGAATTTACATACACTTGGGGATAGAATCAATTGCATCCAATCCTAATGGAGAGTTAACTACGCAAGGTAGCCATACAAACCACCGAAGATGCTGTCACCATCTTCAATCCTTGTGAAGCGCTCCTCCTCTCCTACTCTAAAACTAGCTCTGGTGCATTATCACTGAAATATGAATGAATTACAATAATCGTTCACACCTTGATCTGGTGCAATGAGGTCTTATTTATAGGCTAAGGAAAGACAAAGGAAATTGGGGAGAAATCTATCTAAAAATGGCAATAGGGCAAGAATCAGCGTGACTTGCGCTTCAAGCTGCGCTACAGCACAGGCTGCAGCGCAGGATCCAGAGAGCTGCGCTTCACCCTGCGCTACAGCGCAGGTTGAAACGCAGAATGCATCCTGCAGCTTCAAACTTTCTCTTTTTAACTTGATCTCTCCCCGAGACTGGTTTTGGTTGATTTGTCTTTCCTTGTTTCCCTTTTCTTGATGAAATCTTGCATTTATTGAGCATCTTGAATTTAATTGGGAAGGTTGTCTGCAGAATCCTTGTTTGATTGGCAGTGATCTCCTCATTGGTTGCCTCAAATCTTCTTCAAATCTTATTAAATGTCTTCAATCAAACTCAAATCTTGCAGATATCTCCCTTATTTAATGCTATCTTTCCTTCAAATCAAATCTTTGCAATATCCTGCAAAAATCAACAATATTTCTATTAAAATAGCATCAAATTCAAATCCAAGATTAATAAATACAATTTATCAAATATTAAATAAAAAGGGATTAAACTGGGGCAAAAATACCATTTTATCCTTGATAAGTGAACTAAAAAGTGCTCTAATTTATCAATTAATTTTCACTTATCAATTACTCATGTGGATGCATAAACACTTGAAATTTTGATAAAGAAACATGTCAAGTTCTGAAGTGAAATCCAAAGTGAGAGCTAAACACACAGAAGAAATAATGAAAGTGTATAGGCCCAAATCCTCACAGTTTAAAATTGTGAGTGCAATTCAAACAATGCAATGATCCACCACTATCATATAGATCACGCAAAGTACAAGAGAGTTCTAATTCCCAAAATGGTCAGCACACAATTAAGAAATTGAAGTACCCTTATGAAAATAATTTTTAGAAAGAACAAGCAACAATAGGATTAATCAAGAACAATCAAAGATGCTAAATCTCACAGCCAAAGGCAAAAATTAAGCATCACACACAAGCAACAAAATGAAAATGCCAATTCAGTAAATAAACAAAGTAAAACACAAAAAGACACTCCCTAAGATGCTTGAGAGTGTAGTTGTCCCTGTGAGTATGTAAGTCATTTTATGGTAGCTCAAGATGCAAAATAAGGCCATTTTACACAATGACATGTACACACCAGTAGCATTTAGTATTCCAATAGGCTTCTTTTTTGCATTGCACAAAAGAAAAGGTTAACAAGAAATCTACTAAAGCAATAATTACTCATATATAAATCCCTACAAACTTAGATCCTAATTATAGTTAGTTGCTAAAAGAAATAACACTAAAAGAGATAAATCCTATAAAACATAACTAAACTAGAATAACTATAACTAAAGTAAATCAATATAAAAGAAAAAAAACTATGGGTTGCCTCCCATATAGCGCTTGTTTAACGTTATTAGCTTGACACAAAACTCCCTTTTCATGGTGTTTGAAGGCGTGAGGAAGATTTTACTCCCATTTCCTTCATAGCATTGTATTTTAAATGTGAAGGAAGAAACTTCAACTCAAATTTTGTATTTTCTTGCACCACATCTTCTTTTTCTTCAAGGATGAATCTTCTAATAGAGCCTCCAAATTTCTCAAACATTCTTCAACCTCCATCTCTTCTACATCTTCATGGCTTGCTATGGAATTCGCCAACACCTTTTCAAGTGAATTTGAAGGGGTTTGATATCTAAAGGTGCTTGAAACCAATGCATCCTCAACATCAACTCTTAACCATTGTTTTTGGTCGTCAGAATGTTGCATGGCTTCAATAACATTGAAGTTAAATTTTTCATCTTGTACCCTTAGAATTAATTTCCCTTGCTATACATCAATAAGTGCCCTTCTAGTTACCAAAAATGGTCTCTACCAAGTATAAGTGGCACATTAGAATCCTCTTCCATGTCAAGAACAACAAAATCAGCAAGAAAAATAAATTTATCCACTTTTATAAGAACATTCTCCACAACTCCATATGGATGCTTGACATCTTCTATTCCTAACTTCTTCAAAATTGATAGGGGCATTAGATTTATACTTGCCACTAAATCAGAAAGAGCTTTTTCAATAGAAACACTTCCAATAGTGGATGGAATTGTGAAGCTGCCAGGATCTTTGAGTTTAGGAGGGAGCTTCCTGTGCAATACAACACTGTAGTACTCTTCTGTCAAGGCCACTGTTTCATCTTCCTTTAGCCTTTTTTCTTGCTAAGCAACTCCTTCATGAATTTTGCATAGGTGGGTATTTATTCTAATGCCTCTGCATAAGGAATATTAATTTGTAGTTTCTTGAAGATGTCTAGAAACTTAAAAAATTGCTTTCCTTCTCCTTCTTTTTACTCACATGAGGATATGGAAGTTTCACATAGGGAGGTATTTCTTGTTTATACTCTGAATCTCTCAAAAATCGTTTCTTTGTTTCTTCCAAGGTATATTCTCATCAACCAATTTGAGCTTATGTTCCTCTTGCTTTGGTTCTTCAACTTGCTCTTGATTAACTTGTAGCTTTTCCTCAACTTTTTTCTGCAGTAACTTCTTCTTTTGATTCCTCTTCTCTACTTGCTTGAGTCACCTTGATTTTTGGCTCAATCACTATACCACCCCTTGTAGTTATGCATTTCAATGCTCCTTTGGGTTGACTATAGTGCTTCCTGAGAATCCTTCCTGTGATAGTTCAGCCATTTGTCTAGAAAGTTGGCCTATTTGATGCTCCAAATTTTTTATGGAAGACTCCTAATTCCTAAAGTTTGTCCTTGATTCCTGCATAAAAAAAAAACAAGGTTGTTGAGTTAGTTAAAGAAGTGCATTTTCTAAAGTAGACACTCTATCTGATAGTTGAGATTGTTGTGCAGGTTGAGAATTTTGCTGCACATATACTCCTCCTTGCTGAAATTATGCATTCTTTGGTTGAGGAATTGGCTGCCTCTGTGCATAATTCTGATTGAATGTGTTTTTCTGCTGATAAGGCTGCTTATGAGCAAAATTCTGCTGTCTTTGAAAGTTACCCATGAAATTAACTTGTTCTGAATTTCATTGTGGGAATCTATTTGGGTTTGTCGAGTAACTAATGAACAAATATGTGTCTCCGAAACATCAATTTTGTTAGGACTTACTGTACAATCTAGTCCCCAAAAGTGTCACGTTGTTTACTTTTAGTCCCTGAAAGTTCATTCTTGTACAAATTAGTCCTCGAAAGTCTAAAATTTCTTACTTATTAGTTCCTCTGTTAACCTTTGTTACATGAGTGAAATAAAATTGCTGACCTGGACTGATTGCTTAATGATGTCTACTTGGAAGCTCAGTTGTTCAGTCTTTAATGTTGGACAAATTTTTAACTCATTCCTCTAAATTTATAACCTACATTGGTCTCCATTCTTCTTCCCCCTACGGAAAAATTGTAGGAACACAGGGAAACACTAGAAGGGGGGTTGAATAGTGTTTCTAAATATTTTAGAAAGCTTTTCGCAAACAGGTGTTAAAAACACGATTTCAGACAGGCTCTTAAAGGGTTGTCTGAAGTTTTCAGACGGCTTGTAAAAACTGATTTCAAAAGATGTTTTGTGCCTTTGTAAAATATCAGATTAATTACTCTAACTCCTTGATTAGTATAAAAAGAATTGACAAGAGATAAGGGTAAGGAAACTTAGCCAAGAAATTTATCCTGGTTCACTCACTACCACCGTGAGCTACGTCCAGTCCCAATGCTAACTAGCAATTGGATTTTCTCTTAATCTTTCACGATTACAAGTATTCTTTTACAGTCAAGCCTCTTCAGGCTCTACAATCAAGTATTCTTTTACAGTCAAGCCTCTTCAGGCTCTACAACCAAGTATTCTTTTACAGTCAAGCCTCTTCAGGCTCTATAACCAAGTATTCTTTTACAGTCAAGCCTCTCCAGGCTCAAACCAACAAGTATTCTTTTTCAGAAAAACCTCTCCAGGCTCAACAAATAAGAACAGAGAAGGTAAAATGCTTAAGCTTATAAACTATATCAGTCTTGAAGCTTAAACAATTACAAGTGTACAGAAAACTGAGGTATGCTCAGGATAATACAATATGTGTACAAAGATAAAGATTATCAGAGTTGTTGCAGTGAAGACTTTTCAAGCCTTTTTGTTCTTGTTAAAAAAAAATTCTTCTCTATGTCTTTTTTATGGTCTTCAAAGGAGGGGTATTTATACCCAATCTTTAATCCGTTGTGAGACATGCTTCTGAGAGCTCTGATATTTCTGACACGGTATAAGGTTGCTCCTGCCATAAAGCTGCTACAAATGTTGCTGTAGAGGCTGCGTTGCAGAGATTTCCTCAGTGGTGTATGAAATTCAAAAACACCAGGAGAGGTCTCTGTGTTCCTTGCTATAAACGTGTTTGAAAAGATACGTGCAGCAGAGGTTCAGAAAAGTCTTCACAAACTTCAGCAGAGGGTGCCACGTCATAAAAGAGACTTCAGACGACTTCAATACTTCAGACGGGTTGAACTACTTCAGGCAGCTTCAACTCTTCAGACGAGTTTTGCTTCTTCAGACAGCTTCAACACTTAGTCTTTTTATGTAGGCTCATAGTGACTCTTTCTGAAATCATAGATAAAACATTAAAACATATGTGTATCTATGATAAATACTTTAAGTCAAATTTGTCAACCATTAAAACTTGGGAATCTAGTTGTCTTAAAACATCATAAACAATCTTATGATATTTTTGAGACTCAACATTCTCCCCCTTTTTAATGATGACAAATTTGGTTAAAATATACAAATCTGTAATCAGTTTTTGAAAATAAGAAAGCTCCCCCTGAGATAGAAATATCCCTTAACAGGTTCTGCTTAAGGTATATTTTACTCATTTGCTCAAATTTCTCAGAAAAACATATGTACTCCCCCTGAGTCCTGTAAACCACTTTAGATCACTTCAGATTTGGTTAGTTTAATACTCCCCCTTTTGTCATCAATCAAAAGGGAATATCAGAGCAAAATAGTAACTGAGCAATATATTCAGTTAAAACATATATATCAGAGCACAAATAATCAACTCAAAATATGAGATAAGCCAGTGATTGTATTGAATGAATGTGCAGATAAAGAAATAGACAATCAGACACTTGTTATAAACATGAAAGTAAGCAAAGACAGTGGCTAAATTAACAGTTTAATCCTTTTTCTTCAGCAAAGCCTCAGTCGGAAATGAAATCAAGTCTTCCTTGGCCTTGTCTATTGCTGCTTCCACTGAAGTTTTCAAATCCTGCTGACCAGATCTGATAAGCTGTTGTTCTTGAAGAATCTGCTCTTGCTTAGCAATAAGATGCTTAGTCTTCTTCTCTTGATCAACATACTTCTTTTCAAGTTTCTTGACTTTGGTCTTCAGCTTCAGATTTTCCTCAGACAAGTCTTGCTCAGATTCATACAAAATCAATTGGATGTAGGGGCAAACAAATCTAAGCACTCCAAAGCCTGGCTCCAAACTGTATTCAGAAGGTTTGAACACAGGGCAAAAGAAGGTGCCAATGGGGTTCAGTACTACCCAGTCTTCATTAAAAGAGTCAACAGGTGGGGGAAAGTGATCTCTCAGATAGTGATATGAGACATTTGTTGACTTTCCAAGTCCAACTTCAGAAGCAGCATCAGGACCAGTTGATCCCGAAGAAGATCCAGCATCTTCTCTGATCTTCCAGTAAGAGGACCACATCCAATCTTGAAGTAGTTGATCCAGGCCTCCTCCTTGGTTACTGATGAACTCTGGTAAAGATTCCCACTCTGATGGACTCATCATTTCAGACAGAGGTGCAGATGCAGAATAAACTTTAGCTTCTTTGAATTTCTCACCCTGACCTTCCTTTAAGGGATACCTAGGAACTATTCTATCAGGTTTCACCAAGATTTTAGTGGTTGGCCTGATTGAACAAGTTCTAGGAGGCCTGTAGCCTCTCATCCCAACTCCCTTGTGCAAATCCCTCTGAAACAGCTCAGACTCAGTGTTCAGCTGCCTCACGAAACTCCATTCATCATTAGATAACCTGAGGGAATCATCTGAGAATGGATTGATGGGAGCCCAAGTATGTGTAGGAGGGACAACACCCTTCCTGATTTTTTCTAATCCTCCTGAAAGAGCACTGTATTGGTTTCTGACTTCAGCAACAGTTTTTCTGATTAAGCCATGATGCAAGGATACAGCAGGTGCTGGTCTGAAATACTGTAGCTCTTCAGGCAGGTTGCCAAACTTGGGCAATGAGCAGGGATCAGAATGAAGGAGAGATAACTGTAGAGCATCAGCAAGCACTTGCTCTTCTTCAGCAATAATCTCTTCTTATTGTGAAGGTGGAGGAGATAAATGTGGTGAGGGTATAGGTGGTGGTGGTGAAGATGAAGGTAAAGGTGATATCAGAGCAAGGTCACGGGTTCGTGGGGAAGGTAAAGTAGGTTCAGAGAGTTGATTCTCTGAAGGTTGTGGTGAGGTCGGTTCAGAGGGTTTGTTTTCTGTTGGTTCAGAGGGTTCAGAGGGTTCAGAGGGTAGGTTTTCTGTTTGTGGAGGTGGTGATGGTTGTTTTTCAGGTGATAGGCGTTTTGGTGAAGGTTGTGGTGAAGGTTGAGATGTTGGTTGAGGGCATGGTTGAGAGGGTTGCTGAGGTGTTTGTTTTTCTGGTGAGGAGGGTGGTGAAGGAGTTACATTATCAAATCTCACCTTAATTCTCTTGTAGGGAGGCTTGGTTACCTCAGACTCTTTTGCCTTTGCTTCCTTTTCTTCCTTCTCCCTTTGTGCTTGTTTTTCTTCCCTTTTTCTTTTAAAATACTCATGTGCCTTGACGTAATTTGGTATTTCCCAGCCATATCTTCTGCTTCCAGCTGAGAGGTAATGCTTCTAGTCACCCTAGATTCAGGTGCAGTCTGAAGTAGCTTGCTTTTGGTCCTCCTTCTTTGAGGTGCACTTGACCTCTTCCTTTTCTTTGCACCCTCAGCTATGGTTGCTTCCAGCAGATTTCTTAGGAGCCATTGAAGAGTTTTCTCAGGAACTTTAAAAAAAATGCTTGTAGAAGAAGGATCTCAAAAGGTGAATACAGAATAGTGAACGGTGAAGTTCTCTGACTTACTAGCTTCTGTATTTATAGACCCATGAAGTAATGATGGCATGTACTGGCTGCGCGAGCATAGGAAAACGTGCGAAGTGGAAGAGACAAAATAAATAGAATTAAACCGTCTCAGAAAGCCACATCATTTGTTTACTTCAGACAAGTGACAGATTTCAGACACCATATAGATTTCAGACAACCCAAAATTTCAGACTAGTCACTTGTTTCAGACAAGCTGAAATTTCAGACACATCATTTTCAATAGATCAAATTACACACAATCAAAATGCATGTATGTTCAGATTATTTCTAATGAACTTAAATCTATCTTCAATCAGAGGTTTTGTGAATATATCAGCCCATTGATGCTCTGTATCAATAAACTGAATATCAAAAACGCCTTTCTGAACATAGTCTCTAATGAAATGATGTTTTATTTCTATATGTTTAGCCCTAGAATGTTGAATGTGATTTTTAGACAAATTAATAGCACTTGTATTATCACACAAAACAGGTATAGCAGATATAGTAATGTTAAAATCTTCTAACTGATACTTCACCCATAACAGTTGTGAGCAACAACTGGCTGCTGAGATGTATTCTGCTTCAGCTGTTGATAAGGCAATTGTGCTTTGCCTTTTGCTTGACCAGCTGATCATATTTTCTCCAAAGAAATGACATCCACCACTGGTGCTTTTTCTTTCCATTTTGTCTCCAGCAAAATCAGCATCACAGTAACCTATTAACCTGCAATCCTTACTTTTCTTATAGCACAGACCAAGATTAGTAGTACCTTTAAGATATCTGAAAATTCTTTTTACAAATTTGTAGTGAGTACTCCTTGGATCAGATTGAAATCTAGCACACAGACATACACTGAACATTATGTCAGGTCTGCTTGCTGTTAGATACAATAATGATCCAATCATTCCTCTATACAAAGTTTGATTCACTGGTTCTTCCTTCTCATCTTTATTTAAGGATGCAGAGGGATGCATTGGAGTTGACATGGGTTTGCAATCATTTAAGTTAAACTTCTTAAGCATTTCCTTTGTATATTTTTCTTGATGGATCCATATACAGTCAGAATCTTGCTTAATCTGAAGTCCTAAGAAAAATTTTAGTTCACCCATTAAACTCATTTCAAACTCTGATTGCATTAACTCTGAAAACTCCTTGCATAATGAAGAGTTAGTTGAACCAAAGATAATGTCATCAACATATATCTGAACAAGTATAAGATCTTTGTTAGACTGTTTTCTAAAAGAGTTGTATCCACTTTTCCTCTTTCAAAACCATTTGAAATTAGAAAACTGCTCAATCTGTCATACCAAGCTCTTGGGGCTTGTTTTAGACCATAGAGAGCCTTTTTGAGTTTGAAAACATGTTCAGGAAAAGCAATATCTTCAAAACCAGGGGGTTGTCTAACAAAGACATCTTCTTCAATGAGACCATTGAGGAAGGCACTTTTAACATCCATTTGATATAACTTGATGCCATTATTTACAGCATAAGATAAAAGAATTCTAATTGCTTCTAACCTGGCCACTGGGGCAAAGGTTTCAGTGAAATCAATACCTTCTTGCTGGTTGTATCCTTGAGCAACTAATCTTGCCTTGTTTCTGACTACCTTGCCTTATTCAGACAGCTTGTTTCTGAACACCCATTTGGTTCCAATAATAGTTTTCCCATGGGGTTTAGGAACAAGGGTCCAGACATTACTCCTAGCAAACTGATTCAGCTCTTCTTGCATGGCTAAGATCCACCCTTCATCATGCAGAGCTTCATCAATGTTCTTTGGCTCTATTTCAGACAGGAGAGCAAGAGAATTCAGATTCTTGAATTTTGATCTTGTCTTAACTCCTTCTGAAGTGCTGCCAATGATTTGCTCTTTAGGATGATGTGATTTGTATTTCCAATCAGATTTCTGAGGAGGTATCAAATCTGTTTGTTTTGTCTGAGACTCAACATTTGTCTGAAGAGGTTTAGTAACAGTAGGTACTTCAGACAGCTGCTCATCCTTCAAGCTGCTGTGGTCATTCAGCTCCATTCCTGCAAAATCATCCTCTAGATCTTATAGTTCCCTATCAGTCTCTTTGTTATCATTGAATTTAACATGAATAGTTTCTTCAACAGTTAAAGTTCTAGAGTCATACACTCTATAGGCTTTACATATTTAAGAATATCCATTGAAAAATCCTTTATCAGACTTTGCATCAAATTTTCCAAGATCATCCTTGGTGTTGAGTATAAAACATTCACAGCTAAAGGTGTGGAAATATGATATGTTGGGTTTTCTTCCTTTCCACAGTTCATAGGGAGTCTTTTTCAGAATTGGTCTTACCAATATTCTGTTTTGAAGGTAACATGCTGTGCTAACAGCTTCTGCCCAGAAGGATCTTGGTAAGCTGCATGAGTTGAGCATGGTCCTTGCCATCTCTTGCAAACTTCTGTTCTTTCTCTCAACAACCCCATTCTGTTGAGGTGTTCTAGCCAAAGAGAAATTGTTTGAGATCCCATTCTCATCACAGAACATTTGAAAGTTTGCATTCTCAAACTCTCCACCATGATCACTTCTGATAACAGAAATACAGAATCCTTTCTCATTCTGTACCTTCTTGCAGAGTATTGTGAAATTCCTAAAAGTCTCATCCTTGCTTCTTAGGAATAACACCCATGTAAATCTAGAATAGTCATCAACAATGACCAAACCATATTTCTTACCACTAAGACTTTCTGTTCTAATAGGACCAAACAAGTCAATGTGTAAAAGTTCTAGTGGTCTGCTAGTTGAAACAACATCCTTACTCTTAAAAGAGTGTCTTGTTTGTTTCCCTTTCAGACAGCTTTCACATAAAATGTCAGATTTGTATGAGAGCTTGGGCAATCCTTTAACAAGATTTTGTTTTTCTAATCTTGAGATTAATCTCAAGCTGGCATGCCCAAGTCTTTGATGCCAAATCTGTTTTTCATCTTCAACAGAAATGAAACATTTTACATTTTGACTTGCTAGATCCTCTAGATCAATTTTGTACACATTGTTGTGTCTCTTAGCAGTAAAGAGAGTTTGCTCAGAGGAGTCTTTGACTATGCATCCTTCCTTAGTAAAGGATACCACATAACCACTGTCACATAATTGACTTATGCTTAGTAAATTATGTTGTAGTCCCTCCACTAGGAGTACATTTTTAATAAGGGATGAAGGAGATATACCTACAGTCCCTATTCCAGTGATCTTCCCTTGCTGATTTCCTCCAAAGGTGACCACTCCACCAGCTCTAGGTCTAAGGTTTTGGAACAAAGACCTTTCTCCTGTCATGTGTCGCAAGCACCCACTGTCCAGGTACCATTTGTGGGGTCTCCTTTGTCCTGTTAAACACATCTGCAACAGGAATAATTAAGTTTTTAGGTACCCATATTCTTTTGGGTCCTTTCTTGTTAGCTTTGGGCCTTGTTTTTCTCTTGTGTTTGCACTGAACCATATTGTGTCCAGGCTTACCACAGTGAGAACACCCAGTAACCTTCTTTTTGCCTTTAGAAAAATTTAAGACAGTAGGAGGTTCAGACATGTTATGATCACAAAAGCCTAGTCTACTTTTGTCAAGGTAATGCCTTTGATTTCCAATCATTATATTCAGATTTTTAGTTCCTTTGACAAATTTGGCCAGATTTTTTTGTGAGTTCCACAACCTGCTTCTGAAGTTTCTCATTCTCTTCAGACACAGCTTGTGAACTGCAGTTTTTAGTCTCAAGAATTTTTTCTTTGAGCATAATATGTTCTATCTCAAGTTCCTCATATTTGTTACACATTTCTGTGTGGGCTTTGGATAGATTCTTATACTCTTGGAAAAGTTCCTGGGAACTTTCCACCAGATCATCATACATTTCTTGTAGAGTAAGAGGAAATACCTCAGCTTCAGAGCTGTCTGAAGATGGAAGACTAGCCATGAGACACATATTTGCCTCTTCTGAAGTGTCTTCTTCTTCTTCTGAGGTTGATTCATCAAGGTCTTCCCATGTTGCCATAAGACCTTTCTTCTTTTTGAAAAACTTCTTTTTCTTGAAGTTGTTTTTCTTCAGTCTTGGGCAGTCAGCCTTCATATGCCCTGGTTGCTTACATTCAAAGCAAATAATTTTATCAGTGTTAGACTCTTTACCTGTCTTACCTGATTTGGATGATGAAGATTGGTTCTTTCTGAACTTTTCTCTGTTCTGCAACATTCTCTTGATCTTTCTGCTTAAAAGAGCAAGATCATTGTCATCTTCTGAGCTATCTTCAGAATCTTCATCTGCTTCTGAAGTTTCCTCAGCTTGCATAGTGATATGAACCTTAAGGTTCTATTTTTATGGACCTTAGAAAAATTCTGAATAAAATATCACCTTTCTTGACAAGCACCTTTTCTTTTCTTGCAATATTTTCTTTTTCTTTCTTTTTTCTATTTTCTTTTCTTTTTCTCTTTTCTTTGGAATTCAAACACTATTTTTAAAATAAATTAGAAGAATGACAAAAACTAATATTCAACCTTTGATTACTTGAAAAATAAATCGCATATATTTCAAGTAGTACGTATAGGAAAAATAGGTTTTTGAACAAACTAGGAGAAGTAGGAAAATTAGAAATGATAGAAGATGGACGTCACACTTTCAAGACTTGAAAGATAAGTCCTTGAAGATACACACACAAAGGTTAAGAACCTTTGATTATCTTCAACTCTTGACTAGCAAGAAGTTTAGAGAAAATCACTTTCACTAAAGAGAAAATCACTTTCACTTATATTCATAAACTTGGCATAAAACATCTAACTTTTCTTGCATGCATGTAGCATGTATTTATAGAGTTTACAAGGTGAATTAGGGCCATGCAATCAGCTGCACCTTCACGCCCAAAATACTCCCAAAAATACCCCTTACACACTTCCCATGCAACCCTAATAACATTACTAAAATTAAATAAATTATAGGAACAAAAAATAGCTTCTAAAACTTAACCTAGGCAAGCTTAAGTAGCCGCAACTTCAACCAGAATTTTGTGGCACATGTGGCTGCATTATTACATGAAATGTAACCATAAATCATGGATTAAAATGCTCATTGAATCAGCCATTGAAGTGGCCGCCCAAAACAGCCACAATCCATCAAGAATGCCTTCATTGTGTAACCTTCATTTCATGAATGTGGCCGCCACTTTGATGGCAATTGAACCAGCCATTTACAACCTTCTTAAACTCCTTATTTTAGCCATGTGATGCATGTGTTGGCCGCCCAAGTAATGGCATATAACTCAGCCAATTTACTCACTTGTTGGCCCATGCTTGATGACACTTAACTCTCCCAATTATGCATATGTTGGCCGCCCCACTTTATGGCATATTACTTAGCCATTTAATCACATGTTGGCCGCCCCATTTTGCTAGGTGGAAGGTCTCCATGTGGCTTGAAATAAGTCCAGGTTCATGCACCAGAAACACACACTTTCTAACGGCTAGTAGACATGATTTTAATGCATTTATCACCTTGTCTTGTAACCACCAGAAAATTAATCTCCTTTTGTGTCTTGTAACTCCCTAAAGAATATTAAAACAAATAAAACTAATTAAATTAGCAAATTGAAGGCTAAGTTGGCTGCCCCACTTGGCCTCATTCCATGCTAAATGATGGTTCTTCAACTGGTAGTTGCATTAGATGCAACTGTCACTTCATTTAAAGTCATGTCACCATCTTCTTTATTCTTACCCGGTTGGGTTCACATCATATAGCCTTCATGCTGCCATGCCTAGACTGTTTGGCCTTGGAGTTTAGAGCTAGAGACTTCTTCTTGTTGTCATCCTCTCCAAGCTCAAGCTCATGGACTTTGAGAGATCCCAACAATTCTTCCATTCTCAGAGAGTTCAAATCTCTTGCCTCTTGAATGGCAGTGACTTTGGGTCTCCAGGACTTTGGTAGACTTCTTAGAATCTTTCTGTTGTTGTCTCCAGATTCATAGGTTCTTCCTAAGGACCTGAGTCCATTGGTTATGGTCTGAAACCTCCCAAACATTTGGTCAATGGTTTCAGTTTCTTCCATCTTAAACATCTCATACTGATGTATAAGCATTCTGATTTTGGATTGCTCGACAGTTTCAGTCCCTTCATGTGCTGCTGCAAGAGTATCCCAGATCTCCTTGGCAGAAGTGCATCCATGGACCTTCTCATATTCTGATTTATTCACGGAACATATCAAATAGAGTTTGGCTTTAGCGTTCATCTGGACTCTAGTCTTCTGCTCCAAGGTCCATTCAGTCTTAGGTATAGGCACACCATTTTGCATAGGCACATAGTCTCCATCAGTGACCACATCCCAAACATCAATGTTGTTGCTCTCAATGAACAACTTCATACGATCTCTCCAGTAGTGGTAATCCACTCCATTGAATGCTGGGGGTCTTGTGATAGAGGCTCCTTCTGTGATGTATTGCCTGTTGCTGTTAGAAGCTTCCATTTGGATTTTTCAGTCCTCAAACACTTGTTAGGTGCTTCAACCCTGAGTAGAGCTATGATACCAACTGTAGGAACACAGGGAAACATTAGAAGGGGGGCTGAATAGTGTTTCTAAATATTTTAGAAAGCTTTTCGCAAACAGGTGTTAAAAACACGATTTCAGACAGGCTCTTAAAGGGCTGTCTGAAGTTTTCAGACGGCTTGTAAAAACTGATTTCAAAAGATGTTTTGTGCCTTTGTAAAATATCAGATTAATTACTCTAACCCCTTGATTAGTATAAAAAGAATTGACAAGAGATAAGGGTAAGGAAACTTAGCCAAGAAATTTATCCTGGTTCACTCACTACCACCGTGAGCTACGTCCAGTCCCAATGCTAACTAGCAATTGGATTTTCTCTTAATCTTTCACGATTACAAGTATTCTTTTACAGTCAAGCCTCTTCAGGCTCTACAATCAAGTATTCTTTTACAATCAAGCCTCTTCAGGCTCTACAACCAAGTATTCTTTTACAGTCAAGCCTCTTCAGGCTCTACAACCAAGTATTCTTTTACAGTCAAGCCTCTCCAGGCTCAAACCAACAAGTATTCTTTTTCAGACAAGCCTCTCCAGGCTCAACAAATAAGAACAGAGAAGGTAAAATGCTTAAGCTTACAAACTATATCAGTCTTGAAGCTTAAACAATTACAAGTGTACAGAAAAACTGAGGTATGCTCAGGATAATACAATATGTGCACAAAGATAAAGATTATCAGAGTTGTTGCAGCGAAGACTTTTCAAGCCTTTTTGTTCTTGTTAAAAAAAAAATTCTTCTCTATGTCTTTTTGATGGTCTTCAAAGGAGGGGTATTTATACCCAATCTTTAATCCGTTGAAATACCACCGTTAAGAGATAACATTAAATGCTATTTAATCCGTTGTGAGACATGCTTCTGAGAGCTCTGATATTTCTGACACGGTACAAGGTTGCTCCTGCCATAAAGTTGCTACAAATGTTGCTGCAGAGGCTGCATTGCAGAGATTTCCTCAGTGGTGTATGAAATTCAAAAACACCAGGAAAGGTCTCTGTGTTCCTTGCTATAAACGTGTTTGAAAAGATACGTGCAGCAGAGGTTCAGAAAAGTCTTCACAAACTTCAGCAGAGGGTGTCACGTCATAAAAGAGACTTCAGACGACTTCAATGCTTCAGACGGGTTGAACTACTTCAGACAGCTTCAACTCTTCAGACGAGTTTTGCTTCTTCAGACAACTTCAACACTTAGTCTTTTTATGTAGGCTCATAGTGACTCTTGCTGAAATCATAGATAAAACATTAAAGCATATGTGTATCTATGATAAATACTTTAAGTCAAATTTGTCAACCATTAAAACTTGGGAATCTAGTTGTCTTAAAACATCATAAACAATCTTATGATATTTTTGAGACTCAGCAAAAATATCTTCCAACCCTAATCTCTACTCTTGAGAACCATAACAGAACTACCCAAATCTCTATTCTTCTCTCAATTCTTTTATCTCCAATTTTATAACCTAATCTCCATTATTGTCTCTAATATTATCTCTTAAACCCTAAATCAAACAAACCCAAAGAGACAATGAGGACTGAAAGTGTGTCTCTGGTGATGAAAGTTATGTGATGAACCTATGTGCATGAGGCATAAGGTTGCAGTTGATGGAGTGCGAGAAGGGAAAGAATAAAGGAAGATGGTTCTTGAGGTGTCCTTTCTTTCGGGTAAGCATGTTATTTTTCTATTTAAGTTGGGTTTTAAAAGTAGTTTCTTACCCATTTCCGTGTATTTTATGTAGAGGGATGATCTTGATTGTGGATACTTTGAAAGAAAGTTTATAGTGAGGAAGGAAATTTATTAGGGTTCTGCACGGGAAACTTAGATGAAAGGTTGATTAGAAGTTAATTTGTAAGAGATTGAGTGAAAGAATGAAATAAAAAAAAAAGGGTTTTATTTTGGGGGAATTTTACAGCCCTATTTTTATTTCAGGTAGACATCTTATGTGTCACATCACATGCAGTACAACTGTGTAGTTAACTTGCTAACTCAACACTTCTATTTCATTAAATTAATTAACAAATTTTAATGGATAGACTAATAAGTAAACAAGTTTATACTTTTAGGTACTAATTTATACACAGATAAATTTTTAGAGACTAAAAATAAACAACGTAATATTTTTAGGGACTAAATTACATATTAACTAGTTTTGTTATCGATTTACATGTGGAGCCCTGTGAAACATATAGACCACATTGCATGTATGGAAGCCAGAGTAGCTAGCCGTGTACATCTTTGGATTCTCTTGTATTTGTTGGACGTGTTTTCTTGCTCGACAACCTTGATCATTCTTGTAGATGCACCTGTAGTATTTTCTGTCAAACACGTGTATTGTAAGTCATTACTGAATCAATCATATATACACAACTACCATTACGTACAAACTCTAATACCCATTGATTAGTTATCTTAGCTAGCCATCCGGATTTTATTATATTTGACTATTATTTGGAAAAAATATCTTGTGTATATATATTGGTTCTATATATGTTTTTTTTTCTTTAAATCAGAAATTCCCACAGTCATATATAGCTGTTGGATTAGAATGATAGTTAAATAAAAGGGTTAAATATGTTTTTAGTCCCTGAAATATAGTCGAGATTTGGTTTTGGTCCCTGTAATTTAAAACCAGTGGTTTTGGTCCTTCAAAAATTGAAAATACATCAATTTAATCCTTATCAATAAAAATTTGTAGCTAATCCATGACAAAATCAGTAGCAAAACTAGACAATAAGGACTAAATTAATGTATTTTCAATTTTTGAGGGATCAAAACCACCAGTTTTAAATTACAGAGACTAAAATCAAATCTCAACTATATTTCAGGCACTAAAAACATATTTAACCCTAAATAAAATCATCTCAAAAGTGGTGATTTACCATTAACTTTATAAGTATTGTCACGGGATCATAGTCCACTTTTACTATAGTTAACAACCGTGAAAATAATTTTTCAATACGTTATTGTTGTACTTTTTACTTTTACTATTTTATTCCTTTGTTTAAATACTCAAATAAAGCTACTTTAAAATTAATTTAATATTGCTATAAAAAATAACACTTTTTTTTTACTTTTGAAGGAAATTTTAATATATTTATTTAATTTAATTTTTATTTGCACTTACAAATTGATATTGTTATGTTATAATTTTTCTATCATTTCCTTTATTTTGCTATTTAAGAATCACATAACTTTTATTTTTTAAAAAAATTAGCATTTTAACACCCATTAATAAAATTAGCATTTTTCTTAATTAGTTTTAAAATTTTTTAAATATATAGTATTAATTTTAAATTAAAATAAACTTTTACTTATGAGATTTTTATGATAATAATTTCAATTTTATAGTTACTTTTAAAATAAAAAACAAAAAATGTATTAAATAAGGTAAGAATGCTAAAACTTTCCGGTTCCACTATATATACATACCTCCCCTCTCTTTCTCTCTATTCCACTATATATACATACCTCCCCTCTCTTTCTCTATATATATATATAGATGTAATTTGGATATACTTCTACAAGAAACTTCTAAAAAATAAAAATAGAATAAATTAAAGAGGTCAGATGAATTTAATTTTTTTATAAGTTAAAATTAGTTACTTATGGAGAAGTTAAATGAGAGAGCTTTTGAAATAAGTGGGTTATAAAGACTAATTTTAATTTATGTAGAAGTTAAATGCATTTAACTTCTTTAATTTATTATATTTTTTTCACCTAAAAATACCTCTACAGAAATTTTATCCAAAAATGCAGATAAAGTTCCGTTGAAAGGGAAAAGAAGATTCATCCTTATTAATATGATTACCTTGGGTACATAGAATGAAGAATTGTCTTCTCAGCGTACTTCCTCCATTCATGAAAATCCTGTGTACTGGGCAGGACTATGGTCCACGTTGGCTGAACTCTGCAACATATATATATTAGCCCAGTGTTACTTTTCAACCTAATTTTGGAAAGAATTACTGAGAACACGTATTCAGAATTAAAGCTCTAGCACTAATCCCATTTCACACATTGGAACGCGCTCTTTATTTCATGTAAAGATTTGTTCAGACTTGCAAGGATGTACATATCTTCCAGTAGAGATAAGCAGAGAAAAAAAAACAAATAAATGATGGTTGTGATATGAGAAAAATGATAGGAAGAAAATAAGGAAAAAATAAAGAAATATCTACGAATATAAAAGATACAATTAAGATATAAAAGAAGATCAATCAGAGTTGTATCCTAAGAAAAGATATATAATTAAGAATAGATGCATGGTTTAATTGATTCTAAATAGGAAATTAAAAGATTTTTTTCACTAACACTTCAATAAATAATAAAAAAAGAGAAAAGATGAATGGCGTGATGAAAAATTGAGAAAAAAATTTATAAGTAAAAAATAATAGGAGAATTAGGTACGGTATATGTCAAGTCAAGATATATAAATTCCTCTTCTAAAACGGGAGGGCTAGGCTGCAGCAATATATCAACCATGCTTGCTTGGCAATAATTTAATCCCAAAAATATGACAACATAGGTGTATTCATATCTTTTGCTTGGATTAACAATTTAATTTAATAAGTGTGATTAAAATTAAACTTTTGAATTTTAGAGTGTATTTGGTAAGTTATTTAAGTTGAAAGCTTATATTATAGTAGTTAAAATGATTAAGTTGTGTTTAGTAAGATACTTTTTTAGGTAGCTATCAATTTGACTTAAAAAGCTACTTTTAATTGAAAATTTATTATAAGTTTATCCTTCCACCACCCCATTAGTACTTATCATTATTTAATAATTAATAATATCTTTTATGTCATTTTAATATTTTCAGCTAATTTTATCAAACACACTTTTAACCACCTTACTAACTAAAAAAATCTTTGAAAATTCAGCGATGACGTACCTGGGGTTTCTGTGCTCATCTTTTCCTTGGAACAGCTTGTCTATAAGAGCCACAACATCAAGGACCCCAAAATCCACATGCATGTCCATATCATCACGTTCAGGATCTACTGCATTTTGGAATCTTGCGCTGAACTTTTCAAACGCCAGCAACAAGATTTTCTTCAAGGAACTTTTCATGACTTGTCTCATCTGCTCATCAATCACAACCCATGTACCCTGCATCTCACATATCTCCTCAAATTTCATCTTAATCATCTCAACCTTTTCTCTCCATAACTCTGAAGAAGCTGCCACAACTTGTGACTCATCATTATCTACATTCAACATTCCAAGAACCTCATCCCACGCCCTTCTCTGGTAGTTTACAAGGTACTGCCCCATTTTCACTGTGTGTTTCTGTATCCACTCATCACCTAACACCCTTTCTAATTCACACCTTTTCACCTTGTGCACAATGTACCTCCAATTGTTCATCATGAAAATAGAGCACAAGGAAGAGTCCTTGTAAATCTTGGAGTTGACTTTCAAATTGCTCTCCAACAACTCTAAAATCTGACCCACCTGGAGAGACAAAGAAGAAGAATGTGAACCTTCATCATCAAAAGCAACCTCAATGGTCTTCCAACATTCACAAACTGCAAAGAGATAATTCATCAAATAATGATTAGTTGGATGAAGTCCACCACCACAAACAACAACCTTCCCTAGATCCTGGCGAATTAGATTTTCAAGCTCAATAAAAACTCCTCTAATTGCATCTCTTAACCTCTTACAAATTCTCATTGCCTCATTCCAAAGAACCACACAACAATCACCTGAGAATATTGACTCCAACTCAGGTAAAAGTCCATTCAGTGTCTCAAACACAAGCACTATTTTAAACAAACGCTCTGGTGATGACCGGCTTGTACTACAAGCCACAGCATTAGCAAAGTTCAATAGATGAATGGTTGGTTCTTGACATATCTCCATGAAAGAGCTATCAGCAAAAGGAGATGAGAATCCAAACACACGGTTACATAGATGCCTTTCATTTGGAAACAGTGTCATAAAACCATCCTTGGTAGCTTTGATCCAACATTCAATTTCATCTTTGAGATATTTCAAAGGCAACTTTTGGACCTCTTCAATACTCATCATGAGGTTCTTTATTAATAACTTCTCCTCTAAAACTAGCCTTCTCCAACTGCAGAAAACAGGGTAGCAATGCTCCTTCTCAAAACCTGAAGCCATTGCTTCTATAAGCTTGGCTTCTAGATCTTGAGGGTACATTAGTATCTCCTCATCTTTTATCTCAATTCCAAGAATTGAATAGAATTTTCCTATTTGATCATTATCAAGTCCTCCTCTTTCTTCTACCTTAGCAGTGTCAATTTCAATTGCCAAGTGTTCTTCATTACTAGAAGTTCTAATCTCTTGATTGAAATCTGAATAGGAGTGAAGGACATTGAGGAAATAACAATAAGCTGCTCCAACAAAAACGAACCCCAAGTTGATCTTCATCAATTGTATTGTGAGACATCCAAGGTAAAAATTAAGTAGTTCCAATTCAAAGCCAAGGTCAATTTGCTTTGACAAGCTCAACAACATTAAAGCAAATGACCCATTAGAAATCAAGTTGAAAATATCTGTTTTTTGGTTTGAGTCTTTATCGCTGAAAAAGTTGTATAAAGAGGTTAGCATTAGAGCCAAAACTCCAACTAGAGCTTTCAAAAGGAAACTCTTTGAAAACCGGCCTAAGTACCCTTTTCTTGCAAAGAACATAACAAAGATGATTGTGAAACTCACCACACCGTATAGAGAGATCTTCAAAATGTGATACTTTTCACCTACATGTTCGAAAGAGAGGCTCCATGCGTAACAGAGCATCCCAATGACACTTGACACAAACCCCACAATTCTCCAGAACTTTGGGTGAGTTAACAGGTTTCGAAATCGTTCGTACATTTTTTTTTTTTTTTTTTTAATTTGTGGATCTGTAGATTATGTATGAGATTGTAGTGTAGCAAGAGGCAAGGCAAGAAAGATTTTAAAATGGAAAGAAGTAGCATATGCTTTTAAGGTTAATTTGAAAGTCTTCATCAACTGCGAAGTAATTTCCATTGAGGAAAGAGATGTGAAATAATCATATATTCTGGTGTGGTTTTATTTCAATGAGTGGATCTTCATGGAAAGAGGAGACTTCAACGATTTGGGAAGAGACGTATACTTAATTAGTGTGGATTGTGACATGTGAAGCTACCTAGAAGCTTATTATTGAGCATAATGTGTAATTCCTGGGAACAAGTTTTAAATTTTCTTTTTCCTTTATTCTTTTAAATTAAATTTGGTTCAATTAGGAAAATATTCTTGAATCTTACCCGGGGATCCTTTTCCAGCTCCTATCAACAGTTATGGAGGGGCTTCTAGAATTTACTTATGATATCTCAGAAAAAGTGGCATAAATTAGATAAAAAAAATACTATCTCTATTTTAATGATATTTTTTTGCCCTAAATAGAAACTCGTATTCTTATTTTGAATTATATTAATTATGAAGTTATTTTTATATTTTTAATTCATTATCTATTAATTTATTTTTTATTATAGTGGATATACTATGCTACTTTTAATGATCAATTATTGGAGAATGAGTTACTACTTTAATAATGACTTTTATTAGGAAGAATTTTGTCACCATTTTAATTATTTAATATTAAGGGTGTTTCTAGAATAAAATTTACATTTATGATATTATTAATTACAAATAACTAGTTTCAAGGCATATTTTTGGTTTTGGTGATTATTTAGTCACATATTTCTTATAAATATGACCAATGATATTATTTAGTCATACGAGAAAAATAAGAGAGAGATAAAAAAGAAATTGATTTAAATGTGTTTGATTATGTAGATACCAGTGATGTTTTATAAATATTTAGAGTGACAAGTCTTCCAATAATGCAAGAATATGGATTTAATATAATAGTCACGCCGATGATGACTTTTTTAAGAAAGAAATGGATATGTATAACATTAACAATTGAGGGTAAAAATGTATATGTATTCAACTCGCACCGTCCCCAACCCTCACTTTCTCCTTACGCTATAGAGAGTATTATCTATGGGGCCCATTCATATAAAATCCACTCTTAACTCTTTTCTTTAGCCAAACCAAATGTGGTGGTGCAAGGTGGGGTATCTCTCCCATTCGTAGGTAATCTCTCTTACCCATCTCTCACAACTAACAGTTGAAAAGAACAAATTATTATAAGGATAATGTTTCTTTCACACCTCACACTGTTGCAAACTAGGGGTTTAACAACAATTAAACAGAGGGTTTAACGAAGATTCTAGACTCGTTGTTGACCCAGTCATCGTTAAAAACTAGACCATTCAACTACGTCTTTTAACCGTCGTTGAAACTTTAGAAATAACGATGGTTGCTGAAGTAACCATCGTTGAAACTCTAGAATGATGTGATAAATGATGTGATGAAAAAGAAAAGGAATAAGGTATGAAGGGAGATGTGTAACATCCCAAAGTTTGAAATCAAGGTTTTACAAGAAATTATAAGTGTAATAGGTTTTTATAAAAGAAAGTAGGAAAAACGGGGTTTAAAACTAAACTAGAAAAGGTAAGTCTGGAGCTTTGTCGCTCAAACGAGAAGGCTCTGCTTGAGCGAATCTATCAGTAAAAATTAGTATTCTGGTTATTGATATCCATGCTTGAGCGAGAAGCCTCTCGCTCAAGCGCAATTGATCCAAAATCAGGCGGTTGCTCTCTGTTTTGTTCTCGCTCAAGCGAGGAGGGGCTCACTCAAGCGAGACAAAGACAGAGAGAGGAGTGATTTTTCTTGAGAAATTGCACTCAAGCGAGAATACTCTCGCTTGAGCGAGAACGCGAAGACAGGACCACTTAGGATTCCTCGCTCAAGCGAGAAAACGCTCGCTTTAGCGAAAGATCGCAAATTTAGTTTTTAAAAGATTTTAATGAGTCATTTAATTTGACTCATAATTTCTAAAATCCCTCTCTTCCCCTTTCTTGCCCTAGCACACCCCCTTGCGAGAAGATGAAGGAGGAGGAAAAGCTTTGATTGAATCCCCCACATCACTCAAGGAGCTTTGGACCGTCACCCTCAACCCTTCATCCTTCCTATTTTCTTGCTTTTAGGTGAGTGTGGTTCTCCCACTCACTCCATTTGTGTGTGTTCCCTTAAGATACTCCCTCCCTTATCATTCTATTCTTCATTGTTTGTGTTTGCATGGAGTATTATGATTATTGATTGAATGATTGAGTGGTCGGATTGGAGATTAGGGTCTTGGAAATAGCTAGGGTTTGAGGAAAAAGGAACAGAATCTAATATGCCCTTGCATATTGCCAATTGCCTGAATGATAGAACCTTGAAGAATGTATATGATTTTAATGCTTCTTACATCATGAACTAAATGTACATAATTGTATAAGAGGAAATATAGGTCTATGACCTAAGAGGATTCAAGTAAGAGTAAACGAAATGCTTGACTGTTAATTTAAGGCATGAGGTTAAAAGGCCGCAAGGAAGACATTCCTTGTATGGATACTGAGCTCAGTCCAGGTCAAATATTAAGTGATAAGACCCCATCGGTGTTGGGTAATACACCAAGAGGTTGATTGTGCTTAATATTGCCTTAATGTTTATATGCATGATACCTTATTATTCCGCTGTGCATATTTGTATGAATTCCCTACATTGCTTGTATGACCACATTTACTGTGACTTTAGTCTCATCACATTTCGTGGCTTATTTTAGATGTGCATGGCTTTCAACCTGGTGCTTGATCGGGGAACTTGGGAGTCCAGTTTTTGGGTCATGATTGGCTTTATATTTTGATGAACTTAGACTTTTGTATAGGCATATTCGTTCTATTCTTTTGGTGGGATATTGTGGTACATGTGTAGCTAGGGATGTCAATGGGTACCCTCTGGGCAGGGTACCACAATGCCCGTCCCCATACCCGCGTTTTCAAAAAAAGCCCGTACCCGCGTGGGCAGTAACTTTAGTGCTCGTCCCCGTACCCGCTGGGCACCTATATGCTCGTACCCGCGCCCGTTACCCGCACTTTTATTAAGTAAAAAATTAACAACTTACTAAAAAAATATTAATTTAAGAAAACTATATCTCAATTGAAAAAGTTACTCAAAAATCATCCAAACATAATTTTTATATATCAGTGATACAACAATTTAATTATATTGAAACACAATATGTTGATGTTCTAAAACACAACAAATGATCTAAAGTTCAAAATTTTTATTAAATATTACAATATACTTTCACGTCACACTATTTTATAAACTTGGATATCATATGTTAGAATTCTTCAAGATCTATAAAAAATTATTGTTAACATTAATTAGTCATATATTATAAAGTAAAAAAAAACACAAATAAATAGTTATAAAAATATATTTTTAATTTGTAATAATATATATATATATATATATTAATTTTAAAAATATGTATAAATATATTAGATATTTTAATAAAATTAATATATCTCTATATATAAGTATATATGATTTTTTTTGTTAAATAAGTATATATATGAGTGCGGGTATGGGTCGGGCTGGGCATCAAAGTGCCCGTACCCACGCCTGTCCCCATGAAAAAATGCGGGCTTTTGTTCGTACCCGCGCCCATATCCGTGTTGCGGGTTTTTACCCTGCTCATTGCGGGTAATTTTTGCGGGTACCCATAGGGCTTGGGCTCAATTGTTATCCCTATGTGTAGCCCCTTTGTAGTTTTATTTCTACCTTTTCATGGCACGTGTATGATTGTATCCCTTCCATGCCTATAACAATGTAATTTGTTATTGTTGTGCCACTTTTGGGCCAATTCTTACTCGATGATGTATATGATCATTTAATGTATTTATGCTTAAGTGACATTTGAACGCCTAAGCGTCTGTTATAGAACGATTTGTATGTTAATGCTCATAATCGCGCGAAATAATTTCATTAACTTGAGATTTTGTCTCGAAAAAACATTATTCTAATTTAACGAAATTAAAATGTTACAAGATGTGAGAGACCGAAGTGTGAAAAAAATCAAGATTGTTAATTAGTAAAATGGAAAGTGACATTAAAATTATTGTAATAATTGAAAAAAGTAACTTTTTAAAACACTAAGAAGTGCACTAAAGTTAACCATATAAAAATAGAATTTTTTTATTGAAATATGAAGTATTTCATGTTATAAATGCAATGAATATCATGATTTCCAATAAAAGTTTTTATCTGTGTATTACGCGTATTAATATACTAGTTCCTTAACAAATGTTCTTAGGGTACTCGTTAATATCCCTCTATTCTAAACCTTATAGTGTACGTTTGATTTACATTTGAGTAAAATTGATTCTAGAATTAATGATTGAAAATGAGTGATGCATGCTTTACGAAGCGACGAAAGTGATTTAAAATCAATTCTTTGAAATAAATTCCATTCCTAACTGTTAACCAAACAGACACTTAATGTTTATAAGGTTATGGAGATGGATTAAGAAATCATTAAATAATGTAAAATATTGTTATATATCTTGACTAAAATAATCTTATTAAATCACCATCTATTTCATTTATTATGATTTTAAATAATTAATCACATAAATCATTTCCTACCACAATTTTTCAATTATACCACAAATTCCTTTAAGTTTTCCAATTACTTGAAATGTGATAGGTTAACAAAAGGAGATGATAAACATGGGTATAGGTGAAAGCTAGAAAAGTTTGATTAGTCTTGGTTAATTAGCATTTAGCATTTGCCATTATCCAAAACTACGAAGCAGTAGCGATATTTCGTTTGCCAGTTGTTTGGCAAATAGGCATTATATTCCTTATAAGGTTCCGTACGTTATACTTTAATATAGTCATTAAATAAACGAAAGAAGAGGATCAGTTACTTGCAATATCTTTGAAATCTTAATCAATGAAATTAGATGGCGGTAAATGTCTACACTCTACAAAGAGATGCCGACCTTTATAATACAATAAGTGAAATCATATTCCTACAACTCTATAACGAAAGAAAAAAAGAAAAAAGAAGAAGAAAAGAGATAAATGTAAGATGTGATAGGTGATATGATGAAGAGATATATAAAAAAAAAATGTGTTGTATGAGTTGTTGTATGTTTTTATTATATGAATTTGTTATCTCATACAATAAATGCCGATAGTCTGTGGATGCTCTGCCAAGTCAAAGTCTTGTCCTTGTACATATACTCCAGCATCTCATCTTATCCGGAGTTTTTAGTACAGATCGTATTTCTTATGTATATATGCTCAGCCAAATTCTGATATGATATTTTAAGGGGTGATAATAATCACCGGATAGGTTTACACTGTGTACTTGGTAGAGTGAAAAAAAAAAAATAAAAGAGAGCAGAGAGAATACTCAATATAAAGAAGAAAGAAATAAAATGGATAAAAATATTTGATATGAGAAAAATATAATTCCACCCAATTTTAAAGAGAAATTAAAATATGTAGGACCCACTATTTTTTATATACCTTTTACCTTTTTTTTTTCTCATCCTCACTACTACTATTATCACCACCCAACATCTTCCATCCTACCACTGCTTTTTATCTTCACTTGCGGACTTGCCATCTTTTATCACTGCCACCATTTCATACACTCCACCGTCATAATTGTCCAAAAGTGAATATTAAAGAGTCATGAGAAGGAATAAACAAAAAAAAAAAAAAGTCATGAGAAGGGGTTATATTTTGACTCTTCATAATTTTCCAGCCTATGCAAAATATTAAAATCCTTGTTGATTTCTTGCTTAATTATAAAATTGGCAACAATAAATCAAAGCTACTTTAGAAGCAAATACTTAGATCAACATAATTTGAAAGAATCTTATAAAGACTTGCAAATCACATGAATTTATCACAACTAATATCGAATTACTTATAATGGATAAAAGAATTTACAATTATTTTGATCAAAAGAAAATCTAAGAAGCAGAAATTCAAACCTTTGTTTTTGGGTGTTATATCAAAAGTAGAATGTTGAAAAAATATTTTTAAATTGTGCCTCCAAAGGATCAAATGAGCTTAGTTTTTTATGAAAATTTCCATATTCCATATTTAATTAATAATCAATTAGAATATGTGCTAAAATCTTTTACTACCTTCGTTCTTATTTATTCGTCTCATTACATGAAAATACACAAATTAAGAAATACATTAAATGTGTTGATTTACATTAAATTATTGTATTTTTTTCTTAATATACTTTTTATCTTTCTATATTATTCATTAGTTTTTTCATTTATTATTCTCTTATTAAGGGTAAAAGTACAAAAACATAATTAATACTCTCTTAAACTTCTGAATGAAATAGATTAAAAAAATAAAATTCTTCAAATGGGATAGATAAATAGCTAGGAACAAAGGTAGTATTATCTTAAGTTATATACACAAATTAAAAAAATTTTAATTGGTCTAATTTTATTATATATTTTACTATAATACTCAAATTTATCTCCACTTATTTTATTTATTATATATAGTACGTTCAAATCATTATTCATGATATTAGAAAATGGTATAGTTGGAAGAAAAAAAAGCATTAACCTTTTATTTTTTTAAACGAGATAGAAGAGTATTATAATTAGGAGAGATTGGGAAGAGATCGAACATTCAACCGTGTTTGAAAGGAGAAGGTTAGTGAAGAGAAACCAAATATAGCTATCATATTGGTTTTGTGCATATAAGAGAAAGATTTGGCAAAGAAATGAAGAGTGCATAAGTGACAAAAGTATCATTTTAAATGCAGTTTTTATCTCTGGATTGAGTGAAAGAATGTGTTTATTAAGACATTTTAGTTAGATAAGAGCTGAAATTAGGAGCCGAAACCATCAGTGTTTAGTAAGGTAGCTTTTTTAGGCGGCTACTAATTTTTTTTGAGAAACTACTTAAGGTAGTTTTTTATATAAAAACTCTCTTTTTGAGCTACTAGCTGAAAATTTATTATAAGTTTATATCTAAAAAATCCTCACTAATCATTATTTAATAACTAATGATGTTCTTGTATATCATTTTACCATTTTCAATTATTTTTACCAAACACTTTCAATCAAATCAGCTAGCTCTTCAACTTTCAGATACCTTTCATGTAGCTTTTCAACTAATTTAATCAAACACACTCTAAATCAATTTTTTTCCCCATGAGTGACATCCATGAATATAGACAATCAATTATCAATATATATGATCATTGATTTTTCTTGCTTGTTGCGTTGATTGTTTACATAATTTATTGAAGGGCATTATTGCTCACTAAAAAAATTTGTAACTCTTTTTTCTTATTATTTCTATTCAACCAAACACATTAATTTGACATCATATATTTATTTTTTTATTATTTTTCTCATATTTCTCTCAAATAAATAATCTCAAAATCCATCATATTTCTCATCATTTTTCTCGTTTCTATTTTTTTTTCTCATTTTTTTTTCCTTATTTTTTTTCTTTTAACCAAACATAATATAAATGAGTTTTAGATTTCCATAAGAATCAAAATTTTAAAACTAAGTAAAAATAAAAAAATCAACAAAAGATATAAAATGAATGGAGTAATAAATAGAAAATTTTTATTACATTTAAATATTAAAAGCTACATATTTTAATAAAAAAATTCTAATTTTATTTTTCACTAGTACTATATTTGTTAATATTATTAGATAAATAATAACAAAAAAAATACTATAAAGAAAGGAGATAACAATCCAACTACAAAAAAGAAAAAAAATTACACGTCACACCAATTTTTATTGGTCGTCCATTCCAGAAAAAGACCATCAAAATCAATCTCTTATCTTTTTCTATTTTTAAATAAATAAATTACCTCAGAAAGTCCAGTCAAAAGTCAAAAGACCTAACAACAACATTGGAATTATCAACTCCCCAGTTCCACCAATAGAGAAAAAAATAGAAGGCATAGAAAAAACAAAGCTAGCTGCAACGACTACAATCAATTAAAGAAACCGCTTTCCACGTTCACTCTCTACTTTATCTTCTTCTCTGGTCTTCGCTCATCAATCTCCGCGTAATTTCCCCATTTTACCACCTATGCCCTCCATTTATTTCACAAACCGCGTCTCATAAGGGGCATATTCGTCATTCCGCTCTTCTCCTCTCCATCTTCTTCGTACTACCCTTCCTAGTTCCTACTCTTCTTTTTCTTAATGCAAATGATGATTGATGATGAACTAACTTCGCCCAATATGTCTGAAAACGGAGAAGAGAAATTACTGGCTGTAGCCCGGCACATAGCGAAAACGCTGGGCCACAACAACAACATGGCTGATGATATTCTCCAAATATTCTCCAACTTTGATGGAAGGTTCTCGAAGGAGAACCTCTCTGAGAAGGTTGTAGATGCAGATCCCAGGGCCTGCGCCGCACTGGATCACTCCCTCAAAACCCTTGACCGCCGTATCTCTCACTACGTCTCTTCCGATCGTCCCATCTGGGCTGACTCCGCTGATGCTGCCGCCTTCCTCGACACCGTCGACGACGTTGTTGCTGCCGTCGCCGAATGGAACCATCTCGCCGGAGACAAGTCCGTCGGCGCGTTACTCATCCGCGCCGAGGAAATGCTCCAGCACGCCATGTTCCGCCTCGAGGACGAGTTCCGGTCACTCATGGAGCGCGGTGGCGAGTCATTCGACCTCACCCGGCCGTACCGGAGCGGCGAGTCAACGGAGAACTTACCGTTTGACTCGGAGGAAGAAGAGGACGAAGAAATCGACGACCAAGCAAGGAACGGAGAACATGAGGACCAGATTCCCGTGGCGATGCCGGTTACCGACTACGACATCGTTATCGACGCGCTGCCGTCGGGGACGATCAACGACCTTCACGAGATCGCGAAGCGTATGGTGGCCGGAGGGTTCGGGAAGGAGTGCTCTCACGTGTACAGTAGTTGCCGGAGAGAGTTCTTGGAGGAAAGCCTCTCGAGATTAGGGTTACAGAAACTCAGCATCGAGGACGTTCACAAGATGTCATGGCAGGATCTCGAAGACGAGATCGAAAGATGGATTAAGGCTTCCAATGTCGCTCTCAAGATACTTTTCCCAAGCGAGCGGCGACTCTGCGATCGCGTCTTCTTCGGATTCTCCTCCGCCGCTGATTTCTCCTTCATGGAGGTTTGCAGGGGATCCACCATTCAGTTGCTGAATTTCGCTGATGCCGTTGCAATCGGGAGCCGTTCGCCGGAGCGATTGTTTAGAATCCTCGACCTGTTTGAAACATTGCGTGACCTAATTCCTGAGTTTGAGTCTCTGTTTTGTGATCAGTACAGTGTGTCGCTCAGGAATGAAGCAATCACGATTTGGAAGAGATTGGGAGAAGCAATTAGGGGCATTTTCATGGAGTTGGAGAATCTGATTCGCCGCGATCCGGCTAAGTCGGCGGTTCCCGGTGGTGGGCTTCACCCCATTACCCGTTACGTGATGAACTACCTCCGTGCTGCTTGCCGTTCACGGCAGACTCTAGAGCAAGTGTTTGAAGACTATGGACATCCCTTGAAGGAATACCCTAAGCTTGATGATAGAGTAGCACACTCTTCCTCTCTCTCAGTGCAGATGGATTGGATTATGGAGCTATTGGAGAGCAATTTGGAAGCAAAGTCCAAAATCTACAAGGACCCTGCTTTGTGCTATGTTTTCTTGATGAATAATGGCAGGTACATAGTTCAAAAAAGCAAAGATAGTGAATTGGGAACCCTTTTGGGGGATGATTGGATCCGAAAACACACTGCAAAAGTTCGGCAATACCATGTACACTATCAAAGAAGCTCATGGAATAAGGTGCTGGGGATTCTGAAATTGGACAGCAATGGACCAGTGCCGCCTAATGCGGTGGCGAAGTCAATGAAAGAGAAGCTCAAGTCGTTTAACATGCTGTTTGAGGATATATGCAGGGTTCAGTCTTCATGGTTTGTCTTTGATGAGCAGCTCAGGGAAGAAATAAGAATTTCCCTTGAGAAAATCTTGTTGCCAGCTTATGGAAACTTCATTGGGAGGTTCCAGAGTGTTCCGGAACTTGGTAAGCATGCTGATAAGTATATTAAGTATGGAACGGAGGGGATTGAAGCAAGACTCAATGATTTATTTCAGGGAAGCAGTGGATCAACTGGTAGCCGAAAGTGAAGGTAAAGCTGCTAGATTTTGTGTGTATGTGTAATGTATTTGTAGTGTAATTGAAATACAAAGTTTTGATTATCACAAACGTATTTGTAAAAATTTGTGACCTTGTATTATAAATACCCCTGCATGATGATCTGCTCAGCAACATTGTGGGGGATTAAAAAGGATTTAGAAGTTAAGAGCAATGAGTTACATGATTAACATTCTTATTGGTCATTGCTTTGAAGTTTGAACTCTTTCATTGTGCAGCGCTTTGAACTGTACTCCTATCAAAGACTGGGAGTTTACTGAATCAACAAATTTAGTATGTTTTGTCATTTCTTGGTCCCAAGTCCCTACAGGGATTGGAATGTGTGTTTCATTAATAGAAAAACATTAGAATTTCTTAACTTATCTTGTATTTTATTGGACATGACTGGAGCTATTGGGTTGTTCGAACTAAATAGGGATTTCGGCTTGATGGAATTTGATTGGGGCCGGACAATGTGTGCTTTTCATCTTTTGCTTTTGTTTATCTAAACTCAAATGAGACAAAAGTTAGTCAATTGATTAATTCAAGAAGGTGGTTTTATCCGGTGTGGCTTTAATATAATCGAAGACATAAAGCAATGACCCGTCCCTTGAACTTCTACCTGTTTGTTTATTTCTTTCTTTTATATCTTTACCCCAAACATGACTATTGAGAATGGATAACGCCATAGCTGATTTCCATTACTTACATCACGAAGAACACCGAGGTGGTGGTGGAATCTGGATAAAAAAATAGGGAAAAATTGGGAGTAAATTGGTTCTTGAAAGAAAGAAAATTACAAAAACATTCCTAACAAATACTTACGATCAAAATGGTTCTTCTTTGATCAAAATGGTTCTTCTTTAATCTCCATCTGTTAAAGTTAAACATGGCTCGTTAAGTGCCATGTTAGCTTGGATGGGGTAAAGAAGAAAGATTAAAGTCGTTCAAAATAGTTCCCACATCATCATCACTTCTTTTTGTCATTGATGTTCCATCTTTCTCAGAGTAAATTAGCAAATTAGTCCTTGATTTTTTTAAGATCATGCAGTTTAGTCCTTAAGAAATAGAAAACCTCAATATAGTCATTGATTTCTTGTTTTTTTTGTTACTACATTTTAATTGTGTATTTCTTGTTAATATTTTTATGATGTGTCACGTTTCGTGACATTGTGTTACACTATTTGCCATCGGGCACAAAATTAACGCCTTTGGAGTTGAGATCTTCCAATGAAGAAGGGGAGAAGAGAGAAAATGGGAGAATAGGGAAGCATATGATTGTTGGAGTTGAAGCCTTTCAAGTTATAAATTTGACAAAACCACATCATTTTTATGTCATAGTGGACACTTTAGTAACAAACAGTGTGACATGGTGTCAATAAACGTGACACGTCGTAAAAATATTAATGGGAAACACACAGTTGGACTATAGTGATAGAAAAAGCAATAAGTCGGGGACTATATTGGGGTTTTCTATTTCTTAGGGACTAAATTGCATGGTTCTAAAAAAGTCAGTGACCGATTTGCTAGTTTACTCATCTTTCTCATTTTAGGGAAGACCATTCTCTTCTTAGATTTGTCACTAATCTCATCCCCTTTGTCTTCCTCTTCCTCTTCCATCACCACACCCTCCATAACCAACATCTTCCTTTAACCTTTATCTTTTATTCTTAGTCACTTTCTTCCTACCACCGAATATCACAAGCACAATAGTTCGTCCCTGCAAATTTTCCAAAATCAGAAAAGCCACCATCTTAGGGCACCTTTTTCACTATTTCATCTTCATCCCACACCATAACCAAACCTCTATTCAACCATTATCTCACCCCCTTCTTCCACCTACGAGTCATAAAAGCCAATCTCCTCACTGCTTTAACCATAGTTCGGTCCAGTAGTCAACTTCCACCTTCAAACCAGGTTTTTGGAACCTGTAAATTTCCACAAGAGCAACCATCGTTGTTTTCCCCTGAAGTTCGCACCAAACTAGTCTTGCTTCTGGCCACCGTTCAACCGTACTCCATTGCTAGAGCCATCGTTTCTGGCTAGCTTCCTTCTCTGTCAATATTAGGGGTGTTCAAGACCCGGTATGTCCATTTGACCCTTCCCAACTCGTTTTATTCAGGTCGGGTTTGTTCCTGTCCTACAAGAAAGAATAGAACCAAATCAGGTCTCACCATGTTACATTTGTTAATCCAACATCGAGTTGAGGACGGGTTCGGGTTAACCTTCGGGTTATCCGGTCCGTCCTTTATATATAAATATAATATTTGTTACTTATAATTTTTTATTATGTAAAGTCCTAACATTATTTTTTCCTTTTAGATAGGGTTTTTGAGTCTAAGTTTCCTCTATCTACCTTTAAAAATTCATTTGATACGTAAAGTTATATAATGATAAAATGTTATTCTTGTTTTAATAATGTCCCAAACGTTATAAAAAGTAAAAAAATATGGCATACATTAAGAGGAATTCTATTGTATGCAATATATTTACTAATTGTATGAACTATTTTCTTTTGAACATTGTTATATGATCATTTCATGATTATATTTAGCTTATATTTCGGGTCAACCCGTCTTGTCCTACTCAGACCCGGTCTTACTTTGGCTCGTGTATCATCAGGTCTATGGATGGGTTTGGGTCCATAGAATTGACTGGGTAAAAATCAGGGCTGGGTTAGGGACAAGCAGAATCCGTCCCATGAACACCCCTAGTCAACATGACATAGCCACTACACCTTCACAATTCTTCACTGTTTGTTCTCACCAGCACAACCAGTAAAATCACAACCCATTCAAGTAAGACCAGAGTCACGACATTCATGCCATTATTGTGATGCAAAGGACCGTGGTCCTCTCTTATTTGGTTAACATTTTAAGATTGAGAATGATGAGTTCAAGGTCCAATAGTTTGATAAGTGAGATAAGAAGCTAGTGATTACACGAGGAAGAAGAATGATGATAAAGAGAGCTTCGGCTACTTTGTGATGTTGGGTTTGAATGATTAATAGAGGTGTAGAGAGAAGATGAATAGTTATATTTGGGGAGAAAAACATGAATAGTTATATTTTAATTAATCTTTTTGTTCACAAAAAAGAAAAAATAAAATTCCTTTATTTAAAACAGACATGAATGCTAATGGAATCCAAAAAAAAAAGATTGTCAGCCTCCTTGTATAGGAACACACATGAGACACTAGAAGGGGGGTTGAATAGTGTTTTTATAAACTTTAACGTTTTGGGTAACCAATCTGAGTTTTAAGACGTTTCAGACACGTCTTGAAAGTTGTTTGAAGTTTTGTTCCTTGTTTGAGAATTTTCAGATAGAGGTTTTGAAATAGTTTTTACCAAGTGTATTTTACCAAATATTTATAAAAACTCAGTTCCAATACCCTCTTCTTGTTAGCTAAAATCAAATGTAAAGAGTTGAGAGTAAGAGAAGAACTCAACCAGATTTATCTTGGTTCACCCACTCCCCTTGTGAGCTACGTCTAGTCCCAGAGCCAACACGCTACTGGATTTTCCACTGATCTTAAAAATTACAAGTATTCTTTTCCACCAAGCCTCTTCAGGCTCTACACCAAGTATTCTTTTTCAACCAAGCCTCTCCAGGCTCTTACAACAAGTACTTTTTTCTTCAACCAAGCTTCTCCAGGCTCAACACCAAGTATTCTTTCCTACCAAGCCTCTTCAGGCTCTTACAACAAATATTCTTTCTTCAACCAAGCCTCTCCAGGCTCAACACCAAGTATTCTTTCTTACCAAACCTCTTCAAGCTCTTACAGCAAGTATTCTCACTACAAGAATGCACTAAATTAGACGCGAAAACGTAGCAACGACCATGCCATTGGGGAGCTGGTTCGGTCGATGGTGAGGGATGGCAGAGCCAAACATACTATTTGACCCGGAGCTGGTCCGGGAATTCTACGCCAACACCATTGAGGAGCCACGTGGCGGAGTCGAGAGGAGATCTTATGTACGGGGTATATGGGTGACGTATACAGCAGCCACACCCACCACCACCAGCTAACATTCCATTATCATTTCACATGGAGCATCTGTATTGACAAAACTCCACCATTTACAGAGGGATGGTCTACCTCCAGGATTATCTGTGTCAGATAAAGCCAGATCCCTACTCAGGCATGACACCAGATCATTTTCAGACATATTTGCAGTGGCCTGGGGACAGGCCTATTTAGCCATGAGGAGATGGACCACCAGCAACAGGTGATGGAGATGCACAGGATGAGGATTTCCATGATGCAGAGGAGGACGAGGATTGATATCATTTTTCGGTTATTTCTTTTCTTTTCAGTTTTTTCCTTTTTCCTTTTATTTTCTCAATTTGATTTTGTTTTATGTTTTATTTTTGTTAAAAAAATATTTTAAAATGGATTCCCTTGGATTAGGATTAGGTAATTTAGGATTAGGATTAGGAAATAAAGATTGAATTGAATTCAATTTAATTTTTCAATGCTAATACAACCAAACTGACTGAATTAGGAAAGAAAAAGGAATTAAGTTGTGAATTCATAATCAATTAGGTTTAGATTCTTGTACAGGAAAGATTAATTGGGTCAATAGTTGTTCAATAAGTGATTTCATCAAGGAATTTAGCCTAAGCCTGTGAGTATGAGAAACTAAACACTTTGAGAGATTTCACTGTTTTTGTCAACTGTTATTGCTTGAGTTTCTTAATCTTATTCTGCACATGAAAAGCATAGAAATGATCAAGGCAACTTGCACTCACTCACACACACACACACACACACACACACATATTAATTGCTCAGTGCCAAAAAAGCCAACCCATGAAAATTTTTTCCAATTCTTTGTAACCCATTTGAGCTTTAATGTTTCTTTCCTTATGCACCCCAGCCAAATTAATGTCTATATCCGGTCCCTTACACACCTGAGATAGAGAGCATAGGTGCAATTCTGATAGAATGGGTGATTGGTTGGTTATCTGAAAAGTGCAAAAAGCAAGCACAAGCAAGCAAGGAATTCACTCCCTCAAGTATATAAAAAAATGGGTGTATAGTACAAAGTTGAATAAAGAAGGGAATGAATTACCAAACAAAAAGAGGCCAATTGAATGATACAAGTCAAGAATGTAATGGAGAATTGAGAGAAAGTTTGAGAAATGGTGAAACCGCAAATATGCTCTCTATTCTAGTGTTTCTTTGAATATCCAGAAAAACCATGAGTTCTTGATAGCCCAGCCTCGTTACAACCCAAGAAAAGACCTTTTGATCTATGCTAATTGTGTGTTTGAATATTAACAGGAAATGATTGGCAATTCTAGTTGTTTAATTTCAGTGAAATAATTGAGGGAAAACACTCACCCGTGAAACTGAGAGTAATTCCTTGATTGATCATGAAATTGTTTCAACTAATGTTCTTGAAAGATTTGAATGTGCTTTTATCTCTTCCTTTTTGACGATTGAAAACATTACTTATTTCTGATTTTGATCTGACTTTTGGAATGTGACAGTTGTTGAAGCAAAGGAATTTGAATTGTTTTCTCTTCAATCATAGAAAGCCTTTGAGGGATTGTCAATATAACCATTTGTTTATTCTTTTCTTGCTTGAGGACAAGCAAGAAGCTAAATTGGGGGGGAATTTGATAAGTGTTAAATTAATGTAAAATTCATATTTAATTACAACACTTATTGAGGGGAAAAATGCTGAATTTATACACCAATTTATCCCTTTTTGGCTTAAAATGCGATTCCTATAATTATTTAAATCAAATTTGAATTTGATGCTATTTTGATAAAGATTCTGTTGATTTTTGCAGATAAAAAGTTAAATTTCAAATATAGCATCGAGATAGCAGCAGATAAGGATAAGAAAAACACAAGATAAGCTTAAAAAGAGGAAATTCAGGAGAGGAATTTGTGACTTCCTGCGCTCCACCTGCGCTGAGTGCAAGTAGAGCACAAAAATAACATTCCAGTTTCTGTTTCCTGTGCTTCACCTGCGCTGAGCGCAGGCAGAGCACAGGAAACGTAACCTAATTTTTAATGGGCCGCAATCAGAGTCTCAAAAGCCCATCAGAACGGTTATAAAAAGACGTCAAGAGCCACATTCACAATCATCCTGGAATCGACAGAGAAATCCTAGAGACCATACCAGTGATCAAACCCAGAATACAATACAGATGCTGAAAAGGGAGAGTCTTGAGAGAGGATTCTTGAGAGCCAAGAGAGTGACAGTCTCGAGGAAACCAAAGTGGAGCAAGAAGGAGATCACAAAGAGGGTGACGGTCTCGTTGTTTATTCAACTTCTCATCTATTTGGGTCTGTAATGGCTACCATGTGTAGCTAGACCTCTCTTTAGGATTGAACATTGTCAATTCAATCCGCAATTTGTTTTGGAATTTATGTTATTTGGGAATCCCTATTTTTATAATATTGGTGTTTTTATTCTATTTTTAATGCTTAGCTTCCGTCTTTGTTCCGGTGTTATGATGCGATTTCTTAAACGCTTTGAGAAACGGTTTTCTAAATTTGATTGGTGAAAACACTCAATTTGTCACTATGGAGACAAGGATGAATTGATAACTTTAACAAATTGATCTTTAAACCGGGGCAATTTACGACTGTGGAGACCAGGGTAAATTGTTTCTGAGTATTTCATATTTGTGGAGACCTTTGTGAATAACTTTTATTTGTGCTTCAATATTTATAATTATAAATTCCTAGATTTCATTGGTTTCCAAATACAAGAGGGGTGCGATAGACGAAGTTCAATCCTAGTTTTCTCATTCATCCTTATCCTTTCAAATTCTGTTTTGAATTCAATCTATATTTTATGTCATTTAAATTCAGTATTTAAAATTCAAAAATCCAAAACAAATCTTATCCTACTCAATTAGATTAGATTGATCGTTAAGAATTTGAATTGTATCGTTCCCTGTGGATATGACAACCCTTTTCTCTTACTATTATACTGCTGCGAGATTGGTATGCTTGCCAAGATCACAACAAGTATTTTTGGCACCGTTGCCGGGGAACGGTGTCTCAATTTAAATTCTTAGGAGGTCTATCTTATTGAGTTGTGAATATTTGTATATTTTTATTTGTATTCTTTTTTTTTAATCTTTTGTAATTACTTTTTGTTATTTTTTTTTTCTGTAATTAAGTTTTACTTTTCTTTCTTTAACTGACCCTTGTTCTAGTCCTTGTGATTTATGCTTTTGAAAGGTCAGGTACCAAGAGCCCTATTGGAATTTGACCCTGAAATTGAAAAGACATCAAAAGGAACGAGCTCAAGGATACAATCTCAACACTCTCTGTTCAACCACCCCAAATGAAGTAAAAGCTGCACCAATCATGGCCAGTGAATGGCAAAATCTACCAAGAAGAACGCTTGGAGATTATGTCAGGGAGCAAAGATGGCATAATCCACCAAGGAAAACACTTGGAGATTATGTTCCACAGCAAGAATCAAAATATTTCTCCAGCATACCGATTCATGGTAACTTCTCTACCTACAACAAATTATTTTAACAATTTTTCGCAGGATTGGAGAAGTTACCAAAATCAGAATTTTGGGAGGCAACAAGATGCTGTGTCGCCCCACATCCAAACTTCTACAGAAGCAGCTTTGGCTCAACAAAAGATTCTCCTCTAGCAATTAGAAGCAGTCACCAAGCAGATGTCCAACTGGTTGCATGCAATGCAGTCCTATCATGGCCAGTCACCACAGTTAACTTGTGATTTTTGTGGAGGTGACAATCCCAATAGTTACTGCTCTTATCCATGCATTCAAGAAGAGCAAGTTGATTACATGGGCAATCAAGGAAGATCAGGCAACTTCTTCAACAACAACAACTTTGCAAACAATTATTCACAAGGTTGGAGAAATAACCAGAACGATAATTCTAGTTGGAGCCAAGATGCATGGCCTTCTAACATGCAACCTTCTTTCCAACAGCAGCAAAGTTACTCTTCAGTTCAACACGGAGGATCAAGATCGGATGCTCTTCTTGAAGAACACTTGCAATCCTTTGTGACATTGCAGAAAGATAGCGAAGAAGCAGGAATAACTATTAACCCCCTGATAGCACAGATAATAGGAAATTTAGCTAAATATCAGTCAAAACAGATCTCAACAAATGCACTACCCAACCCCGAAGAGCAGTGTGACGACATTGTCCAATGGATAGAGGAAGGAATTGATGACAATCTGACTAATGAAGAAGAAGAAACTGAAGAAGAAAAGGAAGAAGAAGAAGAAGGTGAAGCAGAAATAGAAGAAGAAAAAGAAGAGGATGAAACAGAGAAAATTGTGCTTCAAGAAGAGAGTGACTGTGAAGGGGAGGAAGAGAACAAAACATATGAGATTGTACATGATTTAATTATAAAAAAAGAACAAGAAAAAGAGAAAAAGAGCGAGCAAAGAACTGAGATAGGAGGGGAAGTAGTGAAGAATCCACCAGATCCTGACAACCCTCCAACAGAAGGCAAAGACGGGCAGCATACAAATGTTCAACCTTCCAAGAATCGCAAAAGAAAGGCCTGCGAACACATTGACCTGATCACAGCAAAGAGAAGAAAAATCAGGCCAAGACAATCAAAGTCAAGGCCTAAAGTCAGATTGAGGACAAAGTGGTTAGGCATATTCCATACCAAGGACCCTTGTGAAGCAAAAAGAGTAAGATCTAACAACTTTGAATTTTCCAAGCTTCAGGAGGAGAAGACCCATACAAATCAACACAAGACTCCAAAGAAGAGAAAAGTCAGGCCAAAGGAGTCAACAACATGGTCTAACTCCAGACATAAGACCAAGTGGTTAGATTCAAGTCTCATTCACAATTAGTCCGAGGCAAGAATATGGGTAGGGTCACTGCCAAAAGGAATCAAGGGTACAACAAAAAGGCTGGCCAAAGGATTCAAGTATCACCCACCTTGAAAGAACAGGCGTCAAGTTATATGACGTAAAACGAGTGCTTCCTGGGAGACAACCCAGAGATTTTTAAATTTTTAATAGTTTTCAATTTTGTTTTTGTTTTTCATTTGTTAATTAAGATTTTTAATTTTTAGGATTTAGGAAATTTTCAAAATTGATTGGAATGAGTTTGTGGAAAAATAAAATTTTTAAATAGTTGGAAGTAGCAGAAAACTTGACTGAAAATTGCAAAATTTCATTCTGTTTTCTGCGTTTCACCTGCGCTGAGCGCAAGTAAAGCAAAAAAATGCAATTTTAGTCACTGTTTTCTTGGAATTTCAAAACTAAAACCTACGCTTCACTCACGTTGAGCGTAGGTGGAGCGCAGGAACGCGTTATTGCTTAAATTGAACTAAAAACAGGGGGAAGTCATTCGTTCTTCCTCCCCTGTTTTCTCTTGTACCATCTCTCTACTTCCTAAGCCCTTTCTTTCTACTTTTTTCACTTACAAACCTCCTTCATTTTTGAATCTTTCAAGTTAAAGGTATCTTTTCTTGTTTTGAATTAGTTTTAACCGATTGAAATTTTTTCGTTTTCCTCTGTTTTTATGATTTGAACTTTAGGATAGCAACCTTAGGATTGTGAATGTGTATATTGTTGATTATTGCTATCATGGATGTGATTTTGGCTGTGTGGAACATGAAGAACAAGTTGTTTGATTGGAATGCTCTTTGTTTTTTAAGTTATTATGTTTGAAAGTGTTATGCTCTGTTGGATTAAAATTTCAAACTTTCACTTTCCATGATTCACATTGAATGCTTGCAAAATGATGAAGTTTAATTTGTTTATTTGAAGCCATTACCAATTGCAACTGAAATCTTTGCTGTGAATTTGACTGACTCTTTTAAAGGAATGTCTTTTGATTTTGCATGCAATTAGGTTAATCATATGCTTCAATGTTCTTCATGTATTATTGGTTGCAATAAGGCATCATTGAATTAGATGTTCTTCTTTAAACTAACTATTGTTGTTTGACTTTTCAGATGCCTCGCACCAATTATACTGCTGGCCTTTCTCGTGCCTCTAGCTCACGAGGAGAAGGTAGGGGGAAGAGGGTTCGAGACGAACCCCATTACGACCCCATAAGATTCAAGAGTGCTCAAGTTGCTGCGAAATATGAGGCCCTCAAGAACTGCAACTTTGTTTTAGAGAGACCAGTTGAGCTCCGACTTGTAGAATATGATGAGTTCAACTTGGAGATTACTAGGCGTCGATGGTGGAGGATGGCAGAGCCAGACAGACTATTTGACCCAGAGCTGGTCCTGGAATTCTACGCCAAGGCCATTGGGGAACCACATGGCAGAGTCGAGAGGAGATCTTATGTACAGGGTAGATGGGTGACATATACAGCAGCCACACCCACCACCACCAGCTGACATTCCATTATCATTTCACGTGGAGAATCTGTATTGACAAAACTCCACCACTTACAGAGGGATGGTCTACCTCCAGAATTATTTGTGTCAGATCAGGCCAGATCCCTACTCAGGCATGACACCAGATCATTTTCAGACATATTTGCAGTGGCCTGGGGACAGGCCTATTTACCCAGGAGGAGGTGGACCACCAGCAGCTGGTGATGGAGATGCACAGGATGAGGATTTCCATGATGCAGAGGAGGACGAGGATTGATATCATTTTTCGGTTATTTCTTTTCTTTTCGGTTTTTTTTCCTTTTTCCTTTTATTTTCTCAATTTGATTTTGTTTTATGTTTTATTTTTGTTAAAAAAATATTTTAAAATGGATTCCCTTAGGTTAGGATTAGGTAATTTAGGATTAGGATTAGGAAATAAAGATTGAATTGAATTCAATTTAATTTTTCAATGCTAATACAACCAAACTGACTGAATTAGGAAAGAAAAAGGAATTAAGTTGTGAATTCATAATCAATTAGGTTTAGATTCTTGTACAGGAAAGATTAATTGGGTCAATAGTTGTTCAATAAGTGATTTCATCAAGGAATCTAGCCTAAGCCTGTGAGTATAAAAAACTAAACACTTTGAGAGATTTCACTGTTTTTGTCAACTCTTATTGCTTGAGTTTCTTAATCTTATTCTGCACATGAAAAACATAGAAATGATCAAGGCAACTTTCATATATATTAATTGCTCAGTGCGAGAAAGCCAACCCATGAAAATTTTTTCCAATTCTTTGTAACCCATTTGAGCTTTAATGTTTCTTTCCTTATGCACCCCAGCCAAATTAATGTCTATATCCTGTCCCTTACACACTTTTGATAGAGATCATAGGTGCAATTCTGATAGAATGGGTGATTGGTTGGTTATCTGAAAAGTAAAAAAAGCAGGCACAAGCAAGCAAGGAATTCACTCCCTCAAGTATATATAAAAAAGGGTGTGTAGTTCAAAGTTGAATAAAGAAGGGAGTGGATTACCAAACAAAAAGAGGCCAATTGAATGATACAAGTCAAGAATGTAATGGAGAATTGAGAGAAAGTTTGAGAAATGGTGAAACCGCAAATATGCTCTCTATTCTAGTGTTTCTTTGAATATCCAGAAAAACCATGAGTTCTTGATAGCCCAGCCTCGTTATAACCCAAGAAAAGACCTTTTGATCTATGATAATATTTTGTTTGAATATTAACAGGAAATGACTGGCAATTCTAGTTGTTTAATTTCAGTGAAATAATTGAGGGAAAACACTCACCTGTGAAAATGAGAGTAATTCCTTGATTGATCACGAAATTGTTTCAGCTAATGTTCTTAAAAGATCCGATTGTGCTTTTATCTCTTCCTTTTGACGATTGAAAACATTACTTATTTCTAATTTTGATCTGACTTTTGCAATGTGACAGTTGTTGAAGCAAAGGAATTTGAATTGTTTTCTCTGTAGAAACCACAGGAAACACTAGAAGGGGGTTGAATAGTGTTTTATAATTTCAAACAAATTTTCTTGGAAACCTTTTCACAAACAGAGTTTAACTAAAGTTTTGAACAACTTACTGAAATTGGCGTTTTCAGAGACTTCCTGAAATGCTTTAGCAGGTTCAAAAGACAGTGTTGAAAGCTTGTTTTATAAAGCGTTTGAGATAGATTTAAGTTTGAGCTTATAAAACTGATTATTCAGAACCCTTCTGTTAGCTCAAATAACAAATATAAAGAGGTAAAGGTTGAGAAAACTTAGCCAAGAATTTATCCTGGTTCACTCACTAACTCAGTGAGCTACGTCTAGTCCCAGTGCAACATGCAACTGGATTTTCCACTAACTGATCAGTTACAAGTATTCTTTGACCCCAACCTCTTCAGGCTAGATACCAAGTATTGTTTGTACACAGCCTCTCTAGGCTAAACCACTAAGTATTCTTTGGACACAACCTCTCCAGGCTAAACAACCAAGAATTGTTTGTTCCTCCAAGCCTCTTCAGGCTCTCAGACACTTTTCAGTGTTTACAAAGAATTTTGTTTAAGTCCCTGAAGAACTTAAACTCAAATGATCTTGTACAAGGAATTAACTAATTATAGCTCAGGATACAAATGAGATTTTCAATGTACAAAATATTAGAGAGTTGCAGCTAAAATTTTGCAGCTTGTTGGCTTGATGTTGTAAATTCTTTTTGAGCTTGGCCGACAGCTTCAAAGTCTTTCATGAAGCTTTATATAGGATGGCACCTTGAGTCCGTTGAAGATTGAAGAATACACCATTGTGAGATAGCATTAAATTCTATTAAAGACATTGTGAGACAATCTCCAAAAGAGCTTCTGACTTTGTGTTGCAGGTGTGCAGTCTGTGACACAGATCTGACACGTACAACAGGTTCCCTTTTAAGGTAATATGATTTTGATAGCATAAAGGGTCTCTGAAAACATTCTTTAAATGGAAGAAACTTGCAGAAGACGTTTGAGGATTCATTAAAGTCTTTAAGCAAAAGGCCTTTAGACTTTAGTCAAATGCTATGTGGTAGGTCTTCAACAGTTCTTTTTATATCATGCATTGTAACACTTCAGAAGGTTGAACAGACTTCAGCAGGTCTTTGTTCTTCAGAGAGTTTCTCTTATCAGCAGGTTCAACTTCGGAGAGTTGGAATATATCAGAGGGTTGCTCTTTAGAAAGATTGTTGAAACATTTAAACACATTTCCTTCAAGTGAAACTGTTCTTAAAGAATATAGTCCTTTAAACCAAATTTGTTATCTATTAAGACTTAGGATTTGTGAGACTTTAAACATTATTAATTTCCTTAATAATATTTTGATACTCAACATTCTCCCCCTTTTTAATGATGACAAATTTGGTTTTAAAAAGAAACTTAGCAAATATCTAAAGGGAAATAAAAGTGAAAGTTTAGAATGTACTCCCCTTATTTCTGATACTTGTTCTGTATACTTTTGTTCCCCCTGAAACATAGATTTCTTCCAAAAATATATTTGACTTCAGATTTTGTTTCCTAATACTTCCTTTTTAACTCCTTTTCTTTTTATTAAAATTTCTTTTCTTTTTAATACTCCCCCTTTTGTCATCAGTCAAAAGGGTGAACGGAAAACACAGGGATTTGAATGAGTTATAACGAGATTACTGAAGTGTTTCAGAGATATAAATTTAAGGTAGGTAAGCAATTAAATTTAGAAAGATATCACAATTAATGCAATCATTACCAATCATCAGAGCATCATAAATACGCAGAGAGTAATTTTAAAAATAGTACATAGTCATATCAAGCACTTAGCTTTAAAATTTCCGAGAGGGTAAGCAAGAAGATGAAGAGAATCAAGCATATGGTCAGGGTGCAGAGGAAATAAATGGATTCCCTTCCTTGTTATGATCGTTTTGCGAAAACACGAATAAAGGCATTAAAGGTACTGAAACGAAAGGTCGTACCTTATTAGGATTACAAACGAGGTAAGAATAGCCGCGTCTCTATTGGTATCCACGCCAACAGCCGTACTAGGAAACCCTCCTCAACTCTGCTAGTAGCCTTAGAGAGTAAAAAGCGATTGCTCATGTGTGTAGGGTAATGCATCTCATGCTCTATTTATAGAGTGGAGGCTAGGGTTTTACCCCCTCACTCACTTAACCCTCATACTTATGGGTCTGGCCCATTATGTTATAATAATTCTAATTAAATTAGAATTATTATTCTTTTCCTAGTGGCTTGTTGTATGCGTGTGACCCAATCGGATTTTAATATTTGGTTATGATATTAAAATAAAACCCTTTTATATTTAATATCATAAATAGTGAGCGGTATCTAACAACACATCACTATCCAAATATTGAGATTATCAATAACTTTGGTAAATCCTATTTTATGATAATAATTTATATGATCTGTCCCTTTGTCCAAATATCTAATTGAACACAAGAGCATGGATTGTGTCAACCTTGTATAGTTCAATTTATATTTTCTTAATGCCCAAGTAGACTGTACAGAAAATAAATATCTCATATTTGTCCTCCTGAGCATGGTTATGCATTTTGCAGTCTCACTTTTTCAAGAGGCATACAGATATAACTCATGTTACATAGGAGGGACAAATCCCATCTAGGGCACTCATATTCCACCACATAATTTATTACACGTCCGAAAACCAACTTTATGATTACCCTGTTACAGGTAACGTTTGATGATAATTAAAACATATAATTCCTTATATAGGAATCGTAGTGATTTCAGGTCGAAGGACTTCATATAACACTTATCAATTTAAGAAACGTTCATGACACTTATGTAACAATCCATGCAACGTTCTTAAGGTGGGTCTGTCCAGTACACCATTACTCTTAATGTGTACCTAAGTGAGCACATGATATCTCATATCGATGATCTGTGAGATGTGATCATCAATGAACTCACACACTAGTCTAAATGCATCTTTTTCCTAAGATGATAATTGACTAGGGACTATTTAAGAATAGTTCTTCATAAGATCTCACGATCAAGTCATCTACTTGATTTCTTATGAAGTTTACGCTTACTATTCTAAAGACAATAATTATATTCTAAAAGAATTAATAAAATGAAATACCTTTATAAAATAATAATATGATACAAGTGATGGATGTTCAAAAACATATAGGTCTCTAGTGCATACACTAACAATCTCCCACTTGCACTAGAGCCATTCAGACATAACTCTAATGCCTAATGATCTAGTGTGCCCTTCATGCTTCTGCTGCACAAGGGGTTTTGTTAATGGGTCTACAACATTGTCATCTATATGCACGTTGCATATCTTCACATCTCCCCTATCAATGATTTCTCGGATGAGATGGAAACGTCTAAGTATATGTTTGGATCGTTGATGAGACCTGGGTTCCTTGGCTTGTGCAATAGCCCCATTGTTATCACAATAAAGACTTATAGGATCCACAATGGTAGGAACTACTCCAAGTTCAATAATGAACTTCCTGATCCAAATGGCCTCTTTCGCAGCATTTGAGGCCGCAATATACTCAGCTTCTGTGGTAGAATCAGCAACTGTTTCCTGCTTTGAACTCTTCCAGCTCACAACGCCACCATTCAAACAAAACACATAACCTGACTGCGATCTTGAATCATCTTTGTTGGTTTGGAAGCTAGCATTGGTGTAACCCTTTACAACTAGCTCCTCCTCACCTCCATATATCAAGAATGAATCCTGAGTTCTTCTTAAGTACTTAAGGATGTTCTTGACAGCTGTCCAGTGACCTTCACCGGGATCAGACTGGTATCTGCTAGTCATGCTCAAAGCATATGATATGTCTGGTCGAGTACATAACATGGCATACATGATAGATGGTATAGAAGATGCATAAGGAATCTTACTTATGCGATCTCTCTCTTCTTTACTGGAAGGAGATTGAGCCTTAGATAGGCTTATACCATGTGACATAGGCTAAAATCCCTTTTTAGAATCTTGCATGTTAAATCGTTTTAACACTTTGTCTATGTATGTACTTTGATTTAAGCCAAGCAATCTTCGAGATCTATCTCCATAGATCCTAATACCTAACACATAGGTTGCTTCGCCCAAATCTTTCATAGAAAAACAATTTCCTAACCAAGTCTTTGTAGACTGAAGTGTAGGAATGTCATTTCCTATGAGGAGTATGTCTTCTACATACAAAACCAGAAAAACCACTATGTTGTCACTAACCATTTTGTAGACACAAGGTTCATCTTCATTTTTAATGAAATCAAACTTCTTAACAACTTCATCAAAACGAAGATTCCAGCTTGTAGAAGCTTGCTTTAATCCATAAATGGATCGTTGCAACTTACATACCTTTCCAGCATTTTCAGGTATAACAAAACCTTCAGGTTGTGTCATATACACATCTTCAAGAAGACTTCCATTTAGGAAGGTTGTCTTGACATCCATTTGCCAGATTTCATAATCATGGTAAGCTGCAATAACAAGCAAGATCCGAACAGATTTAAGCATGGCATATGGGGAAAAGGTTTCATCATAGTCTACATCATGAATTTTCTTGAAACCCTTAGCCACCAACCGTGCTTTAAAGGTACTTACATTACCATCCATGTCAGTTTTCCTTTTGAAAACCCACTTGCACCCTATGGGCTCGGGTAGCTCAATCAAGGTCCATACCTTGTTAGTGTACATGGAATCCATTTCAGATCTCATAGCATCAAGCCATTTCTCAGATTCTGGACTCAAAAGAGCTTCTTGGTAAGTCACTGGTTCATCTTGATCCATTAGCAATACATCCCCTTCCTGAGACACAAGGAAACCATATCTCTCAGGTTGGTGACGTACCCTATCTGACCTACGCAAGTCTTGCGCTACTTGAGCAAGTGGCTCCACAACACTTTGTGGTATCTGCTCTTGTTCCATTATTGGCTCATTGCCACTCCGTGGTACTTGAATTTCTTCAATTTCTACTTTCCTCCCACTTATTTTCTTAGAGATAAATTCTTTCTCTAAGAATACAGCAGTCCTAGCGACAAACACTTTGCCTTCGCTAGGATTATAGAAATAGTAACCCTTAGTTTCTTTTGGGTATTCCACAAATAAGCATTTATCTGATTTGGGTCCTAGCTTTTCTGAAACTTGGCGTTTCACATAAGCTTCACAACCCCAAATCTTCATAAAAGAAATACTAGGTCGTCTCCCAGTCCATATCTCATATGGTGTCTTTATGACAACCTTAGATGGAACACGGTTTAGTGTGAAGGCTGTTGTTAACAAAGCATGACCCCAAAAGGAGTCAGGGAGATCAGAATGACTCATCATGGATCGAACCATATCCAATAGGGTTCGATTTCTCCTTTCTGAAACACCATTCCATTGAGGTGTTCCAGGAGGAGTGAGTTGGGATACTATCCCACACTCTTTTAGATAGTCTTCAAATTATTGGCTCAAGTATTCTCCACCTCGATCTGATCGAAGTGTTTTAATAGTCTTTCCAAGTTGGTTTTGTACTTCATTCTTAAATTCCTTGAACTTTTCAAAGGATTCAGATTTGTGTTTCATTAGATACACAAATCCATATCTACTGAAATCATCAGTAAAAGTGATGAAGTATTGAAAACCTCCTCTAGCCATTGTGCCCATGGGCCCACATATATCACTATGTATAAGACCAAGAAGATCACCGGCCCTTTCACCTTTTCCAGTGAATGGGGTTTTGGTCATCTTCCCCAATAAACAAGATTCACATGTCTTAATTGATTCAAAATCAAATGAGTCCAAATAGCCATCTTGGTGGAGTTTGGATATGCGTTTCTCATTTATATGGCCTAGGCGACAATGCCAAAGGTAAGTTGGGTTCAAATAATTTGTTTTGACCCTTTTAGAATTTATGTTATAGATAGGAACTTCGAAGTCGAGAACATATAATCCATTGTTTAATTTTGCACAACCATAAAACATATCATTTAAATAAATCAAACAACTATTGTTTTTTATTATAAATGAAAAACCATTCTTGTCTAAACAAGAAACAGAAATAATATTCCTACTAATGGCTGGCACAAAATAACAATTATCTAATTCAATAACTAGCCCAGTTGGCAAAGTTAAATAATAAGTTCCTACGGCTAAAGCAGCAACTCTTGCTCCATTTCCGACTCGCAAGTCGATTTCGCCTTTAGCCATTCGTCTACTCCTTTTTAGATCCTGCACATTCATGCAAATGTGAGATCCACATCCAGTATCTAATACCTATGATGCAGAAGTAGATAAATTGACTTCTATAACATAAATACCTGAGGTGGAAGTCTCACTTCCCTTCCTTTTTATCTCCTCCAGGTACTTTGCACAGTTTCTTTTCCAATGTCCTGATTGGCCACAATGGAAACATTTTCCTTCCTTAGCTATCCCACCAGTAGGCTTCAAAGCAGAGGTACTAGGCTTGTCTTTGCCCTTGTCCTTTGATTTGAAATAGGGCTTCTTGAACTTCTTCTTGCCCTTGCCTTTTGCAGGTTGGACCATCAATATGGCCTTCATTTTACCTTTATTAATGTTTTGCTCAGCTGTTCTCAACATGTTTAGCAATTCTGGCAGTGGTTTGTCAAATTCATTCATGTTGTGGTTCATGACGAATTGACCATAGCTGTCTGGAAACGATTGCAAGACAAGATCAGTGGCCAACTCTTAGCCTAATGGGAATCCAAGCCTTTCTAGGTTTTCAATGTATCCAATCATCTTGAGTACATGAGCACCAACAGGATTTCCCTCTGCCAGTCTACATTGATAAAGTGCCTTTGAGACTTCAAATCGTTCATGCCTAGATTGGCCTTGATAAAGTCTCTTTAAATGTACGATCATATCGTACGCATCCATATTCTCATGTTGTTTTTGGAGTTCAGCATTCATGGTAGCAAGCATAAGGCATCCTACATCGAGAGCATCATCCAGATGCTTCTTAAAAGCATCTTTGTCAGTTTTCGAAGCTGTTGTAGCGGGTGTTTCAGGAATGGCCTCTTTCAGGACATAAACTTCTTTTCATGCCTAAGGACAATCCTTAGGTTTCTGTACCAGTCTAGAAAGTTAGTTCCAGACAGTTTGTCCTTCTCAAGGACAGATCTCAGTGACAGGTTAGTTGTTGTGTTTGTTGCCATGGTTATCTATTAACAGAAAACTATGCAAATAAGTATCATATAACAAACATATTCAACAAGGTCTTTATTCAAATATGCCTCCCACTATTTTGATTCAAAATAAGTACCCTCTATATAAAATCAGAAAATCCCATCACTAGATTTTCTATTGGGCCAAGATCCATATTTCACCTAATTTTAAGTCAGCTTTGGCTGATCGCTTAGAAAAGGCTATTTAGGTAGGAACACGCTTTCCAATTGTATCTCATACAACTCTTGGATATATACAGTTAGGTGAATAACTCTTATTCTAATTCATCTTATGAATTAATGCCTAACTTAGTGCCTCTAGGTTCTTCAATCCTATTGAATATACCTAGTTAAGTCAAAAACCCAATGAATAACAGTCGGGTATTACTTTTTATCCTATCACGTTTTACTAAAATAGATAAAGGTACCCTGCTTTGACAGACCCACACTTCATCGCCTCTAGTCTTAACGAGTGTTATTCATTGGAAGGCAAAACAGACTTAATATTCTCTTTGAGGGATTTGATCATTTTAATTTTATTCGTTGTTAAACCATTTAACATACAAGCATGCATCTCATATAAATACATGATATGGTTATGGCCTCCTAAAATTTTAGTACAAAATTACATCACATATAATCTTGAAGTCTCCATCCACATGTCTCCACATGCTCCTTTGACTCCATGCTCTTCCCGGTTACATTACATAACAAGAAGAAACCTCGTTTTAACATACGAGGGGATAGAGATGATAAGAGAATTACAAGAGGAATGTTTAGAGGTAAGGCACGACACGCAGGTCATATTTAAATTAAAACAACTAAGGCCATAACCAACCATCATGCGAATTCAACATCCATTGATTGTAAAACGAGTGATATAATAAGATGTATATATATTAAGCGAGGTTTGATTATGCGCATACAAAATAAAACATTACGCAGTGTCTCAAAACAAAAACTGGATTTGATAAACACTCAACCAATCATCAATAAGTGTCTCGCATCAAACGAATACTTCACGAACCGATAAACGAGTAAGTCCCTCGTATCATTTGAATACGCTATTGTCAGCAAATTGATAAGTGGCATGTTTATCGCAGCCAATATTTGAGTCAAGACAAGGTTTCAACAATTGAACCTTTTGATGCCCAAGACATGAACTCTTTCATGTTCCTTAGGACCCTCCAACATGAGAACATATAAACATATATATATATATATATATATACATCGCACATAAAACAATCAATAAAGGGAACAAATAAACTGATTCTGAAAGCTGCGCTTCACTTGCGCTTTACCTGCGCTTCACCTGTGCAAGTATCAGAATCAAAATACGTAAACTGCGCTTTAGTCTGCGTTGCAGCGCAGGTTGCAGCCCAGATATCAGCACTACGTTTTTAAGCAAAAAAACAACAAAAAAAATCATAATCTTCACAAGATTAAAAGCCTAAAACGTGTTTATCGTAAATCAATGCTCTGATACCAATTGAAGGGAATCAAGCATATGGTCAGGGTGCAACGGAAATAAATGGATTCCCTCCCTTGTTATGATTGTTTTGCGAAAACACGAATCAAGGCATAAAAGGTACTGAAACGAAAGGTTGTACCTTATTAGGATTACACACGAGGCAAGAATAGTCGTGTCTCTATTGGTATCCACGCCAACAGCCGTACTAGGAAACCCTCCTCAACTCTGCTAGTAGCCTTAGAGAGTAAAAAGCGATTGCTCATGTGTGTAGGGTAATGCATCTCATGTTCTATTTATAGAGTGGAGGCTAGGGTTTTACCCCCTCACTCACTTAACCCTCATACTTATGGGTCTGACCCATTATGTTATAATAATTCTAATTAAATTAGAATTATTATTCTTTTCCTAGTAGCTTGTTGTATGCGTGTGACCCAATAGGATTTTAATATTTGATTGTAATATTAAAATAAAACCCTTTTATATTTAATATCATAAATAGTGAGCGGTATCTAGCAACACATCACTATCCAAATATTGAGATTATCAATAACTTTGGTAAATCCTATTTTATGATAATAATTTATATGATCTGTCCCTTTGTCCAAATATCTAATTGAACACAAGGGCATGGATTGTGTCAACCTTGTATAGTTCAATTTATATTTTCTTGATCCCCAAGTAGACTGTACAGAAAATAAATATCTCATATTTATCCTCCTGAGCATGGCCATGCATTTTGCAGTCTCACTTTATCAAGAGGCCTACAGATATAACTCCTGTTACATAGGAGGAACAAATCCCTTCTAGGGCACTCACATTCCACCACATAATTTATTACATGTCCAAAAACCAACTTTATGATTACCCTATTACATGTAATGTTTGATGATAATTAAAACATATAATTCCTTATGTAGGTATTGTAGTGATTTCAGGTCGAAGGACTTCATATAACACTTATCAATTTAAGAAACGTTCATGACACTTATGTAACAATCCATGCAACGTTCTTAAGGTGGGTCTGTCCAGTACACCATTACTCTTAATGTGTACCTAAGTGAGTACATGATATCTCATATCGATGATCTGTGAGATGTGATCATCAATGAACTCACATACTAGTCTAAATGCATCTTTGTCCTAAGATGATACTTGACTAGGGACTATTTAAGAATAGTTCTTCATAAGATCTCACGATCAAGTCATCTACTTGATTTCTTATGAAGTTTAAGCTTACTATTCTAAGGACAATAATTATATTCTAAAAGAATTAATAAAATGAAATGCCTTTATAAAATAATAATATGATACAAGTGATGGATGTTCAAAAACATATAGGTCTCTAGTGCATACACTAACAGAAGATGCATAACAAAGTATAGAACACAAAGACTTTTTGAAATTTGGCAACTAAAAACTGCTGGTTCTCTTAAGCTTAGGCTTTTCCTCTTTAATGTGCACCAGAGCAGCATGTAATTGCCTCATCAAGGATTGGAGTCTCAGGTTCTTGCTTCTTAGTCTCTGAATCTCTCTTTCACGAATCATGAAGTCTTGTGTAGGATCAGCTTCTATGAAGACAAATGTAATATGCTTCCAAATAAACTCCTTTCTTCAAAAACCAACAGAAAACCCATATTCAGCAGGGTTGACTACTTGGTGAGTAAAGACAGTAGGAGGATACACCACTGTAGCCCAATCTTCAATACTGTATTCATCAAGAAGATGTTTGGAACCAGGAAAAGTTCCAGGAAACCAGGTCTTGTATTCTTGAATCGAGAAAGCGTTCTTGGTCATACAATCAACAAAATCATACCTCGTACCAGAGCATGAACCTTCCTTTTCTCTTTCATGCCAATAAGATTTCCATATCCAGTCTCTATAGGAATGATCAAATCCAACATAAGCTTCAGCAACTTCAGGCATTCTTTCCCATTCTTCAGCAGTCATGGGTTCTGGATCTTCTAAGTATGCCGAGTAGAACTTAGGTGATTTGTTTTTGTCATTCACTCCTTCACCAAAGGGCAGCTTTGGAACAATTTTGTCTGGTTTCCAATAAATTTTTGTTGAGGGCTTCATGGTGAGGTGTGTTGGAGGCTTGAACCCTCTGCAACCAGCATTTTCAGCAACATACTTGGAGTATACCTTAGCTTCCATGTTAAGATGTCTGATGAGGATCCAATCTTCAGCAGGTATTCTTACTGCATCAGGAGAATCACCATCAATCCTCTTCCAGTAATGCCTTGGTTGATCCACTCCTTGTCTGATCTTTTCTATCTGATCAGACCCTTCTTTTGAACCCTTGGCCTTTCTTCTCGTTATTGCATCTTCAAGAGTGTCCAAATGCAAACCAGTTTGCCTGGGTGGATGCAGTGGCAAATGATCTTTAAAATACAGTAGCTCCTCATACAAGTTTGGAAACTTGGGTAATCTGTTCCTTTGAGCTTAAGCATTCTGATAGAATTTGTGTGGGAACTCAACACATTTTAGCAAGTCTTCAAAACTGAGTATGGGCATAACTTTGTCAAAAGTTGGCCTTCTTGAGATATCCCTAGACTTGGGCTTCCACAGAAACTCTCTTGGAGATAAATCACCTTCATACACAAATGAACCTTTTTATTTCCACACAAACTTTCCTTTGGTGTTCCAATCAACATTTGACAAAGTAGGTATCAGCTCCAGTTGATTTTGCATTCCCTCATCAGTGAGATCAACATTAAAGGGTGATGGAGGTTGAGGACTTGGTGAAGATGGATCATTAACCTCAGAAGGTTCAGTCCTTAAGGGAATAGCAGAAATAGGTTCAATTACAACAACATCTTGAACATCCTCCATTGATTTATCAGCATTAGGTTATGCAACCTTTTCACTGTCAGCTAGTACAAAAACCTTATTTCCACTCGGAACTTCAGTAACAATAACTTCAGCAGGTTCACCTATGGTGTTGTCAGCAGGTGCAACCTCTTCAACCTTATCAGTAGTAGGTTGGATGACTTCTTCAGTAGCAACAATAGGTTTTTCAACCATAGGAGTAACAGGTTCTATATCCTCTGCAACTTCAACATCAGCAGTTGCAGGAGTTTCATCAGCAGGTGGATCAGACCCCTTTTCAGTTGCTTCTACTACCTTCACTGGGACCTTGGAAGGACTAACATCATCTTCCAAGTCAGCGGGATCAAGATTGTCAAAGAGTACCTTGGTTTTCTTGTAGGGTTTCTCTACAAGTACAGGCTTCAAGGCTGCTTCCTGAAGCTTTCTTTGATATAACTTGGATTTGGTGAAATCATATAGGACAAAAGGTGTAGGAGGTTTGATTTTTCTCTTCACAATCCTCTCCCTCTTAAGGTTTAGAACCTCCTAAGACCTTGCTTGCTGTAGAGCCTCCTGAAAAATCACAGTATCATCTGAGGGGATGGACTTGCTCCTTGTGATCATTGTAGCAGGGGCAAGAGCTTCCTCTCTCACAGGTGATAACAATCTCCTGTGCTTATATCTTGTAGCTTTGGAAGGTCTCTTCCTTTTTCTTCCAGCAGCTCTTTCAAACTCTTCATCCTCAATCATAGCCTTTTGTGCTGCTTCAGCTAAGGCTCTATCATTCTCCTCTTGTTCTTTTCTTTTTCTTTCTTCTTCCTCATCAAGAGCAGTGGCAATTTCTACTACCTTCTAAATCTCAGGGTCTAGATGCATAGAAGCTAGAGGCTTAATATTGAGTGATTCTGAAGAACTTCCAACCACAACTTCATCCATCATAATCGATCCCTTGGGAGTCAAGGTAGGATCAACAGCATCAGCAGGTACCTCAGTAGCGTAAACCACAATTTCAGGAGGTTCATTGTGAACCTTTTGAACAGGTTCAAGTTCTTGTTGTGTGTTTGCTTCAGCTACTTTTTCAGATGGAGTAGCCTTTTGGTATGAAGCCTCCACTTCTCTTACCCGTTCAAGATCAGCAGGGGTAAGAATCTTCTGTGAAACCTTGGTTCTTACTTTCTTCAGCAACTTCTTCTCAGGAGTAACCTCTGTAGATTTAAACTTTTCTCTCCTTGTATCTCCTTGAAGCTCATCCTCAAGGATTTCTATGACTAATTTCTGGAACTTCTCAGCAAGTTCCTTTTTCCTCTTGTGCTCAGGTTTCTTCAAATTAATCCTTATCTGCTTGACAGTGGTTGCATTGAAGAAACTAAGGGGTTTGTGGTCAAAATGATTATCAACAGGTACCTTGTGATGCATTAAAATCTTCATTATCAAGGTATTGTGAGGCAGGTTCGCAGCCGAATCTCTTGCCCTCCTAGTCATGCCATATAGAATGACCCACAGCAGATTTATCTTCTTTTTCTGAAGAAGATGGATAACACAGAATCTCTTAAGTTCAGAGACATGATCCTTCCCACCTCCTTTAGGGATAATGCGGCACTCCAAAATAGCAAACAAAAGCCTGGGAATATCTAGCATCCCAGTCCCGTTATAGTTTGATGGATCTACAACTCTAAACAACATCTTGTTGAACTTTCCAGCTCCACCATTTTTAGCTTCCCAGTCTGGTATAAACACAACACCTTCAGCCTTCACACCCATCACTTGCTCCAGAACTCCATTATCAATCACAATTTCATGACCCATCACATTGGCCTTCAGATAAACCCTTATGTTACCTTCCACCTCTCTAACACTTCTCCAAAACTCATAAACACTAGCCTCGTGCCATCCACAGTCAATCACATTGAAGAACGACAGCCATCCAACACTCCTGAAGTAATCGGTGAGGTCAAAACCATTCTCAGCAAGGCTTTGAAAGTTGATTCACCTTGATGGGACAATCTTCCCACCAGCTTTGGAAGGCACAGAAACTTGCTTCTTGGATGCCATTGCAGTAACAGAGAGAAGCTTGAAGAAGTTAGATTCACTTTGGAGATTCTGACAACTTAAGGTGCGCAGAGAAAATTGACAACAAGGGGAAGCAAAAGAGAGTAACTATTGAATAGCTTCCCATGACGTATATATAGACTCAGGTAGCATTAATGATGGCAGTTACAGGCTGCGCAGACATAGGGAGTCGTGCGAACGTGCAGCTTCAGAGGATAGGTGAAAAGCCAACAGTCTCAGGTTGCCACGTCATTAAGTGACAATTTCAGAAAGTATGAGTGTTCAGCAGATACAAACATTTCAGAAGGTATATATTCAGCAGACACAAGAGTTTCAACAAGTTCATGCATATTTTAGAAAGTCACATATAATATATTTTTCATAGATTTCAAGTAAGCCATATAATCTCAGGTAATCTAATTTTAATAATAAACAGTGTTACCAGCTGAGATACTTAGGGATAGAATCTTTATTTGCTGAGACTCAACATTGTTTCCAGAGATGCCTTTGTTGCTTCAGCAGATTAAGTTGAAGGCTTTTGGAACATAGACCTTCTTTTCATTTAGAGTTCCTCTCATCCATTTCTCTGTAGTGATTTTGGGAGTTTTCTTTGATTTGCTTAACAAATCTGCAAGAGAAATGATAAGGGATTTTGGTACCCATATTTTCTTGGGTCCACCAGGGTCAATTACAGGTACAGGTTCCTCTTCCTGTTTACATTCAGATTTAAATAATCTGTGTTTATCACAATGAGGACATGATAAGATTCTGGCAAGCGTACCAAATTCCAGCAGTATAATAGTAAGTATGAGTTATCGTATCCACAGGGAACGGTTCACTTCGTATATGTTAGTGATCAGACTATCAAGTAAGGAACTTATTTTTTGGTGATTAATGTGCAGAAAATAACTTGGATAAAGTAAATGAGAAAATAAAATAGAGTAAGATAGCTTTACTTGGATTAGGATTGAACTTTGTATCATCGCACCCCGCATATATATGAATTCCTATATTAATTATGAATATATTTCTATGATACCTTAGCCAACTCTATTGTTTTACCCCGGGGTCTCGGTAGTAAAACACTCGACGGTAATCCATGTGGGTTCTCCCAGGCGACAAACTACCACGGCTTGATTGTTCTAAGGGTCAATTGTTAAAACTATCAATTCACTGCATATTCCTATAGGGACTACTATGAAGAGGCTGTCACATTCCATCTTCAATCATCGATTCCCCCTATATTCCTATAACAATTACTATGAGTATTTTTACCAATTAGAGTTCAAGTTTCCTTTGGGCCAGGCTCCCCCAAACTCGCTGTTAATCCGGAAATCTCTATCACATACTATCCTAGAATTAACCTATAACTCCGGCACAAAGGCGGAAGCTACGCATTAAGTAAAGCATAAAAATACTGATATCATAGAATAGGGATTCATAATTAAACACGAGAATTCACATACATTTGGGGATTGAATCAACTACATTCAATCCAATTGGAGAGTTTAGCTACGCATGGTAGCCATTACAAACTAGTGAAGAATTTGTCACCTTCTTCAATCCTTGTATTGCTATCTTGGTAGCCCTTCGGGGTCTCCCTTGAACTTGAGCCCTAAACTCTATTCTAAACTCTCTACCAAACTGTATGCCAAAAACTACTCTCCCTTTTGATCTGTACAAAAGGTCCTATTTATAGACTTAGGAAAGCTATTTTAAATTTGGAAGAGATCTATCTTAATTTGAAATTTAAAAAGTTGATCCGTGTGCTGCGCTTCACCTACGCTGAGCGCAGGTGAAGCGTGAGTTCCAGAGTGATGCGCTCCAACCTGTGCTGAGCGCAGGTGGAGCGTGTAACACGCTGCAACCTTTCTTTGTTTCTTCATTTAGCAGCTTGATCTCTTGCTGATCTTATCCTTGCTTGCTTGGCTTTCCTTGTTTTCCCTTTTTGACTTGATTCTGTGTTTATCTTGTCTTGAATTCAAATTGAGAGAATTATCCTCAGAATCTTTGTTTAAATGGCTTCTGATCTTATCTTTATTTGTTCTCATTTAAACTCCAAATCTGCAAATATTCTCCACAATTAATGCTATCTTCTTTTCCAATTCAAATCTCTCATAAATCTGCACAAATCAACAAATTTCTAATCAAAATAGTACCAAATTCAAACTCAAACTAAATAATCACAATTATTACAATCTATACTATTACATTCTAGGATATTTTTTTCTACTGTTCATTGGCATTGTAGGTTTTTTTGGTAAAGTTGGACCCCTGTTGGGCTTCTATTTGCTTTGGGCTCTTTGTGAGTGAATCTCAAAGCCAATTGTGGGTTTTTTCATTGTTCATTAGCTTTGTAGTTTTTTTTTTCGTCCAAAAAATATTGAGTTTTTTTATCGGGTTGTACATTTACGTTGGACCGATTCATATACATTGTTGGTAATGACTTTATGAATTACATGTACCATTTATGAGACAGTCTTATTAACATGTACCCTTTACATATACCTTTTTTTCATTTTTTCAGAATTTTTAATTCTCTTTTTTATAAAGTTGTTTTTTTATAAACCACATTTATCATTCACGGGAGACAATCTTGCTCCTATTGTTTTTTTTTTCATTTTCATTTTCATTTTCTTTTTGTTTCTTTTCACAATTTCATTTATTATTATTATTATTATATTAAAACAGTTTCTCTCATTATTCGTTCATATTATTTTATTTCATTATAAAAGTGATATTTTATAAACCATGAGTATCCTCCGCGTGAAGCGGTTTTGATCCTACATTTTTTTCTTTTTTTTTCATACTTTAATTTTCTTTTTATTATTATATTAAAATAATTTATCTCATTATTTATTCATGTTTATTTGTTTCATTATATAAAAACTCACATTAAGGAATACAATAAATATGTTGATTTACGTTACTTTTAACATGATATTTCAATATATCATTTATCTTTTTATTTTATTCATTAATGTTTCATCTATTATCTCACTCGTCTATTTTATTTATCTATTCAATCTATATTAAAATTCCTATTTATCTCACTTTTAATTTTCTATTTTTTGTTATTATATTAATATATTTTCTCTTATTATTTGATCTCATTAATCTGTTTCATTACAAATATGATTTTTTTTTATAAATCACGGGTATCGTTCATAGGAGACATTCCTGCTCATACTATTTTCTCTTTTTTTATCACACTTTAATTTTTTTATTATTATATTAAAATAGTTTCTTTCATTATTCATTCATATCTATTTTCATTTCAGTAAAGTAATTTTTTTATAAACCACAGGAAGCAATCCAACTCCTGTCTTCTTTTTCTTTTTCTTTTTCTTTTTTAATTACATTTTAATTTTTATTATTTATAATTATTATATTGAAACAAGTTTTCTCATTATCCATTTATGTTTAGATATTTAATTACATAAAAACTCACATAAAGAAATACGATATGAGTTTATTTACATCAATTTTAATGTATTTTTTCAATATATTATTATCTCTCTATTTTATTCGTTAATGTTTCACTTATTATCTCTCTTATTTATTCTATCTTTCAATTTACTTCCATTCGCTCTATATTAAAATTATTCCCACAGTACACGTGTTATTTTCTTCATCTACGTTTTCTCAAGTTTTTTATTCTCTTTTCTGTAAAGTGATATTTTTATGAACCACATTTATCCTGCACGACAGACAGTTTTGCTCATGTTTTTTTCTTTTTCTTTTTGTTTTTTCCAAATTAATTTTTTATTGTTATTATATTAAAACATTTTCTTTCATTATCCATTCATATTAATTTATTTCATTATAAAAGTGATATTTTGATAAACCATGGGTATCCACTATCCTCCATGTGAAGCAGCTTTCCTCCAACATTTTTTTCCTTTTTTTTTATCACACTTTAATTTTCTTTATTATTATTATTATCTTAAAATAGTTTCTCTCATTATTTATTCCTATTTATCTGTTTCTTTACATGAAAACTCACATTAAGCAATACAATAAATGTATTGATTTACATTAAATTTAACATGATATTTCAATATATCATTTATGTCTTTATTTTATTCATTAATATTTTCATTTATTATCTCACTTATCTATTCTATTTATCTATTTATTCTATATTAAAATTGCTCATCCATAACACGTGTCATGTTTTCTCATTTCCATTTCTTTAATTTTATTATTAGCAATACAGTAAAGTGATTTTTTAACGAACCATATAACTATCTTCCATGTGAGGCAATCATTCTCCAGTCGTTTTCTTCTATTTTTCTTTTTATTTTTTTATCACATTTTCATTTTCATTTTCATTTTTTATTATATTAAAATAATTATCTCTCTATTTTATTCATTAATGTTTTCACTTATTATCTCTCTTATTTATTCTATCTACTCTATATTAAATTTTTTTGCTCAATACATATGTCGAATTTTCTCACATTCGTTATTTATATTTGTTTTAGATTTTTTTATTCTCACTTCAGTAAAGTGATTTTTTTATGACCCCAAATACTCTCCACATGAGGCAGTGATGTTCCTTCAATGAACATACATATAATGGTGGGACTAACTCTTTCAACAACGGTTTTGTCCATACACTATATATATTTTAGGTGAATAAGATGAGAGATCTCAAATACCAATAGAATTTAAATTTATAATTACTTTTATGATGTCTTGATTTTTATAATTTTTATGGACAAAATTTCAAATTAGAATTATAAAATTTATAATTATTTTATTTTCTTTTACTTGAATACAATTATTATATTGTATTTTGATTTATTATATATTTAATATAGTACGTTTAAAAGTTAAAGAAAACTTTCAGTTATAGATTTAAAGTGATTTTTTTAATAAACTATAAATACCCTCCATCGGAGTTAGTCCTGCTCCGGTCATGAATATTAATATCATAGTGCGGTTAGCTCTCCCAATAATGGTTTTTTCCATACACTTTTATATGGTTTTGAAATGATTGCATTGTGAAATCTCAAAAGTGAATATATTTTAAATTTATTATATTAATGATGCATTTGTTATTATTTTCTATAAACATGATAACAATATGATATTCACATTCTACTAATTGATGTATATGAATGAGCATAACCCATAACCCAATGTTAGGCATTATGAATCTACGATTACAATGTTTTAAAAGTATAAGGATATAAAATAAAAGACTGTAAAAGTAAGAGACGGAGTATAAAGTTAACTGAAAGACATGAACGAAAAATTTGTTTTATCCAATATTAAAAAACATAATATTTTTTAAGATAGAAATATATTTAATTTTAATTTGTTTTTCTTACATTTTCATTATTTTATAAAAATAATTACTGTAATATTTAAATTATATATGAAAATTAAAAAATCGTGTTACCCGTGCAACAAATGTCATCTATTTGTTAATATAACTTTAATATTAATATTTGTGTTAATATTTGTAGATCGTGTAACAACATTATATTTTTTATTTTTTCTTCATTTTATAAGATTTTGTGATTTTCCTTTTCAATGTTTCTTTTTTCTAATGACGTATTTTATTATGTAGTTAATAAATGTCGTACGAGTTTTAACTTGAAATGAATGAGTTGGATTTAGCATAGATATAAAAATCGGACCAGACCGACCAAAAACCGGTCTAGTGACCGGTCCATATCGTGCTAAAAAACGGCTGGTTCCAGAACCGGTGGGAACCGGCCTAACCAGCCAAGAACCGGTGAAAACCGGTGTCATAAAACCAGTTGAACCGGCCAGTTTTCAAATTTTTTATTTTTTTACTTTTTTTTTTAATTTTTTGTATTTTTATTTAATCTAAAATATTTTTGTAATAAATAAGAATAAATTTTTAAGGATTGCACATAAATATTTATTATTTAGTCAATTATTATTAATTTTTATCTTATAATATATATAATAAGATCCTTTATATTTATTTATAATCTTATATATCTGGATTTTTTTTATAATTTTAAGTTATTTATTTTACTTAAAATATTATATAATATTAAAAATATATATTTAATTATTACCGGTTCGACCACGGTTGAACCATTGAACCGTCTACCGGTGCCTTCACCGGTACAATCACCGGTCCGATTTTAAAAACATTGGGATTTAGAGTCAAACCTTTACAATTGTGGTCACAATTATAGATCATTTATATACATATCAAGTAAGAAACATATTAAATGATAAATTAACAAAAAGATTACTTCCCAATTATTTTTATCAATTTATTTATTATTGGAATATAATTTTTTGTTCTTTTAGACATCGTACTAAACTCTAAGTACTCTAAATGGATGAATATTTCATTTATATATTAAAATAATTTTAAAATGTGATAGATGAAATAAACCTTTAATTTTACATCTATATGTAGTATTAAATTTATATTGAACAAGATTACATGTCATATTAATATTGATATGAATTATTGATTGTCAAACTGATATTGAAATACTAGAGGCTTTCCTGATAAAGTCTATAGGTAATACAATTGGAGATATAGTTTCCTTTGCATATCCTAATTTGCTATCAAATTTTGAAAACATTGAATTGTTTCAAGATAAAACAATTCTTGCTCCTACATTGGATGTTTACTCCATCAATGAATATGTCATGACATTATTTCTAGGAGAAGAAAGGATGTACTTGAGTTCTGATACTATATGGAAGGTGGATGAGGAAGTCGGTATTGAAGCTGATCGGTTGACAACTGAATTCTTAAATGATATTAGGTGCTCTGGGCTCCATGATCATAAGTTGATATTAAAGATTGAAGTGATTGTTATGCTAATGACGAATCTTGATATATCCGCTAGACTTTACAATGGAACTAGATTAATAGTTGATTAGTTAGGTTCTAATGTCATTGGAGAAACCGTTACTATGGAAACACATTTGGGAATAAAGGTATTCATTCATCGAATGAATTTAATTCCATCTGAAAATCTCACCCTATTAAAGTTTCAACAAAGACAGTTTACATTTTTCTTTGCTTTGTTATGACCATTAATAAAAGTCTAGGCCAGACATTGTCACATGTTGGTGTGTGTTTACCAAGGCCTGTTTTCTCTCATGGTCAATTATATGTTGTTGTATCTAGGGTTAAGTCTCAACAAAGACTTAGGATTCTTATATGTGATGACAACTTTAAGTGTTGTAATGTTACAAAAAAATATTTATTTTTTTACATATTATTTTTATTTATCTATCTCCTTACATTTTAAAAGTAAATTAACAAGTAATCAAGTAATGTCATGATCAATTTACATTAGGTGTCAAACTTTTAGAGTTACACCATCTAATAATTTTTTAAAAAATGTGAATTTGATTGATCCAACCGTTGAATGATATTATATTACGTTCATGATAATCTATATCAAATTTTAGATAATTTGAACATTCATAGATATGCGATCTAATAGTGTACTTTTACTTATATTTTTAAAACATATTATATGTTAAAATAAATTAGTTTGATGAAGAATGAATTTTTTTTGTCTTTGACTGGTAATCCCCCACAGACATAGATGTGGGTTTAATCTCGGGTCAAGGGTGATTAGGTAAAGCTCTTCTAAGAGTGGCGACTCCATGATTCTAACCCCTGACCTTGAAGGTAAAGTCCGTTTGGAGTCACAGTCCATCTCCACTGTGATCAACCATTGTCTGGTATGTAATATTATTATTTATTATAATTATTATAATATAATCTTCATTAACATGTACTAATCTAAATCTATTAATATGCTTAATAAAATAAGAGCTAATATAAAAAATGTTATTATAAGTAACAACCTTTATGAAAATATTTTCTTGAAAAGATTTTAACTTTTAACAAATAGAAATTATTTGACTAATGAATAATTTATTATCAAATTTTAATCGAAGATTATGTATTTATAATTCTGTAACGTTAGTTGAAAACTTTATTTTATTTTAATACGTGATCAAATCAAATTTGATCTTCATCTTTTAAACATTTTTTTAACAAAAAGAATTGATTAAAAAGAAAAGCATGAATTAGTTGTAACATGAAAAGAGGAAAATTTTATAAAATATGAAAAACAAATAATATTAAATATAAAATTAACTTATTTTGTCAAAAATATTTTAAGGTTACTAAAAATGAATTACAATATAAAAAATGTAAGTACATAATATTTTTATTTTAAAAATTCATTTCATTGATAAAAACATATTTTAATGATAATTTTCATACATTAGTTTTCATATATATCTTTATTTAAACTAAAACATTTAATTAAATATATATAATAAATTTTTTTATAATATAAAAAATGAATTATGCGATATTAAGATCCGTGCATCGCACGGGTAGAACACTAATTATTTACAAAATGGGATTATTTTGGGGCATAAATTACTATTTTACCCTTGATAAGTGCAGTAAAAACATAAGAATATATCATATAATTTGCACTTATCAAATACCCCTCAACTTAACTTCTTGCTTGTCCTCAAGCAAGAAAACCTTTTGCAATCAAAAATTAATTCAACCCTCTGTACAATTCTCATTAACAGATATAAGGTACAAATTGTCATCATCTCTTTGTTAGGCAGAAGTCACTTTCCAAATGTCAGAAAAAATCAGAATTAAGAGATGTTACCAATCCTCAATCAAATCATAATACAATCATCAGTTAAACTTTCTCAAAAATAGCAATTAAAGCAGTAAATGATAAACCAAGGAATTCTCTCATGCTCACGGGTAAGTGTTTCCCTCAATTTTTCCGCCACAGTTGAACAACTAAAATTGATAGTCGTTTCTAGTTTCTAAACATACACATGGTTAATATGGATTAAAAGGTCTTTTGTTGGTTGTAATAAGGTTGGGCTATCAAGAAATAATGGTTTTTCTGGATAAGCAAAGAACACTTTGGAAAAGAGAGCATCTTTTGATTTTTCTTGACTTGGAAATTCTCTCCATCCACCATCTCATTCTTGATTTGTCTCATTTTTTTTGGCCTTTTCCTTTGTTTGAAGATGCACTCCCACCAACATTTTCAATTTATTCACTTTTTTCTTTTTGATTTTTGAGGGAGTGATCTTCTTTTTGCTTTCTTGTACTTGCTCTCTGTATTTGTTGACTTTCAATTCACCAACCTTTTCTTCCCATTATTTCAAATTGCACCTTGCTCTCTATCCCAAGTGTGTAAGGGAAAGGATATAGATATCAATTATGGCTTGGGTGCACAAAAATAATCATTAAAGGCTCAAATGGGTTACCAAAAATTTGGATAAATTTTATCAAGGGTTGGCTTTTTGGCACTGAGCAAATAATTTGAAAACAAAAATTGCCTTTGTCACTTCCATATTTTCCACAAGCAGAATAAAATCCAAAAACTCAATCAATAAAAATTGACAAGCAGCAGTGAAAAACTCTCAATTTAAGTGTTTGGGCTCTCTACTCACCGGCTTTTTGGCTAAAATTCCTTGATAAATCACTTACTATTTTTAATAAACTACCCTGATAGGTTCTCCTGTGAAGTATCCTAATCCTAACTGATTATGGAATTAATCACAAAACCTTTTCTTCTTTCATAATCCGGTTAGTTAAACTGCCTAATTTCAAAGAATTTTGAAAAATGTTACCCTTAAATCTTTAATTCTTAAATGCCTAATTCCTAAAAATTTTTAAAATCCTAAAAAGAAAAAGAAAGAAAATGTTGAAAATGCACTGCATCAAAATGTAACGTATCAGTGGGGCATGTATACAGTACATATCCAGAATAAAAGAAAAATGAAAAGAAAAAGAAAAGAAAGAAAAGCACCAAATAAAAATATCAGTCCTCATGATCCATATGGTCAGGCTCAACATCCTCGGCTCCATCTGCAGCTGCTCCACCCTCTCCTGGAAGAATAGGCCTGTCCCCAGGCCTCTATGCATAATCTCTGAACTGATCCGGTGTCATGCCTGGGCATGGGTCTGGGTGAGTCAAATAGTGATACGCCTGATGATGGAGTGATTGCCTATGGAGAGAAAACATCTGAGCCATCAAGTGCTGAGCCCAGAAAGGAATAGTTTGGTCTGCTACTGCTGTTGGTGGTGGTGGTGGTGGTGGTGATGATGCTTGCTGCTGCTGCTCATCCTCATCCTCATCTTCCTCTGGAATACAGTTGGCTTCAATATAACCTCTGGTCATGGGATTCAAGATGCGAACCGAAGGGAACACCTCAACACCCCTAGAACTGCAGAGGGCTGTGATAAGTGAAGGAAAGCCCCTGGAGTTGGCGTTGCGGCGCCCCACAGAAGATACAAAGTCTGCTATCTTATGTTCTGTGATACTGGCAATATCTATGTCTGCGCCAGTGATGATGTTGTAGATGAGTTGGGCTACTAGCATGGTGACGTCTGATACATGGTTGGTGGGTTGGATGTTAGCCAACACCAACACTGTCCACATCCGCACGATGTTCCTTATGTCGCGCCTATAGATGCGAGCAGCTTGTCCATACACATTCCTCTCAAAGGAACGTCCCCGAAGGCATAGGCTCTCTGCGGTCTGAGCATCTAAGGGATCATTCCCATAGATCCCCACAACCCTCATCCTCTCACGATACTGACACTCCATGACTCTTCTATCCTCAGGTCCTGGAAATAATAAAAGTCTGTTGATTGCATTGCGATCATAAGAAATCACATACCCTTGGACAAAAGATTGCCGCCTCACATCAATGCCATGGTCTCCAATGGCATTGGCATAGAACTCCCTAACAATGTCAGGGTCAAAATGTGAATCTGGGCGGCTGAGGCGGACCCAGTTCCTCCTGTGTATCTCAGCTCTGAACTCCTCATATTCGCCAGGCTGCAATGACACTGGCCTCTCTTTGATGAAGTTACAGTCCATCAGTGAACTGTAAGCCTTTGAGGACTTAGCGTCCTTGAATCCGTGAGCATTAAACTCTGGGTCCTCTTGGGGTGCCTGCCTAGCTCTCTTAGCACCTTTGCCCTTCCTTGAGGCACTAGTGGAGTTAACTTCCTTAAAGCGAGTCATCTGCAAAACAGAACCAAAATTATTTCCATGCAAACAAAATATCAACTCATGATTAATGAAATAAATGGCCAAGTTAATTCAGAAATCAGAGCGATCAACCAATCAAGCACTTGCACAAAAATCTTGATTTTAAAGTTACCCAATGCCAATTAATTAATTTATTAAAAGCGTGGTAAAGTGATCAATTAAAACAAGTCCTAATTAATTTTTAAACAGGGCAAAAATTGGTAACAAAAATTAAGCTAAAAAATCATGTTATCAGTAACATGTAATAAAGCACAATTATTCAAGTATGGTCATGCAAAAATCAATATGGCATAAACTGAGCATTCATGCACCAAATAGAATAATTTGCAATAATTCATTGAGCACTTCAAAAACTACCACCTAAACATATTAAAACACACCATAAAGTATACCACAGTAGCAAACATACTAAACTAAGACTCTATTGACAAATTTTCCTAAATTAAAAGGTCCTAAGAGCCTAAGTTATCTATCCTAAGGTTTTGTTCAAATAAATGAAAAACTGAAAATTTTAATCGGTGCAAAAGGACTAAAACTAAAAAAACATACCTGGTGTAGCTTTGGAAATTGAAAAGAAAAGGATATGGAAGTAAAAGGGTCGAAGAAAAGGATGAACCTTCAGAGAAAACGATGGTTAGGAGCGAAGGGAAGATTTGAAATAATCTTCCCTCGCTCCAGGATTCAAAAAAATCCTGGGGCACGCATTTGCGCTCCACTTTCGCTCAGCGAAAGTGCAGCGTGTGCTTCATAGAATATGAAGCGTGCCGCTTCGCTATACCTACGCTCAGCGTAGGTGAAGCGTAGAAAACAGAGACAAATGATCAATTCTGCGCTTCACCTGTGCTTAGCGCAAGTGAAGCGCAGAAAATAGAATTGAAATTCTATTTGCTATTTTTGTTGCTTCCTAACTTTAACTGTTTCTCATCCTTTCCTTACTAAAATCAATCCAATTCCTAATAATTTCTCAACATACACAGGCATTGACTCTAACACACTAAAAAACAAATCAAAAACAGAAACCAAAGAAAAATTAAAACAAAAAAAAAAATGTTGGGTTGCCTCCCAGGAAGCGCTTGTTTAACGTCTGATAGCTCGACACCTGGTTCAATCATGGTGGCCTCAATTGGAGGATGATGGTTGACTTTGTTCCAGTTCTTCCTTTTAGTTCCCATCCTCCATTCCAATTCTTTATTTTGTTATCACTGTCATCACTATCTTCCTCTGTGTCTGATGTTGACCTTTTCCTCTTCTTGAATCTGAACTCCATGATGGACTCTTGCTGCTTAACTCTCATCCTTGGTTTCCTCAGAAATCTAGAAACCTTCTTCTTCTTTTGCCCCACAGTATCTGGAGGGGCTTCTTTCTTTCTTACCTTTGGCAGCTTTGATTGAATTTGATAGATCCCATCAGTAGGATTTATTCTTACTTTTTCTGGAGTTTTCTGCAATTTGGGGATTCCTCTATCAATGTGAAACACAATGCTCTCATCTTTAGAGTTCAATTGGTATTTTCCCCAATCAACATCCACTATTGCCTTGGCAGCTTTCATGAAGGGTCTTCCTAAAATTAGGGGGACATCAGTATCCTCCTCTTCCATCTCTGCAATGTAGAAGTCAACAGCATATACAAACTTATCCACTTTGATTGGTAGATCTTCAATTATCCCATAAGAGCTTTGAGTGGATTTATTTGCAAGCAGTAACTTTACTTTGGCAGGCTTGACCTTCAAAATCCCCAACTTGTTAAAATATGATAGCGACATCAAATTGATGCTCACCCCAAGATCCAATAAAGCATGTGTAGCTGGTTGATTACCAATAGAAAGTGGTACAGTGAATTTACCTGGGTCAAGTGACTTACCTGTAGTGTAGACCTCTTCTGGTTCTTCCTCTTCTTCTTGCACTGCTTCTTCTGACTGTTCCTCTTGTTGAACACTCTTCTGGACAATATTTTCTGTGGGCATTTGCTCTTCAAAGGTGATATTTTCTTCTATGTCACTTTCCTCTGTCTTGTTTCCATCAGTAGCAATCAAGTTGCAGTGCTCCTTTGGATTGGTCTGAGTGTTTGCTGTGAAGTGGCCATTCTTGTGTTCTGCCATCTCTTTTGCTAACTGGCCCACTTGACTTTCTAATGTTTTGATTGATGCTTCTGTGTTTTTCCTGAATCCATCAAATCCTTGTAAGAATGTATCAATCTTCTCTTCTAACCTGTTCAATCTGTCATGCGTAGTTGGTTGTTGCTGCTGATATGGTGTCTGTCTGTTTCCTCCATTCTGCCCCCATCCAGAGTTGTTTTGGTTATTTCTCCATCCTTGAGAGTACTGATTGTTGTTATTGGAGAAATTTCCTTGCCTCCCCTGGTTACCCATGAAATTAACTTGTTCAACTTGACTTTCTTGAAAAGGGCATTGACCATTGGGATGGTCACCTCCACAAAAGTCACATATCAAAGGTTAGGCTTGAATAGGTTGGGATTGGACAGCTTTTAATTGTTGAGGGAGTGCTTTTAATGTTTCAGCGAGTGCCTTTATCTGTCTTTTGATAAGCTTGTTTTTCGCTAGAATAACATCACTACTATTGAGATCCAACACTCCTTTCTTTTGTATTTGAGCTGGTTGTCGTCCATACTGAGCTTGCTGATCATTTTGAGCGAAGTTGTCAATGATTGAGATTGCTCGCTCTGCATCCTCTGATAAGATAGTTCCTCCTGCTGCAACATCTATGAAAGATTTGGAATCTGGCTTGAGTCCATTGCAAAAAATATTAAGTTAAGCAATGTCATCATAGCCATGATTTGGACATTTGCGCAGCAAGGACTTGTATCTCTCCTAGGCTTCACATAGTGGTTCATCTACTCCTTGCCTGAATGTGGAGATGTCTGATTTGGCTTGTATATATTTTCCTGGTGGGAAAAATCTTTTCAAGAATTTTTCTTCAACAGCTTCCCAATTATTCAGACTTTGATTTGGGTGTAACTTCAACCACTCCTTAGCTTTAACTATCAATGAGAAAGGAAACAAGCGTAAATATACAGACACTAAATCACCTTCCTCAAAACCCATAGTGCTAATTAATTCATAAAAATTTGAAACATGTGTATGTGGATCCTCATGATCCAATCCTGCGAATTGATGGGCACTGATAAGATTGAAGTGAGCAGCCTTTAATTCCAAGGACTTCGCTGTTGTTGGTAGAACAATGCTTAAATAATGGCGAGGTCCTTGATGCATAACATATTCTCCCAAAGTTCTTCTTCTTGGATTTTGTTGTTCCATGTTTTTGGGTTCTTCCTAAAGTCTCCTTCTTCTCCTTCTCCTGTTTCTACTTCTGTTCTTCCTTGATATCCTTTCTATTTCTGGATCAAATTGTAACTGATTTGGAGACACCTGGCCTCTCAAAAGCATAAACAAGAAAACTTGAAAAGGGTAAGTGTGGAAGAGAATTTTAAAATAAAAACAAAAATAAAATTTTCTAAAAATTCCTAAAGAAATTAAAAATCTAATCCTAAGATAGAGTATATATAACTTGATAGTTAGACCTCCCAAGTCTATACGAATTTAAAAACCGTTCCCCGGCAACGGCGCAAAAAATACTTGATGATATTCTGGAAAGCGTACCAAAATTATAGCAGTATATTAGTAAGTATGAGTTATCGTATCCACAGGGAACGATTCACTTCGTATATGTTAGTGATCAGACTATCAAGTAGGGGGACTATCTTTTGGTGATTAATGTGAAGAAAATAACTTGCATAAAGTAAATGAGAAAATAAAATAGAGTAAGATAACTTTACTTGGATTAGGATTGAACTTCGTATCATCGCACCCCGCATATATATGAATTCCTATATTAATTATGAATATATTTCTATGATACCTTAGCCAACTCTATTGTTTTACCCCGGGGTCTCGGTAGTAAAACACTCGACGGTAATCCATGCGGGTTCTCCCAGGCGACAAACTACCACAGCTTGATTGTTCTAAGGGTCAGTTGTTAAAACTATCAATTCACTGCATATTCCTATAGGGACTACTATGAAGAGGCTGTCACAATCCATCTTCAATCATCGATTCCCCCTATATTCCTATAACAATTACTATGAGTATTTTTACCAATCAGAGTTCAAGTTTCCTTTGGCCCAGGCTCCCCCAAACTCGTTGTTAATCCGGAAATCTCTATCACATACTATCCTAGAATTAACCTATAACTCCGACACAAAGGCGGAAGTTACACATTAAGTAAAGCATAAAAATACCGATAACATAGAATAGGGATTCATAATTAAACACGAAAATTCACATACATTTGGGGATTGAATCAACTACATTCAATCCAACTGGAGAGTTTAGCTACGCATGGTAGACATTACAAACCAATGAAGAATCTGTCACCTTCTTCAATCCTTGTATTGCTATCTTGGCAGCCATTCGGGGTCTCCCTTGAACTTGAGCCCTAAACTATATTCTAAACTCTCTACCAAACTGTATGCCAAAAACTACTCTCCCTTTTGATCTGTACAAAAGGTCCTATTTATAGATTTAGGAAAGCTATTTTAAATCTGGAAGAGATCTATCTTAATTTGAAATTTAAAAAGCTGATCCGTGTGCTGCGCTTCACCTACGCTGAGCGCAGGTGAAGCGTGAGTTCCAGAGTGATGCGCTCCAACCTGCACTGAGCGCAGGTGGAGCGTGTAACACGCTGCAGCCTTTCTTTGTTTCTTCATTTAGCAGCTTGATCTCTTGCTGATCTTATCCTTGTTTGCTTGGCTTTCCTTGTTTCCCCTTTTTGACTTGATTCTGTGTTTATCTTGTCTTGAATTCAAATTGAGAGAATTATCCTCAGAATCTTTGTTTAAATGGCTGCAAATCTTATCTTTATTTGTTCTCATTTAAACTCCAAATCTACAAATATTCTCCACAATTAATGCTATCTTCTTTTCCAATTCAAATCTCTCATAAATCTGCACAAATCAACATATTTCTAATCAAAATAGCATCAAATTCAAATTCAAACTAAATAATCACAATTATTACAATTATTTACAAAAAAGGATTATTTTGGGACATAAATTACTATTTTACCCTTGATAAGTGCAGTAAAAACATAAGAATATATCATATAATTTTCACTTATCAGGACACCCATCAACCTTTTTCTTATCCGTTTTAGGCAATTCAGAATTTGATGATTTTTGTGATTGTTTTTCAGAGAAACCTAAGCCTCTTTTATCATTTAACATTTGCTGAGTTTTCAATAATCTATTGAGATTATTTGTTCCTTCAGTAAAGTTGGCTAGGTCTTCAGTAAGGTCCATAATCTATCCTTGAAGTTTCTGTTTTTCTTCAAGTAGATTTTTGGATTTACTATTCTCTTGTCCCTGAAACTCTTCCTTAAGTATAAGATTTTCTTTTTCAAGATCTTTGTGTTTGTTGCATGCAACAACATGTGCATTTGAAAGTTTCTTATACTTTCTGAAGAGTTCCTTGGTGCTATCCACTAGATCATCATATTCATCTAGAAGAGTTAAGGATGTTACCTTGGAATCAGGATCTTCCTAGGATGAGTGATTTGCCATAAAACACAAAGTTGTTTCTTCAGATGAATCTTCTTCACTTTCTAAAGTTTGATCTTCTATAGACTTGTAGTCTTCATCTTCTATATGAGCATATGAGGCTAGCCAATCCCATATTTCCTTGGCAGAGTTAAATCCCTTAACCATATCACACTCAGTTTTGTTCAGAGAACAGATTAAGTAGAGCTTGGCTTGAGCATTGAGTTGAACTTTAATCTTTTGCGCATAGGACCACTCAGCTTTGGAAATGAGTACTCCATTTCTCATGGGAACATAATCACCATCAACAACTATATCCCAGAGATCTAGATTATAGCTTTCCATGAACAACTTCATATGTTCTTTCCAGAAAAAATAATCTTTTCTATTAAAGATTGGAGGTCTGGTGACAGATGCTCCTTCAGAGATGTAGGCACCATAGCTTGTAGAGGTCATCTGGATCTTCTTCCCTCATCACTTGTTAGATGCTCAACCTGAGGTTGAGCTCTGATACCAACTGTAGAAACCACAGGAAACACTAGAAGGGGAGTTGAATAATGTTTTATAATTTCAAACAGATTTTCTTGGAAACCTTTTCACAAACAGAGTTTAACAAAAGTTTTGAACAACTTACTGAAATTGGTGTTTTCAAAGACTTGCTGAAATGCTTCAGCAGGTTCAAAAGACAGTGTTGAAAGCTTGTTTTATAAAGCGTTTGAGATAGATTTAAGTTTAAGCTTATAAAACTGATTATTCAGAACCCTCCTGTTAGCTCAAATAACAAATATAAAGAGGTAAAGGTTGAGAAAACTTAGCCAAGAATTTATTCTGGTTCACCCACTAACTCAGTGAGCTACGTCTAGTCCCAGTGCAACACGCAACTGGATTTTCCACTACCTGATCAGTTACAAGTATTCTTTGACCCCAGCCTCTTCAGGCTAAATACCAAGTATTGTTTGGACACAACCTTTCCTGGCTAAACCACTAAGTATTATTTGGACACAGCCTCTGCAGGCTAAACAACCAAGTATTGTTTGTTCCTCCAAGCCTCTTCAGGCTCTCAGACACTTTTCAGTGTTTACAAAGAATTTTGTTTAAGTCCATGAAGAACTTAAACTCAAATGAACTTGTACAAGGAATTAACTGAGTATAGCTCAGGATACAAATGAGATTTTCAATGTACAAAATATCAGAGAGTTGCAGCTAAAATTTTGCAGCGTGTTGGCTTGATGTTGTAAATTCTTTTTGAGCTTGGCCGACAGCTTCAAAGTCTTTCATGAAGCTTTATATTGGATGGCACCTTGAGTCCGTTGAAGATTGAAGAATACACTGTTATGAGATAGCATTAAATGCTATTAAAGACGTTGTGAGACAATCTCCAAAAGAGCTTTTGACTTTGTGTTGCATGTGTGCAGTCTGTGACACAGATCTGACACGTACAACAGGTTCCCTTTTAAGGTAATATGATTTTGACAGCATAAAGGGTCTCTGAAAACATTCTTTAAATGGAAAAAACTTGCAGAAGACGTTTGAGGATTCATTAAAGTCTTTAAGCAAAAGGCCTTCAGACTTTAGTCAATTGCTACGTTGTAGGTCTTCAGCAGTTCTTTATATCAAGCACTGTAACACTTCAGAAGGTTGAACAGACTTTAGCAGGTCTTTGTTCTTCAGAGAGTTCCTCTTATCAGCAGGTTCAACTTCGGAGAGTTGGAATATATCAGAGGGTTGCTCTTTAGAAAGATTTCTGAAACATTTAAGCACACTTCCTTCAAGTGAAACTGTTCTTAAAGAATATAGTCCTTTAAACCAAATTTGTTATCCATTAAAACTTAGGATTTGTGAGACTTTAAACATTATTAATTTCCTTAATAATATTTTGAGACTCAACATTCTCTTCAATCATAGGAAGCCTTTGAGGGATTGTCAATATAACCATCTGTTTATTCTTTTCTTGCTTGAGGACAAGCAAGAAGCTAAGTTAGGAGGAATTTGATAAGTGTTAAATTTACGTAAAATTTATATTTAATTACAACACTTATTGAGAGCAAAATGCTGAATTTATACCCCAATTTATCCCTTTTTGGCTTAAAATGCGATTCCTGTAATTATTTAAATCCAATTTGAATTTGATGCTATTTTGATAAAGATTCTGTTGATTTTTGCAGATAAAAAGTTAAATTTCAAATACAGCATCGAGATAGCAGCAGATAAGGATAGGAACAGCACAAGATAAGCTTAAAAAGAGGAAATTCAGGAGAGGAATTTGTGACTTCCTGCGCTCCACCTGCGCTGAGCGCAAGTGGAGCACAGAAATAACATTCCAGTTTCTATTTCCTGCGGTTCAACTGTGCTGAGTGCAGGCAGAGCGTAGGAAACCTAACCTAATTTTTAATGGGCCGCAATCAAAGTCTCAAAAGCCCATCAGAACAATTATAAAAAGACGTTAAGAGCCACATTCACAATCATCCTGGAGTCCACAGAGAAATCCTAGAGACCATACCAGTGATCAAACCCAGAATACAATACAGATGTTGAAAAGGGAGAGTCTTGAGAGAGGATTCTTGAGAGCCAAGAGAGTGACAGTCTCGAGGAAACCAAAGTGGAGCAAGAAGGAGATCACAAAGAGGGTGACAGTCTCGTTATTTATTCAACTTCTCATCTATTTGGGCCTGTAATGGCTACCATGTGTAGCTAGACCTCTTTTTAGGATTGAATATTGTCAATTCAATCCCCAATTGTGTTTTGGAATTTATGTTATTTGGGAATCCCTGTTTTTATAATATTGGTGTTTTTATTCTATTCTTAATGCCTAGCTTCCGTATTTGTACCGGAGTTATGAAGCGATTTCTTAAATGCGTTGAGAAACGGTTTGTGGAGACCTTTGTGAAATAACTTTTATTTGTGCTTCAATATTTATAATTATAAATTCCTAGATTTCATTGGTTTCCAAATACAAGAGGGGTGCGATAGACGAAGTTCAATCCTAGTTTTCTCATTCATCCTTATCCTTTCAAATTCTGTTTTGAATTCAATCTATCTTTATTTTATGTCATTTAAATTCAGTATTTTAAATTTAGTATTTTAAAATTGAAAAATCCAAAACAAATCTTATCCTACTCAATTAGATTAGATTGATCGTTAAGAATTTGAATTGTACCGTTCCTTGTGAATACGACAACCCTTTTTCTCTTACTATTATACTATTGCGAGATTGGTACGCTTGCCAAGATCACAACACCTCCCAAGCTTAAACATAAATTAGTTAGCCTTCTGCAGGATAATGCCGACATGTTTGGTTGGTCGGCACCGAATATGCCTAGTATTGACCTTGACTTCTTATGCCACAAATTAATGCTCGACTCAAAAGCAAATCCAGTCTCCTAGAGAAAGAGAAAGGTTGGTGAGGAAAGAAGGATCATTATCAGCTAAGAAACTAATGTTGTGAGTTTTATCTACGGGCAAGTGTACCCGTCGATTAGAGTAAAATAGACTATTTAAAACCCCAAGTATCGTCCCACAAAGATTAATTAACAATATTAAATTAAATTAAATCTTTAATGATGAGATAAGAGATAAAGATTATGGTTTGATTTGTTTGTTGAACTTAAATGGAGAAAGAGAGAGAAAAAAATTGAACAATGAAGTAAGCAATAACAATAAGGATTCAATTATGGAAGTGCCAGGGGCATTTGGTTTCACTCAAGTGCTTACTAGATTTCCCCCAATTTCCCTTATAAATTATGTCAATCTAATTGCCAATCACTTATTCTAATACTATCAATACCCAATGATCATGCAATATTGATAATCTTTCCCTTAAAACACTATCCCCAATGATCATGCAAGATAATGAGTTAAGAAAAGCATAAAGAACCAATAAGTTTGTTAACGTAATAACTGATTGAAAACTTAGGATTAAGATTGATCATACAAAACCCTAGATCCAGTTTACCTTATAGATTCATTAATTGAGAATGGTACGATCGCCTATTACTCAACTAACTAAGATTTACCAAAGGTGATCAAGTCTTGATAAAATAAAACAATAAGGAAAATACAATTATAAAAAGAAAATAGTAATTTATAAAGGGAAAAAAGGTTTAAATCAGGTTCACAACTTAAGATCCACCATAGCCCTTTGGCTAGGTAATTAGTTACTCATAATAAAATATAAATAAATCAAAACTAAAATCCCTAAGAAATCCATAACTACTAGGAAAAACTAAAAGAGAAAAAAAAACTCCTTTGACAGAATTGCTTCACTCCAAGAGTTTCCTAAATCCTTATTATAAAAAGCCACCGCTCTTGAAGAACCTTGAGAAGATGAGAGAGTAGGAGGATGAATAGCTGGATGAGATGATTGATGATTCAAATGATCTAGATTGAGATAGTCCTTTTATAATAGTTGTTGGTGTCCTACTTTGATTCTCACTTGATTTCTTTTCAAAATTTATCATCAAATCTATTATTGGCTAAAATCTTGTTAAAGATTCTCTTTTATTTCATCAAATCTTCTTTTCTTCACCAAAATCGCACAAAAGATTCTTCTTTTATTTCTGTGATAAAATAAGAGAAAATAAGTGAGATATCAAATAAAAGATTCAATATTAATATTAATTCTAAAGAAAAAATAAAAATAAACAAACTCACCCCTTGCCAAATGGTTGGATAATAACCTGACCTTGAGCGTCTGCCTCATAAGGTTTGCTTGAGCCGACACCCTGGAACCAAGCTGGCTCCCCATCAGACTCCTGGTCAGCATCTCTATCCAGGTTATCCTGAGCGTCGTCAGCGTCTAGGGGGGCAAAGCATCCACAACCATGGAGGCATCTGAACTAATCCCGGTGTCGGGATGAACCTAGATGGATAGCAGCTGCCGGAGCCGCTAAAGTAGATGGATGCTCTGACATCTGATCAGAGTGTGAGAGAGGTTAGCCTTCTCCCACATCGGGCGAGCTTCCTGTGCACGTAGCTCGCCCGGAGGGATGGACCTCCCTCTACTCGGAGGGATCTTCTCTCCACCTCTACCACGCATCCTAGGCACTAATGACTATAGACATTATATAATAATTAAATAATTATATAAATTCAAAAAACTAATTACATATTACTAATATAAAAATTAATAAAATAATTACTAATATACTAATTACTAATAAACTAATTACTATAAACATTATATAAAAAATATATAATTATATAAATTAAAAAAACTAATTATTCATTACTAATAAATTAAATAATTACTAATAAATTAATAAAATAAATAAACCGATAATTACAAATAAATTAATTAAACTATTAATTAAAAATAAACCTAATTCCTATATCACATTAATAAATTAATAAAATAAATAAACCTAATTATAAATAAATTAATTAAAGCTATTAATTACAAATAAACTATTAATTACAAATAAATAAATTAATAAAAAACTAACTACAGATAAACTATTAATTACAAATAAACCTAATTCCTATATCACATTAATAAATTAATAAAATAAATAAACTATTAATTACAAAAAATTGATTAAAGCTATAAAAAAAACTTACTTGTTGCAACTCCGAATAAGGAACAAATCTGGAACGAGCTTTAACGTCACCTATAGGCAACTATTTTGAAAACTAATCGGTTCAAAACGATCCTATGAAGGAGGGGAACATTTTAATCGGTCAGTTTTTCAAAATAAACGGAGAGTGGAGACAAAAATAGGGGGTGACTGTATGAGAGGAAAATGGAGTTTGGAGGAAGAAGAACTTGGAAATGGAGGAAGAGGGGAGGGGGAGAGGTTTTAACGCGTCCAGGTTTTTAACGTAGCGACGGCCTGGCCGTTGCTAGGTTTTTAAAAAGTAGCGCGCGCAATTTAAAATTTTTATTTTTAATGTGGTGACGGTCTGCCGTCGCTATATTTTTTTTATTTTTTTTTCAGAAACATATAAATAAATTATAGTGATAGTGACGGCCTAGCCGTCGCTACCCTCACTTCCTCGTAGCGACGGCTAGGCCGTCTTTAAGAATTAATTGCACTGAACAGTTCATTTGATGTTGTAGGCCGTCGCTACTAGTGACAGCACGGGGCCGTCGCACCAAAGCCGTCGCTAAAAACTAAATTTATTGTAGTGAAACTAATTGATGTATAATAGTCTCTCCATTATAACCTCGCTCAACCTCATATTTTATGGAAATAAATCCATGACATTGGGCATATTTATCATAAAAATCGCAAGCTTCTTCTTCTGAATCAAACTGAAGACATCCAATTTCATCCAGTGTCAAATCTAAAACTTTTTTCTCTCCGTCTCCCGTATCATTTCCTACTGGGACACTATCATTACCATTTCCAAGGATTTCATCACAAGTACAATTTTTTTCCGCACCTTCTACACCATTATCTCCTGTAGGCTTATTATCATCACCACTTTTTGCAGGAATTTTTTCCTCTCCCGCTCCACCAACATTTCTGGCAGGCTCATTATCATTATAATTAATGGGGATTTCATCACAATCATCACCCAAATTCACACAGAAACCACCAACATTAAAACAATCATCACCCAAGTTCGAACAATTAATTGTCTTTACCATTCAAGGCCATTTCAAAATTCTGAAACAAATTTATAACAAAAAATAATGTTTTAAAACACTCATAATAAACAAGAAATATCTACAAAAACACTTTCTGCAAACAATGTCACTATGCATAAACACGAGCTTTCAAATATTAATATAGCAATCCAAATAAAAGGAGAAAATAAAACCTGAAACAAGAATAAAACTTACCAGCAAAAAAGTACGACGTTGGGAGCCTCAAATTGTTTCGCGAAACACAATACTTCTTCTCCCAAATGCAACCACAATAATGGATTTTAGAGAGCCGAAATTGCACTTTTAATGGAATGCGGAAAGCTGTATTCTTCAGAAAAACTTCTTCAAGAAAGCAAGAACTTGGTCACTTGTTGAACACACAAAAGACAGAGAGAAGAAAGAGAGGGAAAACATAAAATTTATTTTTCTAATAAATCAGAAAGGATTTTGTTGTGAGTTTTTTCTACGGGCAAGTGTACCCATCGATTAGAGTAAAATGGAGTATTTGAAACCCCAAATACAGTCCCACAGAGATTAATTAACAATATTAAATTAAATTAAATCCTTAATGATGAGATAGGAGATAAAGATTATGGTTTGATTTGTTTGTTGAGATTAATAATTAAATGCAGAAAGAGAGAGAAAAAGTTGAACATGGAATCAAGCAAGAACAATAAGGATTAAGGTATCGAAGTGCTAAGGGCATTTAGTTTCACTTAAGTGCTTACTAGATTTTCCCCCAATTTCCCTTATAAATCATGTCAAGCTAATTGCCAATAACTTATTCTAATATTATCAATACCCAATGATCATGCAATTTTGATAATCTTTCCCTTAGAACACTATCCCCAATGATCATGAAAGATAATGAATTAAGAAAAGCATAAAGAACCAATAAGTTTATTAATCTAATAACTTATTGGAATCCTATGATTAATTAAGATTGATGCTACAAAACCTAGATCCAGTTTACCTTATAGATTTGATAATTGACAATGGTACAATCGCCTATTACCCAACTAACTAAGATTTACACAGGGTGATCAATATAAAACAATAAGAAAAACACAATTATAAAAAGAAAAAAATAATTTATAAAGGGAAAACGGGTTCAAATCAAGTTCAAAACTTAAGATCAACCATAGTCCTTTGGCTAGGTAATTAGTTGCTCATAATAAAATATAAATCAACCAAAACTTAAATTCCTAAGAATTCCATAACTACTAGGAAAAACTAAAAGAGAAAAACTCCTTTGACAAAATTGTTTCACTTCGAGAGTTTCCCAAAAATCCTATTGTAAAAAGTAGGGGTGTAATCGGGTCGGGTTTGGGGTAAATAGAGATCCAAACCAATAGAAACACCACGGGTTGGGTTGGGTCGATTTCAGCCTTTTTTACTATTCAACCCGAACCGAACCAACCCGACCATTAACGGGTTGGATCGGGTCGAGTCTTGGGTTTGAATAAAATAATAATTTTTTTGGATTTTGCAGAAAAACATGAAAAAAATCTAAAAAAATGAAAAAAAACCTGTTTGTGTGTGTGTAGAACGCAAGAAAATTCAACGGAGAAAGCATTCATGTATCTTAACTATTCGATAAAAGAATTAAATGAGCAAAACAAAAAAGGGTGCTAGCTACTGTGTGTGCCCACGTTTTTCAGTGACCATAGAACTACTCTGTCGTAGTAATTGTTGTGCCAAAATGGGAAAGGACCAGTTTATTAATCGGAGAGGCACGATCAGAGAAGACAGAGGCATGATCTGAGCAGACAAACACGATCGGAGAAGACAGAGGCACGATCGGAGAAGACAGAGGCATGATCTGAGCAGACAAACACGATCGGAGAAGACAGAGGAACGATCGGAGAAGACAGGCATGATCGGAGACGCACGACCAGAGAAGAAGGAAACGCGCGATCGACGAAGAGGAAGAGGGAGACTCCGGCGATGGTTGCGGCAAAGAACGGGGGGGATAATGGCAGGATTGCGGCGGCTCAGTGAGGTCTGCTAGTGAGGGAAAAAGAAGTGAGGAAGAGAGTCTTCTAGGGCAAAACAACTATGAAGGTGAAAAAATTACAAATGAACTGACCCCTCTCTCAGTAATCACTCACGCAAAACAGCTACCCCGATTCGGGTCGGGTAGCTCGGTTTTGCAAAAAATAAACCCGATACCCGAACCGAGGTTGATCGGTTCCATTGAAAAAAATACCCGAACCGACCCGAGACCCAACCCAACCCGTTTTTTTAGTTTGGTTTGGTTCGAATTGACCGGGTTGCAAGTCAACCCGAACCCGCTTACACCTCTAGTAAAAAGCCACCGCTCTTGAAGAACCTTGAGATGATGAAAGAGTAGGAAGATGAATAGTTGAGTTAGATCCTTTTGATTATTTCATAGATGCCTTTTATAAGAGTTGGTATTCCAATTTGATTCTTACTTTTATTTCCTATTTTATTATCTCTTTAAATTTGGAAACTGAAAGTGCAAGTCAAGATAGATAAAAAATCATAATCAAATCTTTTTTAAAATCTTGTGAATGATTATCATTTTATTTTATCCAATCTTTTTTTTTTGACCAAATCTCACTGAAGATTCTTTCTTTATCTCACCAAATCTTCTTTTATTTCATCAAATCTACTTTTTTTTTGGTCAAATCTCGCTAAAGATTCTCCTTTATCTAGTCAAATGTCCATTTTATTTCTTTGACAAAACAAAAGAAAAATAAGTGAGATATCAAATAATAATAATGACGATAAATGTGAAATAACTCACTTAAATATCTAAAATAAATATATAGAATAACAGTTTATCATATTTTTGAATTATTTACGACAAAATATTGAAAATGTCATTCTGCAAATTGTATAACTTGGAACCCATAACAAAATATGGCTAACATGTATAAAAGTGACCATGTGTACCAATAAAACTGGGACACCTCACAAGGTACTATTAACCCTACACCTCAACTGGATACCATATAGTTTACCTTTTAGTTGTTGTCGTGAGTATTAATAACATTTCCAAGACTATTTATATATAAACATTATTAAAAAAATTGAATGATAAAAACATAAAATATTTATCTATTGTAATAATTATATTTTTATATTAAATTTTGTCAAAATAATAAAATTTATATTTTAATAAATCTATATATACAAGTATTATCAAACAAACAGTGGTTGATTATTGTGGAAAATGTTAGGACCACAGGAAACACTAGAGGGGGGGTTGAATAGTGTTTTAAAATCTTTGCAGATTTTCTTGAAAACCTTTCGAAACAAGCAAAACTAATTTGAAAGAATTTTATCAACCTTCCGAAACTGGGAAGTTCAGCAACTTGCTGATGCAACTCAGAAGGTTGGGTGAAAGTCTTTTGAAAGTATTTTCTCTTAAAGAAAAGATTGTTTTTCTTCCCAAATTAATAAAACAACTTTTCTTTAATCCCTCCTTGGTTAGTAATAAACAGATATCAGCGGGAAGTAAAGAGTTAAGGGAAGAGAAAACTTAGCCAAAAAAATTATCTTGGTTCACCCACCAACCCAGTGAGCTACGTCCAGTCCCAGGGCAAAACTCCACTGGATTTTCTCACTAATCCCGCAAGATTACAACGAGTATTATTTGCACACCTGGCCTCTCTAGGCCCAACGAGTATTCTTTTACGGACAAGCCTCTCCAGGCTCAACGAGTATTCTTTTACAGACAAGCCTCTCTAGGCTCAAACAAGTATTCTTTGTACACCCAGCCTCTCCAGGCTGAAAACCAAGTATTCCTTGTTCACTCAGCCTCTCCAAGCTGAAACAAGTATTCTTTATTCCACCAAGCCTCTCCAGGCTCTCAGACACTTAACAGTGTTTACAATTTAAACTAAGTTTAATTTTCTGAGATACTTAAACTCAGGTTCTTCTTGTACAAAAGGGATAACTAATTAAAACTCAGGATACAAAGGATAAATCTAAGTACAAGGATAGACAAAGATACAAGTGTATAAATTTGATTCTTTCTCATCTTTGTGTCAGGACTTGCTTCTTCAGATAGTTGGTTTAAGAGGATATTATTTTGAGTTTCATCCAACTATCTCTTGGTCTTCGCCAATCTTCAAAGTCTTGACTGAAGCTATTTATAGAGACCAGAAATGTAACCGTTGAGATTAGCTTGGTTACCGTTGAGAGATGGCCTATAACTTTCGATAGCTTGTAGAGTAGGTGCAGCAAAGAGTAGGTAACAGTAGCACAGTCTTCACTTTTTCTGCACACAGTATACTTTACAGTAGGCTTAAAAGTCCTTTTTCATATATTGTTCTTCGGGGAAAGCAAAAAGAACTTTTGTAGACTTCCTTGTTGTAGACGTTTGTAGAAAGCAAAAGACATTTTAGAGTCCTTTAAAACTTTAAGCAGAGAGTCTTCTGACTTTGGCAGGATTTACGTTGAATGTTTTTAGTAAGTCTTCTTAATACATCAGATGATGCAGCTCTTCAGAGGGTTAGATGAATACTTCAGTAAGTCCTTCATTTTAGCAGACTTAAGTTGCCACGTCATCAAATGGTATTTCAGAGAGTATGTGTTCACCAGGTCACAAATTCAGTACACATACTTTCAGCAGGTTGATCAAATCTTTAGATAGTTTCTTCAATTCTTCATCAGGTTGATCAATCCATAAAAGGGTTTTTTTTTCAGAAGATTGCTTTGATTTCAGCGTGTTGCTCTTAGATCAGCAGGTTTAGAGTATGCTTCTTTCCAGATGGTTGCTTCAAGCTTGTTTCAGCCAGCTATCTTTGGCACAAGCAGATTCAGTATGTTCATGATAGTAATTTCCTGCAACACATAGAACAAATACCTTTGAGCAGAATTTGTTTCTTATTCAGATAATGTGATCAACAAATTTGATAATCATTAAAACCAAGGGTAATGAGTCTTTAATTTGAATACTTAAATTAATATTGAGACTCAACAGAAAACTGAATCTAGCTATTTAAACTAAGTATTAAAATAGTCATTAATTTATACTAACATTGTCATTTATTTAAGGGTAAAATATGTTTTTAGTCCCTGCAAATGGACCGAGTTTTGTTTTTAATTAGTCCTCGTAAATGCTTTTTTCTTTTATGTCCTCACAAATGCAATTTTTTTAAATTAGTCCTTGTTGTTAAACCCTCAGTTAACTATAATGGCTTCTTCTGCACCATGTTTTTTTTTTTCCTGAAAATAACAAATTTTGCTCCTAAACAAGAGATTCCATATAGACACATTTTTGAAAATAAGATCAAATTAAATCACATATAATCGGAGAAGGAAAAAGTGGAGCAAAATGAGGATGATGGGGAGAAGGAGGAGATGAAGTGGCAGAAGAAGGAGCAAAAGGAGAAGGAGAAGGAACATCACATGTAATGACAGGGATGTATTTTTTTTTTAAAAAAAGTCATTTGTAAGATGTAAAAAACAATTCATTTACGAGAACTAAAAACAAAACCAAAATCGTTAGTCATTAACAAAGTTTTAAGGACAGGGATATATTTCAAAAAAATTGGATCTGTAAGGACGTAAAGGAAAAAAATATTTACAAGAATTAAAAATAATACTCGGTCCAGTTACAGGAACTAAAAATATATTTTATACTTTATTAAGGATTTTAGAAATCTTTATGGTAAAATTGTAACTCAACATATCATTATGTAAGGGATAATTCTACACGTACCGTAAACAGTACGCGTGCATTTATACCATGTACTGTTTGCGATTTTGTCACGTAGTGGCTTTTTTTTCACCCATTTTATTTAAATAATATTTATTTGTTTTTATTTTATTATTATAGTTATTTTTAGTTATTTATCTCATTAAATAAAAATATAAAAATATAGATTAAGAAATACAATAAATGATCACATAAAATTTGTGTTAATCATTCATGTTAACACGAGATTAATTAGGTGTCTAGAAACGGTGAACATATTAAAAAATGAGGTTAATGGTGTTTCAATTTGTGGTTAACAAAATAGGATTTTTGGTTAATTGATTTTGTGAGGGTAATTGCAACTCCTATTAACACGAGGTTAATTATGTGGCCAGAAACGGTGAACATATTTAAAAATGAGGTTAATGGTGTATCCATTTGTGGTTAACAGAATATGATTTTTGGTTAATTGATTTTGTGAGATTATTGTAACTTCTGTTAACACGAGGTGAATTATGTGTCCAGAAACGGTAAACATATTAACAAATGAGGTTAATGGTTGCAACTCCTATTAACACGAGGTTAATTATGTGACCAGAAACGGTGAACATATTTAAAAATGAGGTTAATGGTATATCCATTTGTGGTTAACAGAATATGTTTTTTGGTTAATTGATTTTGTAAGGTTAATTGTAACTCTTGTTAACACGAGGTGAATTATGTGTCCAGAAACGGTGAACATATTAACAAATGAGGTTAATGGTGTATCCATTTGTGATTAACAAAATAAGATTTTTGGATAATTAATTTTGTGAGGCTAATTGCATCTTTTGTTAACATGAGGTTAATTATATGTCCAGAAAACTGTGAACATATTTTAAAATGAGGTTAATGGTGTATACAATAGCGGTTAACAGAGTGAAATATTTGGTTAATTGAATTTATAAAGTTAGTTGTGTGAAAAAAATAGTGAATTGAGTAATATATTTGATTAATAAATTAAAAAATAAATAAAAACTAATTTTAAAAAAAAAATGAGCTAAATAAAGAAAAAGGATAAACCGCAACAGTGCGGTATAACCGTAAAAGTGCGGTACCACACTGTACGCGATACATGAATCACGGTTCTTATGTAAGTGACATCCAACTAGCTATGCAATCCATCAAGCCTTTCTCAGAAATAATAGCTAGCACAGTTTTCAAATTGCTAATTAATTAGTGAATTTACTCACTCTCTGTCTCAGCTAATTAAGAAATTTCACGCCACCTACCACGACAGTAATGGCAAAAGCGATGAAAGATAACCATGCAGATACCCAAATAAATTTGACGTTTTAATATTTCTAATTTATCAAGTTTTCATCGTGTTCAGATGAGTTCAACTTGGGCTAAATGGGGGAAAGGGGATCATTTCACAACATATACAGATTATACATTTTACAAGCCCTTGTATGATATGTCATTAAAATTGTCCTCACCATTATATTTTGGCTTATCAAATTTCTGGAAGAAATTTATGTTATTATGGATTGAAGATAATAAAATTTGATTTTTCTTATTGTCATGGTTAAGACCCATGGTTAAGCTAGAGGACATTTATTTATTGATTCAGCTAAGGAGTAGCTGATTCTAAACATACATTAGTACTAGATACTTAATTAAAAACATAGTTTTCAATCCAAGTACTACATTTGATTGCTATTACAATTTATGCAAAATGAGTTTCACCCCATGTTTTGGCTGCAAAGAAAGCACAATTTTAGGAGCATGTTCATAGGCTGCAGAAATCTCAAATGAGAAATTTTGCAGAAGCAATGACAAAACTATTTTAGCTTCCAATAAGGCAAAGTTTTGCCCAATACATATTCTAGGACCCCATCCAAATGGAAAATATGAAACTTGACCTTTCGTGGCCTTTGCAATTCCTTCAGAGAATCTTTCAGGTTTGAACTCCATTGCATCATCACCCCATATATCACGATCATGGTGAATCAAAAGTATTGGTATGGAAACTTGTATTCCTGCAGGTAATGATAGGTTTCCAAGTTTTAAATCCTTTTGAACAGCTCGAGTGAAGTAAACTGTAGGTGGATATAACCTGAGAACCTCGTATAAGACCATGGTCATCTATGCACAAAATGTTATAGCACAAGTTAGTATAAAAAATGATTATAAGAATAATCATCAAAATGAAACCACATGATATATATACATACAATTTTAAGGTGACTTAACCCATTAAAGTTTGGAATTTGGTTGCCAAAAACTTGCAAAACTTCCTGCCTTACACGTGCTTGCCATTCAGGATACCTAGCCAATAATACCATTGTCCAAACCAGCAATGATGAAGTGCTCTCTTGCCCCGCAATGTAAAATAGTTTGCATTCTTGAATTACTTCTTGGTTAGTCATTCCACCATCACGTCCTTGATTTTCAAAGTGATTTGATTCCAAAAGTATGCCTAATAAATCATCATGGGTGGCTTCACCATTCTTCATAACAGCCTCTCGTTTTTTAATGATACCATCAATTGAATCATGAATATCTTTATTGATTTCCTTTATCCTCCTATTGGTAGTTGTTGGTAGAAGCCTAGAGACATATATAATATCTAGTCATGATATATAAAGGAATGGACTAGCTAATGAATGTTAGAATTCTTTGTAATTAACATAAACTAGGTTTAGACCCGCGGAAGGTGAAAATTTATTTTATTCATTTTATAGAGTAGAAAATAATTATTGAGTATTGTAATATATTAATTGTGAAATTAACATTGTGATATAAAATACTCCCTCCATTTCATATTGATAGTCGTTTTAGGAAAATAAATTTTTTTCATAATATGAGTCGCTCTCTAGTTTCTATGTGAGTATTAATGTTTGTTTTCTATTTTTACCCTCCCACTTTTATGGGAAAAGAAACTTAAAAAAACTGTGCACCACACTACTTATTAATATATTTAGGTAAAATGAAAAAAAGTGTGTAGTAAATTAATAAGGGTAATTTAGTAAGATTACTATGTCTTTTAAGTCACTTATTATTGTTCTTAATTTGTGTGTAGAAACCTTAAACGACTATCAAAATGGAATGAAGGGAGTATAATAAAATTTATAATTAATTGAGTGTAAATTTGAGTTTTAAATATTGAAGCCAGTAGAAGAACATTTATCAATGTTGTGTTGTGTTGAGAAATTGTTCATCTTTATCAAGCAATATCAATATTGTTACAACTGTTTCATTGGACATTTTTAGTTGTGTCTTGAACATAGAAATATTTATTAATTTTGTATTTTATGATTAATATAATGATAATCGAAAAGAAATAATTATAAGTGTTTTACATCTTCGTGTTGGGCATTTTGATGCCTTTTTGCATGTGGGATATGTGGAACGATGCTCTCATCACTTTATTAATTTTAACCAGATGGTTGCACAAATTGTGGAGACATTTTCTTATTTTCTATTTTTTATACTAATGGTAAGAAATGTATTTATTTTGTGAAACGCATATTTTTTGTTATGAAATTTTAAATTTTAAATTATGAAATTATAAACATATTTTTTACATTTAATTTCACCACTATTATATTTTATAAAATAATTTTGTCTCTTACCATTTTTTTAGCTAGCAAAGTTTTTTTTTTTCAATTTCCTAACCTAGATCTCCTTTATTTTTTATCTACAATTTTTGTCTCATCTAATGAATTGTTATAAAAAGTAAACCGAATTAATTTGATATATCACACAAAAGTAAATAAGAGTAACATAATAGTTTTAGTAAAATTTGAGCACAATTTATTATTTACTTATATAAATCTTTATAATAAATACAATAAGTGGTTTTGCCACTAAGATGTAAGTATATCATGTAAAATTGTTTAAGTTGAATTATATTATATGAATTTATTATCATATGTGGGAGTTTGCAATAATACAAAGTTAAAAGAAAATCTTATAACTTAAAGAAAGGATTTTTTTTTTAAAGACTGAATTGTCTCTCCACTCCATGAAAACTGCACATTATTTACTATGTTATAAGCTAAAATCTATTTATAAGAGAAATTAAAAAATTGTTACTATACATAATTATTTTGAAGGTTTTTAAAATTTAAATTATGGAAATCATGAGGCTTGAGAGAAATGGCTCTTCCCAGTTGTATTACCTCTGCCTTGAATAATAATAATAATAATAATAATAATAATAATAATAATAATAATAATAATAATAATAGAATTTACTTATATTTTTTTAAAATGCAGATTCATTTTAAAAAGATTTTTATGAAATATTTTACAAAAATAAAATCTTTTTGTGGTTTGTTTGGTACTAACATTTTTTGAGTTGTGTAAATTAAAATATTAAACTAAGGGATATTGAATTAATTTTATGAAAGTGTTGGTATTGTGTGATTTGGGATAACTATTATTGCCTTTAATGTTTCTACTTGATCTAACCATTTAGCTTTATACAGTGGAATAAAAATTTCAGATTTTATATTTAATAAGAAAAAAAGACACAATGACATTATTAATTAATTTGTGCATCCATTAACATAAAAGAAATAACATGAGACATAAGGTCGAACCATATTATCTTAATAGCTATTTTTTTTCTAAGTAAAGAAAATAAATTAATGGTTTGGCGGATTAAATTCTTGTGACAATTTGCTTGATGAAAAAGCAAGAGAGCACAATTTGCAAGATGGAAAAAAAATGGGATAAGTAGAATGGAAAATCCTACTATGGTGATTGAAATGTTGGCCGAATAGGTTTTGAGAAGGTGGGCAACTGTGGGAATTCCAAAGGTTCTAATGTAGGAGTTGATTTGGGGTTGGGTGAATTAATTTAATTAATTATGAGAGATGATTAATTATAATTGAGTAACTGTCATTTTAAGTGAACCAATTTGATTACCTGCGTAATTGCTAATTGTGTGAGAGAGTTTGAGAGATGGATTGGAGGAAAAGAATATGGAGATGACACATCAGAATTTTCTTGACATGGAAAATATAAGATTATGTGGCAATAAGTAAGGTGAGGTGGCAACATATCATTCCGCGACTCAGCTTTAATATATATAATAGATTAATATAAACTCTATAACAATCTTGAACTCTATGGTAGCAACTCTCAATTAAATAAGTCATTTTGGTATATATGTGATATCATTGTTTTGAAAATCGGACCGGACCGGCCGGTTCAACCGGTCCGACCAGTAACTGGCCTGGTAACCGGTCCATTGAACCCTAAAAACCGGTGCTCTTTAGAACCGGTCAAGAACTCGTCGAACGGTGAAAACCGGTACCAGAAAACCGGTCGAACCGGTTATTTTCTAAAAATTTTTATTTTTTAAAAATTGTATATAATCTTAAATATTTTAAAATAAATAAAGACATGTTTAAGGATTACACATAGAAATTTATTATTTTATCAATGATTATTAATATTTTGGTTTTATAAGACTTATAATAAGGTTATTTATACTAATTGACAACTTTATTATAAATTCTTATTTTTTTATGTTATTTTATTATTTAAAAAAATTATATAATATTTAAAATATATATTTAATTTATACCGGTTCGAGCACAGTTCGTGATAGAGCACCACTTAAGAGAGCACCACCTAAGAGAGTCTATGCTAGGAGGAATAGGAGGTTAACAGGGGATCAAAACCCAAATGTAACTAATAATAGAATTTAGTTACTCGAAGGAGTAGCTTATAAAGGGAGAATAGGAGAAGGAATGGGTATGGGATATGTGAGAGTAGTGTTATGGAGAGTTCAGGTTCTTTCGAATAATCTGAGCGTGTACAATTCTTTCATTTCAATACAGATTCAGTTTCTCTATTCTTTTTCTTTTACCTAATTTCTGCAAGAGTTCTATCAACTGGTATCAAAGCTCCGATCTTGGAGCTGGTGGGTGAAGAGCGAATTGGCAGGGCAGAAGCGTTAATGGTATCTACAAGAATGGAATCAAGACTGGAGACATTGGAGAAGGTAGTGGACGGGTGGAACAGAGACAGGGAAGAACAAGCAACCCGATTCGAGTTGCAGGATGCTAGACTCAAGAAGATCAAAGATATGATGGAGCGACTCACCCAGTTCTTGGATGGTGAAAGTCCGAGTAGAGAAAGCGTCCGCTTAGAGCCAGAGGGCGAGAGGTGGCACAAGTTGGAAATACCCATCTTTGCTGGAGACAACGCATACGGCTGGACGAACAGGCTAGAGAGGTACTTTCACATTAAGGGTGTCTCCGAAAAAGAGAGGATGTCGGAGGTTATGGTGGCTATGGAGGGAAGAGCGCTAAGTTGGTTCCGATGGTGGGAATCTTGTAACCCAAACCCGTCTTGGGAGGGGTTCAAAAGGGCCGTGATTCAGAGATTTCAACCTACCATGATGCAGAACCCGTTTGAGTTGTTGTTAGCTTTGAAACAAACACATTCAGTGGAAGAGTTCGTAGAGAAATTCGAGAAATATGCAGGAGCTTTGAAAGGAGTGGAACAAGAGTACTTGATGAGCGTTTTCTTGAATGGTCTGAGGAAGGAAATAGCAGCGGAGGTTAAGTTGTATGAGCCCAAATCCCTGTCAGAGATGATGTCAAAGGCACTCATGATAGAAGAAAAGAATTTAGCAGTGGGAGAATATGGAAGATACGGAGGAGGTAGGACAGTGGGAAACCACTGAAGTTTCCCAAGTTCCAGAACAGTGACGGTAGATACTAATCCGGGGAGTAAGACTAAGGGAAGCGATTTGACAATTGGAGGAAACAGCTCTAGCAGAGCCAGTAACAGTACGGGAGGTTTCAGGGGGAACACAAGGGGATTTAAGAGGTTATCTAATGAGGAGCTGCAGGAGAAGTACAAGAAGGGATTATGCTTCCGATGTTATGAAAAATTTGGCCCTGACCATGTATGCAAGAACAAGAAATTTCGCATGTTGCTGTTAGATGAAGGTGAAGGTGAGGAAGATGAGGAAGAAAGAGTGGAAGAGGAGAATATAGAAGTGATTAACAAGAGTTTTAATGCCCTACAACTCTCTTTGTACTCCATGGCAGGATTGACATCATCTAAATCTTGGAAGATAATGGGCGCCAGGGTGAACGATCAGCAGGTGGTTGCTTTAATTGACTGCAGAGCTTCACATAATTTCATTTCTCAAGAATTGGTAGAGCGACTTAAGCTACCTGTGAAAGAGACTAGCCCTTATACTGTAGAGGTAGGGGATGGCCATAAGGTTGAATGCAGGGGAGTGTGTGAGAACCTTGTCATCAGAATTCAGGGGTTACGAATACAACATGATTTTTATTTGTTTGAGTTGGGAGGAGCAGATTTGGTTTTGGGTTTAGAATGGCTGGCTGGGTTATAGGAGAGGTTAGAGCTGATTTTGGAAAACTGATATTGATTATCGGAGAAGGCCCTATGGAGAAAACAATGGTGGGTGACCCTGCACTAACCAGATCTCAGGCCTCTATTAAGGGTCTGATGCAAGCTTTGAAGGAGGATGGTGAAGGGTTTATTTTGTGGTATGAGGAGAGGAAGGAGACAGATTTCAATTCGCAATAGTTACATCCAACTGTAGAAGAGATTTTGCAGCAATTTGAAGAAATATTCCAAGATCCCCAGGGATTACCTCCTAGTCGGAAGCAAGACCATTCTATTCATTTGAAAGAAGGGGCCACCATTCCCAACTTACGTCCCTACAGGTACCCTCATTACCAAAAAACTGAAATAGAAAAATTGGTGAATGAAATGAGAACTGCTGGAATTATCAGACCTAGTATTAGCCCTTATTCCAGCCCCATCATCGTGGTGAAGAAAAAAGATGGAGGATGGAGATTTTGTGTGGATTATAGGGCATTGAACAAGATCCCTATGCCTGATAAATTCCCCATCCCAGTTATAGATGAATTGTTGGATGAGCTAAGGGGAGCTAAAATATTTTCCAAGTTGGATCTTAAGTCGGGGTACCACCAGATTCGAATGAAGGAGGAGGACATGCAAAGACAGCATTTAGGACTCATGAGGGCCACTATGAGTTTCTGGTCATGCCATTCGGTTTAACAAACGCCCCATCAACATTTCAATCACTTATGAATGAGGTACTAAGACCTTTCTTGAGAAAATTTGTGCTTGTCTTTTTTGATGATATCTTGGTCTATAATGAAGATTTGGAGTCACATGCGCATCATTTAAAGCAAGTTCTGCAAGTCCTGCAACAAAACCATCTAAAGGTGAATAAGAAGAAATGCAGTTTTGGGCAGTCCAGTTTGGAATATTTGGGGCATATAATATCCGGACAGAGAGTGGCAGCTGGCCCAAAAAAGGTGGAGGCAATGTGTTCTTGGACAATACCAAAAGATATCAAAAGTTTGAGGGGTTTCCTTGGGCTTACGTGTTATTACAGAAGGTTTGTTAAGGAGTATGGCACCACAGCTAAACCATTGACTGATTTACTCAAAAAGGACAGCTTTGCATGGTCACAAACAACTCAAGAAGCATATGACAAATTAAAATCAGCCGTAACAGCTTTGCCAATGTTAGAAGTTCCTAATTTTTCAAAGCCATTTGTGGTAGAGACAGATGCTTCCAGCAAAGGTTTAGGGGATGTTCTGTTACAAGAAGGAAAACCTCTAGCTTTTTGGTGTCAAGGATTGTCTGAAAGAGCTAAACAAAAATCAGTATATGAGCGAGAATTGATGGCACTTGTTCATGCAATGCATAAATGGAGGCATTATCTGTTGGGGCTCCACTTTGTCATACTTACTAACCAGAGGAGTTTGAAATTTCTGACAGATCAGCGTTTGCTCAATGAAGAACAATTTAAATGGGTTTTCTAAGCTGATTGGTTATGATTTTGAAATAAAATATCGGCCTAGAAGAGAGAATACGATTGCTGATGCGCTCTCTAGGAAAGGAATGTTGGCAGCTATCACTGTTCTTAAATTTGATGATTTGGAGGATTGGGTGAGAGAGGTTCATCATGACACCAAATTGCAGAAAATTATTCAAGATTTGCTGGTTAATCATGAGTCACATGTTGGATATCAGTTACAAGGAGACAAGCTGTATTATAAGGGGAAATTAGTGCTTCCGCGGAATTGTCCACGCATTCCCACCCTGTTGGCTGAATTTCACAGTTCCCCTTCTGGAGGGCATTCTGGGCTGTTTCGAACTTATAAAAGATTGGCAGGAGTGCTTTATTGGGAAGGAATGAAGTCTGATATTAAGGATTTTGTGTCCAGTTGTGCAATATGTCAGTAGAACAAATACCAAACGCTTGCCCCAGCAGGCTTGTTGCAACCTCTGCCTATTCCTACCCAAGTTTGGGTTGATATTGCTATGGATTTCATTGGGGGACTTCCTAAAGCAAAAGGGAAGGATACCATTTTGGTTGTGGTGGACAGACTTACCAAGTATGCTCATTTTATAGCATTGGCTCATCCCTACACTGCAAGTGAAGTAGCCGTTGTATTCCTTAAGGAGATTGTGCGTTTACATGGGTTCCCATCTTCCATTGTCTCAGATAGGGATCCAATTTTTTTAAGCAAATTTTGGAAGGAGTTGCTGAAGAGGGCAGGCACTCAGCTGAAATTTAGTATAGCTTATCATCCCCAAACGGATGGTCAAACGGAGGTAGTAAATCATTGCTTAGAAACCTACTTACGTTGTCTTACAGGAGCTAAACCCAAGCAATGTCCTGATTGGCTTAGCTTGGCTGAGTTTTGGTTCAATAGTAACTATAATGCCTCAGCTAAAATGACCCCCTTTAAAGCCCTATATGGCATGGACCCACCACTACTGCTGAAAGGTACCACAATCCCTTCTAAGGTGGAAGAAGTTAATTAGTTGACACAACAAAGGGATGAAATATTAGCTGAGTTGAGAGCCAATTTATTTAAGGTTCAAGATTACATGAGAATCCAAGCCAATAAGCGCGGGAGGGACCTTGAATTTGCTCTTGGAGAGTGGGCCTATCTCAAGCTACAACCCTACAAACTGAAGTCCTTAGCCCGGAAACCAAATGAGAAACCGAGTCCTCATTTTTATGGGCCATATCAGATAATAGACAGAATTGGGCAAGTGGCTTACAAATTGAACTTGCCTGCAGATAGCAAGGTTCATCCCGTTTTCAACGTTTCCTTGCTGAAGAGAGCAGTGAAACCTTAACACACACCCCAGCAGCTGCCAGCAATGTTGTCCGAGGAGCAAGAGTTACAGGTGTAACCAGAGGATGTTGTTGATGTCAGAGAAGATTCCTATGGAAATGTGGAGGTGCTTATTAAATGGCAACAGTTACCAGCATGTGATAACAATTGGGAATCTGCTGCAAGTATTCAAGAGCAATTTCCCTATTTCCACCTTGAGGACAAGGTGGCACTTATAGGGGGTATTGATAGAGCACCACTTAAGAGAGCACCACCTAAAAGAGTCTATGCTAGGAGGAATAGGAGGTTAATAGGGGATCAAAACCCAAATGTAACTAATAACATAATTTAGTTACTCGGAGAAGTAGCTTATAAAGGGAGAATAGGAGAAGGAATGGGTATGGGATATGTGAGAGTAGTGTTGTGGAGAGTTCAGGTTCTCTCGAATAACATGAGGGTGTACAATTCTTTCATTTAAATACAGATTCAGTTTCTCTATTCTTTTTCTTTTACCTAATTTCTGCAAGAGTTCTATCGGTTTGACCACGGTTGAACCATTGAATCGTGAACCAGTAACTTCACCGGTTCAATTATCGGTTCGATTTTTAAAACATTGTGTGATGTCACCTCAATTTTTAAGGTCTTTTGGAAACTAGATATCAAATATTATCTCAGGACAAAGTATAGAGTAAATTAAAATCTGTGTGCAGTTAACTATTTTCATGATCCTTTTTGTTTCGGGGGTCTAACTTGGATCTGTATCGGACATGGATGAGTGGTGGAACTTGGATGAAAAATTTGGGGGAGTTATTATTAGCTAAATAATTAATTTCACCGAAATAGCCCCTAAAGCTAGTGTTAGTTTTTTTTTTTAAAAAAATTAACTATGGGTTACAATTAGAAGCAGTTCTGGTTTAATCATGGTTAAAGTTGAAAAACTAACAGAAAACTAAAAAGTTAGCTAGTTTGATTGGAAGTGTTTGGTAAAACTAGTTATTGAACTAGCTGGAAATGATAAAATGACAAATAAAGACATCATTAATTATTAAATAATATATGATGAGTGAGAGTTGTTCAGAGATAAAACTATAATAAATTTTCAGTTGGTAAATGAAAATAGAAACTTTTTTAAAAACTATCTCAATTAGCTTCTAAAAAATAGCTACTGAAAAACTACAAACTATAGAAAAAAGCTACTTTACCAAACACAAAATCGACTCCAATTGTAATAATTTTTCAACTGGTAAATAAAAATAGAAGATTTTTTTTAAACTACCCCAAGCAACTTCTAACAAAACAACAAACTACCTAAAAAGGCTATAAAACAACTATTAACTATATGGGAATTGATTTCTATCCTTATATTAATTATTATGAATTATTACTCTATTGATGTATATGTTCTATGGGTTTATTCATTCTAATTACCGAAAAATATATACCACTCGCATCGTTTAATATATCAATATACATTAATAATTGATATTTTATTTTGTACACACACATATATATATATATACATATATATATATTTCATTATATATATATATATATTTATTTTATATATATATATATTATATCATTAATACTTTTAAATATTTGTATTTTAATCATGAATAAATATATTAAAATATAAAATATATGTTAGATTTAAAATGAAATAATTCTGATTTAATATATGAATATTAAGAGATAATTAGTTTTAGTTATGAATTTAATTCGAATATATATATCTGAAAGGATAATTATTTTAATGTTTAATTATTAATTTATAAATATTCAGAACAGAAAAAAAATTAAGAATTAAAATCATAAATATTTAGATTTTAAAATATAAACTTATAAGAGATTGATACGGAATTAAGAAAAAATTTAAAAATATTTATGAAAGAGATGTGTAAAACATAAACAAAAAAAATAATAATGAGAAAATATAAAAAAAAAAATCACTTTATAGATAAAAAAACAAAGAAAGTGAGTGTCTCATTTTTTAAAATAAAATCTCAAAATTAAAATATAAAAAATTAACATAACAAAATATTAATATAATAATAAAAATATATATTAGTATTCCTATTAGGATCCGCCCAGTCCAGGATAGCCAGGACAGTCGAGCATAAACCACCCTCTCGAACCATGTGTCCTCAATCTAGAGGCTACTGGGGCTCAGTGGCATGATGTTTAAGGAAACATCTCCATATCAAAACATTCCTTTAGCTTCGTCCATTTTGATACATTAAAATTATTTGGTAAGATCAATTAATTTGGTAAGATCAATTAGTCAGTAGCTATTAGCTTATTTAATTAATTAATAAACTCATTTGATCAATATTAAAATATTTGGTAAGATACATAAAAGTTGCGGCTTTTAAGAGCTTCTAAAAATTATTTCAGTTAATTTTAACTTATAATTTATTTTTCCTATAAAAAAAACTTGTAGCTTAATTATTTATTTTTCTTCTATTTATGTCCTCATATTTTAATATATTTTCTTATTTATCTTTAATTTTTTTATCTTTTTAAAAGTTTTTAATAAAAACCCTCTATTCTCTCTCCACTTTCACACTCTTTTTGGTAGGGGTATAATCGGGTTGGGTTGGTTCGGGTTTGAGGTGACATCAAGTCCGAACCGATGGAATGATGGTGGGTTGGGTTGGTTCAGGTTTTGTATCTTTTGGGCGAGTAACCCGACCCGAACCAACCCGAATATGTTCGGGTTGGGTTGGGTTGGGTTATCGGGTCATGAACATTTTCCCTTTTTTTTTAAATGTGGAAGATGAAATGAAATTAAAAATATAAAATGAAAAAAAAGAAAAGAAATAGGGAAACATAAAATGAGAGGAGTAGATGAAATAGGGTTTGGGTAACCACAACTGCTTGTGCTGCCGTTGTGCCTATTTTTGTTCTCTCTGGGAAGGAAAATGAAATAAGATTAAGGCTTCTTTTCTTGGTTTGATTTGGTTCGGGTTTATCGGGTTCAAGACAGGCAAACCCGAGATCCCAACCGAACCAGATCGGGCTCGAGAGAAAATGTCCGAACCGAACCGAAACCCGAACCGAACCGCTAAATATCCTTCGGGTTGGGTTGGGTCAATCGGGTTCGCAGGTTGAGTCGGACCCGCTTACACCCCTACTTTGTGGTCTCTCTTAACACTTTCTAGATAAAAAATAATTTAAAATCATTATTAGAATTAATAGGACTCTTTGATTCATCTAAGGGTTAAGAAAAACACTGCTCTTATCCACCCTGGCCCTACAACAAGGTTGCAGCACTTGAACGCTCCAGAGCGCTCGCAGCCAGGAGGGGATGGACTGCCAGTGACCACCATTTCTCCAGCAACCCAGCGGCGGAAGTCTTCTGCAGCCGACTCTGCTCCGCTCGTGCTCCGTCTCTCATACACAGCGGCGCTGTCTTCTCCGACAAAGGGCGGCCTTCACGCGCGCCGCTTCTCCGACAAAGGGCGGCCTTCTCGCGCTCGGTCTCTCACAGCGATTGTCTTCTCCGACGAGCGGCCCTCTCGCGGCGACCCTCTTCTTGTGGCACTTGCTTATTGTTACCTGAACCAACTCCTTCACACTTCGTCCTCTGTTTACATTAAACGCAGGGCTTATGAGTATATGGTTAGTGGGTTGTGTGCTATGGATAGGCCTCGTGAGGCTGAGAAATTGGTTCAAGATTTGAGAGATAATAATGGAGGGCTTCAACCTTCAGCTTTTGAGTTGAAGTCCATTGTGTATGGTTATGGAAGATTGGGTTTGTAAAATCCTAAATTTTATTAGGATAAATATGGAATATTAATTAAATAGATTAATTAAATAAATAAGTAATTATTTAGGAAATAAATAATAGGAGCATTATTATTGTTAGTTTTATTTAGTAAAGATAGTTTTAATTAAAAAAAAGAACAAGGGAGTGAGAGTGGGCCTAAGCCCAATTAGATATTTCAGTAAGGAGGGGTTAACAGAGCACCCTAATCCTTATCGTGCTATTGTCAGTGAGCGAAGAGCGAAGGAGGGGAGAAACTACATCCCAAGAGAAGGTGGCTGCAGAGTGATCAAGGAATCAAGAATCAAGAGCCAAGAACCAAGACTGTTGCAGTTTGATCTTCATTCTAAGGTACAGTGGGGGAGAGGGTATTGCCTGTATATGCATGTAGGGGGTACTTGGGTAGTAATCTAAGATGTATAATTCGAATTTATGAATGAATAACTGAGAATGATGATATAATCTGGTGATTGATGATTTATTGTATGTGTATTGACGAATTATTGAATGAGAGTAAAGATGATATTGAAGATAATTGAAAAAAGGGTGATTAGGGATTGAGAAATTGGGGTTTTGATGAATTGATGGTATAATCTGTAATAGATTGATAATTTATTGAGTATTTGATATTATTAATGAGTATGAATGATGTTTAGACGAAAAAGACTGATTAGGGATTGATTGGATGGGTTTAGAGGGGTGAGAAATCGTGAAATCTGCGATCTGTGTCGCGGGTAATTGATTACCAGATGTGGTAATCGATTACCAAAATGTTCTGGGCAACCCAGAAGCACTGTTTGCTTGCGGGTAATCGATTACAGGGGTGCTGTAATCGATTACCAGAGAGTTTGTCTGTGGGTAATCGATTACAGGGGTGCTGTAATCTATTACCAGAGAGTTTGCTTGTGGGTAATCGATTACAGGGGTGTTGTAATCGATTACCAGAGACCTAGTTTGCAGGTAATCGATTATTAGAGGTTGGTAATCGATTACCAGAGTGGATTTTGAGATCCTCAGTGATTGATGTTGTTTGATGGTGCTTTATGACGAGTATAATGATGATGATTGACGATGTTTGATGTTGTTTATGATGATTATGATGAGGTCATTGATGATAGTGTGTATCACTTATGATGATGATGTAATTGATGATAGGGTGTATCACTTATGATGATGATGTAAATGATGATAGTGTGTATCACTTATGATGATGATGTAAATGATGATAGTGTGTATCACTTATGATGATGATGTAAATGATGATAGTGTGTATCACTTATGATGATGATGTTATTGATGATAGTGCATGTCACTTATGATGATGATGTGAATGATGATAAGTGTATATCACTTTATTAATGATGATGTTTGATGATGAGTATGATGATGCATGAAATGATGATTTATGATGATGGTATATATCACCTTTTGATGATGATGTTATCTAAGTTGTGCGGGCCCATAGAGGGGGTACAACTTAGGAGAGATGCCTTGAGCATATGTGATGAGACCTGAATTGTGCGGGCCCATAGAGGGGGTACAATTCGAGAGGTGAACTGAGTGGTGCGGGCCCATAGAGGGGGTACAACTCAGGGGATCAAGATGGGGCGTTCGATGCACGGGCCCATAGAGGGGGTGCAACCTAGGGTTGAATGTCGTTGTGCGGGCCCATAGAGGGGGTACAACCTATCGGATAGTGTGTGGTAACACCGATAGACTATCTTGGTACTAACTATAGTGATTGACGAGGTGCACCCATTGTGTGGAGTTCCAAGTCATGATCTTTGGGTAGATGATGAGAGGAGTATTGATGTATGATGATAATGAATATGATGATATATGAATGATGTACGATGATAATGAGTATGATGATATATGAATGACGATATGATGATAATGAGTATGATGATATATGAATGATGTTATGATGATAATGAGTATGATGATATATGAATGATGTTACGACGATAATGAGTATGATGATATATGAATGACGTTATGATGATGATGAGCTTGGTGAACGTATAATGGATAGATTTATGTGTTATAAATAGGAATGATGGTAGGGCATGTATATGTTGATATAGATGATTAAATATATGTTGAGTTTAGATGAATGTTATTTATTGGTGGTTTTAATGTATTGATGGTATGATGTAATGATGTTGTGGGTGAGGATGGGTATTCTCTTTGTGTATGTATGGGTAATATTCCTTTTCCTCACCGTATTCTGTGGATATATTTTACAGGTGTTGATGAGGACACAACTGGTGTCGATTATGAATAAAAGGGTATGCTTTGGTAGATGTGACATCAGGGTGTGCTTGGGGGTTTTACCATGTTCCTAGATTAGGAGTATTTTTATGAACTTCTGGATGCCTTGTATGGCAGGAGATTACTAATTGTTTTTATTCCTATGGAGATTTCCGCTGTTTATAATTGATTTATATTAGGAGTTTGAGTTCATTTAATAAAGTCGTTTTCGAACTATGAGATTTATTATAAGAATGATTGTGAACCTTTTTACCTAACATGGGACTTTCCCTTTTCTAGACTGCAATTTCTTTAATATATAAGAGTATGGGGTAGAAGGGTGTCACATTAGTTGGTATCAGAGCAGGTCGGTTCACCGGCCTTGAGTTATGAGTTTACTATGCTTTTGATGTGCTAATCTGATTGATTGGTTGAGTAATTGCTTGGTTGCTTGAGTGAATTGTCTGCTTGGTTGATTGTTGTTTGTTTGATTTCCTTGCTTTTCTGCTTTACTTAGTATGTGTGCTTACGCTTTCTTAAATAAAGAAAGAGTAATGGCTGGGGGTAGAAACGATCGAGCAATGGTCGATGCCTTGATGGCCATGGCACAGGCTGTTGGCAACCTTAACCAACACCAAGAGACGGATTGGCTTGCACGGTTCCAGAGGAACCATCCACCTACGTTCCGAGGAGGTTATGACCCGGATGGAGCGGCTGACTGGATTTACGAGATTGAAAAGATCTTCAGAGCAATGGACTGCCCTATGCTTCAGAAGGTGACCTTAGCAGCCTTCATGTTATCTGGAGATGCTGGTTTCTGGTGGCAGAGCACCTGCCAAAGGAAGATTGATGAGGGCCTTTGAGGAGTCAGAACAAGTTCCAAGCAACTAGATGTCATCCTTGGTATGGACTGGTTATCGTCCAACCATGTCCTTCTAAACTGTGCTGATAAGTCTGTTGTTTTTGGTCACCCTGTCGAGTGTAAGAGTAAGGATTTTATGACTGCCAATCAGGTGAAGGCGTCTCTAAGGGAAGATGCCCAGGTTTACATGCTTTTATCTTCTTTGAAATCTGATAGTAGCGTTGTGGTGAGTGAGATACCTGTAGTGTGTGAGTACCCTGAAGTATTTGCTGATAATGTGTCCAGTTTACCACCTGAGAGAGAGATAGAGTTTGCCATAGACTTAGTGCCAGGTATAGGACCGATTTCAGCTACTCCTTATAGGATGTCACCCATAGAGCTAGCAGAACTTAAGAAGCAACTTGAAGACCTGTTAGAGAAGAAGTTTATTAGGCCTAGTGTGTCACCCTGGGGAGCGCCTGTATTGTTTGTTAAGAAGAAGGATGGTAGCATGAGGTTGTGTACTGATTACCGCCAGTTAAATAAGGTAACCATTAAGAATAGGTATCCTTTGCCTAGGATAGATGACTTGATGGATCAGTTAGTGGGGGCATGTGTGTTTAGTAAGATAGATCTTAGATCAGGCTATCATCAGATTAGAGTTAAGGAGGAGGATATACCAAAGACCGCTTTTAGGACTAGGTATGGACATTATGAGTATCTGGTAATGCCTTTCGGTGTAACGAATGCTCCTGCCATTTTTATGGATTATATGAACAGGATTTTTCACCCTTATTTGGATAAATTCGTAGTTGTCTTTATAGATGATATACTAATTTATTCCAAAACTAAGGAGGAGCATGAGGAACATCTAAAGGTAGTGCTTCAGATTCTTAAGGATAAACAGTTGTATGCTAAGATGTCCAAGTGTGAGTTCTGGTTAGAGCAAGTAAGCTTCTTAGGCCATGTGATTTCTAAAGGAGGTATAGGTGTGGATCCTTCTAAGGTAGAAGCCGTGCTTAAGTGGGAGTCCTCTAAGTCAGTGAGTGAGATTAGAAGTTTCCTTGGGTTAGCTGGGTACTATAGGAGGTTCATAGAAGGGTTTTCTAAGTTAGCTTTGCCTTTGACCGAGTTGACTAGGAAGGGAGTTGCCTATGTGTGGAATAGTAAGTGCGAGACTAGCTTTCAAACCCTTAAGGAGAAGTTGACTAGTGCACCAGTGTTAGTGTTACCTGACCTTAGTAAACCTTTCGTAGTATACTGTGATGCTTCTAAGATGGGTTTAGGTGGGGTGTTGATGCAAGAGGGTAAAGTAGTAGCCTATGCTTCTAGGCAATTGAAAACCCATGAGAGAAACTACCCTACCCATGACCTAGAGTTAGCAGCCATAGTGTTCGTGTTGAAGATTTGGAGACATTACCTGTATGGTTCCCGATTTGAGGTTTTTAGTGACCATAAGAGCCTTAGGTATCCGTTTGACTAGAAAGAGCTGAACATGAGGCAAAGGAGGTGGTTAGAGTTTCTTAAGGATGATGATTTTGAGTTAAGTTACCATCCCGGTAAGGCCAATGTAGTGGCTGATGCCTTGAGTAGGAAGTCTATCCATGTTAGTTCCCTAATGATTAGAGAGATGGATCTTTTAACCTAGTTTAGAGATTTGAGTTTAGCTTGTGAGATGACCTCTGAGAGTGTGAAGCTAGGAATGACCAGGGTAGGTAATGATTTGCTGAAGGATATTAGTAAGGCCCAGTTAGAGGATCCATTTTTGGTTAGTAGGCGAGAGGCTATAGAAGGGGGTAGTGGTGGAGAGTTTGTGATTGGTACTGATGGGGTCGTGAGGTTTGGAGAAAGAGTGTGTGTGCCTAGTGAACCTAGCATTAAGAGATTAGTACTAGAAGAAGGGCATAGAAGTAAGCTTAGTTTCCACCCAGGATCCACTAAGATGTACCAGGATTTGAAGAAAGTATTTTGGTGGCCTAGGATGAAGAGGGACATAGAGGAGTTCGTGAGTGCTTGTTTAGTGTGCCTGAAAGCTAAGCTAGAGCATCAAAAACCTTCAGGATTGCTTCAACCCTTAAGTATACCTGAGTGGAAGTGGGATAGTATATCCATGGACTTCGTAGTTGCTTTACCTAAGACTGTAAGGGGGCACGACTCAATCTGGGTCATTGTTGATAGGTTAACTAAGAGTACCCATTTCCTTCCCATCAATATTAAGTATTCTATGGAGAGGTTGGCTCAGTTGTACATTAGTGAGATTGTGAGGTTGCATGGTATACCATCTAGTATAGTCTCTGATAGAGATCCCAGGTTTACCTCTAGATTTTGGGAGAGTTTACAGCAGGCCTTGGGGACCCAACTTAGGCTTAGCTCAGCTTATCACCCTCAGACTGATGATTAGACCGAGAGAACCATCCAATCCTTAGAGGATTTGCTTAGAGCCTGTGTGTTAGACCAAGGGGGTAGTTGGGATAAATTTTTACCTTTGATAGAGTTCACCTATAACAATAGCTTTCACTCTAGTATAGGTATGGCGCCTTATGAAGCATTGTATGGTAGGAGGTGTAGAACCCCTTTGTGTTGGTGTGAGCCGAGTGAGAGTCTTGCATTAGGACCTGAGATAGTGCAGCAGACCACTGATATGGTTAGGATAATCCAGGAGAGGATGAGGACAGCCCAGAGTAGGTAGAAGAGCTATGCAGATAAGAGAAGAAAGGAGTTAGAGTTCAAAGAAGGGGACCATGTATTCCTGAAAGTCACTCCGTGGATTGGGGTTGGTAGGGCATTAAAGTCTAGAAAGCTTACACCTCGATTCATTGGTCCTTACCAAATCCTTAAAAGAGTCGGCAATGTTGCCTACCAAATCGCTTTGCCTCCACACTTGTCTAATCTTCATAACGTTTTCCACGTTTCTCAACTCCGGAAATACGTTCACGATCTTTCACATGTGATTGAGTCGGATCATCTTGAGGTTAAGGAAAACCTAACAGTGGAAACCATGCCGGTGAGAGTTGAGGATCAGAGGGTGAAACAACTTCGAGGTAAAGAGATTCCTTTAGTTAAGGTGATCTGGGGAGGACCTACACCAGAGAGTGCCACTTGGGAACTCGAAGAGAAGATGAAGGAGTCTTATCCAGAATTATTCGCTTCAGGTAAAATTCGAGGACGAATTTTCTTTCTAGGAGGGGAGAGTTGTAACATCCTAAATTTTATTAGGATAAATATGGAATATTAATTAAATAGATTAATTAAATAAATAATTAATTATTTAGGAAATAAATAATAGGAGCATTATTATTGTTAGTTTTATTTAGTAAAGATAGTTTTAATTAAAAAAAAGAACAAGGGAGTGAGAGTGGGCCTAAGCCCAATTAGATATTTCAGTAAGGAGGGGTTAACAGAGCACCCTAATCCTTATCGTGCTATCGTCAGTGAGCGAAGAGCGAAGGAGGGGAGAAACTACATCCCAAGAGAAGGTGGCTCCAGAGTGATCAAGGAATCAAGAATCAAGAACCAAGAACCAAGACTGTTGCAGTTTGATCTTTATTCTAAGGTACGGTGGGGGAGAGGGTATTGCCTGTATATGCATGCAGGGGGTACTTGGGAAGTAATCTAAGATGTATAATTCGAATTTAAATTGTTTAACTGAGAATATGATATAATCTGGTGATTGATGATTTATTGTATGTGTATTGATGAATTATTGAATGAGAGTAAAGATGATATTGAAGATAATTGAAAAAGGGGTGATTAGGGATTGAGAAATTGGGGTTTTGATGAATTGATGGTATAATCTGTAATAGATTGATGATTTATTGAGTATTTGATGTTATTAATGAGTATGAATGATGTTTAGACGAAAAAGATTGATTAGGGATTGATTGGATGGGTTTAGAGGGGTGAGAAATCGTGAAATCTGCGATCTGCATCGCGGGTAATCGATTACCAGATGTCGTAATCGATTATCAGAGTGTTCTGGGCAACCCAGAAGCACTGTTTGCTTGCGGATAATCGATTACAGGGGTGCTGTAATCGATTACCAGAGAGTTTGCTTGCGGGTAATCGATTACAGGGGTGTTGTAATCGATTACCAGAGACCTAGTTTGCAGGTAATCGATTACTGGAGGTTGGTAATCGATTACCAGAGTGGATTTTGAGATCCTTAGTGATTGATGTTGTTTGATGGTGCTTTATGACGAGTATAATGATGATGATTGACGATGTTTGATGTTGTTTATGATGATTATGATGATGTAATTGATGATAGTGTGTATCACTTATGATGATGATGTAAATGATGATAGTGTGTATCACTTATGATGATGATGTAAATGATGATAGTGTGTATCACTTATGATGATGATGTTATTGATGATAGTGCATGTCACTTATGATGATGATGTGAATGATGATAAGTGTATATCACTTTATTAATGATGATGTTTAATGATGAGTATGATGATGCATGAAATGATGATTTATGAGTATGGTGTATATCACCTTTTGATGATGATGTTATCTAAGTTGTGCGGGCCCATAGAGGGGGTACAACTTAGGAGAGATGCCTTGAGCATATGTGATGAGACCTGAATTGTGCGGGCCCATAGAGGGGGTACAATTCGAGAGGTGAACTGAGCATAGGAATAAAAACAATTAGGAATCTCCTGCCATACAAGGCATCCAGAAGTTCATAAAAATACTCATAATCTAGTAACATGGTAAAACCCCCAAGCACACCCGGATGTCACATCTACCAGAGCATACCGTTTTATTCATAATCGACAACAGTTGTATCCTCATCAACACCTATAAAATATATCCACAGAATACGGTGAGGAAAAGGAATACTACCCATACATACACATAAAGAACACCCATCCTCACCCACAACATCATTACATCATACCATCAATTCATTAAAACCACCAATAAATAACATTAATCTAAACTCAACATATATTTAATCATCTATATCACCATATACATGCCCTACCATCATTCCTATTTATAACACATAAATCTATCCATTATACGTTCACCAAGCTCATCATCATCACAACGTCATTCATATATCATCATACTCATTATCGTCGTAACATCATTCATATATCATCACACTCATTATCATCATAACATCATTCATATATCATCATACTCATTATCTTCATATCGTCATTCATATATCATCATACTCATTATCACCGTACATCATTCATATATCATCATATTCATTATCATCATACATCAATACTCCTCTCATCATCTACCCAAAGATCATGACTTGGAACTCCACACAATGGGTGCACCTCGTCAATCACTCTAGTTAGTACCAAGATAGTCTACCGGTGTTACCACACACTATCCGATAGGTTGTACCCCCTCTATGGGCCCGCACAACGACATTCGACCCTAGGTTGTACCCCCCCTATGGGCCCGTACAATCACTCCTAGGTTGCAACCCCTCTATGGGCCCATGCATCGAACGCCCCATCTTGATCCCCTGAGTTGTACCCCCTCTATGGGCCCGCACAATTCAGGTCTCATCACATATGCTCAAGGCATCTCTCCTAAGTTGTACCCCCTCTATGGGCCCACACAACTTAGATAACATCATCATCAAAAGGTGATATACACCATCATCATAAATCATCATTTCATGCATCATCATACTCATCATCAAACATCATCATTAATAAAGTGATATACATTTATCATCATAAGTGACATGCACTATCATCAATAACATCATCATCATAAGTGATACACACTATCATCATTTACATCATCATCATAAGTGATACACACTATCATCATTTACATCATCATCATAAGTTATACACACTATCATCATTTACATCATCATCATAAGTGATACACCCTGTCATCAATTACATCATCATCATAAGTGATACACACTATCATCAATTACATCATCATAATCATCATAAACAACATCAAACATCGTCAATCATCATCATTATACTCGTTATAAAGCACCATCAAACAACATCAATCACTAAGGATCTCAAAATCCACTCTGGTAATCGATTACCAACCTCCAGTAATCGATTACCTGCAAACTAGGTCTCTGGTAATCGATTACAACACCCCTGTAATCGATTACCCGCAAGCAAACTCTCTGGTAATCGATTACAGCACCCCTGTAATCGATTATCCGCAAGCAAATAGTGCTTCTGGGTTGCTCAGAACACTCTGATAATCGATTACGACATCTGGTAATCGATTACCCGCGATGCAGATCGCAAATTTCACGATTTCTCACCCCTCTAAACCCATCCAATCAATCCCTAACCAGTCTTTTTCGTCTAAACCCGCGATGCAGCCGACTATGCTCCGCTCGTGCTCCGTCTCTCACACACAGTGGCGCTGTCTTCTCCGACAAAGGGCAGCCTTCACGCGCGCCGCTTCTCCGACAAAGGGCGGCCTTCTCGCGCTTGGTCTCTCACAGCGATTGTCTTCTCCGATGAGTGTCCCTCTCGCGGCGGCCCTCTTCCTGTGGCACTTGCTTATTGTTACCTGAACCAACTCCTTCACACTTCGTCCTCTGTTTACATTAAACGCAGGGGTTATGAGTATATGGTAAGTGGGTTGTGTGCTATGGATAGGCCTCGTGAGGTTGAGAAATTGGTTCAAGATTTGAGAGATAATAATGGAGGGCTTCAACCTTCAGCTTTTGAGTTGAAGTCCATTGTGTATGGTTATGGAAGATTGGGTTTGTTTCAAGACTTGCTCAGAGTTGTGGATCAAATGGAGAGAAGTGGGTTTGTTATTGACACAGTTTGCTCCAATATGATTCTTTGAACTTATGGCATTCATAGGCAGCATGTGGAAATGGTTTCCTTGCTTCGGAGGATGAGGGATTTGGGGGTTCCCTTCTCTATCAGAACCTACAATTCTGTCACAAATTCTTGGCCAACGATCATGAGGAAGATGGTGGAATTGAAGGGCTTGGCATTGTCAATTGAAGAGTTGAATGAGAACTTGGAAGGAGGGGAAGCTATGGTAGTTAGGGAGTTACTATCTTATTCTGTGATATTGGAGGAGGTGATGGTGTGGGAGTCTTTGGAGGCAAAGTTGGATTTGCATGGATTTCACTTGAGTTCATCCTATTTGATTATGTTACTTGGGTTCAAAATTATCTGACCGGGAATTTTTTTTTTCAATCTAAACCTCCATTGTTGTTGCCTGAGAGAGAGAAGTGCTTGAAAGTAAATAAAGTGTTTTAGTCTGTTAAAGTTCCCGCGCTCAACACTGCAGGGTATTCAGTTTTGATATTCATTTTGGCCTTTTAATCATTTTGGGCTTTTAATTTCCTAGCCATTAGATGCATCCCATGGCCACAATTTATTCTGTCTTTAACTTTTATAACTTTTGACATTTCACATAATCAATGGTCCAGATTAATGCTGGAGGGGGCTGGAGAGGTTTCCTGCAGGAGAGGATCAGTATCTAGATCCTCTACTGCAGCAAACCTCTCCAGCCCCCTCCAGCATTAATCTGGACCATTCAATTATATCTAACTATACAAATTTATCATGATTATATAAATATAAACTCCAAATAAAAAATAATTTAAAATCATTATTAGAATTAATAGGACTCTTGGATTCATCTAAGGGTGGAGAAAAACACTGCTCTTATTCACCCCTGGCCCTACAACAAGGTTGCAGTACTTGGACGCTCTGTAGCACTCGCAGCCAGGAGGGGATGGACTGTCGGTGACCACCATTTCTCCAGCAACCCAGCGGCGGAAGTCTTCTGTAGTCGACTCTGCTCCGCTCGTGCTCCGTCTCTCACACACAGCGGCGTTGTCTTCTCCGACAAAGGGCGGCCTTCACGTGCGCCGCTTCTCCGACAAAGGGCGGCCTTCTCGCGCTCGGTCTCTCACAGCGATTGTCTTCTCCGACGAGCGGCCCTCTCGCGGCGACCCTCTTCCTGTGGCACTTGCTTATTGTTACCTGAACCAACTCCTTCACACTTCGTCCTTTGTTTACATTAAACGCAAGGCTTATGAGTATATGGTTAGTGGGTTGTGTGCTATGGATAGGCCTCGTGAGGCTGAGAAATTGGTTCAAGATTTGAGAGATAATAATGGAGCGCTTCAACCTTCAGCTTTTGAGTTGAAGTCCATTGTGTATGGTTATGGAAGATTGGGTTTGTTTCAAGACTTGCTCAGAGTTGTGGATCAAATGGAGAGAACTGGGTTTGTTATTGACACAGTTTTCTCCAATATGATTCTTTCAACTTATGGCATTCATAGGCAGCATGTGGAAATGTTTTCCTGGCTTCGGAGGATGAGGGATTTGGGGGTTCCCTTCTCTATCAGAACCTACAATTCTGTCACAAATTCTTGCCCAACGATCATGAGGAAGATGGTGTAATTGAAGGGATTGGCATTGTCAATTGAAGAGTTGAATAAGAACTTGGAAGGAGGGGAAGCTATGGTAGTTAGGGAGTTACTAGCTTATTCTGTGATATTGGAGGAGGTGATGGTGTGGGAGTCTTTGGAGGCAAAGTTGGATTTGCATGGATTTCACTTGGGTTCATCCTATTTTATTATGTTACTTGGGTTCAAAATTATCTGATCGGGATTTTTTTTTTCAATCTAAACCTCCATTGTTGTTGCCTGAGAGAGAGAAGTGCTTGAAAGTAAAGTAAAGTGTTTTTGTCTGTTAAAGTTCCCGCGCTCAACACTGAAGGGTATTCAGTTTTGATATTCATTTTGGCCTTTTAATCATTTTGGGATTTTAATTTCCTTGCCATTAGATGCATCCCATGGCCACAATTTATTTTGTCTTTAACTTTTATAACTTTTGACATTTCACATAATCAATGGTCCAAATTAATGCTGGAGGGGGCTGGAGAGGTTTCCTGCAAGAGAGGATCTGGACGCATGGATTTTAATAAAGGAGGAAGGAGAGTGGAGGTGAGATGACATTTTATTTGTTTGGTTCAAAAAGGGGAATTGAGGGAAGGAAAGGGAAAATATGACTTCTTACATGTTTGGTTCACAAGGGAAAATAGAGCTAGTTTACTTATGTACCTCTTTATTTTTATGACACATAGTTTTATTAATATGTGTATATGAATATTTAAGCCATTTTAATTATTTAATTTAAATTCTCCTTCCCTTCCCCTCCCCTCCAAATCCCCATTATTGGAGGGTAAAATTAATTTGGAAAAAACAAAAAGAAAAAGAAAAAAACATGAGCAAAACTGTCTGTTGTGCAGGATAAATGTGGTTCATAAAAATATCACTTTACAGAAAAGAGAATAAAAAACTTGAGAAAACGTAGATGAAGAAAATAACACGTGTACTGTGGCAATAATTTTAATATAGAGCGAATGAAAGTAAATTGAAAGATAGAATAAATAAGAGAGATAATAAGTGAAACATTAATGAATAAAATAGAGAGATAATAATATATTAAAAAAATACATTAAAATTGATGTAAATAAACTCATATCGTATTTTTTTATGTGAGTTTTATGTAATTAAATATATAAACATAAATGGATAATGAGAAAGAAATATGATTTAATATATTAATTTTTAAAAATTTTATTTAGTTATGTATCAAATTTATCCCTATTTAATATCATAATCTATTCAATTTTTCACATTAACAAAATCTTAAAAACTACAAAGTTTATTAATTATAAAAGATAAAAAATTAATAAATACAATTCTAAAACTTTATAAAGAATCTTACAAAAAATTAAAATAAAATTTTCAAAAAAGTTTTATAGTAAGAACAAGAGGTAGGAGTTCTCCTACTTAATTAAGTGTGTGTTTGGTTTACCCCAAAATTACGTTTCAAATGTGAATCCGGGACTAACGCTACTAATAGGGTGTTTGGGGGTGACGTTGAGAACTCCCAAATCCACATCCACCCCAAAGCAATTGTTCCTTACTTTCACTTGAACGTGCATCGGGAAGCCCCAATTTTACATTTCCCACATTTATACAAACACATGCTAAGAGTGACGTTGACCCTAATCCACGTACGTTTGAAATGTGGTTTCGAGGTGAACCAAACACACTAATAAATAATGAAGAAGGTAAAATGAACTCAACTTCTTTCAGAAATTAAAACTAACCCTTTGCAACTCAACTTCTCCTAAAGCTCTCCCATTTAACTTCCCCATAAGTAACTAATTTCGATTTATAGAAGAAATTGATTTCATTTCATCTCTTTGATTTATTTTATTTTTTTCTTCTTAAAGTTCTTTTATGGAAAGGGTGTTCATGACATGGGTTGGGATGGGTTTTGCTTGTCCCTAACCCAGCCCTAATTTTTTATTGGGTCAATTTTATGGACCTGAACCCGTGCATAGACCCGAAGAGGCCCGATGATGTACGAGTCCAAGTAAGACCGGGTTTGAGTAGGACAGGATCGGATTGACCCAATATGTAAGCTAAATATAATCATGAAATGAATGTTCAAAAGAAAATAGTTCATACAGTTAGTAAATATATTGCATACAATAGAATTTCTCTTTATGTATGCAATATTTTTTACTTTTTCTGAAGTTTGGGACATTACTAAAACAAGAATAACATTATATCACTATATAACTTTACGTATAGAATGTATTTTTAAAGGTAGATAGAGAAAACTTAGACTCAAAAACCCTATTTAAAAGGAAAAAAAATAAGGTTAGGACTTTATATAATAGAAAATTATAAGTAATAAATATTATATTTATATATAAAGGACGGGTCGGATAACCCAAAGGTAAACCCGAACCCGTCCTCAACCTAATGCCGGGTCAACAAAATAAGACCCGACGAGACCCGATTTGGTTCTATTATTTTTTGTTGGACATGAACAAACCCGACCAAGGAGTACAGGTTGGAACGGGTCTTGAACACCCCTAATGGAAATGTGTTCAAACAGGACCTATATGCGTGTTTGTTTTAAATTTTAAATTGTGCCTAATTAATTCAGTATAATTGATTTTAAATCACTAACCTATCTTATAAAACACACCCTACTAATTTTCAATAATTAATTTCTATAACTCATTTTACTAACTAGTTTTCAAGTACCAAAAATTGCAGTATAGTCTTACCACCACATTGGAACGCGTGACTGTACTGCAGTCATTAGAAGATACCCCTGCCTTTCCAAAAGGCCAAATATTTTTGTTCCTTCTGCATAACTGCTCCCAAATGCTGTTCTAGAAATTACATCACAAGTCAAATTATGAAGGAAAGGCCAAACATCAATCTCACAAGTTCCATTCGATGACAACGTTTCCTTCCATTTACTAATCATGTCATGGCTGCTTTTAAAATTGCTGGTAGCATATTCTGTAATTAAAGTGTGGAGAAAAAAAATGACATGCATTAGCAAAAGAAAAATTAGAATATTTACCAAAAAAAAAAAGAAAAATTAGAATTAAATTACGAGGCCCAAAAATAAATAAAAGCAGTGACCTTACTTTTAATTTGTCAACGTGAAATGCCGGGTTAATAATCTTTCGATGTTTAGCCCATTTTTCACCATTATATTGTACCAGACCAACATTGAAAATCTTGACAATGGAATTGAACTTTGGTTTAGAGAAGTCCTGAATCTTATTAAAGACTTCTCTGATTAGTTCAGGGTCCGTGATGATCACCTTTGGTGTTGTACCATCCCATATAAAGGAATTCTTACCTACACATAGATCCATTAGTTATATATGTATAACTTTTACTATCTATATTCATGCTAGCACGAAGTTCATATATGCCCACATTTGATATACTCCCTATATCCTATTTATAAGAATCTTTTTGAAGGTGAGCCTTATTCTTTTTATAAGAACTTTTCAGATTGTCCCATGTATTAATTATTATTTAAAAAAAAAATACTCCATTAGTGGAGGTAGGTGAATAATTAATTAATAGAGAGAGTATGACACAATTGAGTAGTTAAATAGAAAGAGAAAGATAATGAGTCTCAATAAATTCAAGGGTAGTTTCGTAAATATGATACACATTCATGACAAATTTATTGTAATAAACTAAATTAACCAATTTTCTTAATCCGTGTGAAGTAGTTAAAATAAGATTCTTATAAATAGGACCGGGGGAGTATAATATAAAGGAAAAGTATAGATCCACACTAACACTATGTTTGATAATTAGAAGAAAAGAAACAGGGAAGAGAAAAATGAGAAAGAAAAATAATGATGAAGTAAGGATGATTTATAGGTTATTTGATGTAAGAGAAATGAGTAACAAATATGAGAGAAATAGAAAATTTAGTTATTTAGTTTAAGATGAGTGCTATAAACACACTCTTTCCAACACTCCAAGTGATTTTTTTTATTGAATTATGTTTGTATACACTTTGTATATGTACTGTTTATATATATATATATATATATATATATTTCTATATGAGTGTTTTTATATATTAATATTATTATTTTTCTTTATATTTTCGATCATTAACAAATATGATATAAAATTTATAAAATAAATAAAAAAATTGAATTTTTATAATAATTTAATTGTAAATCCGTAAATTAAAATAAAATTAAATATAAAATCGTAAATTCAATTAAAAAAATTAATATAATCATTAGCGACGGCCATGGTCGTCACTAGTTAAATTTTTTTTAAAAAAAATAATATAATTATTAGCGACGACCTATTGTGACGGCTTAGCGACAACCTATGATTCTTTCACTTTACGACGGACTTCAGTATAGCGACGATTTTAGCGTGGGGCAAGCAGACTCGTTGCTACGGTGTTAACGACGTCCGTGTGGTTATCGTTAAGCCGTCGCTAATTACATTGTAGCGACAATTTTCCCCTTCTAATGACGGCTTTTGACTGTCGCTAATTCCCAAATTTTTTGTAGTGTGAGAGAGGAAATGTAAAGCATATGGGTATCGCTTGCTTTTTACATTTCTTCACCATTTCAATGAACCAAACGAGTAAGTGTTCGACTTCTCTCACATCTCTGGCCTCCCCTTATATTTCTTCTCTATTTACAAAAACAGAGTAATAAAAAGAAAAAAAAATAAGTGTAAAAAAGGAGTATAATAAAATGAGTGTGGAAAAATATAGTTATATATAATACAAACTCCAATTATACTCTTTTTTACAAAGCATTATTCACCTGTCAGCACTTGTTAAATTGAAAAGGGGAAAAACTTCACCTAAGTAAATATTTGTGTTGTGTAACAGCCTCTTATACTATAAAACGTCCAAACGTGTGCGTCTAAGTTTCATTTTAAAAATAATTAAGTTATACAATAAAAACATACAATAATTTATATAATATATTTTTTTTTATTTATTTATCGTATCATCCATCACAAGTTACATTTCTCTTTTTTCTCTCTTTATGTATCTTTAGTTGTTTTGTATTATTAATATATAAATTTGATTTCTCTTCCTTTTAAGGATCAGCTAAAGAAAGAAAAGATCTTGCCTTAGGATTAAAGTTTCAACAAGTTAATTGCACTCAAGATATACACTTGTTTTTATGAATCGATCATTAATTAGGAAGGTGGTTAGTTAACTACATGCGTACCATATTGATTGACAGTTTGATGTAGTTGCGAGAAGACTTGTGGTGCAACATCATTAGAGAGAGTAATTGGTTTAGATTTGGCTTCTTGTTGCATCTTCAGTATATGCTTTTGCTTCGTGTCATCAACTGAAGAAAGCTTGTAAGGCTCACCTTGAAGACCTTGCGCTCTGAGAAGCTTTTCCAACCTTTTTGGCCTCAGCCACAGTGAGTTTAGCATCTGCCGTCCCCATATGGGAATCACAGCAAGTAACACTGTCAGTACCCAGATTGAAGCGGTGGAAAGTGCCTCCATTCCTACGTAAGGGCGACTCTCAGCAAGAAAAGGAAATGACTATTGTTGGCTTAGGGGTTTCGCACATTGATATTATATGTAGAATATATATGATAATGCTTGGTGTACGTCTAGAGTGAAAAAAAGAAAGAGATAAGAGAGAAATGATAGATGTAAAAATTGATTTTATGTAAAAAGAAAAGAGGGATGAGGAATGTTAAATTGGTTACGTTGTATAAAATGGGCCTCTATATATTATTGTTAATATATAGAATATTAATAATCATAGCTAGCAACAATTTTTTAAAAAAACTAATATCAACTAACTCTAATTTGGTAGGATTTTTCCCCAAAATATTCAATCAGTCCACCCAAACCAATTCAAATTTATTAATAAAAGAATTGGATTAGTCAAAAATTAAAGTTAATAAAAAAATCTCAATCCAATCCAAACCATTTAAATTTCACCAATTTGGTTTTAATTTGAAAAATATTAAGCAATCAAATCTTTATTAGGATTTTTATTTAGAAAAGATAAATACTGACCCAGTTTTTTTTAATATATAGGGTGCTCACACCTAAATACATCCAAGAGCTTAAGGATAGTGACACACTACCCAACCAAAACAAATTTCAGCCACCCGCAAATACAGATAAAAACAAATCCCCTATTCAGAATACATAGATGAAACTCAACCCGATATAGAAATATGGAAGCAAAGCAAGTAAATGAAAATATTCCCCAAATGGGGACCAAAAGCAGAAACAATTACAGTATCAGTATGTAACAACAAATTGTCTTTAATTAGCCGAGAGGTAGTACCATAGAATTAATCTATACGTAATTGCTAGATATTGCTTTATTGCTCAGTAGTCCGAAACAGATGAACCAATCAATTTCGCTAGAGCAACCGAGATTATCCATAATCATAAACAATTCCACCATCACAGACTGGCCCAGTGTTTCGATCACTTATCTAATTAAAGTTTTTAAATTTTAACTATAGCAAAATTTTCAATTAGTGTAGCATTACCATCTTGTTTGTTGCTTTGATTTGGCCATTTGTTGATAATTTCGAATGCCAAACAAACCCTATAAAAACGAATTTTTCCTTTCCTTTATTATGTTAGAAAATTTATTTTCTATGATTTTGGGCTTCCATTGATTTATTAAAATATTGGTTGAATGGTATCTGATAGTTTTTGAAATATCCATTTATGTGATCAATGGATATTGAAAGTCACATGTAAGTGTAGCCTATAGTTGGATGAATCCTTGATGGGTCGGACCATCACAACTTTTCATGAAAATGTATGGTTTAAACCATTGCAACCTTACATGAAAGGGTAGATTCCCTCTCCACTTCCTCTATAAATATATATCTAGGGACATATGGAATATCTTTTGAATGTACTTACATTAAATCCCATCAACATTTAAGGAAGAAGGGGAGGAAGATCCTATCCTAAAATTTGAATATTCAAAGGGTGCAAACAAGTCAAAACAAGTGGACAATCTATATATGGCTTCTAGAGGTATGTCATCATTATATCTTCTTTGTTGTATGGTGTCCTAATTACATGCAATTATGATCCAATTGTGTTTGTTCATGATGTGTTGTTTATGAAATATGATGTTTTATATTTCTACATGTGGTATCAGAGCCATAGTTGCATGCCTATGACCCTTTTCTTCTTTTTTTTTTTGTTTTATGGTTGAGTATGAATATATGATGTGTTATGAAATATAAGTTGTTCTTCGAAATAATTTAGAACACATATTTGTTTTCTAGAGAGAGAGTGTTGGGATTATTAGGCTTGTAATTTCGTACACCAGAAAGAGTGTGAGAATGAAAATAAAACATGTCATTTTTAGTATACAAAATTTTTCCCAGGAGAGACTCATTTTTTCACAACATTAAACCCTTGTTTTGTTAAGTCTTGAAGCCATGAAAAATGAAATTGATAATTCTAAACATGAACCATTTCATCCCTAGCAATGTTTGGAAGTGTTTGCAATTGATTTCTGGATGAAATCGTATGTAGAAACATGAAAAATCATGTCCAAACCGTGAAGAGTTGCGTCTGGACCATGGTCATTTGCATATGTTCGTGCCAATTTTTCATAGTCTTTTAATCCGTTTCTGGCCAAACAAATTGCATATTTAGAAAGTAGAAATTTTTTAGATGTGTTTAGGATCAAGAATTACTCAAAACGGTTAACAAATGAGTGAGAAATCGCGTCCCAAATAGCTTGTCGATCAACATTGTGCCTGAAAATCTGGGTTTGTTGAAGAAGATGAAAGGTACTCGTATATGAAGCCCACTTGCGGCTTGCGGAGAGTGAGGGAGAGTCTGACTTCTGTAGAACTCCGATTTGAGTTCTGTTTTTTGCATTGTGTTCGTATTGACATATAGAATTTAAATATCTCGGATATGAAATTTTTTAACATATTTAAATATTTGTTATTAATTTATATCTATTTCATGGATTTTCTAAATTATTTAAAATTCTAGTGTTTCACTTTTATGATATTTCTTTTCTTGAGAAATGTTTCAATATTATTTTGGATCTATCTATGATAGTCACTCTCCCTAGTTACTACTTTAAGATGGTACACTCTTAATGTACTTTAATTTAATTAATATAATTAAAATAAAATGATTTTTTTGGGCAAAATGGGATCCAATATTGGGGATTCCATTAATGAGTAAACTAACAAATCAGTCCCTGACTTTGTGGGGACCATGCAGTTTCGTCCCTGACTTTTCTAAAATAGCACTTTAGTCCATACTTTATTAAAAAAACATGCACTTTAGTCCTTATTTTATTAAAAAGCATGCACTTTAGTCCTTCACTTTATTGAAAAACATGCACTTTATGCATGTTTTAACAAAGTTAGGGACTAAAGTGCTATTTTAGAAAAGTCAGGGACGAAATTGCATGGTCCCCACAGAGTCAGGGACTGATTTGTTAGTTTACTCTTCCATTAATTGAAGTGAATGTGTGCCACCACAATGGTTCATTCATAAATATTGTTGGGATTACCTGTTTGATTTTCTTGGATGTAGTATTTCTTGAGTAATTTGTAATTTAATTTAACCCATAGGAAATTAAGTTATGAATTATTTTAGAACGTGTTTGTTGGAAATGTTTGAACGGTTAATAATTCCTTCTGCCCACAGGTGTTGGAGTTTTTTAACTATTGTTTTGTAATATATACTCCACCCACAGGGGAGTTTATATTATATGTGTTATATTCCCTGTTATTAATTTTATTCGCCCAAGTTGTTAATCGTTTTAATTTATTTATGATTCTTCAGCTCCCATAACTTTCTCCCTTAATAACTCCGCAAATCAAGTGGAGATATTGACTGAAAATAATTATAAGAAATGGAAGGATGACATTGAGCTAGCGCTTAACTTGTTGGACATTGACATTGCAATAAAGGAGGATGAGCTTGCTCCTTTGACTGCAACAAGCACGGTTGAACAAAAAGTTTATCATAAGGAGTGGACAAAGGCTAATCGCAAGGCTTTAATGCTTATAAAGAGGTCCATTGATGATACACTAATTAGTTAAAGCAATTCCACATTTTGATAATGCAAAGAATTTTCTTGCCTCTATTGGTGAGAAATATTCTGTTTCTGGAAAGGCTGAAGTGGGTCAATTGATGGAGACCTTCATTAATATGAGGTATGATGGAATTAGTGGTGTTAGGAAACACATTATGAAGATTATTAACATAGCTAATAAGCTTAGTGATCTTAAATGTCCTGTGACCGATAACTTCCTTCTTCATCATGCCATAAATTCCTTGCCTAGTAAGTTTGACATTTTGATAACTTCATATAATACCCAAAAGGAGGAGTGGGACATAAACACTCTTATATTTGTTTGTTTGCAAGAGAAAGAGAGGATGAATCATGTGAACCATGGGAGTGTGAACCTATTTTCCCAACCCAATCATAAGTTTGTAAAGAAAGGTCCTTTTAAGAAGAAGGGAAAGAAACCATACCCTAAACATGGGAATGATATGAAGATAGGTCCATCTCGTCTTGCATCTAGTTCAAGACCTAATTTTAAGAAATGAGGGATGAGATGTTGGTTTTGCAAGGGTATAAGACACAAGAAGTCTAATTGGCAAGCCTTTTAGGTCTTTGATTCAAAATGGAACCCAAGGTAAGTCATATGCTTTAGATTGTTTTGAGTCTAGTATGGTTGACATTCCTCTAAATTCATGGTGGTTAGACTCGGGGACATCAATTCATGTTTCTAATTCTTTATAGGGGTTCAAGACAAAGAGAAAATCAAGTGAGGCTGAAGTGAACCTGTTCGTAGGAAATGGAAATAAAGTCAATGTACAATACTTAGGATTAGTAGAGTTAAGATTAGAGTCTGGTTTTACTTTACATTTAAGAGATACTTTGTATGTATCGTCCATGAGGCGAAATTTAATTTCCTTGTCAAGACTTGATGAGTGTGGTTTCTCTTTTAATTTTCATAATGGATTGTGTCTTTTATCTTATAATTCCCAAGTTGTTGGTAAAGCCTATAAGCATGATGGTTTATATAGTTTGGAATTAGATTCTAGTACTTATAATACTCTGCATGTTCAAAGTATTGGGAATAAGAGACCTTTAGTAAATGATACTTCATTCTCTTTATGGCATGGACGCCTAGGTCATATCTCTAAGGATAGGATAAATAGATTAATTAAGGATGAAATTTTACCTCCCTTAGATTCAAGTGATTTTGAGGAATGCATAGATTGCATAAGAGGAAAATTTACAAGAAAAAATAGGAAAGGTTCTACAAGAAGTAGAGAGATTTTAGAGATCATTCACACTGATATATGTGGGCCTTTGAAGACTACCTTATGTGGAAATAGATACTTTATAACATTTATTGATGATTATTCTCGATTTGGTTACGTTTACTTAATTAGTGAGAAATCTTTAGCCTTAGAGAAGTTTAAAATTTTCAAGAGTGAGGTGGAGAATCAATGTGGCACAAAGATCAAAATAGTTAGATCTGACAGAGGTGGTGAGTTCTATGGAAGACGTGAAGAAAGTGGACAATATATGGGACCTTTCGCTAAGTATCTAAAGGAATGCGGGATTGTTTCTCAATATACTATGCCTGGTACTCCCGAAAAAAATGTTGTGGCTGAGAGACGTAATCGTACGCTAATGGATATGGTAAGGTCTATGATGAGTCATTCTAAGCTACCTGATTTCCTTTGGGGAGAAGCTCTTAAAAATTCTCTAAATCAGTACCTAAGACACCTTTTGAGTTATTCAGAGGTTGGAAGCCTAGTCTAAACCATCTTCGTGTATGGAGATGTGCTGCTGAGGTAAAAATTTATGACCCCAATGCAACAAAGTTAAGCCCTAACACCACTAGGTGTTATTTCATTGGTTATCCAATTAATGCTAATGGGTATAGATTTTATTGTCCCACACGAGGAACAAAAATCGTTTATATCACCTATAACCACATAATCAATAACTCTTATTGTCATGATCACTAAATAAGTGTACTAGCACAATACACGTCATAGTATAATTTGTGATTTAATTTGTTCATAATACATGTATAGGTCCTCGTTATGCTTTCCCAAGAAAAGCATAACCGATCTCATAAGGAGATCCATGCTTCATATGAAACTTCATTTCATAAATTGCACTAAATCTTTCCCAAGAAAGACCAATGTTTTCCGGAAAAAATTATCAGTCTCCCTAAGGAGATCACAAACTTGTTTCATTCGAAGCATCATTTCCATAAGGAAACCAGAGATGAGCACCTCAAGAAAATATTATTTCCACCAAGGAAACCAGAGATAAACACCTTAAGAAAATATTATTTCTACCAAGGAAACCAGAGATGAACTTCTCAATATACAAATATGTATATAGATACAATAATAAAATTGCAAGACAAATATTGATACAACAATGTTAATAAAACAAAGAAAATGAGCATGATTTTATTAACATAATAACTTACAAGTTTCATATATTAAACTAAAACAAATTGCTTGTTTTGCTATTTTTAGTGTTTACTATTTAATGTGATACTTTTGAAGGAGACTGTGTTCTTCAATCAATTGCTACCTTCCACTTTTTATTGATGTTGTGACTTGTGATAGGTGTTTGTTTGGCCGGAATCCAAGAGCTTTAGTGATGAAGTACAACAAGATTTTGCATCGGTTATTAAGGGTCTGTTTGATTTGCATTTTTATTTCTTGTTTTCATTTTCTGTTTCTTGTTTTCTGAAATTTTACAAAATAAAAACTGAAAATGCTGAAAAAAAATTTCTGTTTCCAACATTTCCAGATTTTTCTTTATAAAATTTCAGAAAACATGAAACAGAATGAAAACAGTAAATGAAAATGCAAACCAAACAAGCCCTAAAAAATCGATGTAAAATAAGGGAGGGGGCAATTTTGAAATTAATTGAATATATTTTACATCGGTTGTCACAATAACCGATGTAGAAAGCTATTAAACCTGTTCAAATTAGGGCCATTTGCTTTGGATTTTCACTTCTACTTTGCGTCTTCTCTCCTCCCCCTCGCTCCTTCTCCTCCAGCCAAGTGGCTCTCAACCGCTTCCTACTCCGGTCAAGTGGCTGCAACCCTTGCTCTCAGCCGACTCTGTTTAAAACCTTCACGGTGAGGAGATTCAGTCTTTAGCTAGGGTTTAGCTCTCGCCCCTATGTAAAGTTCGATGCTCTTCGTGCAATTGATCGTAGATTTTAGCAGCCATGGCGAACACAAAAGCTTAGAGGGTTATAACATTGTGGGCTTCTCAAACATTATCTGGATTTTGATTTTATTACGCTTTGCTTTAACCTAACCACATTGGTTTCCTGGTTTCTTCAGAACTCGATTTTCAGGTTTCATCAAAGTGTAAGTCCTCTTCCTGTGCTCACCTGCATTGAATTCACAATTGCTCGCCTTGAGTCCATATACATGTGAGTTATTGACCTTCTAAATACTTTTTTACGTAATGTGCTCATGTGAGTATTAATTTGAATCTAGCCTTGAAAATACTTTTTTAATGTGCATCAGTACTTTTTTCTTCAAAGCGTAAGTCCTCTTTTTAATTGCTTGCTCGCCTCGAGTGCATATTAATTCACCGGGTATCTGTTTTATTTGTTTATTTTTTTTTTAAATCTTGGTTTGTATGTTAACATCTCGGGGTTTCTGTTTTTCCCTCTGATTGGTGTGGCTTTGAACTTTTGTGTCCAGACTTGTCTGCACTTGCCTACTTGTGCCTGATTTTTATTGCTTTGTGACTCTATGGGTATAGGTTACTTTGCATACTTGCTTATGATAAATTGTTAAATTTCCCCTGCTTGTTCCGGATTTTAATTGGTTGGATTGAGTAGGAAAAGGTAATATTCTGGCACAACCAACTAAACTTAATTAAATTGCTTGATTGAATTTCTGAATCTTTCTTTTCTTGCTGCAATTTGAAGTTTTGTTTTGATTTGTTTGACAGATAATTTAAATGGGGTAAGATATAAGGGATGGAGAATGCAGGAGAGGGGACAATGCTATAGAACTTACGTAGCAAACAGAGAAAAGCTTCAAAGATATTGTTGTTTCACCATCCGTGTTCCTTGATCATCTCCCTTGGAGGTATGGCAAAAACCAAGTCTTCTCCTCATTTCTAAACTCGAAAGATTGGTAGGTTCTTACACAACTCATTTCTATTCTGATTCTATTTTGAATTTGTTTCATATTATTTTGTTATGTTGATGTTAGAGTTTAAATGATGAAGACTTTGTGATTCTTATCTTAATCAATTCTGTTATGGTTTTTTTGGTACAGTGATGTAGATCTTTGGTGACTTTTTGTGATGATTTGGGCGAGACAACACTATGGTGATGGTTACAGGGTGCACGTGCACATTATTTTGCTAGCTAGATAAAAATAATATATTAATTATTGAACCTTTACTTTTATATTACTATGTTTTCATTATAAACTATGGTACCGTGAAATCACTATTGCACATGTAACCTTTAGCAACACATATTTATCAACATCAGTAAAAATGTTGTTAATAGTAATAAAATTAATTTTTTTGCAACATATATCGGGTAAAATGTTACAATTGCTACATTGTTCTTTTAGCGTTCTCCTTTCCATAACAAACAGAAGAATAAAAGGTAAAATCCCCTTAAATTCACCCTGTCTGTTTTTCTCCTTCCACACTCTCCAATTTCATCCAAATCTAAAATTCACCCTTCTCTCTCTCTCTCATGGCTTCTGTAACTATTGCGGCCACCGCAAGCAGTGGATTATTCTCCTTCTAAACTAGGCTCCACCGCCTCAATGCGTCTTTTCCATTTTCGTCATCCTCCGCCAACACAGTTGATTAGAAAGATTCTTCTATTTTCTGGTAGGCTCAACTAGACTCATTCGTTCTTTAATTAAAACTCTAAATTGTTCACTCTGTTCATCTTGAAATTGCAGATGAGAATGAGAGCAAGTAGTTCATTAGCTTGCTTCAACAAGGTGTGCTTCTCTTTGTAATTGGCCTAAGATTCTTTTCTATTTTTGCCCTAACACTATTACAATGACTCAATTTGAATTTCATATCAATTTTTTTTTTGGATTAGAATGTCAAACATTGATTTGATTGCATAAGCTATAGCCAACATTGTGGCTCTGTATGCTCTCTTTTTCTTCTATTTGCTTTTAAATATTATATATATACATATATATATATATATTATCCAATTAAGAGCACAAAAATACTTCTATAGAATCTATACTTTTGCGAGTTCTCATAACCACTGTGATAACCAGATTGTCTGAGAAAATTGATTGCAATGATAACTATATTTCCCACTGACACTATGCCAATTTTTGTATTTAAGAGCACCTATTTGAGGGCGCTCCCGTGTGGATACGCCCTAATAAAATATTTTTTATTGAGTTTTGTGAAGGCGCTCCCGTACTGGAACACCCTCCCCTTTCGCCGTTTCATTTTAATTTCCCCACTTAGAGCGTCCCAGAGCGCCCTCCCGTTCTCGCTTTTTTTTATTATATTATTTTTCCTGTCAAATCCCTCTCGTGAGTGCATTCCCCTGTTTGAACCACAGAAAACACTAGAATGGGGGTTGAATAGAGTTTTATAATTCTTTACAGATTTTATGAAAACCTTTTCACAAGCAGAGTGATTATCAAAAGATTTATGCAACTTGCTGAAATTGGGTTTTTCAGTGACTTGCTGAAATGCTTCAGCAGGCCCAATAAATTGTTTTGGAATAGTTTTACGTGAAAAACAAAGTTAGTTTGCTGCGCAAATTATAATACTACTTTTCAGAACCCTCCTTGGTTAGTTAAAACTAAAAATAAAGAGATAAGGGTTGAAAAAACTTAGTCAAGAAATTTATCCTGGTTCACCCACTAACACAGTGAGCTACGTCAAGTCCCAGGGCAAACTCACCACTGGATTTTCACTATCTAAACAGATACAAGTATTATTTGCACACCTAGCCTCTCCAGGATCTAGACCCAAGTATTATTTTATAGACAAGCCTCTCCAGGATCAAACCCAAGTATTGTTTTATAGGCAAGCCTCTCCAGGCTCAAAACCAAGTATTCTTTGTTCCACCAAGCCTCTCCAGGCTCTCAGACACTTGAAATTGTTTACAATGAAAGTAAGTTTAAGTTACTGAGAACTTAAACGGAATGAATCTTATACAAAGGATGACTGAGTATAACTCAGGATACAAAATGAAATATTCTTAGTACAAAGATATATCAGAGAATGGCAGCAGAGTGTTGGCTTAATATATTTTCTTGTTGAACTTGGCCGACGTCTCTCACTTCTATAAGTCCTTCATGAAGCTATATATATAGAGTCTTGAAATAAAACCGTTGAGGAGAGCTCCTTCATCGTTGAGAGATAGCATTAAATGTTGTTTAAAACGTTGTGAGACAATCTCCTTAAAGCTTCTGACTTTGAGACTTTGCAGGTGTTGTAGTCCGTGACACTGCTCTGACACGTACAACAGGTTCCTTTTTAAGGTAAGATGACTTTGAAAGCTTAAAGGATCTCTGAAAATATTCCTTAAATGAATCAAACTTGCTTCAGACGTTAATGATGCATTGAAGTCTTGAGCAGGCAACTTCCAGACTTTAGTCAAATGCTATGTTGTAGGTCTTCAGCAGTTCTTCTTTTTAAATTAAAGTGATTTTTGTTACACTTCGGAAGGTAGAGGTGAATTCAGCAGGTCTTAGATTTTCAAAAGGTTCCTCTCATCAGCATGTTCAACTTTGGAGAGTTGATACATTTGAGGTTTCCTCTTTACAACGCTTGCTGAAACAATTAAGCAAAATACCTTCAAGTGATACTGTTCTTATAATAATCCCTTTAAATCAAATAATCCCTTTTTAAATCAAATTTGTTGTCTATTAAAACTTAGGATTTGTGAGTCCTTAAAACATTATTAATTTCTTTAATAACATTTTGAGACTCAACATTCTCCCCCTTTTTAATGATGACAATTTTGTTTAAAAAGAAACTCAGCAAATATCTGAAGGGAATTTAAAAGAGTAAAGATTAGAATATACTCCCCCTGTTTCAGATACTTGTAACTTTGCTCCTCCTAAAACAAAGATTTCTTCCAGAAACATTTACTTCAGATATCAGATACTTAATATATTTCTTTCTTTTTAATACTTCCTTCTTATAATATATTTCTTTCTTTTTAATACTCCCCCTTTTGTCATCAATCAAAAGGGTGGGCAGAAAGGAAAAGTCCCCCCTTTCTGATATAAAAAGTGCATTAAATACGGGGTAGATAAAGAAATTAATTCGGACATAGAAGCTATAAGCATTAATTTCCAATCATTGCATGATATAACTTACGCAGTTGATTAAATACTAGGTAAGCATAATAAATTCACGTAGACAAATCAGAGAAGTCACATCATAATTATATTAAACTTGTAAACACAAAGACTTTCTGAAATTTGGCAAATTAAAAGCTGTTGTTTCTCCTAAGCTTAGGCTTTTCCTCTTGAGCACGCACAGGAGTAGCATTTAGTTGCCTCATCAAGGATTGAAGTCTCTGGTTTCTTCTTCTCAGCCTTCTGATATCTTCTTCTCTCATAGCAAGCACCTCAGAAAGATCAGCTTTCTTGTAAATGATATTAACATGCTTCCAGGTGAAAGTGATCTCCACAAACCCAGTAGGAAAACCATATTCAGCAGGATTAGCAACCAACCAGTTGTAGACAATAGGAGAATATAACACTGTAGCCCAGTCTCCTTCTTTGAATTTATTCAGCAAATGATCACAACTTGGAAAGTTTCCAGGGAACCAAGTCCTGAATTCCTGGGAAGAAAGGGAGCTCTTGGTCATGCAATCAACAAAATCATATCTTGTACCAGAGCAAGAACCTTCCTTTTCTTTTTCAATCCAATAAGATTCCCAAATCCTGTGTCTATAAGTATGTTCAAAACCCCCATAAGCTTCAAGATCTTCAGGGAGTCTCTCCCATTCTTCTCTGGTGAGAGGTTCAGGATGTTCCAAATAGGCAGTATAGAACTTTGGTTCCTTCCCCTTATCCTCAGGACCTTCTGCAAATGGTAGCCTTGGCACAATCCTGTCTGGTTGCCAAAATATCTTAGTTGATGGTTTCATGGTGATGTGTGTTGGAGGCTTGAACCCTCTGCAGCCAGCCTTTTCAGCAACATACTTTGAGTAAATCTCAGCTTCCATGTTCAACTTTCTGATGAGAATCCAGTCTTCAGCAGGTATACTCACAGCTTCAGGTGAATTCACATCAACTTTCTTCCAGTAATGCTCAGGAGGATGCACTCCTTGTCTAATCTTTTCAATCTGATCAAAGGCTCCCCCTGTGGCCTTTCCCAATCTTTTCAATCTACCATCTTCAAGAGTATCCACATGCAGGCCAATTTGCCTTGGTGGGAGATGTGGCAAATCATCTTTGAAATGAAGTAGCTCTTCATACAAGTTGGGGAACTTGGGCAATCTGTTCTTTTGGGCTTCAGCAAACTGGTAAAATCTATAAGGAACTTCAGCAGATCTAAGGAAGTCATCAAAATTAAGAATGGGTGCTACCTTGTTAAAGGTTGGTCTTCTTGAGATGTCCCTTGACTTGGGTTTCCACATCCTTTCTTTTTGAGACATAACTCTTTCAAAAATAAATAATTCTTTCTTTTTCCACACAAAACTTCCTTTAGTTGCCCAATCAATGTTCTTAACCCTTATTTGTTCAGCTACTGGGGCTTCATTTGCAACTGGTGCTTCAACATCTTGAACAATAGTTAATGCTTTACTGACCTCATCAGTAATGACTGGTTGAGGGGTTGGAGAAGATGGACCAACAACTTCAGCAGGTTCAATCCTTAAAGGAACATCAGAAATTGGACTCAACATAATAATTTCTTGATCAGCCTCCATTGGTTCTTCAGCAGAAGATTCTGCAACCTTTTCTCTTTCAACAGGTGCAACAATCATGTCAGCAATTTGAACTTCATCAACATTAACCATAGTAGGTTCACCTTTGTTGTTGTTAGTAGGTGCAACCTTTTCAACCTCATCAGCAGGTTGGATGATTTCCTCAGCAATTCCATGCTTCTCAATATTAGTACCATCATCAGCAATGGTAACTTTATCAACATTCTTCTCAGGGACTACAACAGCAGCTTCCACAACCTTTACTGGAATATTGGCAGGACTCACCATATCTTCCATATCAGAAGGATCCAGGTTGTCAAAGAGTACCTTAGTTCTCTTGTAGGGTTTCTTAGCAAGTACAGGCTTCAAGGCAGCTTCTTGAAGTTTCCTTTGAAACACTCTGGACTTGGTGAAGTCATATGGTACAAAGGGTGTGGGAGGTTTGATGTTTCTTGTCACAATCCTCTCCCTCTTATTTTCAACTACCTTCTGAGATCCAACTTTCTTCAAAGCTTCTTGGAAGATACTTGAATCATCCTTTGGAATAGACTTGCTCCTGGTGATCATGGGGGCAGAGGCAGGAGCAGCTTCTTTAATTGGTGAAAGCAACATTTTCTTCTTGGATCTAGTAGCCTTGGAAGGTCTCTTCCTTTTAGTTCCAACAACTCTTTCCAGTTGTTCATCTTCAATCATGGCCTTTTGGGCAGCTTCAGCCAATGCCCTATCATTTTCTTCTTGCTCCTTTCTTTTTCTCTCTTCTTCTTCAATGGCAGCAATAGTTTCTACCACTTTTTGAATTTCTGGATCTGGATGCAATGAGGATAAAGGCTTAATGAACAGTGGTTCTGAAATATCATCCACCTGAGCCTGTCCCTTTGGGGATAAGGTAGGCTTGGTAGGCTTGGTAACTTTAGCAGGCATCTCAGTAGCCTGACCAACGATTTCAGTAGGATCATGGTGAACCTCCTGAACAGGTTCAGGTTCCCTTGATGGAACTGCCTTAGCTACCTCCTTAGATGGAGTAGCCTTTTGATATGAGGCTTCAACTTCTCTAACCCTTTCCAAGTTTGTAGGGGTCAGAATTTTCTGAGAGACCTTTGTCCTTGGTCTCTTTGCCACTTTCATTTCAGGAGTAACCTCAGCAGGTTTGAACTCCTCCTTATGGATATCTCCTTGTAACTCCTCTTCTAGAACTTCCAACATAGTTTTTTGGAAATCAGCAACTATAGCCTTTTGGCTTGATTTAACAGCTCCATCAGTGGCCTTCTTCAGGATCCCCATCTGCTTCAAGGTAGTAGCAGTGAAGAAGCTTGGGGGTCTATAGTCAAACTTCTCTTCTACAGGTATGCAGTGATGCTTCAGAATCTTCATAATGACCGTGTTGTGAGGAAGATTTGCTGCAGAGTCTTTATTCCTCTTTGACATACTGTAGATGATGATCCATGGAAGGTTTATCTTCTTCTTCATCAAGTGAATCAGACAGAACCTTTCCAATTCAGAAATGTGGTCTTTTCCACCACCCTTGGGAATGACACAACATCCAAGTACAACTAACAATACTCTGGGAATAGGTAGCAACCTAGTTCCCTTAGCGTTTTTAGGGTTCTCAGCACCAAACAACAGCTTGTTGTACTTCACCACTCCTCCATGATGAATTTCACAGTCAGGGCAAAATGAAGCTCCTTCCGTTTTGATTCTTGCAACTTCAGCAATGGTGGAGGTCTTCACAGTGAAGTCTATTCCCATCACAGTGGCTCCTAACCAAATTCGGTTATCATGTTCCACCACCCTGAGCTTTTTCCAGAATTCAAGGACACTTTCTTCATGCCATCCACAGTCAATGCCAACCAACACACTTGAAATGATCAGTAAGGTCGAATCCATTCTCAGCTAAGTTTTTGAAGTTCACACATATGCTGGGGATGATCTTACCACCAGCCTTAGAAACAACACTCACATTCTTCTTGGGGGGCCATTTCTGATTAGAGAGAATGAGTAGGGTTTCTGAAAGCTTGGAACTTTGGGAGGTCTTGAGAGCACAAAGATAGCAAGAAGGCACAAGACAACTGTAGAAAGCAAGAGAGAGGGTAATCGTGCAACTTCTCTTAACTCCTATAAATAGCCTTCAGAGTAGCATTAATGATGACAGTTACTAGCTGCGCAGACATAGGGAGACGTGCGATTGTGCAGCTTCAGAGAGTAGGTGAAAGTGTTAGTATATGCACTAGAGACTTTTATATTTTTGAAACATCCATCACATGTATCATATTATTTTATAAAGGCAATTCATTCTTTTAAGAATACAATTAATGTCCTTAGAATAGTAAGCTCAAACTTCATAAGAAATCAAGTAGACGACTTGATTGTGAGATCTTATGAAGAACTATTCTTAAAATAGTCCTTGGTCAGATATCACCTTAGGACAAAAGATGCATTTAGACTAGTATGTGAGTTCGTTGATGATCACATCACACGGATCATGGATATGAGATATCGTATGCTCACATAGGTACACAATAAGAGTAATGGTGTACTGGACAGACCCACCTTAAGAACGTTGCATGGATTGTTAATAAGTGTCATGAACGTTTCTTAAATTGATAAATATTATATGAAGTCCTTCGACCTAAAATCAATACGATTCCTACATAAGGAATTATATGTTTTAATTATCATCAAATGTTGCCTGTAACAGGGTAATCATAAAATTGGTTTTTGGACATATAATAAATTATGTGGTGGGATGTGAGTGACCTAGATGAGATTTGTCCCTCCTATGTAACAGGAGTTATATCTGTAGGCCTCTTGATAAAGTGAGTCTGCAAAATGCATGGCCATGCTCAGGAGGATAAACATGAGATGTTTATTTTCTGTACAGTCTACTTGGGGATCAAGAAAACATAAATTGAACTATACAAGGTTGACACATTTCATGCCCTTGTGTTCAATTAGATATTTGGACAAAGGGACACATCATATAAATTATCATAAAATAGGATTCGTCGAAGTTGTTGATAATCTCAATATTTGGATAGTGATATATTGCTAGATACCGCTCACTATTTATGATATTAAATATAAAAGGGTTTTATTTTAATATCATAACCAAATATTAAAAGCCTATTGGGTCACACGCATACAACAAGCCGCTAGGAAAAGATAATAATTCTAATTTGATTAGAATTATAACCTAATGGGCTAGGCCTATATGTGTTAGGGATAAGTGAGTGAAGGGTAAAACCCTATCCACCACTCTATAAATATAGCATAAGATGCATTACCCCGATATACACAGGAAAATATGAGCAATCGCTCTTACTCTCTAAGGCTACTAGCAGAGTTGAGGACGGTTTCCTAGTTCGGCTGTTGGCGTGGACACCACTAGAGACATGGCTGCTATTGCCTCGTTTACAATCTTCATAAGGTATGTCATTATGTTTCATGCCTTTTATGCCTTAATTCGTGTTTTCGCATTAACGATCATAACAAGGGAGGGAAACCATTTATTCTGTTGCACCCTAACCACATGCTTGATTCCTTTCAGAAAGACCAACAGTCTCAGAGTGCCATGTCATTGAGTGCCAATTTCAGAAAGTATGTGTTCAGCAAGTTCCAAATTTCAGCAAGTATACACACATATCAGAGAGTTCATGCATATCAGAAAGTTGTGAGCACATACATTTTCACAGATTTTCAAACAATTTCAGACAGTCACAGATATTAATATTTTCAATATTAAGCAATGTTACCAGCAGGGATACTTAAGGATTTGAGTTGATGGCATGTATTTGCTGAGACTCAACATTGTTTTCATCAGTGACTTTGTTGCTTCAGCAGCTCATGTTGAAGACTCTTGGAACATAAACTTTCTTTTCATTTAGAGTTCCTCTCATCCATTCTTTTACAGTGATTTTGGGAGTCTTCTTTGAATTGCTTAGTACATCTGCAAGAGAAGTAATAAGAGATTTTGGTACCCATATTTTCTTGGGTCTACCAGGGTCAGTTACTGATACATGTTCCTTTTCCTATTTACACTCAGATTTGAATAATCTGTGTTTGTCACAGTGAGGACACCCATCAACCTTTTTCTTGTCCTTTTTATGTAGATCAGAATGTGATGTTTTGGGTGATAGTTTTTTAGAGAAACCTAGGCCTCTTTTATCATTCAACCTTTTCTGAGTCTTCAATAATCTATTTAGATTATTTGTTCCTTCAGTAAAGTTAGCTAGGTCTTTGGTAAGTTCCAAAATCTGTCCTTGAAGTTTTTGTTTTTCTTCAAGTAGAATTTTGAGATTACCATTCTCTTGAACCTGAAGCTCTTCTTTCAGTATAAGATTTTCTTTTTCAAAATCCTTGTTTTTATTGCATACACCAACATATGCATTTGAAATCTTCTTATACTTTCTGAAGTGTTCCTTGGTGCTATCAACTAAATCATCATATTCATCAAGAAGAGTTAGGCATGTTACCTTAGAATCAGAGTCTTCAGTTATGATTTGATTTGCCATAAAGCACAGAGTTGTCTCTTCAGATGAATCATCTTCACTTTCAGAAATGAGATCTTCTACTGACTTGTAATCTTCATCTCCTTTAAGAGCATATTAAGCTAGCCAATCCCATATTTCCTTTGCAGAGTTGAGTTCCTTAACCATATCATACTCAGTTTTGTTCAGAGAACAAATTAAGTAGAGCTTGGCTTGAGCATTGAGTTGAACTTTAATCTTTTGCTCACAAGACCACTCAGCTTTGGAAATAAATATTCCATTTCTTATGGGAACATAATTACCATAAGCAACTATATCCCAGAGATCTAGATTATAGCTTTCCATGAATAGCTTCATATGTTCTTTCCAGAAAGAATAATCTTTTCTGTTGTAGATTGGAGGTTTGATTACAGATGCTCCTTCAGAGATGTAGGCATTGTAGCTTGTTGAGGTTTCCATCTGGATCTTCTTCCCTCAGCACTTGTTAGATGCTCAACCCGAGGTTGAGCTCTGATACCAATTGTTAGAACCACATGAAACACTAGAAGAGGGGGTTGAATAGTGTTTTATAATTCTTTACAGATTTTATGAAAACCTTTTCACAAGTAGAGTTATTATCAAAAGATTTATGCAACTTACTTAAATTGGATTTTTCAGTGACTTGCTGAAATGCTTCAGTAGGTCCAATAAAATTGTTTTGAAATAGTTTTACGTGAAAAAACAAAGTTATTTTGCTGCGCAAATTATAATACTACTTTTCAGAACCCTCATTGGTTAGTTAAAACTAAAAATAAAAAGATAAGGGTTGAGAAAACATAGCCAAGAAATTTATCCTGGTTCACCCACTGACACAGTGAGCTACGTCCAGTCCCAGGGCAAACTCACCACTGGATTTTCACTATCTGAACAGATACAAGTATTATTTGCACACATAGCCTCTCCATGCTCTAAACCCAAGTATTGTTTTACAGACAAGCCTCTCCAGGATCAAACCCAAGTATTGTTTTATAGACAAGCCTCTTCAGGCTCAAAACCAAGTATTCTTTGTTCCACCAATCCTCTCCAGGCTCTTAGACACTGGAAAGTGTTTACAATGAAAATAAGGTTAAGTTACTGAGAACTTAAACGGAATGAATCTTGTACAAAGGATGACTGAGTATAACTCAGGATACAAAATGAAATATTCTTAGTACAAAGATATATCAGAGAATAGCAGCAAAGTGTTGGCTTGATATATTTTCTTGTTGAACTTGGCCGACGTCTCTCACTTCTATAAGTCCTTCATGAAGCTATATATATAGAGTCTTGAAATAAAATCATTGAGGAGGGATCCTTCATCGTTGAGAGATACATTAAATGTTGTTTAAAACATTGTGAGACAATATCCTTAAAGCTTCTGACTTTGAGACTTTGCAGGTGTTGCAGTCTGTGACACTGCTCTGACACGTACAACAGGTTCCTTTTTAAGGTAAGATGACTTTGACAGCTTAAAGGATCTCTGGAAATATTCCTTAAATGAATCAAACTTGCTTCAGACGTTAATGATGCATTGAAGTCTTGAGCAGGCAGCTTCCAGACTTTAGTCAAATGCTATGTTATAGGTCTTCAGCAGTTCTTCTTTTAAATTAAAGTGATTTTTGTAACACTTCGGAAGGTAGAGGTGACTTCAGCAGGTCTTAGCTTTTCAAAAGGTTCCTCTCATCAGGTTCAACTTCAGAGAGTTGATACATTTTAGGTTTCCTCTTTACAACGCTTTCTGAAACAATTAAGCAAAATACCTTCAAGTGATACTGTTCTTATAATAATCCCTTTAAATCAAATAATCCCTTTTTAAATCAAATTTGTTGTCTATTAAAACTTAGGATTTGTGAGTCCTTAAAATATTATTAATTTGTTTAATAACATTTTGATACTTAACTTCCCCCGTTAGGACACTCCCTTGAACGTCCTCCCCTCCCCAGTAAAAGAAATGAAACAGTGAGTATAACCTTACACAAACCCATTTCCCCCACTGCCCTACGTATAACAGAATCCCATACGCTCTATCTCCCTCTTCGTGCGCCTGTCGTCATGCCGTCATCTTCATCGTGAAAGGAAGCTTATTCTTCGTCTTCCCCTTATGTCGTGTCTGCCGCCGCACTGTCATCGTTTTCATCGTGTTTGGAAGCTCTTGCGTCGTCTTCTCCGTGGAAGGAAGCTTACGCGCGCTCGCCGTTTTCTTCGTCGTCGTTTGCCCACCTTGTCTTCTCCGTCCAACTTTTGGAGCTCCCTCGCTTGTCTTCTCCTACCTCGTTTTCTTCTCTGAACACCATGAACCCTAAATACCCATATCAATGTTTCCAAATCCGTCCAAAGGCTTGTTTCTCAAATCATTCACAGTGGCCGCCTATGAGCTTTCCGTCTTCACCTCTGTACCAAACAACAAGGATTTTTTGATAGCTAAGTTCAACGTTTTCGTTCCTAGCTTTTCGCTTTTCCTCAAAACCTACCTGGTACGCCTCTATTTCTTTGCTTTCACTTCCCCAAGTAATCTTTCCACAACTAAGTTCAACGTTTTTGTTGCTAGCTTTTGCTTTTGCCAATTTCTATGCCACAAATACTACCCACTCTGCCGGGATCAATTCCAAGCTTTTATCTTTACCTCTGTTGCTTTCTTTGATTTAATCCATTCCAAGCTTGTGAGTCGAATTCTCTCTTATGATCTATACATGCTTATATATAATTGTATTTTGTATAGTCTTTGCGTTTCAGGGTCTTCGAAGCATTACATCTATGATGAATGGCCACCGTGGTTGCTCCAATTTGGAGCTTCAGAAGAGAGATTTCGAAAACCAATGTATTTTGTTTGATGTGTATTGAATCTTTGGCCAAATTGCGTCTTGGTACGTGGTTGAGATTGGATTATGGGAAATGAAATGAACATGTTAATGTACACTCTTTTATTTTTCATACACTACTTGCATTTTCTTAGTACATATTTTAATTGGTTTATTGCTATTGAACCACTTCCTTTAACATAATTTTCATGTTTCCTCATGTTGCAGTTTGTGGAACTTCATGTTGATAGGGTAGGTTATGTTTATCACTTCTGTTAATTCTTGTAGATCACAAAGAACAAGAAATCAAATGCTTAGATTTTGCTTTTTGACTCCACCAAAACAAGTTCAACTTGCAATAGATTCTGCTTTTGATCGTATGAATGTTTGCTTTGTTTTGTCGATGCTTTTCTGTCCTATTTAGTTTAGATATGATTGATGTCATTCTACAAATTGATTTATTGATTGCTTTTCTAAACTCAATTGATGAACTTATCCTAATAAACTTACTCAAGTATGTTGGTGCCTTACTCAAATCAAAACTATCATTTCTTTGCAAGCAAGGCAAAACAATGAAGGAATCACTTTGAGTAAGCATAACTTGAGGCATACCATCATGTGATTTAGGTGTCATGCAAATGTTTTGACATGTGATAGCCTTATCCTAATTTTTATCATTTTCTTTTACTAGTTCAAGAGTATAATATACATCCTTATATGAAACAATCATCTTAGGTTCAAGATGTGTATGCACATTATATATACAAACCGAAGGTACATGCATATTCAATCCAACTTTGTTATCATCATGTAATTCAAATTGATCAAAGGAATTGACTAAACATGCATCTCTAGTAAGTTTTATGGTACTCTTAAACTTAGTTGGTTTTTCTAAACATGCAATAGGTTTCAAAGAATCATCAACATTGTTTATTTCTTTCAAACATGTAATGCTTTGAGGCATATAATTGTGCATAGAAGGAGGAATTCCATGCATAAAGAAAGTTAGTTTAGGAAACTCCCTTTCAACAGCTTGAGTTGTCCTTTTTGCAACACTAAGATTATTTTTCATCAACCTATTCACGCTTTCACTAGAAGAGTTAGCATTCAAATGATCACAAGATAAACATTCTTTCTCTCCTTGCACTCTTAATTTCTTTTCCTCATTTTCATTTTTAAGTTTTTCTCCATTCTCTTTTTCTAATTGTTCTTCTTTCTCTAATTTCCATATTTCTTCTATCCTATTCAAATGCCTTGACATTTCATTTTTAACCTTCTTTGAAAATTTTTCTATTCTTCTTTCCAAATAATCCTCAAAAGAATTTTCCTTATAACTTTTTCTATTTTCATTTCTTTTATCTTCCCTTTCAAAACTATCCCTATAATAATCTTTTCTTCTATACTTTCTTTCTTTAGACCTTATCCTTTCTTGGTTAGAGTTATCATAACTCATTTCCTTCTTCTTACTATCTTCAAAATGATATATTCTTATTTCTCTTTCTTTCCTTTCTTTCTTATACCTTTCATCAATTTTATCATGAGAAGAGTGTCTTCTCACTTCCTTTTCCTTTCTAGGTTCTTTCCTATTTTCATCTAGCTCTTTTCTCCACAATCTATATGACATCCTAAATTGATTTTATTTGAAAGTTTTTAAAGACCTTGCCACTCGCTAAGTGTTTACACTCAATTGAATGTATTCACTCGTGTTTGTCACTCATTTTGGCTTTTTCTATAAGATGAATCACTCTTGCCTCTTCTACTTGGTTATGGTTGGTTTGATCTTGCAAAGACCAACAACGAGACTCAAACTTAACTCTACCCAAATTGAAGCGCACGAGCACAAAAGTTTATCTACTGGAAAGCTAGAAATTGCCTAAAACAAAACTAAGAATTGATGAGACAAGCAAGAAAAGTAGACACTCAACAAAGCTTATACACAAGAATAGAAAGCAAACAAGACAAGACAGAAAGAAATTGCAAAGAGAATTGTTTTTGGTTGAGCTTTGAAAAAGAGTTGCCAAACAGTTGTTTTGGTAAAAACAACAATTACAACTCAAAATACTGTATACAAAGAAATGAAATGAAAAATTACATCAAAATGACAACTGTATTGTTGGGCTATCTTTTTACTGTTTTTCTTTTTATTTTTCTCTATTTTTTTTTTGAAATTTTGACTTTTTGGGTGTCTTTTTGTCATTTTCTCTTTTTGTTGACTTTTGCACCCTTTATGCTTTTTACACCTCTTTTTGTATTTTTGGCTATGTATTTTTTTTAATTCTTTTTGTTCTTTTCTTTTTTCCCCAACAGAAAATTACAGAAATTTGTACAAAATTACAAAAAATAGAAATCTACCTAAAATATTTTTTTCAAGATTTTTGCCTAAAAATTGGTCCAAAACGGTACTAAAAAATGAAATGGATTGTCTGTTTTCTAAAAACTGTTTTGAAAAATGGACTGACAACCTGATTCAAAATTTGACCAAAAAAATTGCTTAGCAGTTCCTTATTGATTACACAGTCACAAAACGACGTTTCTAATGTGCTGTGTTCAATTTTAAGATTGGAATTAATTTTTGAAGGAAATTCAACAATTGGGATTTGTTGAACTTCTTCCAATTTATGAACCAAAAACCAGTCTATTGGTGAGCGTTTTGTGTTATCAAACAGGGAATTCCTAAGGTCGGAATAATAGTCAATTCGAATTTGCAATTAGAATTCCAAGAAGACAAACAGAGCATGAGCAGAAAATTGGACAAAACAGTGCCAAAAAAATGCGCAAAAATGACAAAAAATTCAGGAGAAAATTGCACAAAATTAAATGACAAGAAAGTAAAGGGGAAAACTGAAATTAAAAGGATGGGGAGGACAAAAAGTAAATGACAAAATGTAAATGGCAGAAAGTAGAGAGATGGCAGAAATTAAAAGGATGGGAGAAACGAAATTTAAATGGCGGAAAGTAAAGAGATGAATTTGAATGAACAATTAAGTGGGGGAGATGAGCAAGAATGTAAATGGATGAGAGAAAATGTAGGTGAAAGATCTTTGGAAAATGGAAGCAACAATGTTCCCACTTACCACAATCCACCACAAACAAGCAGTTAATTTGCAAGAATCATTCAAGAACAAGTTATGAGCAATTAGAAATGGCAATATATCAAGCACCTATGGGGTGGTATTTAGCGCACCAAAAGCCCCTCTTATTCAAGCAATTGCAAGCAAATCAAACAAGCTAAAAGCAACAGAAAGGCACCTCGGACCTGAGAACAGTTCAGAGTCCAAATTACAAATGAAATAGGAGATGAATTACACAATTTTTGACCAAAAATTCTGCACCAAAATGCAGTGGGCAAAACACCTCCAAAACAACCCCAAATTTGCTCAATCCAACAAAGCTCTGATGACCAATTGATAGCACTTCCCTTCCCGGATCTAAAATTGGAGCCAGGCAACTGTAAACAAGCAAATAATCGGTCAAATTGTGAGAAATTAAGGCAGCAAGGCCGCGACCTTGTAGGTAACCAAAAGAGAGAAATTAAAAGGAAAAGTGGAAGAGAGAGAGATGAAATGGACGCCACCGAAGCAGGCAACCCCCATAGTAGATAAGTTCAGATGCTAGACGCCACTGATTCAGGAGAATCAGATATGTCTCTGGTTGGTTTAAGCAAGAACCACCAAGGTTTCTCTACTCATAAGATGAGGAGGAATTTTGGCATAATGCCTTTATTCAAATTCAAAGTTGAAATCAGGGGTGGTGGTCTCCCATTTATAGGAAAATGAGGTGGCTAGGTGGTGGGAAGGAAAATACAAGATGAGTGAAAAACTATCCTAATTGAGTATTGAACCCATGTCCTAAGGCAAGAGTAGCTCAAGTAGCTACTAGCCACTAATCCTACTCAAAATTAGCGCCCCTCATTAGGAGGAGGATTAGGGAAAATACAAATTAATCCTAATACAAATAAATCCTAATTAATCTTCTAATTAATTGGAAATCTTCATGTTGACTTGGGTCAATTGGTCAAAGGTCAAAGGTTGACCTTGGGAGGGTTCACCAAAGCTTGGCTCAGCTCCAAGCACTCCAAGCAGGTCCAAACTTGCCACAGCTCACCAGCTCCCAGCTGTCAACTTAGAAGTCCACTGACAGATTCCATCATTGTTTATCCAAAGTAGTTAAGCCTTATAGGATTATATAAAGCTAACGTGAGGTCGCCTAGGAATGAAAATTGTTAGGTGTGGTGAAAGGAGGCTTAGTGATGGAGTGTCTACCAAAAGAAAGATTGGGGGATTGATCGGTTTACCACAAGCTAGGCTTAGAACAATTTAGGGAGTAACGACAGTCAAGACTTGACCTGTGAGTACAGAATCGAGAAGACGAGTTAGGAAGTGCGACTGACCCTTAATTGCCTTTAAGCTACCTTGAGGGTGACCAATATTGGTAATCGAGCGACAATTTGGGAGATTTCAGAGTACATGAACATAGTTAAGAATATGAAGGTTAGAAGTAGAAGGATAATCTGGGGGTTAGAATGTCAATTTAGATAAGAATTAGGCAATGTATTAAGAGCCATGTGTTTTAACAGAACCTAGAAGAGAAACCAAGGGTTATGTCAAGCACAACTGTGGACCAAACTTTGAAGAAAACACACCCTGAGACAGGGAGAATTACAAGGTATAAAGATGAGAGGAAGAGATTTAGATGAAGAGGAACTAAGTCGGAAAGGTATGTTGTAAAAGAAAATTAGGAAAAATTAGGTGGAACTAAGTTAGAAATGGTTAGAAGTGAGGAATCAGGATTTTAGGTCCAAATGTTCTCGCTCAAGCGAGAAGGGCTCACTTGAGCGAGCATATCAGTAAAATTGAGGAAATTGTAATTTGGTTTTCTAGCTTGAGAGAGAAGGCTCTCGCTCAAGCAACAAACAGGGGAGCTAGGGAATGCTCTCTGGAAGGATTTCGCTTGAGTGAGAAGGGCCTCGCTCAAGCGAAATTCATTCAGAGGGGTAGTGCTCTCTGGAAGAATTTCACTCAAGCGAGGAGGGTCTCGCTCAAGTGAAATTCATCAAGAGAGGGGGATGTTCTCTGGAGCATTCTCACTCAAGCGAGAGGCTTCTCGCTTGAGTGAGAACGCGCGTGTCAATTTTGAAAACATAAAGTTAGAGTTATTTTCCTCATTCTTCCTCCATTCCTTTTATTTTTTAGAGAGAGAGAGATTTCTAGAGAGAGAAGGAGCTCTTGGAGCCAAGAAGAAGGAGGAGACGCCAAGGATCTCCAATCCCGACCTTCCTCAACCCTTTTTCCCTTCTTTTTGAGCTTCCTTGAGGTGAGTATAGCTCACACACTATCACCCATGCTTGTATAAACACTCCTCAATGAACCCTATCCTTTCTCTCCTTTTCTTAGACTTGTATGCAGTTGTTTATTGGTTTGATTCTGTTTATGTTCAATGTATTTTTGTGGTATTTATAGAACCCAATTTAGGGCTTTGATTTGGAGGTTTTATCTTGGGGTTTTACATGTTCAGGTGTTACTTTTACTATGGAAATTTTTAGATCTATCATGATTTATGTGCTAATTGTATGTGTGAGCACTTGCATCAAGGCCTTTGGCCCCAGTTAAATTAGAAAATTAGTTTGAGCTTCGGCTCCTAGAAAAATGAGTTTGGCTTCAGCCCCATATCACCCTAATTAATCAAGATTGGACTTCGGTCCCCACAGTAATTGGTGGGATTAATCCCCAAGAAAGATGTTTCTTGTAGTATGAGCTTAGGTCTAGCCCTAGAATCAGTGAAAAGACCCCGTCTGTCGGAAAATGCTGATCATGCATAGTATATCTCACTTGAATTTGGCAATAAATATCATGTTAAGTGGAGTTGAATTATGATGAATTGAGATTGAATTAGCTTATGTATGATTTGTTGAACTATATGTTTCATCTCACATGTCTACCCTCCCTACACTGCTTGCATGCATGGTTATACTCACTGAGACATTAGTCTCACCCCGTGTTTGTGAGATACATTTTAGATATGCAGGATTGTCTGGATGGATGCTTGGACAGAGATTTGAAGCACTTAGAGTGGATCATTCCACCCCTAGTTGTAGTTTAAATCCCATGGGGGAAACTGATGTAATTGAGTTATGCTATGTTGAATTAGGTTAAAGATAATGTATCTATGGATTATTGTTATCTTGAGCCACGGAGTGGCATGTGTAATATAGGATTTCTGGTGTTTGATTATTGCTGGGCTTATATAATCGTTGTAGTTACTTAAGCATTTCATGAATGTGTATGTAAAGATATCGATAATGGCGCGAAATAATTTCAGGAATTTGGGAATAGTGTCTCCAACGGACATTATTATTGAATTTAGAAATTAAGACGTTACATTATGGTATCAGAGCAGTTCAATCCAATTGGATTGTGGTTAAGTTAGTTGCTTGTGACTTCCTATGATCCTACAGTACCTTGTACTCATTATAGGGATTGATCACCACTATGTTGTGTGTGTTATACACCGGATTATAGTTAGTGACGTGAATATGATGCCTTGGTTAGGGAGTTTGGAACACTTCCCTATCAAGGTTAGAACCAACCACCTAATAGGGAGAGAGGGAACTATGTAGACCTATTCCTAGAAGAAGAACCCTTACCCTAGGGACCTTACAACACGTCACCCTTAAGTTCTAGTGGACACGAGATACACATGGAGAAACTAAATTAAGAAGATTCCCTATTGAGTGAGGAGAGTGTTGTTTGCTTGACCCTGAACCTTGGTAGGGCAATTTGCTTTAATTGATTGTGATACTTGACTTACCTAAATGATTGAATGACGTGTTGTGCTTCGTATATGTGGGTTGGGTTGGTAGTTCGTGAGTCAAGATTTGATTGATCGGGCACCTTGTCAAAATTTGATAGAAGTAGGAATAGGACAGTTAGTATAGATCAAAATAGAAGTCTTGTCTAGAACAAACCAAGTTTTTATCTAGGCACAAGGGAAGGAATAAAATAAATTGGATTCATTAGAGAGGAGTTTCGGGACACGGATTAAGTAAACCAAGGGCCTTACCTAAGGATAGCAAATTAGTATAAGCAACGTAGGCACCTTCACGAAAGGAAGAATAAGTCGGCCTTCAGGTCGAAGGCCAGTTATGGCAGCGATATCGAATAAAGTGGGAGTGAGCATGCCATAAGGAAAATGAAAAGAATTAGTTGTTCTTTCCCAGAAAAGAAAGGAGGAAAGAATGAGAGTATGGTCAAGACTAAGATCATATTTACTAAGTTGAATAAGATCAAAGATACCCAACTGCTTCCACAAGGAACCCATGGTGCCTTCAATCCTATTTAACCATATGATATAGGAATCTTTTCGAGAAGGTGGAGTTGCTCGAAAAATATCAGAAATGTTTTCGAGATGATCAAATTGAATCTTAGACTTGAAAGCATGAATTTTTTCTTCTTTATAACTAGGGAAGAATTCATCATATGAAGTAAGGGAAGACACAGGAGAATAAGGACCTAAGAAAGCTAAGTGTTTTTTCCTAATGGAGTATGGAATGAGTACCTGGGAATTCCAGATAACTATTTTCTCTTCTGCATTTTCTGGTTCTGGGACATAAACCATATCGTCCCGAGCAAGAAAGTCACCCTTAGTAATGGCAAGAGGAACAGAGTTGAGAGCTTCGGAAGCCATTAATGGAGTTTTTAAGCTTCTTGAGAGAGAAAAGAAAATGAGATAACGGTGACGAAGAGCTGGAAAATTGCCAAGAAAAGTAAAATCAGAACCTTTGAAACTTTTAATTGGTGAAAATCAAGTTAAAAGCAAGAAAGAATGATCAATGAGATGAAAAAATCTTACCTTGAATAGGAAGGAAACGCCGAGAAAAAGAGAAGTTGAGAGGTTCTTTGATGTAGAAGATGAATTGAAAAGTGAAAATGAAAGGTTTCACTTGGGATTTATATAAAGAGTAACATTGTCATGATTAGAGGGAAGTTAAAAAGTAATCATGATTACACGTTTCTTGGAACATGAGTTAAATAGCTTAGGGACGTGGGATAATCATTTATTTTGATAAAAGTAACTGAAATTTAAATTTAAATGGGAAATTGAAGGGTTTATATAAAAGGATATTAAAATTTTTTCCCTCTTCTTTTTTGAATAATTGTTATAAGGAATACCAAAAGTTTGTTCCAAAAATATCTCTTTCTGCAAATAAAAAGATTGATTCTTGAAAGAGACTATTTTTGGGGGGGCATCTGTTGGGATTCGAATTTCTGATATTTCGAATTCCATAAGTTGTAAGTTTTTTGTACTTTTCGAATTTACAGAAAATACTAAAAACTGACTTTTCGAGTTTGAAAACTTAGTAAGATCTTGGTTGAAGTTAATACATAGAAGAACTTCAGAAATTCGAAATCTATTAGGGTTTAGGGCTAGATGATGTGTCAAATGTACATTAGTTAGCCGTTAGGATTAGAAATCTATAAATAGGTGAACTTTCTATGTAACAAGGGTTGGCAAATCATTATACTCAAACTCTGAAACACCTTATACGTCCGATCTCACTGCGACAAAACAGGTTACAAGGAGTAATAGTATGTGATGAACCCATCCACATTTCAATTCAAGAAAATTGTTCTTACAATTCATTTACTTTATGCAATTTACTTTATGCAATTTACATTCTCCAATTTACAGTTCGTGTACTTTTTCTTTCTTCTTTCAAAATTTATGTTTTCTATTTCTTTGAAACTCTGATTTCTCTTAAGTTTTCAAGAATTCAATTTTAGAACTTTGTTTGATGAAATTCTGAGTCAAGTAGTTCTAAATTCTTTGAAAGATAAGTTCTTTGATAAAATTCTGAATCAATTAACTCTAGTTCTTTCATTTCTAGAAGTCAAATTCTGGGAAAATCATTATAATTTCTGGAAAAGTCAAGTCCTTTGAAAGTTTCTGGAAAAATCAAGTTTTTTCTTAATAATTCTATAAGTCAGAAACACCATAAATCTACTTTTTAAAACGAGTCCCGTAAGAGGATCTGATTCTAATCCCCAGATTGTTCGTAGAATCAAAGTGATAAAGTAATTTTTCGAGATTAGATTTTATCACCACAAACAACGCTAGGAATAGGGTTTTTGAAATCTGATTGGTGAAAACACTCAATTTGTGACTGTTGGAACCAACATGAATTGATAGCTTTAACAACTGATCTTCAAGCGGGGCAATTTATGGCAGTGGGAACCTGAGTAAATTGTTCTGAGTATTTCATATTTGTGGGAACCTTTTATGAAATAATATTTATTTGTGCTTCAATATTTATAATTATATATTCTTAAATGTCATTGATTTCCAAAATACAAGAAAGGTGCGATAGACGAAGTTCAATCCTAGTTTCTCTCTATTGCTCAACATCTTTATTTCTTTGTTTCAAGTTTTACTTTTTATTCACAAACAACCATTTAAATTTCTTCTTCTCAATAAGTGTGAGCACCGAGAATTTATTTTATACCGTTCCTCGTGGGTACGACAACCCTTTCTCTTACTATTATACTGTTGTGATATTGGTACGCTTGCAAAGATCACAACAAGTATTTTTGGTGCCGTTGCCGGGGAATGATGTTTAAATTTAAATTCTTAGATCATCTTATTGAGCTGTAAAATATTTTTTTTTATTTTTCTTTTAGTTATTTTATTTTATTTATTTTTATTCATCTATTTCAAGCTAATCCTTGTTGTAGTCTTTTGATTTATGATTTTGCGAGGTCAGGTGTCTCAAAATAAATTAGAATTTGATCCTGAGATTGAAAGGACATCTAGAAGGAACCGAAGTAAAAATAGGAGAAGAAGGCAAGGACAAGCTCAAGGAGATAATTTCACCATTCTCTGTTCAACTATCCCTAGTGAAATAAAAATTGACAATATGGCAGAGAGAATAAGAACATTGGGAGATTATGTCATGCAACAAGGACCACACTATTTTTCAAGTAGTTGTACCCTCTACTACAAAGTCCTTAGAGATGAAGCCAACATTCCTAAGTCTCATCAGTTCTCATCAATTCGCAGGATTGGATCATGAAGATCCACACACTCATCCTTCTACTTTTTATGAATTGATTGGTACAATGGGTTTTGAGGAAGGTGATACTGAATCTGTATACTTATGTTTATTCCCTTTCTCTTTGATAGACAAAGCTAAGGAATGACTGAAGTCACATCCCAATCAAAGTCTGACTAACTGGAGCATTGTGGAAGAAAAATTTTTAAACAGATTCTTCCTACCATCTCGCTATATCAAAGCCAAGTCAGATATCTCCACATTCAGGCAAGGACCAGATGAACCACTATGTGAAGCCTGGGAGATATTGAAATTTTACTGAGAAGGTGTCCCAACCACAGTCTAGAGGATATTGCACAACTGAATATCTTCTGCAATGGACTTAGACCTGATACCAAGATGATCATAGATACTGCAGTAGGAGGAATAATCATGTTAGTGGATGCAGAACAAGCTATCAGAATCATTGATGCCTTTGCATCAACTGATCAGCAAGCTCATCATGGAAGACAACAGGTCCAGAAAAAGGGAGTGTTAGAGCTGAACACCAATGATGCACTCTTAGCTCAGAATAAGCTTTTATCTCAACAGTTAGAAGCACTCACCAAGCAAATGTCTAAGCTCCCTCAACGGTTGCAAGCTGTACAGTCTCATCCTGTCCAGACCCCACAATTGACTTGTGACTTTTGTGGTGGTGACCATCCCAATGGTCATTTCTCTTATCAAGATATTCAGGAAGAGCAAGTTAATTATATGGTTAATCAAAGGAGACATGGCAACTTCTCCAACAACAATGAGTTTGCAAACAACTATTCACAAGGTTGGAGAAATAATCAGAACAACAATTCTGGTTGGAGACAAGATGCAGGGATTTCCAATAGGCAAGAACCTTTTCAGTAACAGTAGCAAGGCTACCCTCCAGTACATGACAGAGTATCAAAACTGGAGGAGAAAATGGATACTCTCATACAGTCTCTCGAAACCTATAAGAAGAATACTGATGCAACCCCCAAGAATGTAGAGACACAAGTTGGTCAGTTAGAAAATGATATAGCCGAGCATAATAAAGGAAAGTTCACAGCTAACACCCAAACCAATCCCAAGGAGCAGTGTAATGCAATCATCACAGGTAATGATTCAACAGATGGAATTGATATGGGGGATAACTTAACAGCTGATGAGTACATCCTACCAGAAAAAGAGAAAGACGAAGAATTGAAAGAGGATGAAAAGAAAGCAGGAGGTTCAGAGCAGAATGAATCAGAAAAGAAGCTATCATATTCACCAGACATATCAAAAAGAGACCAGGACAAAATGTTTGATCAGTTCATGAGAATGTCCAGGGGATTACAAATCAGTATTCCTTTTCTTGAAGCATTGGAGGATTCATCCAACTATGCAGAGCTTATTGAAGATTTTCTGATTAAGAAGGAGAAGATACTTGATGAAGAGAAAGTACAGATAGAAGTCGGTTATAATGATGATCTTCAGAAGTCATTACCATAGAAGACACAAGATCCTGGAAGTTTCACAATCCTAGTCACCATTGGAAATTTAACAGTGAAGAAGGCAATTCTAGACCTTGGAGCTAGCATAAATCTGATGCCTTTATCCTTGCTCAAGAATATTGGTGATGTGAAGGTGCAACCTAAAAGAGTAAGTCTGTAGCTGGCAGACAGGTCCATCAATCACTCATATGGGATAGCTGAAGACGTCTTGGTAAGGATAGAAAGGTTTGTGTTTCCGGTAGACTTCACCATCATGGATATGAAAGAAGATGCTGATGTCCCACTAATTTTGGGTCGACCGTTCATGAAAACGACAAAGGTTGTAGTTGATGTTGATAGAGATAAATTCACAGTCAGCACGCAGGATGATAAGGAGACATTTAATGTATTGAGGACAAGTTCTCAACAAGAAGAACCACCTGATTGCCTGCAAATAGACTATACTGAAGGAGTCTCATCTGCCAACACTGAACTACTATTGCATGGGGTTAAGAGAGAGGAAGCTGATCATCAAAACACTCGCAAGCTGTGAAAGAAAAAGATAAGAAATCTTGATAAGAAGTTGAAAAGAAGAAGAAAGCAGCTGCTGAAATCAACTGTTGGATCCAGCTTCAAAAGAAGAAAATAAGAACCAACATCATTTGCTGATTAAGATACTGGAGGAACAAGAGATGTGTTCAGAGAAGTATTAAGGGAAGTCAGTGGCGCTTCAATAAGGTTCACCACAAAGCTCCATCTTCAAGAACCTTAAAAGGAACAGGCGTCAAGCTATATGATGTTAAACGAGCGCTTCTTGGGAGGCATCCCAGTGTTTTAAATTTTTACAATTTGAATTGTTTTCATTTTGTTTCTATATGCATATTTTTTGTTGTTAGTTAGGATGGTTAATTTAATTAGTATTTAGGAAATTTCAAGAATTATTGGAATAAGTTTTGGAAAAACAAAATAAAATTTTAATCAGTAGGAAGTGGCAGAAAACTTGACTGAAAATTGCAAAATTTCATTCTATTTTCTGCGCTTCACCTGCGTTGAGCGCAGGTGAAGCGCAGAAAGAGCAATTTGGTTACTGTTTTCTGTGCTTCACCTGCGCTGAGCGCAGGTGAAATGCAGTGGCACGGGATTTGAAACTGACACCCGTGCTTCACTTACGCTGAGCGCAGGTGCGCGCTGCAGCTTAAATTGAACTGAAAACAGGGGGAAGTCATTCGTTTCTTTCTCCCTTGTTTTCTTGGTGCCATTTCTCTGAGTCTCAAGAACTTCCTTCTACCTTTTTCCACTTACAAACATCCATCAATCTTGATTCTTTAGAGTTTAAAGGTATGTTTTCATGATTTTTAGTTGTTTTTTACCGATTGAAATCCTTATTCACTCTATTTTTATGGATTGAATCTTAGGGTAGTAAACTTAAGCTTTTAGAGTTACATGTTTTTGGTATTATCTGTCATGGGAGCCTTTGGGAAATATGCTGGTTGTGGCTAAGTGGTGCAAATGTTGATTTTTGATATGCTGAGTATTTTTTGCAAGTTATTCTGGTTGGTAGCATTGATACTCTGTTTTTGTTCAAAATTTTCAACTGACCATTGCATGAATACTTTGCGTTACTGTATGTTTGAATACATTGTTTAACTAAAGCTTAATACCAATTACCAATTGAATGCCTGTTTTGAGTTTGTTGGTTCCATTAAGGGACGTTCTTTAATTTATCAATTGGCTTATAATTTTGCATGCTCTTAAGATTGTTGTTTGTATGGCCTTTGGTAATTTGGTGGTTGTGATTGATCAATCAAATTGGTGACTGTTGGTGTGTTCATTGATTATTACAAATTGTTATGACTGAAAGTGTTAGTGCTCTGTTTTGTTTAAAATTTTCACACTAACCAGTTCATGAAAATTGAATTAATTCTTCTTGAAATCAATGAACAATCCTGTTTTATTGAACAATCTTGTTTGATTGAGCCTGACAATGCATATTAAATGACCGCTCTGTTTTTGGAGTTAATTCAGTTCCCATGAAAACTGCTTTCATGAACGATGCATGCATTGCATATTTATTGATACTGATCATTGGGCTGAGAAAATTTCTGTTTACATGCATTGGATTGATCTTGGTTATATTAAACTTTTGCAGATGGCTCGTACCAAGATCACCAACACGGCTGGTACATCCACCTCTAGGAGAGGCAAGGAAGGAAATAGGTTTCGCGGTGAGCCCAACTATGATCCAATGAAGTTCAAGAGTTCTAAAGCTGCTGAGGCACACAGTTCCCATATGAACTATAACTTCATCAAGGAGAGGCCAGTATCACTCCAACTTGGGGAGTTCAAAGACTTCAACATGGAGATCACCAGGAGGCGTTGGAGGAGGGTAGCTGAGCCTGATAGGTACTTTGACCCGGAGCTGGTCCGAGAATTTTATGCCAACGCCACGGGAGAGCCTGGCGGTGGAGCTGAGAGGAGATCTTATGTGAGAGGCCGCTGGGTGACTTACGATCGCGATGGGATCAATGATTTTCTAGGTGGCCCTGGTCCTGATGATGAGGAGCACATGGTTTGCCAATACCACCGGCTGCTACATGACATTGGCATATATGGGAATGAAGAGCTTGATAGGAGGACAACCCAACACTTGTGTTTGCCGGGGCGCACTTATGATGTCAACGTCTACAAGGAAGCATCCAGGATTTTTAGGTAGGACCTGCGGAGCATTTCTAGGATGTGGACAGTCCTGGTGTTGGCTAACATCAAGCCAACCAACCATGTGTCAGACATTATCATTGAGACGACCCATTTTATATATTGTGTTTTGACTAGACATGATATTGACATCGCCAGGGTTATATCTGAAAAGATATACCTTACAGTGATAGTTGTGGAGCGTCACAGTGCACGCTCCAGGATTAGTCTAGGATTTCCTGCGCTCATTACTGCTTTATGTCGATCTCAGGGGGTTGTTTTACACCCCACTGCTCTCATCAACACCCCTATGACCAAAGGGTACATTGAGGCCCACTGCATACCAGAGGATGAGTTGGACCCACCTCCGGAGCCCCAGGATGATCAGCCACCACTGCCACCACAGGCATCATTGCAGCCACCACCAGCTAGCATTCCTCAGCACCTTTGGAATGAGCACCTATGTCGTCAGAACATAGCTGCTCATCGAGGGATGCTGTACATGCAGCAAATTTTGTACCACAACCTGCAAGGCCCCTTCCTTGTCATGCCACCAGATTAGTTTCAGGATTATTTGCAGTGGCCTCGAGACAACCCCATTGTACCGGGAGGGGGTGGAGTAGCAGTAGCTGGAGAGTAGGACGAGGACTTACTGGACGCAGAGGAGGATGAGAATTGATTTTGGTGTTTTTCTTTCTTTTTCCTTCTTATTTTTCTTTTCTTTTCTTTTCTTTTATTTGATCTGTATTGTATCTGATATACTATTGACACACTATTTCTATGTAGTATGGATTTTTAGGATTATTATTTTTGTTATTCTTGTTTTGTATTTCATTTTTTTAGGAATTGGGATTTAAGGAATCTAATTCAATATTTCAATGCTAGGACAACCTAACTAACTGAATTAGGAAAGAAAAAGGAATTTAGTGATTGAACCCATAATCAGTTAGGAATAGGATATGGTGCAGGAAAATGTATCAAGGTAGTTAATTATTTTCAATGGTGATTATATCAAGGAAAATAGCCATAAGCCGGTGAGTTTGTGAGGCTAAACACTTTGAGAGTTTTCACCATTGGTTGTCAACTGCTATTGCTTGAGTTTCTGAATTTTATTTTGCACATGAAAAGCATGGAAGTGATCAACGAAACTTGTAAATACATAAATTGCTCAGTGCCAAATAGCCAAGCTGTGACACCCTTCTACCCCCAAATAATAATATAAATACCAAGTTAAATTATAAGGAAATTACAGTTAACACCAAGGTAAAAAGGTTCACATATCCTCCTTAAAATAAACACTTAATTCAAGTTCACTTCTGTTTCCATAAAAGAATAAAATCCAGGTTTTCAAAAGCTAAATTATCAACATAATAAAAACATATCTTGGCCATGTAAGACCCTTTTAAAATAATCTTTCTAAATCTCTACATAACATAATAAAAAAAATAAAGTTCCTAGACACTAATCCCCGATGTCACACCTATCAGAGCGAGACCCTGTCCCTTCAAAATTCAGCACATTGTGTGCCCTCTTCATCACCTAAGAAAACCACAGAAAGAGTACGATGAGGAAAAGAATACATACATATACATGCAATACAGAAGGCAACCCTTATTCCCACCCATCACCATACATATCATCATTTACCTCAATCCACACTCTTTACATTCCACACATTAGGTTCACACAATTATAAATTCACACTTCTCACACAATCATAAAAGGATGAGTATGCTCACTCTATGCTCATGCACAATACCTCTTCCTAAGAGTCATGATTTGGAACTCTGCACAATGGGCGCACCTCATCATTTCCCTTAGTTGTTACCAATGATGGCCCTAGCGTTAAACGCCCTCTTGGCCGATAGGTTGCACAGTTAAACACCCCTCTTGGGCCCGTGGAAAGACATCCGCTCCCTCCCACCGTTACCCACCTCTTATGGGCTGGTGAGTCGCATTGTAAAACACCCCCTCTTGGGGCCATGCATCGAATGTCCCCCATCATGGTCCACCCTGCTCGTCGCCCCCTCTTTGGGCTAGGGTATTTTTAGCCACGTCTGGCTTCTCAAATATCTCATGTGTCTCATACATCATATGCTCATGCTCAATGCATCATCATCATTTCACATATCTCTCATACAATCTCTTCTACGCTAATCACTCTGCATCACGTCTTGATTATTATATAGAACGTTCACATGGAATAATCACTCAACAATATATCATTCCATAATTAAAACGCATTGTACATCCGATTCAATCAATCAATTCAACAAACGATTCATAAATTACACAAACATCTATCTGAATTTCGCGTTTTAAGAAAAGCTATCTGAAATTTGGAAGGAATCTGTTAAAATCATATTTAAAAGCTTGATCCGCGTTCTGCGCTTTGTTCTGCGCTCAGCGCAAGTGAAGCGCAGCTTCCAGAGAGCTACGCTTCACTCTACGCTCAACGCAAATGAAGTGCAGGTTCCATAAAGCTACGCTTCATCCTGCGCTCAGCGCAGGTGGAGCGTAAGTGTCGCAGAACACGACTGCACCTGCGTTTTTGCCCCTTTTAACCCCCCTTCTTCAATCTTTACTCAATTCTTTAAGTTCCTAACTTGTTTAAGCACGTTTTTACCGATTAAATTCACTGAAAACATCAATTATTCCTACGGATTACCATTAAATCAACAATCGATCAATTATGAAATCTCGCCCCTAAATCCTAATTTGACCCCTTTTCGACAATCTCGTTTTCGTCATCCAATCCATCAAGAACATAACATCAAAACATACCAATCAACATCAAACAAAACAATTTCAACATAAACATATAAATCATTCTTCAGATTCAAAGATTAGAGATCCAAGAGGGACTTATGGTTGCCCTCACTACCCAAGCACTCCGGTACACACATATAGTTACACCCCTTCCCCCCGTACCTTAGAGATGACGATCGAAGACGAATTGCAGAGCTCTCCTTGATGATCTACTCTGCGGCACCTTCTCCTTGTATAGTCGCTTCTCCCTTCCCTAAGTTTTGGTTATCTGATGTTTGAAGAAAGGATAGGGTGAAATAGATAACCCTTCTCTATTTAAATATTTAATTGGGCTGGGCTTACTCCACCCCACCCATCCCCCTTTTTAATTATGTAATATGATTTCTAACTAATAATAATAATAAGGATAATATTAATACTATTACTTCTTCATTCTATTTTATTTTATTTTATTTTAGAAATATTAGGATGTTACACAAGTTGTAAATAATTTTTCCTATTTTTGATAACCCATTTGAGCCTGAATTTTTTATTTCTCTTATGCACCCCAGCCTTATGAATGATTATATCTTGTCTCTACACACTTAGGGATAGAGAGCATAGGTGCAATTATTTGAATGTGAATGGGTATGAGTTGGCTGACTGAAATTATAATAAGCAGTCATATTGAGTATTGGAATTCACTCCCTTATTTATATAAAAAAGTGTATGTTTATATTTAAAGTTAAATAAAAAGGAGTGAATTATCAAAAAGAGGCCAAATGTATAAATGTTCAGAGTCAAGAATGATATGGTGGATTGAGAGTAACTGAGAATATTGATTAAATTGTAGATATGCTCTCTTTTCCTGAAGTTGTGTATTTTGAATTATCCAGAAAAACCATGAATTTTTGATAGCCTAGCCTTATTACAACTTGAGAAAGACCTTTTGATCCATGTTGACCATGTGTATGATCATTATCCGGAAACGACTAGCAATTTTAGTTATTCAACTGCAGTGAAAAATTTGAGGGAAACACTCACCCGTGAGAATGAGAGAAATTCCTTGATTTATCACTTGTTTTGATTACTGCTCTTGAAAAATTTGAATGCATTTTTATTTGGTTCTGATTTATGATTGGAGTCACCACTTAGTTCTGATTATTAATCTGATATTTGAAAAGTGACAGCCGTCTAGAAGAGGATATTGGATTTGTTTCTTAAATTAGTCAAATTTATGATTGGGGGTTGAAATCAACTGTTTTATATTTTCTTGCTTGAGGACAAGCAAGAAGCTAAGTTAGGGGGAATTTGATAAGTGTTAGAATTACGTAAAATTACTATATAATTACAACACTTATTGAGGACAAATTGTTGAAATTATAACCCAATTCAACCCTTTTTAGCTTAAATTGCAGCTCTTGTGTTTATTTGAATCAAATTTGAATTTGATGCTATTTTGATAAAGAATTTGTTGATTTTTACAGATAAAAAGCAAAGTCCAGAAGAAGCATCAAGGGAGTAAGGAGCAAGGACAGAAACAACACAAATAAGCTTCAAAAGAGGAAAATTCATGAAACAAAGTTGTTGTTTCCTACGCTCCACCTGCGCTGAGCGCAGGAAACGTAACCTAATTTTTAATGGGCTGCAATCGGAGTCTTAAAATCCCATCAGAACAGTTTATAAGGAGACTTTTAGGGATTGAGAATTCATTCAGAGAATACGGAGCCGTTGAGCAGCTGCGGAGTTAGGAGAAAAGTGTGATAGTTTCTCTGGAGTGTAATGGCTACCATGAGTAGCTAAACCCCTCTTTAGGATTGAACGTAGTCGATTCAATCCCCAATTGTATTTTGGTTTGTATTTGTTATTTAAGAATCTCTATTTTTATAATATTAGTGTTTTTATTCTATTCTTAATGCTTAGCTTCCGTCTTTGTATCAGAGTTATGATGCGATTTCTTAAATACGCTAGGAATAGGGTTTTTGAAATCTGATTGGTGAAAACACTCAATTTGTGACTGTGGGAACCAACATGAATTGATAGCTTTAACAACTGATCTTCAAGCGGGGCAATTTATGGTAGTGGGAACCTGGGTAAATTGTTCTGAGTATTTTATATTTGTGGGAACCTTTTATGAAATAATATTTATTTGTGCTTCAATATTTATAATTATATATTCTTAAATATCATTGATTTCCAAAATACAAGAGGGGTGTGATAGACGAAATTCAATCCTAGTTTCTCTCTATTGCTCAACATCTTTATTTCTTTGTTTCAAGTTTTACTTTTTATTCACAACCAACCATTTAAATTTCTTCTTCTCAATAAGTGTGAGCACCGAGAATTTATTTTATACTATTCCTCATGGGTAAGACAACCCTTTCTCTTACTATTATACTGCTGCGATATTGGTATGCTTTCCAAGATCACAACAACACCCTAGAGAGTAAATCTTCTTCAAGAAAGTTTGTAACCATTGAGAGGTGAGGAAGCAGTGACCTAGGCTCTAGACAACCTAGAACATCCAAGTAAGGATACCTTATTTAGACCCTAGGACTAATCGCATCAGTTGTAACCGCGAGTGTTTAGAGACGCGTTCAGGAACGAGTGAGGTAGAGACCTCTAGTGGCCTAAGGGAACATGAGCAAGAGGGGTACCCAAGTAAGAAACCCTTATGTGGGTAGTGAGGGAAACCAGAATTTCTAAGGATAAGATCTCGAGCTGGAGCACCACCTAGGTGCCCAGTAAAGACCTACTGATACCTAAGGAAGGAAGCCCTTGACTATACTTCCGCAGGGGGTCAAGAATTGTAGTCAAGGGAGCGTGGGAATCGAGATTAGATAGTGGGAAGTAGAGATAATATGTCAACACACTGATTAGAAATAGGGAGTCCTAGTCAAACTACCCTTAGAAGTAGCCTTAGAACCTTAACTAGGAGAGCACAATTGAATTTTGAGCTTAGGGCTTAGACTTAGGACCTCCAGTGGATGGAGGAAGATTATGAGAGTTGAGGGTTGTTTAGGTTGAGTTTGAGTCCTTAAGTGGGGGTATCCCTTTAGAGTAGGTTTAGAGGGAACAACAGGGAAAACCCCGGTACGCTATGGCACCTCCAAGGTGTACCAAATCTGAGAGTGAAATCAAGGGTAGATAGTTAGACACGACCGGATGGTCAGGTTTGGTTACACAGAACCGATAGACTAGCAGGCCAGGATAGAGTACCAGAAACCTTCAGAAGACCTATGATTCTAAGGAAAACCCTGAGTAGGGGTAATCATAGATCACCCCAGGTTCCAGTTGAGACTTAAAGCCAAGCCAGGTGGAAGCCTCGTTCCTTATGGGGGTAGCTTGTTGTAGTAGTAAAAGAGTGGCGTGTTCGGGTCATTGGTGTTTCCTTAATATGTCATGTGTGTCTCGTTTCCTATCAGGTCATTGATTTTTGCATGTGTTACTTATGTCGACTTATGTTCCTTGGGTACGACTCAAGTGCCGGATTACCCCGTCGGTGCAGGTTTCGTGATTCATACATAAGCAACCTATGAGGAGCTGTATGGTAGGAAGTGACGGTCCCTACTCTGTTGGTATAAGGTGGGTGAGAGAACCCTGTTAGGTCTAGAGTTGGTACAGGAGACCATATATAAGATTAGGGTTATTAGGGAAAAGCTCGTTACTGCCCAATGCCGGCAGAAGTGCTACGCTGACAAGAGGAGAAAGGACCTAGAATTTGAGGAAGGAGATCATGTGTTTTTGAAAGTAACTCATGTCATAGGCATTAGATGAGCCATTAAAGCCAAGAAGCTTAACCCCAGGTTGATTGGTCCATTTCAGATCCTGCGGAAGGTTGGCCCTCTGGCCTACAGGATAGCCTTGATACCCCACGGGTCCCGTATCCATGATGTCTTTCATGTTTCTCAACTTAGAAAGTATGTTCATGACCCTTCACGCATCAAAAAAGAGGGGAGATTTTTGGGTATTGTCATGCTCGCTTAAGCGAGAGGGGATCGCTTGAGCAAGCATATCAGTAAAAAGTGGGGGTTAATGGTTCTGGTTTGCTCGCTCAAGCGAGGATCCCTCGCTTGAGCGCAATTCTTGGGAAATTCCAAGGTTACTCTTTTGAATCCCCTCACTCAAGCGCAATTCTCTTACTTGAGCGCAATTCCAAGAGTTGCTCTTTGGAATGTTCTCGCTCAAGCGAGCGTTCTCTCGCTTGAGCAAGGATGCGTTCATTCCAGAACATCTTTTTCACTCGCTCAAGCGAGAAGGTGTCGCTTGAGTGAGAATGCGCAAATTAAGTTTTTTTAAAATAGAGTTAGGGCTCTTTATTTCTCATTTCTCCCTTTTCCTCCCACTTTCTAGAGAGAGAGAAGCTTTCTAGAGAGAGAAGGAGCTTTGAAGCCAAGAGGAAGAAAAAGAAGGCAAGGGTTTCTCATCATCAACCTCTCAACTCCATTCCCCCTTCACATTTGAAATCTTTTGAAGTAAGTATAGCTCACACACCACCACCCAATCTTGCTTGAATATCCCCAATGAACCTTAATCTCTTTCTTTCCCTTTCTTTGGCTTATGTGTATGATTATTTTTTTTATTTCTTCTCTATTCAGATGTATGGTATGTTTTGATTGGTTGTGTCATGAGTTAGGGTTTCTTTCTATAGTTAGGGTTCCTTACAATGCTTAGAATAGTTACCCATTACTTCATGAATAATGTATTATGCCCTTTGTGTGAATTGTGCATCATGGCTTCGGCTCCAGTTAATAATCAGAAAATGAATTTGGCTTCGGCCCTAGTTTTGGTTCCGGCCCTAGTTAACCTTAACTAATCAAGATTGGACTTCGGTCCCCAGTTAAAACACGAGTTTCGCCCCCTAGTTAATGGCGGTGATTAGTACCCAAGGAAGACATTCCTTGTAGTCTGACCTTAGGTCTAGCTTGAGTCTAGTAATAAGACTCTATCTACCGGGTAATGCACGTCATGCACGTTCATGTTTATAATCAGTTGAGATATCATGTCATGAGTTGTTTTGCTTCTCCTGCTCCATTTCATTTTCCTGCTTACCCACATTGCATGTTGCATGGTTATATTCACTGAGACATCTGTCTCACCACACGTTTTGTGGACTATATTTTAGATGCACAGGTTCATCCCCGTACCGGACAGTGAGCATGGAGCTTGGGGAGCTGTTATATTATGTTTTGTTTAGGACCCAGGATGTTATGTTCTTAGTTGGTAGGCCCTGTGTATGGTCAGATTATGCTACTTGTATATTTATTCTTTTACGGGCCATGACTGTACATGTGCAGCCTTCGACCCTCTCTATTTTGTTCAGGGCACATGTACGGGGGTATCCCAAGTCATTATTGTGTATTGGATTAACATGTAGCCTTATTGGCTTTTATGTATTAAGTATTTATTTTCATATACTATTTAAGTAGACGTTGGAAACTTTAGCGATATATGATGTATGTAAATGCGATATCTAAATGGCGCGAAATGATTTCAGAAATTCATGAATTTTCTTTCTAACGGGCTTAATACTTGGATTTCGAAATGAGGACGTTAAATTTTCATCCTTGTTACTACAATTAAGTCCAAAATAGAAGGACATAAGGGAAAGAAAAAAGGAGAAGAAAAAGCTTTTGAGGCAAAACTCTCTAGTTTTAATGATCACGAAATTTTTGCCCTAACTTAGAGGTCGTTCGGGGTGGTTGCGAGTTTTCAGTTATTGGTTTTTTAAAATTTTTAATGAAGTTTTTACATCTCAAAACCAAAAACTGAAAACTTGTTTTTGTGGTTTTCAAAACAAATATTTTGAAAACCACAAAAGTGGTTTTCAGTTTGTGGTTTTGAGTTGTAAAAACTTAATTCAAAATTTTAAAAAACCAAAAACTGAAAACTCTCAACCACCCCAAATGGGCCCTTAAAGTTTTTTATAGTTATGTTTAGTGTGAGATGTTTTAGAAACTATGAGTATTCAATGATAAAATACGTGTTGATCAGGGATCACATAAAAAAGTTATTGATGCAATCGGAAAAGTCCAAATCTCAAGAATTACACTTAAAGGCTTAAATCCCTGGAACTTACTTAAAGAAATTATTCATGCATTAAATTATATTTAATGAAGACAAAATGTGATCTAATATTAGCAAGATGACATATTCAAAGAAGAACTAATGTTGAAAGAAGAATTAGAAGGATCTTGAAGTTCAGAAAGTGTCATCTAAGATTTTTTATAAAGAACATTGGTTCAAACAATTATGTACTTAAAAAAACCACATGCACACATGAAATTTTATAATGTCAAATTCTAGAGAAAGCTACATGACCAACTAGAAAGAAGGAATGATTAAATTGGAAGCATTAGAAAAGTCATTATTGAAGGTTTCTAATCATAAAAATGGCCCTAATTGCTATTTCACCACACATAATGCCTAAAATTCCATTCATACAACCTAGATCAATATATTTGAAGTATTTCAAGTTGAAAAGGAAAAAAAAATACAAATTAGAAAACTATCTTTAGAAAGTGATAGAAGCACAATTACGAATTTAGAATCAGAATTCATACATCAAAAGTCAACGCATAAACCATTGAAATAAAGCTAAGAAATTCATATTTAATGAACATAAAATAAAATAATATAAAAAAATATAAGATATTAGAATTAAATAAATAATATAATTATCATTTAATAGAATTTGATATAATTAAATAAATAATAGAAATAGGTAGTTTTTGGCTTGGCCCAAAATACTAAGTGGGTGTTTGATCCTAATTAAACCATACAATTAAACCTTAGAGGTATATAGGAGAGGAAGAAGAGAGACAAAGATAGGGAAAAAGATGTAAGTGTTTGGAAACCAACCCTAATGGATTTCATGGAGACCCATGCAGCCAAATAAGGAGAATAAGAATGGGTAGACGTAGGGGGAGCTCATCATGGAGATGGGACGCGAAGCCAAAACTATGATTGTCGTTTATCTCTTCCTCAAGAGACTACTAGGTGACAATAGAAATCCCATTAAAAGAAAATCTCCCTTAAGTGTATGATTACTTATGTACCATTAATTTTAGTAATGTATGCTATATGTGTGCTTGACTATTTTATGTAAGGAATGGATAAAGTATGTTATATGCCCTTCATGTGATAAAGTATGTATGTGTATTGGTGTCCATAGTCATACCCATTACGTTTCATATTGCATTGAGCATACATTTAAAGGAAAAGAATTCAACATGCATCATTGAGCATCATGAAAATAAAAGATTATGTCTATGATACTAGCAGGTAAAAGAAATATTTAGGCTTTGACCTGCATGTGATAAGATAGAATCAAACTTGGGCTATGGGAGAGCAACCCCAATACGTGTGACCTTCAAGAGGGATGCTCCTTACAAGGTGATGAGCTCTAGCGGTCTTGTATGAAAAAGTGAAAAGACTTCCTAAAATTATAAAAAAGAATAGAAATATGCTTGGTATCATAGTATGAATGTAGAATATAAATAGTATGTATGTTTAAAAAAATGTTACTTTATGTTAAACGAGTGTTTTTTATAGCAGGTGAATTACGAATCTAGAATTGAGCAACATACAAAGTTAGAATACCAAAAAACAATGAGAATTCAGCGCATAAAAGTAGCAAATAGGTGCAGAATTTGAAAGGAAAAAATGGAAGAGGTTAGAGGTGGTAGGAGCCATTGGTGAAGGCAACCCCTTCAGCTGATAAGCCTTGAGTGCAGATTCGCCACCAGCTCATGGAGTTGGATAAGAATCACCATGGTTTGAGCAAGAACCATTAAGCCTTCTCAACTCACAATAGCGGAAATGAAGCAAAAGCTTTTTATTAGAATGATTGATTAACCTCAACATGAGGGTGAGAACTGCCTTTTATAGAGGGAAGAGGGCGACTAGTAAGGGGGGAAAATACAAGAGAAATAATTCCCATCCTAAGTGGGATTTGAACCAAGCCTCCAATGACATGTAGTCTAATAACCTCTTAGGAAATAAAACCCCAGAAAGTAGCACCACTAGCTTCTAAAATAGAAGGAAAATTGAATAAAAATGAAATACAAGGTAAATCCTATCAAACTATGGTTTAGAGGCCATGACTAGTTGGTCCTATAATTCTAATTTAGGGAATTAAAATGCATCTAATTAAAAGAAATAAGAAGATTGACTCATGAGTGGAATGGTCAAGGTTGACCAAGAGAGTCAACTTTCCTTGACTGAGCCTTGCACCCCTTTGCTGGCCCAAGTTACATGAGTTCCAGTCTTTTCTTCAAGTAGCTTTCCATCATTCCATTTCCCTTGAAAAGTATTTCATCTCAAATCGGAAAGATAAGGGCCTACATCAAACAATAGAGGAAGGGTAAGGAGATGAATGTAGAAGATTGGAAGGGATGACAAAGCGATGAGAATTATCAAGTGACTTCCCTTTGAGTGTTGATAGGGAAATTTTATTATGTTGGTGTACACATCATGTTTTACCCTCTTGTCATACTTCCAAGATCTTCCTAAAAGGATGTGGGTATTTTCTAGAGGTGCTACATCAAAGGTTACTTCATCCTCATATTTTCCAATGGCAAACTTAATGCTCACTTGCCTATCAACCACTATTTCTTCCTCTTCACTCAACCATTGAAGTGTGTATGGTTGAGGGTGTTTTTTGGTAGTAGGTAGGTTGAGTTTGTCTAATAGCCTTTGGCTTGTTAGATTACAACTACTCCCTCTTGTTAAGTCTCAAAGATTGTAAATTCTAAGACACCCCAACACTTAGTTTTGATGATTATAAACTTAATTAAACTCAGAACTTTATGCCTAACAAATATATTAAAAGTTCTGTTGTTTCAAAGAGGTTCTGAAGAAAGTTTGTCTAAAGTTGAAGCTATGATCTGAAGTTGGTGAAGTTCTGAAGATCAAGGATCTATCTGTAGAAACCACAAGAAACACTAGAAGGAGGGCTGAATAGTATTTTAAAATTTCAAACTGATTTTAGGAAAACCTTTCACAAGCAAAACTTTTCACAAAGAAATATAAGTAACTTGTTGAAACTGGGTGTAAGGAACTTACTGAAGTAGCTTTAGCAGGTCCAATAAAACAGTTGTGAGAACTTGTTTTCTAAATACGTTTGAGTTTGTTTTCAATTCCAACTTATAAAACAGTTTACTCAGAACCCTCCAAGTTAGTATCAACCAAATATAAAGAGTTAAGGGTAAGAGAAGACTTAGTCATAGATTTATATTGGTTCACTCACTCCCAGTGTGAGCTACGTCCAGTCCCAATGCCAAACCAACAAAGGATTTTCCACTATCTAAACAGATACAAGTATTCTTTTACAGTCAAGTCTCTCCAGGCTCTTCTGTAGAAACCACAGGAAACACTAGAAGGGGGGTTGAATAGTGTTTTATATGTTCAAACAGATTTTATGAAAACCTTTATATAAGCAAAGTATTTCTCAATGAGTTTTTAGCAACTTGCTGAAACTGGGTGTAAAGGTACCTGTTGAAATGACTTCAGCAGGTCCAGAAAATAGATTTTGGAAACTTGTTTTTAAAAAGCGTTTAAATATGTTTTCAGTTCAAGTTTATAAAATAGATTATCCAGAACCCTCCAGTTAGTTTAAGTAACAGATATTGAGAGATAAGGGTAGAGAAGACTTAGCCAAGAGATTTATCTTGATTCACTCACATCCACCGTGAGCTACGTCCAATCCCAAAGCCAAACCAGCAAAGGATTTTCCACTAACTGATCAGTTACAAGTATTCTTTTATAGTCAAGCCTCTTCAGGCTCTATACAACAAGTATTCTTTTTCAGACAAGCCTCTCCAGGCTCAAACCAAGTATTGTTTAAACAACAAGCCTCTCCAGGCTCAAACACAAACATTGTATAAAAAGAAAATGCTTATACTTTTAAAATACACAAGTTTAAAACCTAAACTAGGTAAGATGTACAATTAACTGAGTATAACTCAGGATAAGAAAATGTTGTACAAATGAAGCAAATGAGTATTTTTCAAAGAATTTTAGCAGCGCTTCAACAAGTTGGTTCGTTCTCTCTTCTTCTTCTGCATGAGACTTCATATATATAGGAGAAGAGAAATGAGATCGGTAGACTTCTTTGAATCTCGTTAATAGATAGCTTTCTTCCCGTTGTGACACAAAGCCTTTGTAGCTTGCAGTAGCAGGTGCAGCAGGTAGTAGGTGTCAACAGCGCAGACTCTACTTTTTTTGAACACAATGTACTTTCACAACAGACATTGCCATTTTGGAGAATAGAGATTTGAAATATGCCTAAAAGCAACTGTTCTAACTTTCCAGAAGGAGAAGAAACACAGACAACTGAGAAAGGCTACGGTTGACTTGAGTCTTCAATAGGAATTAGCAGAGAAGCCCTTTTCCAAAAAGATATAAGTCTCAGTACAGCGTCTCTCAACTTCAGAAGCTTCTCTGGCTTCAGTAGGTCTTGATGACTCAGCAGGTTCCTCTTCTTCAGAAGGTTGCACCACATCAGAGGGTTGCATGATTTAAGAGGGTTGCTTTATCAGACATTTTCTGAAACACAGAAACTACCTACAACAGAAAACTGTTCATTATTTTTAGGAAATTTAACCAAATTTGTTACTCATTAAAACTCAGGGTTATGAGACTTAAATATTATTAATCATTTAATAATATTTTGAGACTTAACATTCTCCCCCTTATTAATAATGACAAATTTGCTTAAACTATCAAAGATCTGAAAGAATTAAGTTTAGGAATTCTCCTCCTATCTCAGATACTTGAAAAGGAATGAGTTTCTCCTTCTTCTTTACAATCTTTAACCAGAAAACTTGCTTTGCTCCCCCTGAATAAGAGATATCTTCACTGAAATGAGCTTAACTTCATATTTTGTTAGTTTATATTTTTCCCCCTTTTGTCATCAATCAAAAGGGTGTCCAGAGCATGCTGAAGTGATAAATAAGCAGTAGAGCAAGAATATTCAGGGTAAAAGAGTTGCTTGAAAGAGTATAACATTATCAGTGTTGCAAAAACCAGATAAGTTCAGCAAGTGAGCATATGACAGCAAGTTCAGTTTTCAGATAATGCAAGAATGTGCAGATTATCTCTAATGAACTTAAACCTATCTTTAGCAAGAGGTTTTGTGAATATATCAGCCCATTGATGCTCTGTGTCAATGAACTTTATATCAAAAACACCTTTCTGAACATAGTCTCTAATGAAATGATGTTTGATTTCTATATGCTTAGCTCTAGAATGCTGAATGGGATTTTTAGAAAGATTTATGGCACTTGTATTATCACAAAATACAACAATAGATTCAACAAGAATGTTAAAATCTTCAAGTTGATATTTTACCCATAACAGCTGTGAACAACATCATGCAACAACAATGTACTCAGCTTCAGCAGTTGAAAGAGCTATGGTACTTTGCCTTTTGCTAGCCCAGCTGATTATATTCTCTCCAATGAAGTGGCATCCTCCCCTTGTTGATTTTCTTTCAACTCTATCTCCAGCAAAATCAGCATCACAATAACCTAATAATCTGCAGTCCTTACTCTTCTTATAGCATAGACCAAGATTAGTAGTACCATTTAGATATCTGAAAATTCTTTTAACAGCCTTGTAATTAGTTATTCTTGGATCTGATTGAAATCTTGCACACAGGCATACACTGAACATTATATCAGGTCTGCTTGCTGTAAGATACAACAGAGATCCAATCATGCCTCTATACATGGTTGGGTCAACACATTCTTCTCCTTCATCTTTACTTAAGATTGTTGAAGGGTGCATAGGAGTTGACATAGGTTTGCAATCATGCATGTTAAACTTCTTAAGCATTTCTTTTGTATATTTCTCGTGATGGATCCATATACAATCAGAATCTTGCTTAATTTGAAGTCCTAAGAAAAATTTGAGTTCTCCCATTAAACTCATTTCAAATTCAGATTGCATAAGCCTTGAAAACTCAGTGCACAGAGTGGAATTTGTTGATCCAAAAATAATGTCATCAACATATATCTGGACTAGAATCAGGTCTTTGTTAGACATTTTTCTGAAAAGAGTTGTATCAACCTTTCCTCTTTCAAACCATTTTTGAGTAAAAAATTGCTCAATCTGTCATACCAACCTCTGGGAGCTTGTTTGAGACCATACAGAGCCTTTTTCAGTTAAAAAACATGATCAGGAAAAGTTAGAGTTTCAAAACCAGGGGTTGTCTAACAAATACCTCTTCCTCAATGAATCCATTTAGGAAGGCACACTTTACATCCATCTGATATAGTTTGATGCCATTATTGGCTGCATAGGAAAGTAAAATCCTAATGGCTTCAAGCCTTGCTACTGGAGAAAAAGTTTCAGCGAAGTCAATACCTTCTTGTTGATTATAGCCTTGTGCAACCAATCTGACCTTGTTTCTGACCACTTGACCATCTTTAGAGAGTTTGTTTCTAAACACCCATTTGGTTCCAATAATAGTTTTTTCTTGTATGGTTAGGATCCACCCTTCATCATACAGAGCTTCCTCAATGTTCTTTGGCTCAATTTCAGAGAGGAAGGAAAGATTATTGACTTCTCTAAGTCTTGATCATGTTCTTACTCCTTCTGAAGTATCACCAATGATTTGCTCTCGAGGATGATGAGTTCTGTATCTCCACTCATGCCTGAGGGAATACATGCTCATTCTGAGACTCAACATTAACTATGTGAAGAGGATCCGTTTTAGCAGTTTGACTAGAAGTCTGTTCAGCAGGTACTTCAGAGGGTCCTTCAGCAGGTGCTTCATTCTTGACCTTTAGAGTCTCTGAAGTAGGATTCAGCTCCATGCCTGCAAAATCATCTTCTAGATCTGATAGTTCCCTATCAGTCTCTTTAGCATCATTAAATCTAATATGAATAGATTCTTCTACTGTCATGGTTCTAGAGTTGTTAACTTTGTAAGCCTTGGATGTTTCTGAATAACCAATGAAGAATCCCTTATCAGATTTAGAGTCAAATTTACCCAGATCATCTTTGGTGTTATGTATGAAACACTCACAGCCAAAAATGTGAAAATAAGAAATGTTGGGTTTTCTTCCTCTCCACAATTCATAGGGAGTTCTTTTAAGAATCGGTCTTACCAAAATTCTATTTTGAATGTTGAAAGCTGTGTGAACAACCTCTGCCCAGAATGATCTTGGTAGGTTGCTTGAAATGAGCATGGTTCTACCCATCACCTGCAAGCTTATGTTCTTTCTCTCAACAACCCCATTTTGCTGAGGTGTTCTAGCCACAAAGAAATTGTGTGAGATCCCATTCTCATCACAGAACATGCTGAAGCTTGAGTTTTCAAACTCACCACCATGGTCACTTCTAATTGCAGAGATGAAAAAACCTTTTTAATTTTGCACCTTCTTACAGAATTTTGTGAAATTCTCAAAAGTTTCATCCTTACTTTTGAGGAATATAACCCATGTGTATCTAGAGTAGTCATCAATAATAACTAAGTTATACTTCTTACCAGCCAAGCTTTCAGTTCTAGTAGGACCAAACAGATCAATGTGAAGTAGTTCTAAAGGTCTTGAGGTTGAAACAACATTCTTACTCTTGAAAGAGCTTCTTGTTTGTTTACCTTTAAGACAGTTTTCACAGAAAATATCAGATTTGAAAGAAAGCTTGGGAAATCCTTTTAAAAGATTGTGCTTTGTAAGCTTTGAGATTAACCTCAAGCTGGCATGCCCAAGCTTCCAATGCCAAATCTGTTTCTCATCTTTAACAGAAAGCAAACAAGTCACATTTTGATATGCAAGTTCCTCAAGATCTATCTTATACACATTGTTGTGTCTCTTGGCAGTAAAAATGACTTGGTTAGAAGCATCTTTGACTACACAACCCTCCTTGTGAAGGATACAATATATCCACTGTCACATAATTGACTTATGCTCAGTAGGTTGTGTTGAAGACCTTTTACAAGGAGAACATTTTGTATAACAGAGAGAGGGGATACACCTACTGAACCAATACCAGTGATTCTACCTTTCTAGTTTCCTCCAAAGGTCACCACCCCTCCATCCTTAGGTCTAAGGTTTTGGAACAAAGACCTTTCTCCTGTCATGTGTCGCGAGCAGCCACTGTCCAGGTACCATTTGCGGTGTCTCCTTTTGTTAAGACAAACTCACTCCTAAAGGTTTTTAATGTGCCAAACCACTAAAGTTTAAAATGTGCTTAAATGAATGAGATGCATCCTGTTATTACTGACTGTGTGCTCAAGCATGTGGCAGAGTTTTCTAGATTTTGTTTTGCATATTTTAACCAAGTATTTGATGCTCAAAGAAGATCTTTGAGATACAAAACATAAAAGTCCTAAATATGAAATACCAAGGAGCAAGGCTTGAAGCTTTAACAATAAGCAAGGAAGAGATTCAAGAACAGCTTGAGACACAAGCTCATGAACAGACGCAAGAGATGAGAGCCAGACGCAAAACTAAAGTTGAGACTCAAATACAGCTTGAGTAAACAAGGCATAAAGTCAACACAAGGACAAATCAAAGTACACTGTGCCCTGACTTAATGACATCAGACCTGAAAAGTAAGCTGACCTCCTGTCCAGCAGATTTCTCTCCCCTACAGCTAGTTCCATCGACTCTTAACTGACAAATAACGGCTAGTAACGGCTAGTTTATTTTGGAATAAAAGGCTGAAAGCTACAGTAAAGCAAAATGAGAGACTACGCTGATTATTGAACATCTACTGCATCTCATCTCACATCTCAAGTTCACATCTCAAGTCTATCATTTACAGTTTTGATCTCAACTTGAGAACTCTTGTAGTCTCATTGTATTCTCCCTTCTCAGTTTGTAATATTCCTATCCATATAAAAGAGATACACTCTAGCTAAGATCACTGCAGATCCATACTTTGTATGATTGTAAGCTAGACCCATCTTAACCCACCAATCATTATAATATGTCTCATCTGAGATAGGAAGAAGCCTAGTCTCAGAGTGAGTGTGTGCGTCCTGATAAGGCTGTAAGAATACTTGTGGCTCAGTCAAGATAGGAGTGCCTAGGCTTGGTGTGAGAGACGTCCTTAAGAGGCTATAAGAATACTTGTAATTGACGGGCTGTCAATAGTGGAAATCTCACGGGTTGTGAGGACTGGACGTAGCCCAAGGTGTGTTGAGTCTCAAAAATATCATAAGGTTGTTTATGATGTTTTAAAACAACTAGATTCCCAAAGTTTTAACGGTTGACAAATTTGACTTAAATTACTTATCATAAATACACACATGCTTTAATGTTTTATCTATGATTTCAGCAAGAGTCACTATGAGCCTACATAAAAAGACTAAGTGTTGAAGCTGTCTGAAGAAGCAGAACTCGTCTGAAGAGTTGAAGCTGTCTGAAGTAGCTCAACCCGTCTGAAGTATCAGTGCTGTCTGAAGTCTCACTTATGACGTGGCATCCTCTGCTGAAGTTTGTGAAGACTTTTCTGAACCTCTGCTGCACGTACCTTTTCAAACACGTTTATGGCAAGGAACACAGAGACCTTTCCTGGTGATTTTGAATTTCATACACCACTGAGGAAATCTCTGCAACGCAGCCTCTGCAGCAACATTTGTAGCAGCCTTATGGCAAGAGAAACCTTGTATCGTGTCAGAAACATCAGAGCTCTCAGAAGTATATCTCACAACAGATTAAACAACATTTAATGCTATCTCTAAACGGTGGCATTTCAACGGATTAAAAGTTTGGGTATAAATACCCCTCCATGAAAACCAAAAGAAAAAAAAAGAGAGAAGCGAAAAGGAAAAATTAAGTATACAAGAAAGCCCAGTGAAACATCACGCTGCAAGTTTTTACTCTGTAACAACTCTCTGATAAAAAATTCGCTGCACACAGTTGTATATCCTGAGCAACCCTCAGATTTTATTGTACATTGTATTGGTTTGAGCTTCAAACTTGTATAGTTTAAAAGCATAAACCCCTTTCTTTGTAAACCTTGTTATAGAGCCTGGAGAGGCTTGGTTGATAAAAGAATACTTGGTTTAGAGCCTGGAGAGGCTTGGTTGATAAAAGAATACTTGGTTATAGAGCCTGGAGAGGCTTGGTTGATAAAAGAATACTTGGTTATAGAGCCTGGAGAGGCTTGGTTGATAAAAGAATACTTGGTTTAGAGCCTGGAGAGGCTTGGTTGATAAAAGAATACTTGGTTATAGAGCCTGGAGAGGCTTGGTTGATAAAAGAATACTTGGTTATAGAGCCTGGAGAGGCTTGGTTGATAAAAGAATACTTGGGTGTAGAGCCTGAAGAGGCTTGACTGTAAAAGAATACTTGTAATCTTGAAAGATTAAAAGAAAATCCAAGTGCTAGTTGGCATTGGGACTGGACGTAGCTCACAGTGGTAGTGAGTGAACCAGGATAAATTCCTTGGCTAAGTTTTCTTACCCTTATCTCTTGTCAATTCTTTTTATACTAATCAAGGGGTTAGAGTAATTAATCTTATATGTTATAAAGACACAAAACATTGTTTTAAATCAGTATTTTTAGACCGTCTAAAAACTTCAGACAGTCCTTTAAGAGCCTGTCTGAAATCGTGTTTTTAACACCTGTTTGTGAAAAGCTTTCTAAAATATTCAGAAACACTATTCAACCCCCCCTTCTAGTGTTTACCTGTGTTCCTACAGTTGGTACCAGAGCTCTACTCAGGGTTGAAGCACCTAACAAGTGTCTGAGGACTGAAAGATCCAAATGGAAGCTTCTAACAGCAACAGGCAATACATAACAGAAGGAGCCTCTATCACAAGACCCCCAACATTTAATGGAGTGGATTACCACTACTGGAGAGATCGTATGAAGTTGTTCATTGAGAGCAACAACATTGATATTTGGGAGGTGGTCACTGATGGAGATTATGTGCCTATGCAAAATGGTTTGCCTATACCTAAGACTGAATGGACCCTGGAGCAGAAGACTAGAGTCCAGATGAACGCTAAAGCCAAACTCTATCTGATATGTTCCTTGAATAAATCAGAATATGAGAAGGTCCATGGATGCACTTCTGCCAAGGAGATTTGGGATACTCTTGCAGCAGCCCATGAAGGGACTGAAACTGTCAAGCAATCCAAAATCAGCATGCTTATACATCAGTATGAGATGTTTAAGATGGAAGAAACTGAAACTATTGACCAAATGTTTGGGAGGTTTCAGACCATAACCAATGGACTCAGGTCCTTAGGAAGAACCTATGAATCTGGAGACAACAACAGAAAGATTCTAAGAAGTCTACCTAAGTCCTGGAGACCCAAAGTCACTGCCATTCAAGAGGCAAGAGATTTGAACTCTCTGAGAATGGAAGAACTGTTGGGATCTCTCAAAGTCCATGAACTTGAGCTTGGAGAAGATGACAACAAGAAGAAGTCTCTGGCTCTAAACTCCAAGGTCAAACAGTCTAGGCATGGCAGCATGAAGGCTATGCAAGCTGAGGACACTTCAGAAGCAGATGAAGATTCTGAAGACAGCTCAGAAGATGAAAATGATCTTGCTTTTTTAAGCAGAAAGATCAAGAGAATGTTGCAGAACAGAGGAAAGTTCAGAAAAAACTAACCGTCATCATCCAAATCAGGTAAGACAGGTAAAGAGTCTAACCCTGATAAAATTTCTTGCTTTGAATGTAAGCAATCAGGACACATGAAGGCTGATTGTCCAAGACTGAAGAAAAACAACTTCAAGAAGAAGTTTTTCAGAAAGAAGAAAAGTCTCATGGCAACATGGGAAGACCTTGATGAATCAACCTCAGAAGAAGAAGAAGACACTTCAGAAGAGGCAAATCTGTGTCTCATGGCTAGTCTACCATCCTCAGACAGCTCTGAAGCTGAGGTATTTCCTCTTACTCTACAGGAAATGTATGATGATCTGGTGGAAAGTTCTCAAGAACTTTTCCAAGAGTATAAGAATCTATCCAAAGCCCACACAGAAATGTGTAACAAATATGAGGCACTTGAGACAGAACATATTATGCTCAAAGAAAAAGTTCTTGAGACCAAAAACTGCAGTTCACAAGCTGTGTCTGAAGAAAATGAGAAACTTCAGAAGCAGGTTGTGGAACTGACAAAAGATCTGGCCAAATTTGTCAAAGGAACTAAAAATCTGAATGTAATGCTTGGAAATCAAAGGCATTCCCTTGACAAAACTGGACTAGGCTTTTGTGATCATAACTTGTCTGAACCTCCTACTGTCTTAAATTTTTCTAAAAAGAAGGTTACTGGGTGTTCTCACTGTGGTAAGCCTGGACACAATGAGGCTTAGTGCAAACACAGGAAAAAGACAAGGCCCAAAGCTAACAAGAAAGGACCCAAAAGAATATGGGTACCTAAAAACTTAATTATTCCTGTTGCAGATGTGTTTAACAGGACAAAGGAGACCCCACAAATGGTACCTGGACAGTGGGTGCTCGCGACACATGACAGGAGAAAGGTTTTTGTTCCAAAACCTTAGACCCAGAGCTGGTGGAATGGTCACCTTTGGGGGAAATCAGCAAGGGAAGATCATTGGAATAGGGATTGTAGGTATATCTTCTTCATCCCTTATTAAAAATGTACTTCTAGTGGAGGGACTACAACATAACTTACTGAGCATAAGTCAATTATGTGACAGTGGTTATGTGGTATCCTTTACTAAGGAAGGATGCATAGTCAAAGACTCCTCTAAGCAAATCCTCTTTACTGCTAAGAGACACAGCAATGTGTACAAAATTGATCTAGAGGATCTAGCAAGTCAAAATGTAAAGTGTTTCATTTCTGTTGAAGATGAAAAACAGATTTGGCATTAAAGACTTGGGCATGCCAGCTTGAGATTAATCTCAAAATTAGCAAAACACAATCTTGTTAAAGGATTGCCCAAGGTTTCATACAAATCTGACATTTTATGTGAAAGCTGTCTGAAAGGGAAACAAACAAGACACTCTTTTAAGAGTAAAGATGTTGTTTCAACTAGCAGACCACTAGAACTTTTACACATTGACTTGTTTGGTCCTATTAGAACAGAAAGTCTTAGTGGTAAGAAATATGGTTTGGTCATTGTTGATGACTATTCTAGATTTACTTGGGTGTTATTCCTAAGAAGCAAGGATGAGACTTTTAGGAATTTCACAATATTCTGCAAGAAGGTACAGAATGAGAAAGGATTCTGTATTTCTGTTATCAGAAGTGATCATGGTGGAGAGTTTGAGAATGCAAACTTTCAAATGTTCTGTGATGAGAATGGGATCTCACACAATTTCTCTGTGGCTAGAACACCTCAACAGAATGGGGTTGTTGAGAGAAAGAACAGAAGTTTGCAAGAGATGGCAAGGACCATGCTCAACTCATGCAGCTTACCAAGAACCTTCTCGGCAGAAGCTGTTAGCACAGCATGTTACCTTCAAAACAGAATATTGATAAGATCAATTCTGAAAAAGACTGCCTATGAACTGTGGAAAGGAAGAAAACCCAACATATCATATTTCCACACCTTTGGATGTGAATGTTTTATACTCAACACCAAGGATGATCTTGGAAAATTTGATGCAAAGTCTGATAAAGGATTTTTCATTGGATATTCTGAAACATCAAAAGCCTATAGAGTGTATAACTCTAGAACTTTAACTGTTGAAGAAACTATTCATGTTAAATTCAATGATAACAAAGAGACTGATAGGGAACTATCAGATCTAGAGGATGACTTTGCAGGAATGGAGCTGAATGACCACAGCAGCTCGAAGGATGAGCAGCTGTCTGAAGTACCTACTGTTACTAAACCTCTTCAAACAAATGTTGAGTCTCAAACAGAACAAATAGATGTGATACCTCCTCAGAAACCTGATTGGAAATACAAATCACATCATCCTAAAGAGAAAATCATTGGCAGCACTTCAAAAGGAGTTAAGACAAGATCAAAATTCAAGATTCTGAATTCTCTTGCTCTCCTATCTGAAATAGAGCCAAAGAACATTGATGAAGCTCTGCATGATGAAGGGTGGATCCTAGCCATGCAAGAAGAGCTGAATCAGTTTGCTAGGAGTGATGTATGGACCCTTGTTCCTAAATCCCATGGGAAAACTATTATTGGAACCAAATGGGTGTTCAGAAACAAGCTGTCTGAAGAAGGCAAGGTAGTCAGAAACAAGGCAAGATGAGTTGCTCAAGGATACAACCAGCAAGAAGGTATTGATTTCACTGAAACCTTTTCCCCAGTGGCCAGGTTAGAAGCAATTAGAATTCTTTTATCTTATGCTGTAAATAATGGCATCAAGCTATATCAAATGGATGTTAAAAGTGCCTTCCTCAATGGTCTCATTGAAGAAGAAGTATTTGTTAGACAACCCCCTGGTTTTGAAGATATTGCTTTTCCTGAACATGTTTTCAAACTCAAAAAGGCTCTCTATGGTCTGAAACAAGCCCCAAGAGCTTGGTATGACAGATTGAGCAGTTTTCTAATCTCAAATGGTTTTGAAAGAGGAAAAGTGGACACAACTCTTTTTAGAAAACAGTCTAACAAAGATCTTATACTTGTTCAGATATATGTTGATGACATTATCTTTGGTTCAACTAACTCTTCATTATGCAAGGAGTTTTCAGAGTTAATGCAATCAGAATTTGAAATGAGTTTAATGGGTGAACTAAAATTCTTCTTAGGACTTCAGATTAAGCAAGATTCTGACTGTATATGGATCCATCAAGAAAAATATACAAAGGAAATGCTTAAGAAGTTTAACTTACATGATTGCAAACCCATGTCAACTCCAATGCATCCCTCTGCATCTTTAAATAAAGATGAGAAGGAAGAACCAGTGAATCAAACTTTGTATAGAGGAATGATTGGATCATTACTATATCTAACAGCAAGCAGACCTGACATAATGTTCAGTGTATGTCTGTGTGCTAGATTTCAATCTGATCCAAGGAGCACTCACTACAAAGCTGTAAAAAGAATTTTCAGATATCTTAAAGGTACTACTAATCTTGGTCTGTGCTATAAGAAAAGTAAGGATTGCAGGTTAATAGGTTACTGTGATGCTGATTTTGCTGGAGACAGAATTGAAAGAAAAAGCACTAGTGGTGGATGTCATTTCTTTGGAGAAAATATGATTAGTTGGTCAAGCAAAAGGCAAAGAACAATTGCCTTATCAACAGCTGAAGCAGAATACATCTCAGCAGCCAATTGTTGCTCACAACTGTTATGGGTGAAGTATCAGTTAGAAGATTTTAACATTACTATATTTGTTATACTTGTTTTGTGTGATAATACAAGTGCTATTAATTTGTCTAAAAATCCCATTCAACATTCTAGGGCTAAACATATAGAAATAAAACATCATTTCATTAGAGACTATGTTCAGAAAGGTATTTTTGATATTCAGTTTATTGATACAGAGCATCAATGGGCTGATATATTCACAAAACCTCTGACTGAAGATAGATTTAAGTTCATTAGAAATAATCTGAACATACATGCATTTTGAATGTGTGTGATCTGATCTGTCAAAAAATGATGTATCTGAAATTTCAGCCTGTCTGAAACAAGTAACTTGTCTGAAATTTTGGGTTGTCTGAAATTCATATGGGTTTCTGAAATCTGTCACTCGTCTGAAGTAAACAAATGACGTGGCTTTATGAGACGGTTTGATTCCATTTATTTTGTCTCTTCCACTTCGCACATTTTCCTATGTCTGCGCACCCAGTACATGCCATCATTGCTTTATGGATCTATAAATACGGAAGCTAATGGGTCACATAATTTCACCGTTCACTATTCAGTAGTCATCTCTTGAGATCCTTCTTCTACAAGCAATTCATTTTCTCTCTCAAGTTCTTCAGAAAACTCTCCAATGGCCCCTAAGAAATCTGCTGGAAGCAACATCGTGAAGACTAAGGGTGTAGTTCTGGAGGATCTTCAATCTCTGGGAATGGACTTGTTTGCTGAGTTCGATGCTGCTGGGTGGACTCCGTATTTCAATCACAACTTGACACAGTGGCATGAGCAAAGCGTGCTGGATTTCTGGGCTACTGCCAGAGGAATACCCAATCCTCAGGGTATCTACACTAGGATCAAGGCCACAGTACGTGGTGTTCCTGTCTTCGTTGATGAAGATATCCTTGCTCACATCTGTGAGGTCAGAACTGAAGGAGCTGTATTCACTCCTGGCTGGGAAGCAAGAAATGGAGGACAGAAGCAGTTCACAGAGTTTCTTTATGGCACCTCTGAACCAGTAAGCGTGGATGCAAAGCATATGTCAGACAAGGCTAGGGTTTTGCATGCTATCTTAGGGTGCTCTATAATCCCTAAGAATGGAAGCAGAAACCATGTTTCTGAGTTGGAAAGATTTTGTCTGATTCACCTACTGCAGAAGAAGAAGGTGAACCTCCCCAACATCATAATGTACCACATGCAGAAGCGTCTCAGAGACTCTGCTGGGAGCTTTCCTCACAATACCATCATCACCAAAATCTTGCTGCATTTCAAAGTTCCCATTGAGAGGCTTTTTGATCGCCTTTCACAACCTGTGTTTGGTGAATCAAACCTCAAGAGCATGGGAGTGAAGCTGACTCCAAGACCTCCCTCTCCGTCCATGAAGGAGAGCCTTCTTCTTGAGAAAGCTGCAAGAAGGAAGACAACAATGAAGGTTCTTGAGAATGAACTCAGAGGAGACATAAGGAGGCATGAGTTCAAGCCATCAAAACCCTCTCCTCAAGCAAAATTGAAGAAGCTACCTGTAAGGAGTGCTGCTAAGGTAGCATCTGCATCTGTGCAGAGTCAGGTGTCTGAACCTGTTCAGAAGGCATCACATAGGCCATCTGAAATTGTGGGTCAGTTGTCTGAACCTGTACAGACTCCACAACCTACTTCTGAAATGGAAGGATAGGCTCAAGAGGCAGCTGAAACTGATGTAGTTGTAGCTGAGCCATTGGCTGCATGCCCATCTGATCCTGAACTCATTCAGGTGGCAGCATTGGCTACTGCCTTGGAGCAGGAGGAGCTGGAGAAGAAAGCAGAACAAGAGAAGACTGATAGAGCTATTGTTATTGCTTCACAATTGGCCTATGCTGAAGATGATAGGCAAGCAACCATAGCTGAGGGAGCAAAGAAAAGGAAGAGGTCAAGTGCACCTCAGAGAAGGAGAACCAAAAGCAAGCTACTTCAGACTGCACCTGAACCTAGGGTGACTAGAAGTATTGCCTCTCAGCTGATAGCAGAAGATGAAGCTGAGAAGTATCAAAATTTTGTTAAAGCTCAACAATATTTTAAAAGGAAAAGGGAAGAAAAACAAGCACAAAGGGAGAAGGAAGAAGCAAAGGCAAAAGAATCTGAGGTAACCAAGCCTCCCTACAAGAGAATTAAGGTGAGATTTGATAATGTAACTCCTTCACCACCCTCCTCACCAGAAAAACAAACACCTCATCAACCCTCACAACCTTCATCACAACCTTCACCACAACCTTCACCAAAACCCTATCACCTATAAACCAACCATCTTCACCTCTATCACAACCATCACCACCTCCACAAACAGAAAACCAACCCTCTGAACCTTCCAAACCCTCTGAACCTACCTCACCACAACCTTCAGAGAATCAACTCTCTGAGCCTACATTACCTTCCCCACAAACCCATGACCTTGCTCTAATACCACTCTTACCTTCATCACCTCCACCTCCTACACCTTCTCTGGAAGAAGAGCTCTCTGTTGAAAAAGAGCAAGTGCTTGCTAATGCTCTACAGTTATCTCTTCTTTCTTCTGATCCCTGATCACTGCCCAAGTTTAGCACCCTGTCTGAAGAACTACAGTATTTCAGATCAGCACCTGCTGTATCCTTGCATCCTGGCTTAAACAGGAAAACTGCTGCTGAAGTAAGGAATCAATACAGTGCTTCTTCAGGTGGATTAGACAAGATCAGGAAGGGTGTCCCTCCTGCACATATTTGGGCTCCCATCAATCCATTCTCAAATGATTCCCTGAGGCTGTCTAATGATGAATGGAGCTTTGTGAGGCAGCTGAACACTGAGTCTGAGCTGTTTCAGAGGGATCTGCACAAGGGAGTTGGGATGAGAGGCTACAGGCCACCTAGAACTTGTTCAATCAGGCCAACCACTAAAATCTTGGTGAAACCTGATAGAATAGTTCCTAGGTATCCCTTACAGGAAGAGAAATTCAAAGGAGCTAAAATCTATTCAAAGAAAAACTCACCTCTGTCTGAAGTGATGAGTCCATCAGAGTGGGAATCTTTACCAGAATTCATCACAAATCAAGGAGGAGGCCTGAATCATCTACTTCAAGATTGGATGTGGTCCTCTTACTGGAAGATCAGAGAAGATGCTGGATCTTCTTCTGGATCAACTGGTCCTGATGCTGATTCTGGTGTTGGACTTGGAAAGTCAACCACTGTCAAATATCACTATATGAGAGGTCACTTTCCCCCACCTGCTGACTCTTTCAATGAAGATTGGGTTATGCTGAATCCTATTGGCACCTTCTTTTGCCCTGTGTTCAGCCCATCTGACTACAGATTGCAGCCAGGATTTGGACTGCTTAGATTTGTTTGCCCCTACATCCAGCTCATCTTCTATGAATCTGAGAAAGACTTGGCTGAGGAAAATCTGAAGCTGAAGTCCAAAGTGCAGAAACTTGAAAAGAAGTGTGCTGATCAAGAGCAGAAGACTAAGCATCTGATTGTTCAACAAGAACAGATTCTTCAAGAACAGCAGCTTATCAGATCTGGTCAGCAAGACTTGAAAACCTCAGTGGAAGCCGCAATAAACAAGGCCAAGGACGACTTGATTTCCTTTCTGACTGAGGCCTTGCTGAAGAAGAAAGATTAAACTATTAATTTTAGCCATTGTCTTTTGCTTATTTTCATGTTTATGACAAGTGTCTGATTGTTTGTTTCTTTATCTGAATATACCCCTAAATACAATCAGTGGCTTATTGCATATTTTTGTGAGTTCATTGTTAATACTATGATGTATGTTTTATCTGAATTTATTGCTCTGTTACTGTTTAGCTCTGATATTCCCTTTTGATTGATGACAAAAGGGGGAGTATTAAAATCTAACAAAATCTGAATCTGAAGTGATTACAGGACTCAGGGGGAGTACAAATGTTTTTCTGAGAAATCTGAACAAATGAGTGAAATATACCTTAAACAGATCCTGTTAAAGGATACTTCTATCTCAGGGGGAGCCTTCTTATTCTTAAAAACTGATTACAGATTTGTATATTTTAACCAAATTTGTCATCATTAAAAAGGGGGAGAATGTTGAGTCTCAAAAATATCATAAGGTTGTTTATGATGTTATAAGACAACTAGATTCCCAAAGTTTTAACGGTTGACAAATTTGACTTAAATTACTTATCATAAATACACACATGCTTTAATGTTTTATCTATGATTTCAGCAAGAGTCACTATGAGCCTACATAAAAAGACTAAGTGTTGAAGCTGTCTGAAGAAGCAGAACTCGTCTGAAGAGTTGAAGCTGTCTGAAGTAGCTCAACCCGTCTGAAGTATCAGTGCTGTCTGAACCTCTGCTGCACGTACCTTTTCAAACACGTTTATGGCAAGGAACACAGAGACCTTTCCTTGTGATTTTGAATTTCATACACCACTGAGGAAATCTCTGCAACGCAGCCTCTGCAGCAACATTTGTAGAAGCCTTATGGCAAGAGAAACCTTGTATCGTGTCAGAAACATTAGAGCTCTCAGAAGTATATCTCACAACGAATTAAATAGCATTTAATGCTATCTCTAAACGGTGGTATTTCAACGGATTAAAAGTTTGGGTATAAATACCCCTCCATGAAAACCAAAAGAAAAAAAAAAGAGAGAGAAGCGAAAAGGAAAAATTAAGTATATAAGAAAGCCCAGTGAAACATCAGGCTGCAAGATTTTACTCTGTAACAACTCTCTAATAAAAAATTCGCTGCACACAGTTGTATATCCTGAGCAACCCTCAGATTTTATTGTACATTGTATTGGTTTGAGCTTCAAACTTGTATAGTTTAAAGCTTAAACCCCTTTCTTTGTAAACCTTGTTATAGAGCCTGGAGAGGCTTGGTTGATAAAAGAATACTTGGTTATAGAGCCTGGAGAGGCTTGGTTGATAAAAGAATACTTGGTTATAGAGCCTGGAGAGGCTTGGTTGATAAAAGAATACTTGGTTTAGAGCCTGGAGAGGCTTGGTTGATAAAAGAATACTTGGTTATAGAGCCTGGAGAGGCTTGGTTGATAAAAGAATACTTGGTTATAGAGCCTGGAGAGGCTTGGTTGATAAAAGAATACTTGGGTGTAGAGCCTGAAGAGGCTTGACTGTAAAAGAATACTTGTAATCTTGAAAGATTAAAAGAAAATCCAAGTGCTAGTTGGCATTGGGACTGGACGTAGCTCATAGTGGTAGTGAGTGAACCAGGATAAATTCCTTGGCTAAGTTTTCTTACCCTTATCTCTTGTCAATTCTTTTTATACTAATCAAGGGGTTAGAGTAATTAATCTTATATGTTATAAAGGCACAAAACATTGTTTTAAATCAGTATTTTTAGACCGTATGAAAACTTCAGACAGTCCTTTAAGAGCCTGTCTGAAATCGTGTTTTTAACACCTGTTTGCGAAAAGCTTTCTAAAATATTCAGAAACACTATTCAACCCCCCTTCTAGTGTTTCCCTGTGTTCCTACAAGGTGTGGGTGAACCAGGATAAGATCACTGTGCAATCTCTCTTCCCTGTCTCTTCATTTTACATTGTTCTTAGCTCATCTCAACATCTGTGATTAATCAATTAATTGAATTGCACTAAATTAAATCAAATTTGATAGATTTATATAACTTATACTTGATCAAATTGATTGAAATTGGAACTGCCTGTCATTCATCTTAACTGAGACTCCAAGTCATCAGACTTGAGATCACGTCTCAATTGTCAGTTTAAGTGTGGAAGATTTAGGAACAAAATTCTAAAGAGACTCTATTCAATCCCCCTTCTAGAGACAATCAGCCAACTTCAGTTGGTATCAGAGCTCGGCCTCTTTGGGGTTTAGCACACCTATGTGTGAAGAGGTAAAGATCCATGGCTGGACCAAGTGCAAGTCTATTCATTCCTGAAGGAGCATCCCATCAATAGGCCACCTGCCTTTGATGGAACTGATTACTATTACTGGAAGGATAGGATGAGATTGTTTATTGAATGTCAACATGCTGATGATGTTGGCTGTAGGTCTCTAGAAAGGGGGGGTTGAATAGAGACTTATCAAATCTGTTCCTGCTATTTCACACTAAAATTGATTGTTGCGATGTGCTCTCAAGTTCGTTGACTTGGAGTCTCTGTAAAGACAGGATATATAAATAAATACAATTTTAGTGATGATTCTAATTTCTAGATTAATTCAGAATCTTATCTTGAATGTTGGTTCAGTTATTGCTGTTGTTACTGAGTTTCTTAGTTACTTCAAGATAAGCTTAGTAAAGACAAGATAAGAGACAGGAGGCAGAGATCTTATCCTGGTTCACCCACTCCTTGGGCTACGTACAGTCCTCACAACACGTGAGATTTTCCACTATTGACAAATCCGCCAATACAAGTATTCTTATAGCCTCTTCAGGACGCAAATACCTCACTCTAAGACTAGGAACCCTCCTATCTTAGATGAGACAGGTTACAGTAAATGTTTAGGATGAATCTAGCTTACGAGCATACACAGTATGGATATAGAGATGGGTAAGCTAGGTAATCTCTCTACTTAAGATACAATATAATAGTGATGCACAGAAGAGAGATGAGAAGAGACAAGTGATCTCAAGATGAGATGAGTCTGTTCACAGACAGCTGAGATGTGCACTTGAGATGTCAGTTGAGATGTGATAAGATGCTTAATGGTTTTGCAATGATGCAGGCAGTCTCTCTCGCTTCCAACAGTTTGATCTTGTCTCTTTTATATCTCCAGTTAGAAAACTAGCCGTTATATGGCCGTTTCTAGGTGTTGGAGTGCATAATAAGAGGACAGGCTTTCCAAGTAGGTGTACAACAGCTTTTCAGGCTAAGTCACTGTGTCAGTGTCCTTGTGTCCTTGTTTGACTTTATGCTGACCTCACTTGCTGTCTTCTATCATTGAGCATGCAGTCTTGCTTCTGTCCAGAGTCAGTTATATTTTACTTGTATCTCTGATGAGATCTCGTCTGTTCACGTCTGTCCACTAGACAGCGTCTCAAGCTGTTCTTGCATCTCAAGCTGAATTTGAATCTGTTCATGACTTGCATCTCAAGCTGAGCTTGCATCTGTTTATGGCTTCATGCTTATGCTTGCTTGAACTATGATAGCTTCTGAACATAGGCTTGCATCTCAAGCTGCGCTTTTATCTGAATCTTGTTGGAGTGTTTCTTTATAGACTTAGTGATGAGCTTGGTTGTATACTCTATGTTCTAATTCAAACACACGTGTTGTATGTGTAAATTGACTTGCTTGAGCTCCAGTCTGATCTTTGAAGCACACAACTGTTGTAAAGCTCTTTATAGCTTCTATTCTTGTGCCACTGTCACTTATGTTTTAGCTGATCTTAGAGGTCTAAAGATCCTTTCTGTCTTCATGTATTCCTGCAGTAACTTAGATACATAAAGTCTCTGCCACACTTGAGCACACAATTAGTAACACAAGGTACATCTCATTTGCATATTTAAACTTAGTCAGTTTGTCATATTAAAAACTTCTTGGAGGTGAGTTTGTCTCAACAATCTCCCCCTTTTTTATGATGGCAAACTACAAGTTTAAATATCTGATGAGATTAATATGAGTGAGATGCATGTATAACTTCAACTCCCCATGAGATGTGCAATCTCTTTAGAACAGAAATAATTAAGGGAAGGAGCTCCCCCTGAGTTATAGAATATTTTCTCTGTTTTACGTTTTAATGCTTAATGTTGAAATGAACTGTTAATCAGATTGTTAAACAGTCCAAACAGAAATATACTGCAAATATTTGAGAGTCATTTTCATTAATCATAAAGATAGAGGATTACAAAACAAATGATGCCACTGCATCTCAACAAAGAGCTGTGAAAAGATGCCAATTACATCTTTAACTGTCAAACTGATCATATCCTACAAAAACTGTGAAGTTTTCCTACCTAAGACTCTCATTAGATATATATGTAACCTACTCTCCCCCTTTTGACATTATCAAAATGAAAGACTAGCATAGCTAGGATGAAAGGGAAGAGGATGAGGCTGAGCTAGCACAGTTTGAGGAAACTTAGGCAGAGGAGGCAAATTGGAAAGATGAAGGTTCATCCTCTTGTGAAATTCATTTGATGCGTGCATTGCTTGCAGGACTGTGTCAAAGCCTGAAAGAATGGCCTCCTGCCTCTTCTTGTGGTGCTTTAGTTTCTTTAGGATCTTCTTCTGATTTTGTTCAAATCTGGCTTGGAGGGTCTGGTGTTGTTGTTGTTGTTCCTCTTGTAATTGGTTCAGAAAAGTGTTGATTAAATTGGATTGATGAGTAGGAATGGATGGTTCAGATGAGGGTGCCTTAGCTGGCTCAGGTCTGTCAGTGGGAGGTGCAGACTGATCATATTTAGGTTGTGGTGAGTTAAGCAGGATGGTCTCAACAAAGAATGTTCCAGGAGTGGGAAATGAAGTAGGGATGGAGTAAGTTGGCTTTGGACTTACTGGAGTAGCTGGTTAAGTGGTGGTCACTGTAACAGTCTCAGTCTTAACTTGCTGCGGCGCTTGGTGGGTCTTAAAGCTTGAGGTTGTGGTATCCTTTTCTAAGCTCACCAAAGTTTCAGCAACTATCTTTCTAAGAGGAGAGACTTCCTGTGGACTTATCTCAGGTAGAGGAGATGAAGGAGATAATTGAGGAGATGTTTGCTGCAGTGGTGAATGCTGCTCAATTTCTTGTTCACACATAGCTCCTTCTTCTTCATTCCTTACTTCATCTTCTTCTTCTCCACCTTGCTCATGGAGTTTCTCAACTGTGACAGGTGATGGTTCAATATGAAATAGAGTAGTGTGATCGGACTTGGATTTCTTCTTCTTCTTTCTCCTAGTCTCAGTCTCTGTAGAGAAAGAAGGCTGAGCTTTTCTTTTCTTTTTCTTAGCAGGGATCTCTGAACCTACTTGAGATCCCTCAGCATCTTCCTTTGAGACCTTCTTCTTCTTTTTCTTCTTGACTTCAGACAGTTTGGATGAGGGAGAAGCCTGTGTTGTGGTAGGCACAAGAGGAGAAGGATCAGATAAGGGAAAAGTAGGGGAAGGTATAGTCTTACCATCTAAGCCAAGAGATTTCAAGTTTGTCTTTCCAACATAGCCTGGTCTTTCATCAGACTTGTCACATCCACTGAAATCAACTTTGAAATGCCTCATGATTCTGGTAGTGAGCATTCCAAAGGGAAGAGATGCATTGATCTTGGAGTTGTGGAAGGCATGCTCTATATGCCTTAAGATGAGAAATGGGAGATTCATAGGTATCCCATGCTTGAGGTGATACATCACCATCAAGTCTTGATGATAAACCTTGTTAAAGGTGCCAGCCCTAAGCATGATGCACTTAACAACCAAATGAAACAGAAATTTACCAAATAGGTTCAGAGATGATGCAGCGTCTGTGATGAGACCACCTTTGAAGAGAGAGGTTCCTACATTGGCTGATGGAATTCCAACTTCATTCCACCAGTGTTCTTCATTGTACAGTCTATTCCCAGCCACATGTGCTTGGATGATAGCACCAAGAGTCTCTTCTGTCAGTTCTATGTGGACGCCCTTAATGTCAGAAATGATGTGTGGTTGTCCTTGAGATGATCCCTTAGCCTTGTAGCATGCTGCATAGAATGCCCTCGTCATCTTTGGAAATACTGAATCTGTCATAGTCAGATAGTCCTTCCATCCTTGCTTGTCCAGATAAGGACTCATGTCCCACCCTTCATCTTTTAGTTCCTGGGATGAGATAACCCTTCCCACAATGATTTTCTTCTCAGCAAATCTCTTTGTAAACTTGTCTTCAACTTCTGCATTGTTGAAAAGATCTGATTGGAAGGAAAGCTTTTTACCTTCTACAGCCTTTTCTTTCCCTTTCTTAGAGGATTCTGGTTGAGTTAGGTCTATGTGTACATGGGATTTGGGAGGTCCAGCTTGGGTGACTTGGGAAGCAATCCTTTTGGATTTCATTCTGGGAGGCAGAGGAGTGCTCTTCTTGGAGGATGTGGATTTAGAAGATGGATAAGGTTGGGTAGGTTGAGTGGATAGTGAAGGCTCAGTTTCTGTGCTAGGCTGTGGCGATGGAGAACGACTTAAGTTTTCTTGGCTTGAATGTACACTAAGAGATTGAGTTTGTTCAGAGGAAGACATTTTATCAGGTGAGGAATAAGATGAAGATTTGTCAGAATAAGGAAGTTTCAGAGCAGTGATTTTGATGCGCATTGAGAGAGAGAGAGGAGAAAGTGAGAATAGAATATGAGAGACTTAAATAGTCTAAGAGCAGAGAGAGAGGGTAGAAGCAGTAACTACACTTCGTGGGGAGTTATTGTGGTGGTTGAGCACGCTCTTTTATTGCTGTAACGACTAGTTTTGATGAAAGGACAGTTACTGACCGTTTCTCAACGACACATTTTCTCTCATTACCTTACTTAATGACGTCTCAGTGATTTTATGAGACGTGAGTTGAGACGTGTTATGAGATGCGTCTAATAAAAGATGCATATGAGACCTTGTCTCTTCACATATGACCCCTGAGTCTTATCTCTGACGAGACTCTCAGCATATAACCCAGTACTAAGTTGAGCTTAGTTCATCATTTTTTAATCAAGACAGCACACATTTAACAATTTTAAATTTTCAATGATTCTTTCTTCTACCAAGGGTTTTGTAAAGATGTCAGCTAGCTGACTTTTGGTATCTACAAATATTAATTCAATATTTCCTTTTTGCACATGATCTCTTATAAAGTGATGTTTGATGTCAATGTGCTTAGACCTAGAGTGGTGAACAGGATTCTTTGCAAGGTTTATGGCACTGGTGTTGTCACAGTAAATAGGAATTTTAGAGTACCTGACTGTATAATCTTGAAATTGAGATTTGATCCATAGTACTTGAGTATAGCATGCAGCAACTGAGACATACTCAGCTTCTGTAGTGGATAAGGCAATGGTTTTTTGCTTTTTGCATGACCAGGAGATAAGGCATTTTCCTAGGAATTGACAAGATCCACTGGTGCTCTTTCTATCCATTTTGTCACCAGCAAAATCAGCATCACTGTATCCTATGAGATCAAAGCTTTTTCCTTTCTCATACCATAATCCAAGATTAGTGGTTCCAATTAAATGCCTAAATATTCTTTTAACAACAGTGAGATGAGATTCTTTAGGATCAGATTGGTACCTTGCACATATCCCCACAGCAAACTGAATATCAGGTCTGCTAGCTGCTAAATACATAAGGGAACCAATCATACCTTTGTAAAGCTTGTCTGAGATAGCTTTTCCAGCTTTATCTTGGTCAATCTGAGTTGAGGGGTGCATAGGAGTCTTCATTGGTCTGGCCTCACTCATTTTGAACTTGTTGAGCAGCTCTTTAGTGTATTTTTCTTGACTAATGAAGATCCCATTAGTCAGTTGCTTAATCTGTAGCCCCAAGAAGAATCTCAGCTGACCCATCATACTCATCTCAAATTCTCCCTGCATGGGACTTGAGAATTCTTGGCATAGAGATTTATTAGTTGAACCAAAAAAGATATCATCAACATAAATTTGAACAATTAATAAATCTTTGTTGATTTCCTTTTTAAATAAGGTAGTGTCAATCTTACTGTTGAGACAAGCTCACCCTAAAGAAGTTTTTAATATGACAAACTGAGTAAGTTTAAATATCCAGATGAGATGCATCTTGTGTCACTAACTGTGTGTTCAAGTGTGGCAGAGACTTTCTACATCTAAAGTTGTTACAGGAATACATAAAGATAGAAAGGACCTTTAATCCACTTGAGAAAGCAAGGATACAAGCAAAGTAACACAAGATCAGAATTCACAAGAGCTTCACTGATTAAGACATAATCTGAATCAGAACAGATGTGGTGCAACCAAAGCTTATGGCTAAGACTATGAGAAACACTTCAAAAATCAACACAGCATGAGATGCAAGATTTGTATGTTCAGATGTCGTCTCATGATCAGATGAGGACCCAGCTAAGATGCAAGAAGACTTAGAACTAAAAAGAGACTCAAGCACAGCTTGAGATGCAAGCCATGAACAGATGCAAGTTCAGCTTGAGATGCAAGAACAGCTTGAGACGTCGTCTCAAGGTCAGACGTAGAAGGATGAGATCTTAGCACAGATGCAAGAAAAGTAAGTCAGACTCTGAACAGAAGCAAGAATTCAAGCTCAGCTGAGAAGACAGCAAGTAGAGTCAGCATGAAGACAAACAAGGACACAAGGACACTGACACAGTACCTTAAAGACTGAAAAGCTGTTGTCTGCCTACTGTAAAGACTGTGCCTACTGTTGTACCCTCCAACGGACTGTAACGGCCATATAACGGCTAGTTTCTCAAGTCTTGATATAAAAGAGACATTATCAAGAGCTGAGAAGTGAGAGAGACTGCCTACACTTCCGTGAAATCATTAAGCATCTTATCACATCTCAACAGACATCTCAAGTGTATCTACCAGCTGTCTGAGCACAGACACATCTCATCTTGAGATCATACATCTGTCTCTTTCATCTCCTCTCTGTGAATATCATTCCAATACTGTAACCAGAGTTGAGACCTAGTCTAGCTCATTTACTTTTATATCCATACTTTGTATGAGCTTAGGCTAGACTTATCACAAACATCTATCTGTAACCTGTCTCATCTAAGATAGGAGTGTGCCTAGTCTTAGAGTGAGGTGTGTACGTCCTGAAGAGGCTGTAAGAATACTTGTGACTCAGCTAAGATAGGAGTGTGCCTAGGCTTAGTGTGAGTGAGACGTCCTGAAGAGGCTGTAAGAATACTTGTATTGACTGGTTTGTCAATAGTGGAAAATCTCACAGGTTGTGGGGACTGGACGTAGCCCAAGGAGTGGGTGAACCAGGATAAGATCTCTGTCTCTTGTCTCTTACCTTATTCTTATATCTGCTTATCTTGAATCAATTAATACAGCTTGATAACTAAAGATACAGTTGAATTGATAATCAAGATAAGACTTTAAATTAAGGTCTAGACAAAGATCTTTACCAAAATTGATAAACTCCATCTTGTCTTAACAGAGACTCCAAGTTAACAAACTTGAGAGCACATCTCAACTATCAATTTTAGTGTGGAATTGCAGGAACAGATTCGGAAAGTCTCTATTCAACCCCCCCTTCTAGAGACGTTCAGCCAACTTCAGTTGGTATCAGAGCTCGGCCTCTAGGGGTTGAGCACACCTCTGTGTGAAGAGGAAAAAGATCCATGGCTGGTCCAAGTACAAGTCTGTTCATTCCTGAAGGAGCTTCAACAAACAGACCTCCTGCCTTTGATGGAACTGATTATTATTACTGGAAAGACAGGATGAGACTGTTCATTGAATCTCAGCATGCTGATCTTTGGGAGATCATTGAAATAGGCCCTTATGTTCCATACACCACAGATGAGCTTGGACTTAGGGCAGCTAAACCCAGAGAACAGTGGACAGATGCTGAGAAGGCAAGATATGTACTCAACTCAAGAGCTAAATACCTTCTCACTTGTGCCTTAAGCAGAAGTGAATATGACAAGGTAGCTGGGTGTGTCTCAGCTAAAGAAATATGGGATGCTCTTGAAGTTGAACATGAAGGGACAAATCAAGTTAAAGAAGCCAAGATCAACATACTGGTCAGACAGTATGAGCTCTTCAAGATGAATGAAGATGAAGGCATTGAAGACATGGTGAGGAGATTCACTGTCATAACAAATGACCTGAAATCACTAGGAAGAACATACTCAAATCAGGATATGGTAAGAAAAATTCTGAGAAGTCTGCCCAAACCTTGGAGACCAAAGGTAACAGCCATCCAGGAAGCTAAAGATTTGAGTACTCTCAGACTAGATGAACTTCTTGGATCTCTGAAGGTACATGAGCAAGAGTTGATGGAAGAAGATCTCATCAGACGACCCAAGTCTATAGCACTGAAAGCAGCTTCCAGTAACTCAAAAGGCAAAAAGATAAGCTCTTCTCAACAAACCTCACTCAACTCATCTCAAGATTCTGAAACAGAAGAAGATGAGGAAGAGGAAGATGATAGTGAAATGGATGATGAGCTAGCCTACATCTCAAGGAAGATCAGACGCATGTGGAGAGCCAGAGGGACTGGAAGAAAGAATTTTCCCTCAAGGAGAGGAGAAATAAAATCTGACAAGAAAGGACAATTTATCTGCTTTGAATGCAAGAAGCCTGGGCATATTAGGTCTGAATGTCCTCAACTCAGAAAAGAAATGAAGAAAAGTCCTAGGAAGAAGGCAATGATGGCCACCTGGGATGACACAGATGAAGAGGAAAGTCAAGATGGACAGTCAGCTAACCTATGTCTCATGGCAAAAGGAGACTCATCAGATGAAGAGGTAAATGAATCTGACTCTGAATATTCTGTTGATGAACTTAAGTCTGCTTTTGAGAATCTTCTGTATGATTCAAATCTTCTTGCCTCTAAGAGCTCATTACTTAAATCAGATTTGAATACAGCTCTTGAGAAAATCAAATTTCTTGAAAAAGAAAATGAAGATTTAAATCATAAAAACAGTAGTCTCATGTTGTCTCACATGAAACTGTCTGAACAAGTAAAAGCTAAGACTCAAGCTCTCAATGGGCAAGATCAAAAAAGGCTACAAGAAGAAAATCAGCAGCTTAAACTGCAGAACAGAACTCTCATAAATGACCTAGAAAAATTTGTAAATGGAACAAAAAACCTTGAGAGACTCATTGGATCTCAAAAGGGCATTTTTGATAAAGCTGGGCTTGGTTATGAGAGATCATCAAATGAAGTTTGGTATAAAGATTTCTTCATTCCTGCAAGAAAAAAGAAAAAAGAAAGATGTTCTTGTTGTAGTAAATATGGTCATAAAGCCACAGATTGTTACATGAGACAAGTAGCATCTGAGAGAAAGGTAACTAACCATGCAGGACCCAAATACAAGTGGGTACCTAAAGCTAAATCTCTTGTTGTAACAGATGTGCCTGGCAGCAGCAAAGACCAAGAAAGAATGGGTGCTGGACAGTGGATGTTCAAGGCACATGACAGGAGACAAAAGCAAGTTCCTGTCACTTGAGGAAAAGACTGCTGGAGTTGTCTCTTTTGGAGACAACAGCAAAGCCCAGATCAAGGGCATAGGTAAAATTGGTAAGGCCAATTCAGCTCAGATTGAAAATGTATATTTTGTTGAAGGTTTGAAACATAATTTGCTGAGTATCAGTCAGTTATGTGACAATGGTTATCATGTTAATTTCCAGCCTACCTTTTGTGAGATCATAGACTCCAAAACTGGAAAAATCATTTTCTCTGGAACAAGAAAGAAAAATCTTTACTCAGTCTCACTAGAGGGTCTGTCAGATCTCACCTGTCTCATGTCTCATGATCATGAGAGATGGCTTTGGCACAAAAGGGTTGGACATATTAACATGAGAACTATGAGTCAGCTTGCTAGTCAGTCTCTTGTCAAAGGATTACCTAAGGTAAAATTTGACAAAGACTTGAAGTGTGATCCTTGTATCAAAAGCAAGCACAGCAAATCAAGCTTCAAACCCAAGAACTATGTCTCAACTACTAGGCCACTTGAGATCCTCCACATTGACCTATTTGGACCAACTAAGACAGTGAGTCTCAGTGGTAAAAAATATGGTTTTGTCATTGTGGATGATTTCTCACGATTCACCTGGGTTCTGTTTCTATCTCAGAAAGATGAATCATATGATTCCTTCAAAACCTTTTGTAAAAGGATTCAATCTGAGAAAGGATACAGAATTGGATCTGTTAGGAGTGACCATGGAGGAGAATTTGAGAATGTTAAGTTTAGAAAATTCTTTGATAAAAATGGCATAACTCATAACTTCTCTTGTCCAAGGACTCCTCAACAGAATGGTGTAGTTGAGAGGAAAAATAGAAGTCTTCAAGAAATGGCTAGAACTTTGTTATGTGACTCTGGAATTGAAATGTACTTCTGGGCAGAAGCTGTCAATACTTCTTGCTATATTTTAAACAGAGTCACTATAAGAAAGATCTTAAATAAAACTCCATATGAGCTATGGAAAGGTAGGAAGCCTTCAGTTTCATATTTTCATATATTTGGATGTGATTGCTATATTTTAAATACAAAAGATCAACTAGGAAAATTTGAAACCAAATCAGATAAAGGAATTTTCCTAGGATATTCACTAACCTCCAAAGCTTACAGAGTATATAATCTAAGAACCAAAACTACTGAAGAATCTATGCATGTAGTATTCAATGAAGTTCAGGGAAATACTCAGAAAGAAGTTGATGAGGAGATAGAAGAACTGATAAAAGATCTAAAGATCTCAACTCAGGAAGCTGAAGAGAGACTCTCACCTGAACAAAAGATGATGAGGTCACCTCTGTCTGAACACAGGAGAGAAGCTCAGTCTGAAGGAGTACCTCTCAGAAGTAGCCAATCTGAACCCTCTCATAATCCTCAAGAAGAAGATAAATCAGATAATCAAACCAGATCTCAAGAAACAAGACAAGAGAATGTTGAGATACAAAATGAACATGCATCTCAACTACCCAGAAGCTGGAGACTGGTAAGATCTCATCCAAGAGATCAGATACTTGGAGAAACTTCAGACAGAGTCAGAACCAGATCTTCCTTCAGAGACACAGAGAATCTAATGGCTCTTCTATCTGACATAGAGCCAAAAGACATACATGAAGCCTTAAATGATGAATCCTGGATTAAGGCCATGGAAGATGAATTAAATCAGTTTGAGAAAAGCAAGGTCTGGAATCTGGTTCCTCCACCATCTCATCAAACCATAATTGGAACCAGATGGGTCTTCAGAAATAAGCTAAATGAGAAAGGTCAAGTAATGAGAAACAAAGCCAGATTGGTGGCTCAAGGGTTTAATCAACAAGAAGGAATAGATTATGCTGAGACCTTTGCACCAGTGGCAAGACTTGAAGCTATCAGGATCCTACTAGCCTTTGCAGCCTTCAAAAACTTCAAATTATATCAAATGGATGTAAAAAGTGCATTCCTAAATGGGGTCATAGAGGAAGAAGTCTATGTAAGGCAGCCCCCTGGGTTTGAAGACCCTGACCATCCAGAACATGTGCTTAAGCTATCCAAAGCTCTATATGGTCTCAAGCAAGCTCCAAGAGCTTGGTATGACAGGTTAAGCTCATTTTTAATTAAAAATGATTTTATAAGGGGTAAGATTGATACTACTTTATTTAAGAAAGAAATTAGCAAAGATTTATTAATTGTTCAAATTTATGTTGATGACATTATCTTTGGATCAACTAATGAATCTTTATGTCAAGAGTTCTCAAGTCTCATGCAGGGAGAGTTTGAGATGAGTATGATGGGTGAGCTGAGATTTTTCTTGGGGCTCCAAATCAAACAGTTAACTGATGGGATATTCATTAGTCAAGAAAAATACACAAGAGATCTTCTCAGCAAGTTCAAAATGAGTGAGGCAAGACCAATGAAAACTCCTATGCACCCCTCAACTCAGATTGATCAAGATGAAGATGGAAAAGCAGTATCAGACAAACTGTACAGAGGTATGATTGGTTCCCTTATGTATTTAACTGCCAGCAGACCAGATATTCAGTTTGCTGTAGGAATATGTGCAAGATACCAATCTAATCCCAAAGAATCTCATCTCACTGCTGTAAAAAGAATATTTAGATACTTGATTGGAACCACTAATCTTGGCCTATGGTATGAGAAGGGAAAGAGTTTTGATCTCATAGGTTATAGTGATGCTGACTTTGCTGGAGATAAGATAGACAGAAAGAGCACCAGTGGATCTTGTCAATTCCTAGGAAAGTGCCTTATCTCCTGGTCATGTAAAAAGCAAAACACTATTGCCTTATCTACAACAGAGGCTGAGTATGTCTCAGCAGCTGCATGCTGCACTCAAGTTCTGTGGATCAAATCTCAATTGCAAGATTATGCAGTCAGGTACTCTAAAATTCCTATTTATTGTGACAATACTAGTGCCATAAATCTTGCTAAGAACCCTGTACATCATTCTAGGTCCAAACACATTGATATCAAACATCATTTTATAAGAGATCATGTGCAAAAAGGAAACATTGAACTAATCTTTGTAGATACTAAAAATCAGCTAGCTGACATCTTTACAAAGCCTTTAGTTGAAGAAAGATTCAATGAGAATCTAAAATTGCTAAATATGTGTTCTCTTGAATAAAAATAGTTAGTTGAGACCAGCTCTACTATGGGCTATATGATTAAAGTCTCACCAGAGATGAGACTCAAGTGTCGTCTGTAAAGAGACGTGGGTTCAGACGCATCTGTCACCAGACGTGTCTCATGATTCATCTCAACCAACGTCTCATGAAATTATTGAGACGTTTCCATGTACCAAAACTGAAGGATTGAGTCGTTGCTCAACGGTTAGTAACTGCCCACTACCTGGCAAACTAGCCGTTAGCCTATAAAAAGAAGAGCCAACCTCCCACAACTGCCATAATAACTCCCCACTAACGAGCAGTTATTACGTCTCTCTCTCTCTTTCCTCTCTTGTCTGAAGACTATTTAAGTCTCATCTCTCACTCCAAACTCACTTCCTGCTCTCTCCTCTTCTCTCAAATGCGAATCAAGTTCACAGCCTTGAAACTTCCTTACTCTGATAAATCATCATCCTCCTCTTCTCCAGACAAAATGTCTTCCTCTGAGCAATCAAAATCCTTGAGCATTCACTCCAGCCAAGAGACCCTGTCTCGTTCTCCATCTCCACAACCCAGCACTGAAACAGAGCCGTCTCAAACCACTCAACCTACACAGCCTTCACCATCCTCAAAATCCACATCCTCCAAGAGAAGCACTCCCTTACCTCCTCGCATGAAATCCCAAAGAATTGCTTGCCAAGTAGCCCAGACTTCAGCACCAAGATCCCCTGTCCACATTGACCTAACTCAAGCCGAATCTTCAAAGAAAGGAAAAGAGAAGGTTCCAGAGGGAAAGAAAATTTCATTTCAATCTGACCTCTTCTCTAATAGTGAGGTTGAAGAAAAATATACCAAGAGATTCTCTGAGAAGAAGATTATAGTGGGAAGAGTCATCTCTACCCAAGAGTTGAAAGATGAAGGGTGGGACCTGAGTCCTTATCTGAAGAAACAGGGATGGCAAGACTATCTGACCATGACAGATTATGTCTTCCCCAAGATGACCAGAGCCTTCTATGCTGCTTGTTACAAAGCTAAGGGATCTTCAGAGGAACAGCCCCACATCATCTCTGACATCAAAGGAATCCACATTGAGCTGACTGAAGAGACCCTAGGAGCCATCATTCAAGCACCTGTGACTGGAAACAGGTTGTACCATGAGGAGCATTGGTGGGATAACATTGGAATTCCTTCAGCCAATGTTGGTACCTCCCTCTTCAAAGGTGGACTCATCACAGATGCTGCCTCATCTCTTAACCCATTTGGAAAATTTCTGTTTCACTTGGTGGCCAAGTGCATCATGCCAAGAGCTGGCACCTTCAACAAAGTTTATCACCAAGACCTGATGGTGATGTACCATCTCAAGCATGGGATTCCTCTCAACCTTCCATTCCTCATCCTAAGGCACATGGAGCATGCCTTCCACAACTCCAAGATCAATGCCTCTCTTCCATTTGGGATGCTCACCACCATCATCATGAAGCATTTCAAAGTTGACTTCAGCAGCTGTGAGAAGTCTGAAGAGAGACCTGGATATATTGGCAACAAGAATCTCAAGTCTCTTGGTCTAGATGGTAAGTCTATTCCTTCCCCCACTTTTCCCTTAACTGACTCCACTCCTGCTGTACCTACCACAACACAGGCTTCTCCTTCTTCCAAGATGTCTGAAGCCAAAAAGAAAAAGAAGAAGAAGGCCTCAAAGGAAGCTATTGAGGGATCTCAAGAAGGATCTGAGATCCCTGTCAAAGAAAAGAAAAGAAAAGTTCAACCATCCATCTCTACAGAGACTGAGAAGAAGAAAAAGAAGAAAAAGAAGTCCAAGTCTGAGCCGTCTACTCAAGCTGGACAGACTCCTGCTGAAGATGAGCCACAGCCTGAAAAAGTGGCAGAAGAAGAAGCAATAAGAAATGAAGAAGAAGAAGCACAGCTTGAAGGGGATATGGCCATGACTGAAAAAGAAGCACCTGTTACTGAAGAAGAAGAGCTTCTGAATGCAGAAGAGACCTTGGTCCACTCACCCCAGCATCAGTCACCTCCACACTCTCCTCCACCAGAAATGATCACAGAAGAAGTCTCTCCTGTGAGCAAAATAGTTGCTGAGACCTTGGTCAGCTTGGAGAAGGATACCACTGCCTCAAGCCATGAGACAGCTCCAGAGCAGCAGCAACTTGAGCATGAGACAGTGGAAGTCACAACCACTCAACCAGCCTCTCCAGTAAGACCTGAACAAACTCACTCCTTCCCTACCTCATTTCCCACTCCTGGGAAATTCTTTGTTGAGACCATATTCAACAGTTCACCTCTGCCCAAATATGATCAGTCTGCCCCATCTGCTGCAAGGCCTAAGCCAACTGATCCACCTTCATCTGAACCATCCATCCCCACACATCTCTCCAACTCAATTAATACTTTTCTGAACCAGCTGCATGAGGAACAACAACAGTATCAGCAAAATCTGAGTGCCAGACTTGAGCAAAACCAGAAGAAGATTCTGAAGAAGCTGAGACACCACAGAAAGAGGCAGGATGCCTTGTTTGATGCCTTTGATACAGTACTCCAAGCTATGCATGCATCAAATGATTTCCACAAGAAGATGAATCTGCACCTATCCACTCTGCCTCCTCTGCCTGATATACCTCAGACTGTGCTGCGCCCATCAAGACCTGATTCAGACTCATCCTCTTCCCACTCATCCTAGCTTAGCTAGTTTTCTTGTTTTGATAATGTCAAAAGGGGGAGAGTTGGTTAGATATCTAATGAGAGTCTGTGTTAGGATTTTTTTTTAATTTCAGTCTATGAGGATTAGTTATGCTTAGCTAGAGATGCAGTTTGCATCTCTTCACAGAACTTTGATGAGATGCAGTGGCATCTTTTGTGAATGTAATCCTCTATAATTATCTTTTTGATTAATGGAAGTGACTCTCTATGATTGCAGTATATCCTTGTTCAGTTCACTTAAATATCTTAATCAAAATTTCAAACACTAAGTCTTAAGACAAAACATAACAGAAAAATAGTCTATGACTCAGGGGGAGCTCTTCTCCTTACATTACTTCTGTTTAACAAGAGTTTGCACATCTTAAGAAAAGTAAAATCATACATGCATCTCTCTTTCACTGATCTCATCAGATATATAACTTACAGTTTGCCATCATCAAAAAAGGGGGAGATTGTTGAGACAAGCTCACCCTAAAGAAGTTTTTAATATGACAAACTGAGTAAGTTTAAATATCCAGATGAGATGCATCTTGTGTCACTAACTGTGTGTTCAAGTGTGGCAGAGACTTTCTACATCTAAAGTTGTTACAGGAATACATAAAGATAGAAAGGACCTTTAATCCACTTGAGAAAGCAAGGATACAAGCAAAGTAACACAAGATCAGAATTCACAAGAGCTTCACTGATTAAGACATAATCTGAATCAGAACAGATGTGGTGCAACCAAAGCTTATGGCTAAGACTATGAGAAACACTTCAAAAATCAACACAGCATGAGATGCAAGATTTGTATGTTCAGATGTCGTCTCATGATCAGATGAGGACCCAGCTAAGATGCAAGAAGACTTAGAACTAAAAAGAGACTCAAGCACAGCTTGAGATGCAAGCCATGAACAGATGCAAGTTCAGCTTGAGATGCAAGAACAGCTTGAGACGTCGTCTCAAGGTCAGACGTAGAAGGATGAGATCTTAGCACAGATGCAAGAAAAGTAAGTCAGACTCTGAACAGAAGCAAGAATTCAAGCTCAGCTGAGAAGACAGCAAGTAGAGTCAGCATGAAGACAAACAAGGACACAAGGACACTGACACAGTACCTTAAAGACTGAAAAGCTGTTGTCTGCCTACTGTAAAGACTGTGCCTACTGCTGTACCCTCCAACGGACTGTAACGGCCATATAACGGCTAGTTTCTCAAGTCTTGATATAAAAGAGACATTATCAAGAGCTGAGAAGTGAGAGAGACTGCCTACACTTCCGTGAAATCATTAAGCATCTTATCACATCTCAACAGACATCTCAAGTGTATCTACCAGCTGTCTGAGCACAGACACATCTCATCTTGAGATCATACATCTGTCTCTTTCATCTCCTCTCTGTGAATATCATTCCAATACTGTAACCAGAGTTGAGACCTAGTCTAGCTCATTTACTTTTATATCCATACTTTGTATGAGCTTAGGCTAGACTTATCACAAACATCTATCTGTAACCTGTCTCATCTAAGATAGGAGTGTGCCTAGTCTTAGAGTGAGGTGTGTACGTCCTGAAGAGGCTGTAAGAATACTTGTGACTCAGCTAAGATAGGAGTGTGCCTAGGCTTAGTGTGAGTGAGACGTCCTGAAGAGGCTGTAAGAATACTTGTATTGACTGGTTTGTCAATAGTGGAAAATCTCACAGGTTGTGGGGACTGGACGTAGCCCAAGGAGTGGGTGAACCAGGATAAGATCTCTGTCTCTTGTCTCTTACCTTATTCTTATATCTGCTTATCTTGAATCAATTAATACAGCTTGATAACTAAAGATACAGTTGAATTGATAATCAAGATAAGACTTTAAATTAAGGTCTAGACAAAGATCTTTACCAAAATTGATAAACTCCATCTTGTCTTAACAGAGACTCCAAGTTAACAAACTTGAGAGCACATCTCAACTATCAATTTTAGTGTGGAATTGCAGGAACAGATTCGGAAAGTCTCTATTCAACCCCCCCTTCTAGAGACGTTCAGCCAACTTCACTTACCCCTGGTGAAACCATTTTTAATTAACAAAGAACTCCACCTGTCATACCAAGCTCTTGGAGCCTGCTTGAGACCATACAGAGCCTTGGAGAGTCTGAGCACATATTCAGGATGCTCAGGATCTTCAAAACCAGGAGGTTGTCTCACATAGACTTCTTTTTCTATAATTCCATTTTGGAAGGCACTTTTTACATCCATCTGGTACAATTTGAAGTCCTTGAATGCAGCAAATTCCAACAGGATCCTTATAGCTTCAAGTCTTGCCACAAGTGCAAAGGTCTCATCATAATATATTCCTTCTTGTTGATTGAACCCTTGTGCCACCAGTTTGGCTTTATTTCTCATGACCTTCCCTTTCTCATTCAGTTTATTTCTGAAGACCCATCTGGTTCCAATTATGGATTGATGAGATGGTGGAGGAACTAAATTCCCGACTTGGCTTTTCTCAAACTGATTTAACTCTTCCTCCATAGCCTTAACCCAAGATTCATCATGGAGAGCTTCATCAATGTTTTTTGGTTCAGTCTCAGATAATAAGACCATTAAGTTTTCATTGTTTCTGAATGAAGACCTAGTTCTGATTCTGTCTGAGGTTTCTCCAATGATTTGTTCTCTGGGATGAGATCTCACTAATCTCCAGCTTCTAGGAAGTTGAGATGCATGCTCATTTTGGATCTCGATATTTTCTTGCCTTGTTTCTTGGGTTTCAGTTTCATCATCTGGCTTGTTCTTTACTTGGAGGTTATGAGATGTCTCAAGATGGCTGCTTCTGTGAGATAGTCCTTCAGGTTGAATATTTCCTCTTTGCTCAGATTGTGATGATCTCACTAGCTTTTGGTCAGGTGAGGATCTTTCCTCAGCTTCTTGTGTTGAGATGTTTAGTTCTCTCATCATTTCTTCAATCTCTTCATCAACTTCTTTTTGGAAGTTTCCCTGTATCTCAGTGAACACTACATGCACAGATTCTTCAGTAGTTTTGGTTCTCAAATTATATATTCTATAAGCTTTAGATGTTAGTGAATATCCCAGGAAAATTCCTTTATCCGATTTAGTGTCAAATTTGCCTAACTGATCTTTAGTATTTAAAATATAACAATCACATCCAAAGACATGAAAGTAAGAGATTGAGGGCTTTCTGTCTTTCCAAAGCTCATAAGGAGTTTTATTGAAGATCTTCCTTATGGTAACTCTGTTTATAATGTAGAAAGATGTGTTGATAGCTTCTGCCCAAAAGTATTTCTCAATTCCAGAGTCACTGATCGAGGTCGTACTCAACCAAATAAAATGAATTAAAGTGCAGTAGGTTGATTGACCCAAAGTCGTCTCTCTCAAGGAATCCAATTACAAATTCAGAATTTCAATCTCATAGCAACACACACACATATTCAGGGGATTTTCTTTGTTCATGACAAGTTCAAATTTCCTAAAACAGAATTCGAAATTCCTAATTCAATTCAACAAAAACAAATTGATTCACAACCTCATTCGCATTTGGATGTCTCACGGATTCAGAGATTTATTTCAATTTCCTTAGCAAATCCGAATTAATCAATGAAGCATCAATCAATTCTTAACAATCTCATACAAAGATTAAGCAAATTTGTATTAAGAACCTAATCCCTAACCTAATGAGTTAAGCAAACAATAGATACATTTTAGGATTAAGCAAACTAAAATGTTAATTTTAGATCATGAATCAAAAACCGAATTCAATAAGCATTCATCCAATTCAAGATTCATTAACCTAGAATTATAGAGATTAGGAGAAGAAGGAATTTGCACAGAAAATTAAAATTCGAAATTCAATTAAAGAACCTCAACATCCAATGCTCATGATACTTGAGAATCAATCCTCAATGCTCAGCCTTCCATGGAGGAAATGGAGAATCCGAAATTGCAAGAAGAGGAAGAAGAAGAAGAGAGAAAACCGAAATTGGAAGAAGAGAGAAAAAGAGGGAAAGTGAAGAGTCTTTTTTTTCTAAAATCTGAAAAATGAGAGTAAAGTGTTCAAACCACTCAACAACACACCTATTTATAGAGCCTAAATCATTAACAAACTGATTAGGCCTTAATTGGGCCGAAATTAATTAAAACAGGCCCACAAACTAATTACAAAACTAATCAAATTCGGACTTGTGACAGACAGCAACAGTAGACGATTTTGAAACAGCAACTGCTCCTAATTTCTTCATGCGAATATAGTCATATAGAATATCAAATTAAAGCCCCGGAAGTTAGCTTTCAAATGCCACTGGAATCACCCAAATCGGACACCTATAGCTCTAGATATCATCAAAACAAGACAGGTAGGTCAGTAGGCTTAAAATCCGAAATTAAACAACATTTACAGTTAAAGCCCAATAAAGCCCAATTCGGTAAATCCCAATTAAAACAGTGGATTTAATCACAATTAGAGTCCAAGAAAGCTAAGATTAATTATACAAAGTCTGAATAAAAATGTGTTCATCAGTCACAGTAAAGTTCTTGCCATTTCCTGAAGAGTTTTATTCTTCCTCTCAACTACTCCATTCTGTTGAGGAGTTCTTGGACAAGAGAAGTTGTGAGTAATGCCATTTTTGTCAAAGAATTTTTTAACTTGGCATTCTCAAATTATCCACCATGATCACTCCTTACAGATCCAATTCCATATCCTTTCTCAGATTAAATCTTTTTACAAAAAGTTTTAAAAGAATCATATGATTCATCTTTCTGAGATAGGAACAGAACCCAGGTGAACCTTGAGAAATCATGCACAATGACAAAACCATATTTTTTACAACTAAGACTTGCAGTCTGAGTTGGTCCAAATAGGTGAAGTTGGCTGAACGTCTCTAGAAGGGGGGGTCGAATAGAGACTTTCCGAATCTGTTCCTGCAATTCCACACTAAGATTGATAGTTGAGATGTGCTCTCAAGTTTGTTAACTTGGAGTCTCTGTTAAGACAAGATGGAGTTTATCAATTTTGGTAAAGGTCTTTGTCTAGACTTTAGTTTAAAATCTTATCTTGATTATCAATTCAACTGTATCTTTGGTTATCAAGCTGTATTAATTAATTCAAGATAAGCAGATATAAGAATAAGGTAAAGAGACAAGAGACAGAGATCTTATCCTGGTTCACCCACTCCTTGGGCTACGTCCAGTCCTCACAACCCGTGAGATTTTCCACTATTGACAAACCAGTCAATACAAGTATTCTTACAGCCTCTTCAGGACGTCTCACTCATACTAAGCCTAGGCACACTCCTATCTTAGTTGAGTCACAAGTATTCTTACAGCCTCTTCAGGACGTACACACCTCACTCTAAGACTAGGCACACTCCTATCTTAGATGAGACAGGTTACAGATAGATGTTTGTGATAAGTCTAGCCTAAGCTCATACAAAGTATGGATATAAGAGTAATAAGCTAGACTAGGTCTCAACTCTGGTTACAGTATTGGAATGATATTCACAAAGATGAGATGAAAGAGACAGATGTATGATCTCAAGATGAGATGTGTCTGTGCTCAGACAGCTGGTAGATACACTTGAGATGTCTGTTGAGATGTGATAAGATGCTGAATGATTTCACGGAAGTTTAGGTAGTCTCTCTCACTTCTCAGCTCTTGATAATGTCTCTTTTATATCTTCAGTTAGAAAACTAGCCGTTGTATGGCCGTTTCTAGCTGTTGGAGTGTACAACATGGAGACAGGCTTTTCAGGTAGGTGTACAACAGCTTTTCGAGCTAAGTCATTGTGTCAGTGTCCTTGTGTCCTTATTTGACTTTGTGCTGACCTCACTTGCTGTCTTTTATCATTGAGCATGCAGTCTTGCTTCTGTCCAGAGTCAGTTATATTTTACTTGTATCTCTGATGAGATCTCGTCTGTTCACGTCTGTCCATGAGACAATGTCTCAACCTGTTCTTGCATCTCAAGCTGAACTTGCATCTGTTCATGGCTTGCATCTCAATCTGAGCTTGCATCTATTTATGATTTCATGCTTATGCTTGCTTGAACTATGATAGCTTCTAAACATAGGCTTGCATCTCAAGCTGTGCTTTTATCTGAATCTTGTTGGAGTGTTTCTTCATAGACTCAGTGATGAGCTTTGGTTGCACCACATCTGTTTTGATTCAAACACACATGTTGTTTGTGTAAATTGACTTGCTCGAATTCTGGTCTGATCTTTGAAGCACACAACCCTTGTAGAGCTCCTTATAGTTTCTGTTCTTGTGCCATTGTTACTTATGTTATAACTGATCTTAGAAGTCCAAAGATCCTTTCTGTCTTCATGTATTCCTGCAGTAACTTAAATACAGAAAGTCTCTGCAACACTTGAACACACAGTTAGTGACACAAGAAGCATCTCATCTGGATATTTAAACTTACTCAGTTTGTCATATTAAAAACTTCTTTAGGGTGAGCTTGTCTCAACAATAGGTCAATGTAAAGGATCTCAAGTGGCCTGGTAGTTGAGACACAAGTCTTAGGTTTGAAACTTGATTTGTTGTGCTTGCTTTTTATGCATGACTCACAAATCATATCCTTGTCAAATTTAACTTTAGGTAGTCCTTTGACAAGAGATTGATTTGCAAGCTGACTCATGGTTTTCATGTTGATATGTCCAACTCTTTTGTGCCATAGCCATTTTTCATGGTCATGAGACATGAGACATGTGAGATCAGACAGACTCTCAAGAGAGACTGAGTAAAGATTTTTATTTCTAGTACCAGAAAAGACTTTGTTTCCAGATTTTGAATCTATGATCTCACAGAAATTTGGTTGGAAATTCACATGTTAACCATTGTCACATAGTTGGCTAATGCTCAGTAAATTGTGTTTCAGACCTTCAACAAAATATACATTTTCAATTTGAGCTGAGTTGGTCTTACCAATCTTACCAATGCCCTTAATCTGGGCCTTACCGTTGTCTCCAAAAGAGACAACCCCAGTAGCCTTCTCTTCAAGTGACAGGAACTTGCTTTTGTCTCCTGTCATGTGTCTTGAACAACCATTGTCCAGTACCCACACCTTCTTTGACTTGGCTGCTGCCAGGCACATCTGTCACATTATGAGTTTTAATTTTAGGTACCCATTTATACTTGGGTCCTTCATGGTTAGTGACCTTTCTCTTGGATGCTACATGTCTTAGGTAGCATTCAGTGGCCTTATGACCAAATTTACTACAGCAAGAGCATATTTCTTTCTTCCTTTTTCTTGCAGGAATGAAGAAATCCTTGTACCAGATCTCACTGGAGGACTTCTCATAGCCCAGTCCAGCTTTATCAAAAATTCCTTTTTGAGACCCAATGAGTCTCTCAAGGTTTTTTGTTCCCTTAACAAATTTTGCCAGATCATCTATGAGAATTCTGTTTTGTTTCTTGAGATTCTGGTTTTCTTCTGACAGATGCTTTAGCCTTTGCTCATCAGGAGGCTGTCTCATACTTTTTGTAAGTTCAGACAGCTTCATGTGAGACAACATGAGACTATTATTTTTATGATTCAAATTCTCATTTTCTTTTTCCAGAAATTTGACCTTTTCAAGAGCTATATCTAGCTCTAATTTTAAATGAGAGCTTTTTGAAACTAGGAGATTTGAATCATAAAGAAGATTCTCAAAGGCACACTTGAGTTCAGTTAGAGTCAGTTCAGAGTCTGAGTCACTTACCTCATCATTATCTGATGAGTCACTGTTTGCCATAAGACATATGTTGGCTGATTCTTCACTTGGACTGTCATCTCCTTAATATCATCCCAACTAGCCATCATTGCCTTCTTCTTAGGACTTTTCTCCATCTCTCTTCTGAGCTGAGGACACTCAGATTTCATGTGTCCAGGTTTTCTGCACTCATAGCAGATGAATTGGCCTTTCTTTTTTGATTTGATTTCTCCTTTTCTTGATGGAAACCTTTTCCTTCCACTTCCTCTAGCCCTCCACATGCATCTTATCTTTCTTGAGATGTAAGCCAGCTCATCATCCATTTCACTTTAATCATCATCTTCTTCAGTTTATGTGTCATGAGATGAGTTTAGTGAAGTTTGTTAAGATGAGCTTACCTTCTTACCTTTGTAGTTGCTAGAGCCTGCTTTCAGAGATAGAGTCTTGGGACGTCTTATGTGGTCCTCTTCCATCAGTTCCTGCTCATGAACCTTTAGTGATCCAAGGATTTCATCCAGTCTGAGGGTGCTCAGGTCTTTGGCTTCCTGAATAGCTGTGACCTTAGGTCTCCAGGGCTTGGGTAAGCTTCTCAGGATCTTTCTTACCATGTCTTTGTTAGAGTATGTCCTTCCCAGAGATTTTAGGTCATTTGTTATGACAGTGAATCTTCTCACCATGTCTTCAATGCCTTCATCTTCATTCATCTTGAAGGGCTCATACTGTCTTACTAGTATGTTGATTTTGGCTTCTTTGAATTGATTTGTTCCCTCATGTTCAACCTCAAGAGCATCCCATATTTCTTTGGCTGTTGTACATCCTGCTACCTTATCATATTCACTACGACTAAGAGCACAGGCTAGCAGATATTTAGCTCTTGAGTTTAGAACATACCTTGCCTTTTCAGCATCTGTCCATCTATCTCTAGGCTTGACTATTCTTTGTTCAAGCTCATCAGTGTTGTAGGGTATGTAGGGTCCATATTCTATGATTTCACATAGATCAACATGTTGAGATTCAATGAATAGTCTCATCCTATCTTTCTAGTAATAGTAAATAGTCCCATCAAAGGCAGGTGGCCTGTTGGTGGAAGCTCATTCAGGTATGAACAGACTTGCACTAGGTCCAGCCATGGATCTTTTTCCTTTTCACACACAGGTGTGCTCAACACCTTAAGAGGCCGAGCTCTGATACCAACTGAAGTTGGCTGTAGGTCTCTAGAAAGGGGGGGTTGAATAGAGACTTATCAAATCTGTTCCTGCTATTTCACACTAAAATTGATTGTTGAGATGTGCTCTCAAGTCCGTTGACTTGGAGTCTCTGTAAAGACAGGATATATAAATAAATATAATTTTAGTGATGATTCTAATTTCTAGATTAATTCAGAATCTTATCTTGAATGTTGGTTCAGTTATTGTTGTTGTTACTGAGTTTCTTAGTTACTTCAAGATAAGCTTAGTAAAGACAAGATAAGAGACAGGAGGCAGAGATCTTATCCTGGTTCACCCACTCCTTGGGCTACGTCCAGTCCTTACAACATGTGAGATTTTCCACTATTGACAAATCCGCCAATAAAAGTATTCTTACAGCCTCTTCAGGACATCTCACTCACACTAAGCCTAGGCACTCCTATCTTAGCTGAGCCACAAGTATTCTTACAGCCTCTTCAGGACGCAAACACCTCACTCTAAGACTAGGAACCCTCCTATCTTAGATGAGAAAGGTTACAGTAAATGTTTATGATGAATCTAGCTTACGAGCATACACAGTATGGATATAGAGATGGGTAAGCTAGGTAATCTCTCTACTTAAGATACAATATAATAGTGATGCACAGAAGAGAGATGAGAAGAGACAAGTGATCTCAAGATGAGATGAGTCTGTTCACAGATAGCTGAGATGTGTACTTGAGATGTCAGTTGAGATGTGATAAGATGCTTAATGGTTTTACAGTGATGCAGGCAGTCTCTCTCGCTTCCAACTGTTTGATCTTGTCTCTTTTATATCTCCAGTTAGAAAACTAGCCGTTATATGGCCGTTTCTAGCTGTTGGAGTACACAACAAGAGGACAGGCTTTCCAAGTAGGTGTACAGCAGCTTTTCAGGCTAAGTCACTGTGTCAGTGTCCTTGTGTCCTTGTTTGACTTTATGCTGACCTCACTTGCTGTCTTCTATCATTGAGCATGCAGTCTTGCTTCTGTCCAGAGTCAGTTATATTTTACTTGTATCTCTGATGAGATCTCGTCTGTTCACGTCTGTCCATGAGACAGCGTCTCAAGTTGTTCTTGCATCTCAAGCTGAACTTACATCTGTTCATGACTTGCATCTCAAGTTGAGCTTGCATCTGTTTATGGCTTCATGCTTATGCTTGCTTGAACTATGATAGCTTCTGAACATAGGCTTGCATCTCAAGCTGCGCTTTTATCTGAATCTTGTTGGAGTGTTTCTTCATAGACTTAGTGATGATCTTGGTTGTATACTCTCTGTTCTAATTCAAACACATGTGCTGTATGTGTAAATTGACTTGCTTGAGCTCTAGTCTGATCTTTGAAGCACACAACTGTTGTAAAGCTCTTTATAGCTTATGTTCTTGTGCCACTGTCACTTATGTTGTAGCTGATCTTAGAGGTCTAAAGATCCTTTCTGTCTTCATGTATTCCTGCAGTAACTTAGATACAAAAATTCTCTTCCACACTTGAGCACACAGTTAGTAACACAAGGTGCATCTCATATGCATATTTAAACTTAGTCAGTTTGTCATATTAAAAACTTCTTGGAGGTGAGTTTGTCTCAACAGCTGACTTGTGGGAAATCATTGGGGCGGGACCATATATGCCTTACACCACTGATGAACTTGGGCTAAGAGCAGCTAAGCCTAGAGAGACATGGACAGATGTTGAGAAAGCAAGATATGTCCTAAACTCAAGAGTAAAGTACCTGCTCACATGTGCACTAAGCCGTAGGGAATATGATAAAGTAGCAGAGTGTGCATCAGCTAAAGAAATTTGGGATGGACTTGAAATAGAACATGAAGGAACCAATCAAGTAAAATAAGCCAGGATCAACATACTGGTCAGACCGTATGAGCTCTTCAAGATGAATGAAGATGAAGGCATTGAGGACATGGTGAGACGGTTCACTATCATTACAAATGATCTCAAGTCTCTAGGAAGATCTTACTCAAATCAAGATATGGTGAGAAAAATCTTGAGAAGTCTACCTAAGCCCTGGAGACCTAAAGTCACAGCTATCCAAGAAGCCAAGGATCTCAGCACTCTCAGATTAGATGAGCTCCTTGGATCATTAAAGGTTCATGAGCAGGAGCTGATGGAAGAAGATCTCATCAGACATCTAAAAACAATTGCCTTAAAAGCATCATCTGGTAACTCCAAAGGTAAGAAGGTAAGCTCATCTCAACAGACTTCACTTAACTCATCTCATGATACAGAAACTGAAGAAGATGAAGATGATGGTGGAAGTGAGATGGATGATGAACTGGCTTATATCTCAAGAAAGATCAGACGCATGTGGAGAGCTAGAGGAAGTGGAAGAAGAAACTTTCCATCAAGAAGAGGAGAAGTTAAGTCTGACAGAAAAGGCCAATTCATCTGCTTTGAATGTAGAAAACCTGGACACATCAAGTCTGAATGTCCACTTCTCAAAAAGGAAATTAAAAAAAGTCCAAAGAAAAAGGCAATGATGGCCACCTGGGATGACACAGAAGGAGATGAGAGTCAAGATGAAGAATCTGCCAATCTATGTCTCATGGCAAATGGTGATTCATCTGATGAAGAGGTATATGAATCTGACTCAAAACTCTCCTTTAGTGAACTGAAGTCTGCTTTTGAAAATCTTCTATATGATTCAAACCTTCTTGTCTCAAAGAGCTCCTTTTTAAAATCTGAACAAGACACGGCTCTTGAAAAAGTTAAATTTCTTGAAAAAGAGAATGAAAGTTTGAATCATAGAAACAGTAGTCTCATGCTGTCTCACATGAGACTGTCTGAACTTGTTAAAGCAAAGACTCAAGCTCATGATGGGCAAGAGCTAAAAAAATCTATCTGAAGAAAACCAGAAACTCAAAAGGCAAAACAGAATACTCATAGATGATCTAGCAAAATTTGTAAAAGGTACAAAAAACCTTGAGAGACTCATTGGGTCTCAAAAAGGAATTTTTAACAAAGCTGGATTAGGCTATGAAAAATCTTCCAATGAGATCTGGTATAAAGATTTCTTTATTCCTGCAAGAAAAAGAAAGAAGGAAAGATGCTCTTGCTGTAGCAAATTTGGCCACAAGACCACATAATGCTACGTGAGACAGGTAGAATCAAAGAGAAGGGTAACTAACCATGAAGGACCCAAATATAAGTTGGTACCTAAAACTAAATCTTCTATTGTAACAGATGTGCTTGGCAGCAGCAAAATCAAAAAGGATGTGGGTGCTGGACAGTGGATGTTCAAGACACATGACAGGGGACAAAAGCAAGTTCTTGTCACTTGAACAGAAAGCTACAGGAGTTGTCTCCTTTGGAGACAATAACAAAGCCCAAATTAAGGGCATAGGTAAAATTGGTAAGACAAACTCAGCTCAAATTGAGAATGTATATTTTGTTGAAGGTTTGAAACATAATTTGCTGAGTATGAGTCAATTATATGACAATGGTTATCATGTAAATTTCCAACCCACCTTCTGTGAAATCATAGACTCTAAGACTGGGAAAATAGTCTTTTCTGGAAAAAGAAACAAAAATCTTTACTCAGTCTCTCTTGAGAGCCTATCTTATCTCACATGTCTCATGTCTCATGATCATGAGAAGTGGTTATGGCATAAGACAGTTGGACACATTAACATGAGAACCATTAGTCAACTTGCAAATCAGTCTCTTGTCAAAGGATTACCAAAGTAAAATTTGACAAGGACATGTTATGTGAGTCCTGCATAAAGAGTAAGCACAACAAGTCAAGCTTCAAGTCCAAGTCTCATGTCTCAACCACCAGGCCACTTGAGATCCTCCACATTGATCTGTTTGGACCAACTAAGACTGAAAGTCTCAGTGGTAAAAAATATGGATTCGTAATTATGGATGATTACTCAAGGTTCACCTGGGTTCTGTTCCTCTCTCAGAAGGGTGAATCATATGAGTCTATTAAAACATTTTGTAAAAAGATCCAATATGAGAAAGGTTATGGAATTGGTGTTGTAAGAAGTGATCATGGAGGTGAGTTTGAGAATGCCATATTTAAAATATTCTTTGATAAACATGGCATTACTCATAACTTATCATGTCCAAGAACACATCAATAGAATGGAGTGGTTGAGAGAAAGAATAGGACTCTTTTGGAAATGGCAAGAACTTTATTATGTGACTCTGGAATTGAAAAATACTTTTGGGCAGAAGCTGTAAACACATCCTGTTATATTATAAACAGAGTCACTATAAGAAAGATCTTAAATAAAACTCCATATGAGCTGTGGAAAGAAAGAAAGCCTTCAATCTCCTATTTTCATGTTTTTGGATGTGATTGCTACATCTTAAACACTAAAGATCAGCTGGGTGGATGAAGAGATTGAGGAAATGATGGGAGAATTGAAAATCTCAACTCAGGAAGCTAAAGAAAGATCCACTCCTGAACAGAAGCAGGTGAGATCCTCTCAAGCAGAATTAATGAGAGCTGCCCAATCTGAGATAGGATTTCACAGGAGCATTCAACCTGAGATATCCAATGCCTCACAAGATGAAGACAAGCCTGAGAGTCAAGTTGAGACCAGAGGAACAAGGCAAGGACAACTTGAGATCCAGAATGAGCATGCATATGAACTACCTAGAAGCTGGAGACTGGTGAGATCTCACCCTAGAGATCAGATCATTGGAGAAACCTCAGATAAAGTTAGGACCAGATCTTCCTTGAGAGATGCTGAAAACATGATGGCACTTCTATCTGAAGTAGAACCTAAAGATATCCATGAAGCTCTCAATGATAAGTCCTGGGTAAGAGCAATGGAAGAAGAGCTCAACCAGTTCGACAAAAGCAAAGTCTGGGATCTGGTTCCTCCTCCCTCTTGTCAATCTATAATTGGAACCAGATGGGTCTTTAGAAACAAGCTAAATGAAAAGGGCAAAGTAATGAGAAATAAAGCAAGGTTGGTAGCACAAGGATACAATCAGCAGAAGGGCATAGACTATGATGAGACCTTTGCTCCAGTTGCCAGACTTGAAGCTATCAGAATTCTCTCAGCCTTTGATGCTCACAAGGACTTCAAACTCTATCAAATGGATGTGAAAAGTGCATTCTTGAATGGAATCATTGAAGAGGAAGTCTATGTGAGACAACCCCCTGGTTTTGAAGACCCTATTCATCCAGAATATGTGCTGAGACTCAAAAAGGCCCTGTATGGTCTCAAGTAAGCTCCAAGAGGTTGGTATGATAGGTTAAGTTCCTTCCTGACTAAGAATGGGTTCACTAGAGGACAAATTGACACTACACTTTTTAAAAGGAATTTAACAAGCATTTATTAATTGTTCAAATTTATGTGGATGATATTATTTTTGGGTCTACTAATGAATCTCTTTGTCAAGAATTCTCAAGTCTCATGCAGGGAGAATTTGAGATGAGTGTGATGGGTGAGCTGAGATTCTTCCTTAGTTTGCAAATAAAGCAACTATCAAATGGAATTTTCATAAGCCAAGAGAAATATGCAAGAGACTTGCTGAAAAAGTTCAAAATGAATGATGCCAAGCCAATGAAGACTCCAATGCATCCCTCCACTTAGATTGACAAAGATGAGACTGGCAAGGCCATCTCAGATAAGCTGTACAGAGGTATGATTGGATCTCTCATGTACCTAACTTCCAGCAGACTTGATATTCAGTATGTTGTAGGCATCTGTGCAAGGTATCAATCTGATCCTAAAGAGTCTCATCTTACTGCAGTTAAAATTTTTTTTAGGTACTTAATAGGAACCACTAATCTTGGTCTCTGGTATGAGAAAGGTTCTAGTTTTGATCTCATAGGATATAGTGATGTTGATTTTGCTAGAGACAAGATGGATAGAAAGAGCACAAGTGGAACATGCCAATTTCTGGGAAAATGCCTTGTCTCTTGGTCTTGCAAGAAGCAGAACACAATAGCTCTATCCACTACTGAAGCTGAGTATGTCTCAGCAGCTGCTTGTTGTACCCAGATTCTATGGATCAAGTCTCAAATGCTAGATTATGCACTCAGGTACTCCAAAATTCCCATATTTTGTGACAACACAAGTGCCATAAATCTTGCCAAAAATCCTATTCATCATTCAAGGTCTAAGCACATAGACATTAAGCATCACTTCATAAGAGATCATATGCAAAAAGGAAACATTGAAATTATTTTTGTTGACACTAAGAATCAACTTGCTAATATCTTCACTAAGCCACTAGTAGAGGAAAGATTTATTGAAAATTTAAAATTGTTGAATATGTGTTCTCTTAGTTAAAACTCCTTTAGAAATTATCTTATAGATGAGATGAGCTCTATGTCTCATAAGTGAGTTCCAGGGTAAATCTGTGATGAGATGTTAACTCAAGGGAGCTCAGATGAGATGCGTCTCATAAAGAGTCCCAAGTCAAGGGTCATCTAACACTCAAAGGACGTTACGTGTGAGTGAGAAATAGAGTCGTTAACAAACGACTAGTAACTCCCCACTAAACACAACTAGTCGTTCGAGTATAAAAAGGAGTGCCCAACCACCTCTTAATCGTTCATTAACTGCCCACTCATCATTATCCTCTCTCTCTCTCTCTGAACTAATCTCTCTATTTAAGCCAAACTACAAACCAACATCTCATCTTCTTCTTTCCCTCAATGCGCATCAAAATCAAAGCCATTAAACTTCCTTACTCTGACATTTCCTCCTCATCATCTTCTACAGAAACAAATATGTCTTCTTCAAACGAATCTGACTCCATGGGGAGTATCCACTCAAGCCAAGAGCGTCTCAGCCGCTCTCCCTCTCATCAACCTAGCACTGAGTCTGAACCATCTCAGACACAGTCTCAACCATCACCTTCGTCCAAATCTACATCCTCTAAGAAGAGTACACCCATTCCTCGCAGACCAAAGTCACAGAGGATTGCCTCCAACGTAGTTCAAACCTCTGGACCAAAAAGTCCAAAATCCCCTATCCATATTGATCTCACCCAAAATGAGCCTCCAAAGCAAGGAAAAGGGAAGGCCATTGCAGAGTCAAAAGGAAAGAAATTCTCCTTCCAATCTGACCTCTTTGAAAATGCAGAAATTGAGGAGAAATTCACCAAGAAATTCTCTGAGAAGAAAATAGTTATAGGGAGAGTCATTGATCTAAAGGATTTGAGTGAAGAAAGTTGGGATATTGGTCCTTATCTTCGCAAACAAGGGTGGGAAGACTATCTGTCTGTGACAGAGCCAGTCTTTCCAAAGATGACAAGAGCATTCTATGTTGCATGCTCTAAAGCAAAAGGGGCTTCTCAAGGGCTGCCTCATGTCATTGCCAACATCAGAGGTGTCCACATAGAGCTCACTGAGGAGTCTCTGGGGGCAATCATTCAAGCCCCAGTTGCTGGAAATAGGCTGTATAATGAGGAGCAATGGTGGAACCATATAAATGTTCCAGCAGCAAATGTGGTTTCCTCTCTAATCAAGGATGCCTCTGTAACTGACTCGGCTTCCTCCCTCAACTATTTTGGAAAGTTTATGTTTCATCTTGTAGTCAAATGTATTATGCCAAGGGCTGGTACCTTCAATAAGGTGTACACCCAGGACTTGATGGTCATGTACCACCTGAAACATGGAATCCCTCTCAACCTCCCCTTTCTCATTCTGAAACACATGGAACATGCTTTCCATAACTCCAAGGTCACAACTTGTCTACCTTTTGGAATGCTCACTACAAAGATCATGAAACACTTTAAGGTTGACTTCAGCGGATGTGATGAGACCAAGGAAAGACCTGGAATCATTGGAAAATCAACTCTCAAGTCTCTCAGTTTGGATGGTAAGTCAATTCCACCCCCTACTTTTCCTCTTGACAATCCTACTCCCATTCCTCCCACTACACAGGAATCTCCTTCTTCAAAAATGTCTGAGACCCACAAAAAGAAGAAGAAGAAGAAGAAGAAAGTTGCTAAGGAAGTTGCTGGGGGATCTCAAGAAGGTTCTGAGATCCCTAGAGAAGAAAGGAAGAGAAAGTCTCAACCTTCTGTCTCTACTGAGACTGAGATCAAGAAAAAGAAAAAGAAAAAGACCAGATCAGAGCACATCTCGTCTGCTCTAACTCAACCAGAGCCTCAGCCAAGTAACACTAAAGTACCTGTTATGGAAGAGCCTGCACCAGAAATGGAGGAGCAAGTTCCTGCCATGGAGGAACCATTAACTGAACCTCAACCTCAGTCTCAACCACCCTCACCTCATCAGTCGCCACTTCCATCTCCTCAACAAATGATTACTTAACCTGAACTCTCTCCCATCACCAAGGATGTTGCTGAGACTCTTGTAAGTCTGGAGAAGGAAACTACAACCTCAACTCCTGAGGTTATTCAAGAGCCACAACCTGCTGTTGATTAGACTAAAGAACTACCTACTACTCAACAGAGGACTCCTGCTAGGTATGAGTCGTCTCAATCATTTCAAACTTCTCTTCCTACACCTGGAAAGTTCTTTGTGGATTCAATCCTGCTTAGCTCTCCGTAATCCAAGTATGATCAGTCTGCACCTCTTGCTGATAAACCAGAAGCTCCACCCTCTGAACCTTCTATTCCCACACATCTCTCCAATTCAATCAATCCCTTTCTAAATCAACTCCATGAAGAACAACAACAACATCAGCAAGATCTCAACTCCAAGATTAAACAAAACCAGAAGAGGATATTGAAGAAGCTGAAGCATCAGAAAAAGAGGCAAGAGGCCATTCTTGATGGACTTGACACTGTCCTTCAAGCAATTCGCACTTCAAATGACTTCAACAAAAAGATGAACCTTCTTCTTTCAAATTTGCCTCCTCTACCTGAAATTCCACAAGCTGTAGTGCGCCCTCCTGCTTCAAACTCAAACTCATACTCTTCTCCTTCGTCCTAGCTTGGCTAGTTTTCTTTGTTGATAATGGCAAAAGGGGGAGAGTTGGTTATATGTTCATCTGATAAGAGTATTTGTTTTTAAGTTTATTTATGCAGACTTGTGTTAAGGCTTTTGAGTTTAAGATGTAATAGCATCTTTTCGGTTCTGTGACGAGATGCAGTGGCATCTTTTGCTTTATTATGTAATTTTTGAATCCCTCTGATTAATGAAAGAATTTCTGTTTGCACTCAGTTGTTTCTGTACTAAAATCTAATTTACTGAAAATCTTGCAAAAATCATCAAAGATCAATTTAAGTCTTTAACTCAGGGGGAGTTCATCTCTCTAAAAGAAAAGGACTGCACGTCTCAGGGGGAGCTGTTTATTGAAACTCAAACTTAAAATCTGAACCCTCTTAAGATTAAAACTTCATGGTTTGCCATCATCGAAAAAGGGGGAGATTGTTAAGACAAACTCACTCCTAAAGGTTTTTAATGTGCCAAACCACTAAAGTTTAAAATGTGCTTAAATGAATGAGATGCACCCTGTTATTACTAACAGTGTGCTCAAGCACGTAGCAGAGTTTTCTAGATTTTGTTTTGCAGATTTTAACCAAGTATTTGATGCTCAAAGAAGATCTTTGAGATACAAAACATAAAAGTCAGAAATATGAAATACCAAGGAGAAAGGCTTGAAGCTTTAACAATAAGCAAGGAAGAGATTCAAGAACAGCTTGAGACGCTGTCTCAAGATCAGACGCAAGCTCAAGCACAAAGGGTCATCTCATGCAAAGAAAAGATGTGTCAGAAAATAGTTTGATCATCATGTACCCAGAAGTCAAAACAGATGAGATTCAGATCCTAAGTATACAAGAGATCAGATCTAGTAACTGTCATCACAAGGAGAGACTCCAGATCAGCTTGAGACGCAAGCTCATGAACAGACGCAAGAGATGAGATCCAAGTTCAGATACAAGAGATGAGAGCCAGACGCAAAACTAAAGTTGAGACTCAAGTACAGCTTGAGTAAACAAGGCATAAAGTCAACACAAGGACAAAGCAAAGTACACTGTGCGCTGACTCAATGACATCAGACCTGAAAAGTAAGCTGACCTCCTGTCCAGCATATTTCTCTCCCCTACAGCTAGTTCCAACGGCTCTTAACTGACAAATAACAGCTAGTAACGACTAGTTTATCTTGGAATAAAAGGCTGAAAGCTACAGTAAAGCAAAATGAGAGACTATGCTAATTATTAAACATCTACTGCATCTCATCTCACATCTCAAGTTCACATCTCAAGTCTATCATCTACAGTTTTGATCTCAACTTGAGAACTCTTGTAGTCTCATTGTATTCTCTCTTCTCAGTTTGTAATATTCCTATCCATATAGAAGAGATACACTCTAGCTAAGATCACTGCACATCCATACTTTGTATGATTGTAAGCTAGACCCATCTTAACCCATCAATCATTGTAATCTGTCTCATCTGAGATAGGAAGAAGCCTAGTGTCAGAGTGAGTGTGTGCGTCCTGAAGAGGCTGTAAGAATACTTGTGGCTCAGCCAAGATAGGAGTGCATAGGTTTGGTGTGAGAGACGTCCTGAAGAGCCTGTAAGAATACTTGTAATTGACGAGCTGTCAATAGTGGAAATCTCACGGGTTGTGAGGACTAGACGTAGCCCAAGGTGTGGGTGAAACAAGATAAGATCACTGTGCAATCTTTCTTCCCTATCTCTTCATTTTACATTGTTCTTAGCTCATCTCAACATCTGTGATTAATCAATTAATTGAATTGCACTAAATTGAATCAGATTTGATAGATTTATATAACTTATACTTGATCAAATTGATTGAAACTGAAACTGCCTGTCATTCATCTTAACTGAGACTCCAAGTCATCAGACTTGAGATCACGTCTCAACTGTCAGTTTAAGTGTGGAAGTTTCAGGAACAAAATTCTAAAGAGTCTATATTCAATCCCCCTTCTAGAGATAATCAGCCAACTTTACCTTTGTCCGATTAAGCACATCTGCAACATTAATAATGGGAGACTTAGGTACCCACATCTTTTTGGGTCCTTTTTTGTTAACAACAGGTTTTCCCTTTCTCTTGTGTTTGCACAGAGACACACTATGTCCAGGCTTTCCACAGTGAGAGCATCCTCTACCTTTTTTAGCTTTTTTAGCAGGTTTAAAATTTGAATCATGTGATGATTCACTGTCCAAGTATCCTAACCCTCATTTGTTTTTGGAGTTCTTTTGAACACCCTACATTTTGTTGAGGTTCTTAGTTCCATTGACAAAGTTGGCAAGATCTCTAGTAAGTTCAACAACTTGCTTCTTTAGAAATTCATTTTCTTTGATTAAACTTTCTGAACTACTGGCCTCAGAATTCTTCAAGAGTTTTTCTTTGAGTAAAAGATTTTCAGTCTCAAGAGCTTCACTTTTATTTGCAACTTCAGTATATGCTCTAGACAAATCTTTATACTCTTGGAAAAGCTCTTTAGAACTTTCCAGCACGTCATCATACATGTCTTGTAGAGTTTGAGGGATTACCTCAGATTCAGAACTGTCTGATATGGGAAGACTTGCCATCAAACAGAGATTGGCTTTTTCAGCAGACTCATCTTCCTCTTTTGAGGTTGAGTCATCTAAGTCCTCCCAGGTTGCCATCAAACCCTTTTTCTTCTTAAAGAATTTCTTCTTCTTATAAGAGAATTTCTTTAGCTTTGGACAATCAGCCTTCATATGCCCTGGCTGTTTGCATTCATGACAGATTATTTTGTTAGTAGAAAAAGATTCTTTACCTAACTTACCTATTTTGGTTTCAGAGGATGAGCCTTTTCTGAACCTTCCTTTCTTCTGAAGCATTTTCTTGATCTTTCTGCTCAAAAGAGCCAGATCATCATCATAATCAGAGCTCCCCTCTGAATCTTCAGAACCTTCTGAAGACTCCTCAGCGTTCATGGCCTTTTGTGGTCCGGCCTTCAGCAGTTTGAACTTGGCATTCAGGGCAAGTGACTTCTTTCTAAGAGCATCTTCACCAAGTTCCAACTCATGGTCCTTGAGGGATCCCAAAAGTTCCTCCATTCTTAAGGTATTGAGGTCTTTTGCCTCTTGAATGACAGTTACTTTGGGCCTCCAAATCTTTGGTAAACTCCTAAGAATGTTGCGATTATTATCACCCGAGTCATAGGATCTGCCTAAAGATTTCAGTCCATTAGTTATGGTCTGAAACCTACCAAACATTTGGTCTATGGTTTCTGACTCATGCATCTTGAAAATCTCATACTGATGAACAAGCATGTTCATCTTAGATTGTTTTACATTAACAGTCCCTTCATGGGCTGATGCCAACGTATCCAAGAACTCCTTGGCTGAAGTGCATCCATGCACCTTCTCATATTCAGATTTACTCAGAGAGCAAACTAAATAGAGTTTTTCTTTAGCATTAAGTTGTACACGTGCCTTCTATTCAGCAGTCCATTCTGCCTTGGGAATGGGCACACCATTATTGGTGGGAATATAGTCACCATCAGTGACAACATCCCAAAGATCTATGTTGCTACTTTCAATGAACAACTTCATACGATCTCTCCAGTAATGATAGTCTGTACCATTGAAAGCTGGGGGCCTTAAGACAGAGGATCCTTCTATAATATAGTAAGGATTGCTTGTTGAGGCTTCCATCTGGATCTTCTTTCCTCAGCACCTGTTAGATGCTCAACCCGAGGTTGAGCTCTGATACCAACTGTAGAAACCACAGGAAACACTAGAAGGGGGGTTGAATAGTGTTTTATATGTTCAAACAGATTTTATGAAAACCTTTTCACAAGCAAAGTATTTCTCAAGGAGTTTTTAGCAACTTGTTGAAACTGGGTGTAAAGGTACTTGCTGAAATGACTTCAGCAGGTCTAGAAAATAGTTTTTGGAAACTTGTTTTTAAAAAGCGTTTAAATATGTTTTCAGTTCAAGCTTATAAAACAAATTATTCAGAACCCTCCAGTTAGTTTAAGTAACAGATATTGAGAGATAAGGGTAGAGAAGACTTAGCAAAGAGATTTATCCTGGTTCACTCACATCCACCGTGAGTTACGTCCAGTCCCAATGCCAAATTAAACCAGCAAAGGATTTTCCACTAATTGATCAGTTACAAGTATTCTTTTACAGTCAAGCCTCTTCAGGCTCTATACAACAAGTATTCTTTTTCAGACAAGCCTCTCCAGGCTCAAACAAAAACAGTGTTGTTGGTATTCGAATTTCAAGTATTTCGAATTTCACAAATTTGAAAGTCATTTATACTTTTAGAGTTTCTAGAAAGGTTACAAGTTCCAGAATTCGAGTTTCCAGAAAGCTTACAAGTTCCAGAATTTCGAGTTTGAGAAGTGAATCTCATAACTTAGAAATTTATTAAAATTAACATTAAAAAGGAACTTCAGAAACTCGAAAAAAGAGACAAAGGAACTTCGAGAAATCGAAGTCAAAAGAGACTCTGGAAAAACCAAAGTCAGGGATTCTGGAAAATCAGAATCAAAAGATATTCTGGAAAATCGAAATCAGGAAGTATTCAATGAGCCCAAATATCAACAGAAAAAGACTAAGTGTCAAAGATGAAGGAATTTTCGAGTACATGAAGTCAGAATTCCATAAAGAAGATTTCGAGAAATCGAAGAGCAAGATTTCGAGTGCATGAAGTCAGAATTCCAGAAAGAAGATTTCGAGTTTGCAGAAAGCAGAAACTCGAAAACAAGGTGCATAAAGACTTAGAAGATTTCTGAATCTGAAAGTGACTTTTCGAGGAAACAGAAGACAGAAGAAAACAGTTACTGGAAGTTACAAAAGTTTGCTAATCAAGGACAGATGGCAAAATCCCAATGGAAGTATTTTGAAAAGTGCAAAGAAGAAAGAGCAGTTTTCTGGTTAGCAGAAAACGTGGCAAGCATGCAGGCTGCCAACACATAGGGCTAGATGATGTGTCAATTATACATTAGTTAGCCGTTAGAATTAGAAATCTATAAATAGGTGAACTTTCTATGTAATAAGGGTTGGCAAATCACTTATACTCAAACTCTCTGAAACACCTTACACGTCCAAATTTAAAGCGACAAACAGGTTACAAGGAGAAGGAAGTATGTGATGAACCCATCCAATTTCTTTCAATGCTATTGTTCTTTCAATTCATTTACATTCTGCAATCTATTTTCTGTGATTTTCTTTTCTTTATTTTACATTCCGCAATTTACATTCTGCAATTTTTATTTGCATTCCTTTTTCTTAAACTTTCAGTGATTTTGGTGAAAGTTGATTTCTGAAAATATAGTCTGGAAAACTTGATAAAATTCTGAATCAAGTAGTTCTAACTCTTTCTGAAAGATAAGTTTTGATTAAATTCTGAATCAAAACCTTTGAAACTTGTTATTTCTGGATCTCTGATACATAACAATTGACTTGGTGAAATTCTGTACCAATCAACCATTTTTTCCAGAAAATTTGAAATTTTGAAAGTCTTTTATAAGTCAGAGACACCATAAATCTACTTTTTAAAAGAGTCCCGTAAGAGGATCTGATTCTAATCCCCAGATTGTTCTTAGAATCAAAATGACTAAAATTTAATTTGCGATATTAAATTTTTTCACCACAAACAAATTGGCACGCCCGGTGGGACAATTTTGCCAAAAGTAGTGTGTGTTATGATTTTATGAAGTTTGATCTTGTATGCGTTTGAGAAATGGTAGAATAATATCTGTTTAAATGGCTAATAGTTTAAGACAAACTGGAACTGGAAACAATAGTAGGGATACAAATACCAATACTACAAATTCTGGAAGTCCACCACCCCCAGGAAATGAATCTGTGAATAATAATGAAAATGGGGTAAATGGAAATAGTAGTGTTAATAGAGAAACAAGAGTTTTTACAACTTCATCAGAAAATTTGGGTGTAAGTCAAGTTATGACTACTGCCCCTGTTTCTGGAACTATCCCTATGCCTAATTTCCTTTCTACATCTCAAAATGGACAACCAATATATGGGTTGCCATATGGTTTCGTCCCAAGTTCTGGGATAGCACCACCAATAATGTCAACAGTAGGTCCAACAATAAATCGTGGACCCATTTTTAATCCCTTTGTGGGAAGTTCATCTTCATCCATTACAAATTCCACTTTACAGTCTTTAAGGCAACAAATGGATGAAAGTAATCATGAAATGGTAAATATGTTGACAAGACAAATGGCCACAGTGTTTGATCCACTAGTACAAACAACAAATACTAATTATAATTTCTTGGCTAGGCAAATGGAAAGGATTGCGGATGTGTTTGGAGCACCCACAGATCCTATAGTAAGACAAGTGGCTAATATGAATCCCCCTGTGAATCAAGGGGATCAAAATAATCACATACCAAATCCTGTTAATCCTGTCGAAAATAGGGGAGAAAATACTCCTAGAATTATCCTGAATAGAAATCAGAATGCTAATGAAATTCTCGAAAGGATAAGAGCAAATAACTTAGGGAGGCAACAAAATGTTGTTGGAATTGTCGAATAAGTCCTAAACAGACATGGGTTTAATGTAGGATTTGCAAATCATCCATATGTAGTGTCTCCTTTTTCCCAGATGGTATTGCAGACTGAATTGCCAAGGGGATGGAAAGTTCCCAAATTTATCAAATTTTCTGGAGAAGTGGGAGAATCTACTGTCGAACACATTGCTAGATATCAAATCGAAGCAGGTGATTTGGAAAATAATCAAGAGTTGAAAATGAAATATTTTCCTAGTTCTTTAACCAAGAATGTTTTCACTTGGTTTACAACTCTTTCCCCGAATTCTATTCATTCATGGAATCAATTAGAAAGAAGTTTTCATGAACAGTTCTTTAGAGGGGAAACAAAAGTTACTCTTATGGATTTAGTGAACATTAAAAGATTTTCGAATGAATCCATAGATGATTATTTGAACAGATTCAGGCAAATGAAAGCAAGGTGTTTTACCCAAATTCCTGAATATGAGTTAGTCCAAATGGCTGCTGGATGGTTGGATTATTCAATTCAAAAGAAGTTGATTAATCAACAACTTAGAGATATGGCTCAATTGGCTGATAAGGTTAGGAAAATTGAATATCTTAAGAAAGAAAAAGAGAGATTTCGAAAACCTGAAAAGGCTTTTCGAAAAGATAAAATAGCATATTTGGAAGTATCTGATGATAGTGATTTCGAATATGACATAGAAGATAATGATGTTCATGTGGCAGAACTTAAGCCTTGACCTCCTTATGTTTGTCAATCTTTGAAACCTAGTGGAAATACTAATAATGATACTAAAGATAGGTTTCCTAAGAAAAATTATGGTTTTGATATTTCGAAAGCAGATCAAATTTTTGATATATTGGTAAAAGACAAACAAATAACTCTAAGTGATGACCATAAAATTCCTTCTCAAGAACAGAGAAGAGGTCGAAAGTATTGTAAGTATCATCATACTTGTGGACATTGGACTAATAGTTGTGTTCGTTTTAGGGATATTATTCAAGAAGCTATCAAACAAGGTAGATTGAAATTCGAAGAAAAGGTTCCAATGGCCATGAAGATTGACTCTGACCCACTCCAGGTGAACGCCAACTATGCTGAACCTGCAAGTGTGAATATGGTCGAATTGGAAGATTCCAATTCTGTGGGACAGGCCACAGAGATGGCCCTTGATGCAGATCAAGAATTACATGATGTTTATCCAAAAGGGGGTGAATCCTTGTTGGAATTTCTGAATCGAAAGAAGGCAGTAGATGCCTCAATTGAACTTTGTCCAAGGTGTCATGCTGTATTCGATAGGTCTGTAGCCAAGGCTTTTCGTGGATCAGAAATGAAGACACACTATCAGCAAGTGGCTGCCCAGCATCAGCAAAAAGAAAATAAGCAGAAGAAGCCTCATCCTTCTTATGGGGGTTGGATTTCGAAGTCTGAATCCATTTTTGGTGGAAAGGCACCTGTTAACATGAATAGGTTCGATAAGGGAAAACGGCCCATGAATCCAAAATTTCATGAAGACAGGAAGCCTCGAACTTTTGTACCATCATCATCAACTCCCCCGAATCAATGGGTTCGTCCTGGCAACATGAAATATCAGAATAATTTTCAAGGTTTTCACCAGAAACCTTATTATGGAAATAGGCCTCAAATGACGAAGACCCAGTGGAGAAGGGCACAAAGAATTAGAAAGGCTGCCTTCAAGGAACATGATTGTTGAACAAAACAATCAACAACCTAAGCCTGTGCAAGCAAAAAATGCTCAAGTAATTCAAGTCCAAGCAAATTCGAACCACCCATCTTATGCTCAAGTGGTGAAAAAGAAGCCTTCATTCCAAGTTATTGGAGGTTTTGATGAGAATGAAGATAACTTATTAACAGAAAATTTTGAAACTGGATTTGCAGATGGTCTGGATGACATTTGTGCAGTTGTTTCTGTATTACTTGCTGAGTATGCTGAGGAACTTGAAAAAGGCTTAGAAGATGAAGACTTTGAGGAAGATGATATAGGGGAGGATCCAATATGTTATATTTACATTGGCAAACAGATTTTCCAGAATACTTCTTCAGTATTCGAGAAACCAACTGAGGATATGCAACTTCATATGAAGCCTTTGTTCATTAGGGCATTAGTTGGGGATGTAAGTATTGGAAAGGTCCTCGTAGATTCTGGTGCAACAGTAAATCTGATGCCGAAATTTATGATGAAAAGATTGATGAAGACTAAGTTTGATATGATGCCTCATCAGATGATTATTACTGATTTCAGTGGGAAGACATCGAAATCAGAAGGAGTCTTATGTTTGGAGTTAACAGTGGGAACCATCATGAGACCCACTATGTTTGTTGTAGTTGATTCGAAAGCAAACTATAACTTACTTCTTGGAAAAGAGTGGATCCATGGTGTAGGTGTTGTTCCATCTTCAATGCATCAGAGACTTTGCATGTGGACTAAAGAAGGTGTACCCATTTACGTTGATGGGGACAAAAACTATTTTAAAGTTGAAGATGATGTTGTGGATGTGAGGAGTACTGAAAAGAAGGTTATGAAGACAAGACCATATGAAGTGATTGATAAGTATATGTTGGTGCCTACAAAAATACCTTATTCACTGAGATTGAATCCAAATTGTGGGTTTATGTTACAATATGATGTTGACCCTTTCGAGGCCACAGAAATTGCTGAATGGTCAGACCCAGAATAGATTCGAGCTTTTGGGCTCGAATTTTGTCCTATGTGGCCGAAAAGAAGGTAGAGGCGGCTCTCGAAGCCGAATCTAATCAAAATAAACAAAATAAACAAAGTAAAGAGGTAACGGCCCCTAAGGCTGAATGGCAAGAAGGTAAAATAGTCATTGAGGAGATAATAGAAGAAGAAATCTCATCAGAAACGAATGGTAAAAATTTTGAAGATGTTTTTGAGGAAAATAGAAATTATGAAGAGGTTTCTGAAGGAAGTAGAGATTCTGAAAAGAAGTATCTTGAGGAAATTCTCGAAAAGGTTGAGACATATGTTCAAGAGACACAGGAGTTTGAGTTCGAAAGGTTAGATTGCATCTATGATGACTCTCCTTTGGGTTTCGAAGGTATTCTGTCTCAAGGCGTTAAGAAAATGGAAGCTCAAGACCCTTTAGAGGAAATAAACTTGGGAATGGAGAATGAGAAAAGACCCACGTTTATAAGTCAGAATCTCGAAGGAGATTTCAAGAAAAAAATCATTGACTTGTTGAAAGAGTATAAAGATTGTTTTGCTTGGGATTATCATGAAATGCCTGGTTTGAGTCGAGAACTGGTGGAGCATAGACTTCCAACTTTTCCAGAAAAGCGACCAGTGAAACAGGCTCCAAGAATATTTGCTCCAGAAATAGTTTCAAAAATCAAAGAAGAAATAGAGCGTCTTCTAAAGGCTAAGTTCAATCGAACTGCCAGGTATGTAGATTGGATTTCTAACATAGTTCCTGTTATTAAGAAAAATGGAACTTTAAGAGTTTGCATTGATTTTAGAGATCTTAGTGATGCAACTCCTAAAGATGAATACCCAATGCCAGTTGCTGATATGTTAATAGATTCGGCAGCAGGAAATGAACTTTTAAGTATGTTAGATGGGTATTCAGGTTATAATCAAATTTTTATTGCCAAAGAGGATGTTTCGAAGACAGCTTTTCGATGTCCTGGGGCAATAGGAACTTATGAATGGGTTATGATGCCCTTTGGTTTAAAAAATGTTGGTTCCACTTATCAAAGAGCCATGAATTCAATTTTTCATTATTTAATAGGAAACTTTATGCAAGTTTATATTGATCATGTTGTGGTTAAGTATGAATCAAAAGACTTCCATTTAGATCATTTAAGACAAGCTTTCGAGAAAATGAGAAAGCATGGTTTGAAAATGAATCCTATTAAATGTTCTTTTGGTGTATCTGCAGGAATTTTTTTAGGATTTCTTGTACACAAGAAAGGTGTTGAGATTGATAAAAACAAAGCTAAGGCTATTCTTGAAGCATTTCCACCTACTACCAAGAAGCAATTGCAATCTTTTTCTTGGAAAAGTGAATTTCCTTCGAAGGTTCATCTCGAATCTATCAGGAAAGACAAGGGTGTTTTCCCCATTATTGAAACTGAAGAAAGAAGAAAACTTTAAATGGGAAGATGAACATCAAAGAGTCTTCGAGGAAATCAAGAAATATTTGACAACTCCTCCAATTATGACTCCTCCTTTGCCAGGAAAACCTTTGAAGTTATATATTTCTGCTTCAGAAGCCACAATTGGAAGTATGTTGGCTCAAAAGGACGAAAATGGCGTAGAAAGAGCTGTTTACTATTTGAGTAGAGTCCTTAATGATGCAGAAACTAGATACTATGCTATAGAAAAGTTGTGTTTATGTTTGTACTTTTCTTGTACTAAACTTAAATATTATGTCAATCCCCATGATGTATTTGTGATTTCTCACTTTGATGTAATAAAGCATATGTTGTTGAAACCTATATTGCACAGTAGAGTTGGAAAATGGGCGTTAGCATTGACTGAGTTTTCATTAAAATTTGTCCCATTAAAAGCAATGAAAGGACAAGTAGTTGCAGATTTCTTAGTTGATCATCCCCCAATTCTAGTTGAGGAATCAATATATGTAGGCTTAAAGCCTTGGAAACTATATGTTGATGGATCCAAACATAAGAATGGATCAGGGATTGGAATTCTACTAATTTCACCCAAAGGATTCCCAACTCGAATGATGTTTGAAATAAAACATCCTTGTTCGAATAAATGCAGTAGAGTATGAAGCTCTTATTGCTGGTCTCGAAATTCTAGTTACCATGAATTCGAGAAATGTTCATATTAAAGGAGATTCTCAATTAGTTATCAAACAGGTAACTAAGGAATATAAATGTTTAGATCCAAAATTGGCTAAGTATTTGGTTCAGGCCAATAAACTTCTGGAAATGTTTGATGAAGTAAAAATTGAACATATTCCAAGAGGTCAGAATTTCGAAGCCAATGAATTGGCTCAAATAGCTTCAGGATATAGAATTTCAATTGGAACTCTCAGAAAAATTAGTGATATTCAGAAGTGGCTTCCAGTGAAAGAATTTGATATCCATAATATAAATCTTCTAGATCAGAATGATTGGAGAAGAGAAATTGTGAATCTGATACAAAATCCTTCCTTGATAAATCAAAAACACTTGAAATATAAGATTTTGAACTATTGTGTTTTAGGTGAAGAGCTTTATAAGAAAGCTATGGATGGGAATTTACTTTGATGTTTAGGAGAAACTGAAGCATACTTAGCTTTGCTCGAAGTACATGAAGGTGCTTGTGGAGCTCACCAAGCAGGAAAGAAAATGGAATGGATTTTGAAAAGAAAATTATTCTTTTGGCCTTCAATGGCCAAGGATTGTCACAATTTCGCTAAGTCTTGTGAAGATTGTCAAAAGCATGGAAATGTGCAACAAGTTCCAGCAAGTAAATTGCATTCAATAATAAAACCTTGGCTTTTCAAAGGATGGGCTTTAGATTTGATCGAAATGATTCACCCAGCTTCTTCGAGAAACCATAAGTTTATTCTAGTAGGAGTTGATTATTTTACTAAGTGGGTAGAAGTAATTCCTTTAAGGGAGGTTTCTCAAGAAGATATCATTCATTTTATTGAAGAAAATATCATATTTCGATTTGGCTTACCAGAAACCATTACCACAGATCAAGGAACGATGTTTACTGGGAGAAAAATGGTTAGGTTTGCTGAATCGAAAGGGATAAAATTACTTTTTTCTACTCCTTATTATGCACAAGCCAATGGTCAAGTTGAAGTAGTTAATAAAATTATTATTGCTTTGATTAAAAGACATATTGGGCAAAGGCCCAGAAATTGGCATGAAACTTTGAATCAAGTTCTGTGGGCCTATAGAAATTCACCAAGAGAGGCTACTCAAACTACCCCTTACAAGTTGGTTTATGGTCACGATGCGATAGTGCCAGTCGAGGTAAATTTACAATCAATAAGGGTTCAAAGACAGTTTGAGTTACCTTCTCAAGATTACTGTAATTTGATGTTTGATGAATTAAACCAGCTTGATGAAGAGAGATTGGTTGCTCTTGAAAATATGATTAGGCAAAAAGAGCAAATTACTCGTTGTTATAATAGAAGGGTTAAGAAAAAAGAATTCCAAATTGGTGATTATGTTTGGAAGTTGATTTTACCAATTGATAAAAAGTCTAAGAGGTTTGGTAAATGGTCACCTAATTGGGAGGGACCCTTCGAAATTGAAAAAGTATTTTCCAGAAATGCGTATTCAATTCAAGAATTAGTTGGTGATTTGCGCATAATGTCAATCAATGGAAAATATTTGAAAGAGTATAAAACCAAACTTGCAAGGAATCAAAATTGTGCATAAAGGAAAATAAATTATTTGAGAGACAATATAAATTCGAGCCTGTGCTCGAAACTAAGACTCAGAAGAAGAAATATGAAGAAAACTAAGAATAGGCTAAAAAGGAGCTTCGCTTTTCAGTTTAGCGAAGTTATGCATGAGGTCTTCATAGTATATCTTTAGACTCTTGTTGTTCCTTTCCAGATTGTCAATATCTTTGGAAACTCGAACATCATCTTTTGAAATACCTTGAACGGAGTTCAGAATATCCATTCGAGTAGACCTCTGCTTCGAAAGGGTAGTTTCGAGCTCACTTTTAGCCAACTTGGTTTGTTCAGCTTCTTCTTGATATTTCTTGATAAGGCCTTCGAGCCTTAAATTCTCTTTTTGAAGCTCTTCAATCTTCAAAATATTCTGGTTGATGGATTGCATATATCTGGTCACCTTGGTTTTGCTATCTTTCATTTTATCCATCAACTCAACCTTCTCATTTTTCCGCATGACCAATTTAGATGTAGTTTGTTCGATTTGGTCAACAGTCCCAATGCTACTTTGATAGAGTTCAGCAAAACTGTTGATCCATTTTTGTTGGGACTCAGAAAAATGAGAATTCTTTTTGTCAAAATAGATGAGATAACTTTCAATCTCTTCTCTATAAAGACGATCCTTGGGGATTTCTTTCATCATAGGTTTCTCGAAGACCAACTTCTTGAAATTCTGAAGAGCCTTATCAGGAGAGTCTTCCTCACTCAATGGATTCTGAACTGTTGCTTCGAAGTGGGCAGATGACAATGAGACTTCTCCCGAAAGCACTTCCAAAATCAAGAAAGGGTTCTCATCCAAACCTTTGAGGCAATCATCTAAGTCCACGGCACTATATACAGGGGTTGACCTAGATGAATCTCTCGAAAAGCTAGGAGCCTTTTCGGGGGTGCCTGATTCAGTTTGAGTAGTTTGGATTTCCTTCGAAGGAGATGCTTTGGTTTCTCGAGAATCAGGTTCAGGAGAAGGTGATGGATCGTCTTTCTTTTCTTCCCCTTGAGAATCCTCATTAGTTGGATCAGAAGGAGATTGAACTTCTTCTTCCTCTCCTTTTTCTTCATGTTTTTCATTACTCTCTTCGATATAATCCAAGGATTTACCCTTTGGTAAAGACTTTTTTGAAGAGGTTGCTTGAAGTAGGCTCTCTATTGTTTTCTCTTAATTGGCACCACTATCAGCTTGAGAACTCGAAGAAATATTTACCTGAAAACAGCAAAACATCTAAGTAAGGTAAATAAGAAAAGAGAAGAAGTTGATATTTTTCTTTTGAAAAGAGAGTGAAAGGTTTACTTGTTCAACAACCCCACTTGGGATTTGTTCCTTATAGGCCTTAACTTTAAATCTTTGGCCAATTCTCTGAGTTTTGCAGAAAGAAAACATGTTTCAAATGAGAAAAGGTAATAAAGGTCAAAAGAAATACAAAAGGTTGTTCCAAAAATATCTCTTTCTTCAAATAAAAGATTAGTTCTCAAAAGAGACTATTTTTGGGGGGGCATCTGTTGAGATTCGAATTTCAAGTATTTCGAATTTCATAAATTTGAAAGTCATTTATACTTTTAGAGTTTCCAGAAAGCTTACAAGTTCCAAAATTCGAGTTTCCAGAAAGCTTACAAGTTCCAGAATTCGAGTTTGAGAAGTGAATCTCATAACTTAGAAATTTATTAAAATTAACATTAAAAAGGAACTTCAGAAACTCGAAAAAAGAGACAAAGGAACTTCGAGAAATCGAAGTCAAAAGAGACTCTGGAAAAACCAAAGTCAGGGATTCTGGAAAATCAGAATCAAAAGATATTCTGGAAAATCGAAATCAGGAAGTATTTAATGAGCCCAAATATCAACAGAAAAAGACTAAGTGTCAAAGATGAAGGAATTTTCGAGTACTTGAAGTCAGAATTCCATAAAGAAGATTTCGAGAAATCGAAGAGCAAGATTTCGAGTGCATGAAGTCAAAATTCCAGAAAGAAGATTTCAAGAAATCGAAAAGCAAGATTTCGAGTCTGCAGAAAGCACAAACTCGAAAACAAGGTGCATAAAGACTTAGAAGATTTCTGAATCTGAAAGTGACTTTTCGAGGAAACAGAAGACAGAAGAAAACAGTTACTGGAAGTTACAAAAATTTGCTGATCAAGGACAGATGGCAACATCCCAATGGAAGTATTTTGAAAAGTGCAAAGAAGAAAGAGCAGTTTTCTGGTTAGCAGAAAACGTGGCAAGCATGCAGGCTGCCAACACATAAGGCTAGATGATGTGTCAATTGTACATTAGTTAGCCGTTAGAATTAGAAATCTATAAATAGGTGAACTTTCTATGTAATAAGGGTTGACAAATCACTTATACTCAAACTCTCTGAAACACCTTACACGTCCAAATTTATAGCGACAAACAGGTTACAAGGAGAAGGAAGTATGTGATGAACCCATCCAATTTCTTGCAATGCTATTGTTCTTACAATTAATTTACTTTCTGCAATCTATTTTCTGTGATTTTCTTTTCTTTATTTTACATTCCGTAATTTTTATTTGCATTCCTTTTTCTTAAACTTTCAGTGATTTTTGTGAAAGTTGATTTATGAAAATATAGTCTGGAAAACTTGATAAAATTCTGAATCAAGTAGTTCTAACTCTTTCTGAAAGATAAGTTTTGATTAAATTCTGAATCAAAACCTTTGAAACTTGTTATTTTTAGATCTCTGAAACATAACAATTGACTTGGTGAAATTCTGTACCAATCAACCATTTTTTCCAGAAAATTTGAATTTTTGAAAGTCTTTTATAAATCAGAGACACCATAAATATACTTTTTAAAAGAGTCCCGTAAGAGGATCTGATTCTAATACCCAGATTGTTCTAAGAATCAAAGTGACTAAAAATTAATTTTCGATATTAAATTTTTTCACCACAAACAAGTGTATAAAAAGAAAATGCTTAAGCTTTTAAACTACACAAGTTTAAAGCCTAAACTGGGTAAGATGTACAAATTACTGACTATAACTCAGGATAAGAAATTATTGTACAAATGAAGCAAATAAGTATTTTTCAGAGAATTTTAGCAGCGCTTCAGCAGGTTGGTTCGTTCTCTCTTCTTCTTCTGCATGAGACTTTATATATATAGGAGAAGAGAAATGAGACCGATAGACTTCTCTGAATCTCGTTAAGAGATAGCTTTCTTCCCGTTGTGACACAGAGCCTTGGTAGCTTGCAGTAGCAGGTGCAGCAGGTAGTAGGTGTCAGCAGCGCAGACTCTACTTTTTCTAAGCATAGTGTACTTTCACAGCAGACATTGCCTTTTTGGGGAATAAAGATTTGAAATATTCCAAAAAGCAACTGTGCTGACTTTCCGGAAGGAGAAGAAGCATAGACAACTGAGAAAGGCTACGGTTGACTTGAGTCTTCAATAGGAATTAGCAAAGAAGCCCTTTTCCAAAAAGATATAAGTCTCAGTACGGCGTCTCTCAACTTCAGAAGGTTCTCTGGCTTCAGTAGGTTTTGATCACTCAGCAGGTTCCTCTTCTTCAGAAGGTTGCACCACATCAGAGGGTTGCATGATTTCAGAGGGTTGCTGTATCAGACATTTTCTGAAACACAGAAACTACCTTCAACATAAAACTATTCCTTCTTTTATGGAGATTTAACCAAATTTGTTACTCATTAAAACTCAAGGTTATGGGACTTAAACATTATTAATTATTTAATAATATTTTGAGATTCAACATCTTCAACACCAAGTATTCTTTTACAGTCAAGCCTCTTCAGGCTCTAAACCAAGTATTGTTTTTCCACAAGCCTCTCCGGGCTCAACAACAAGTATTCTTTGTTTCTCCAAGCCTCTCTAGGATATCAGACACATAAGAGTGTTTACAAATGAAATTTGTTTTAGTTACAGAACCAAACTAGTTCCTAACTCAAACTGAAAATGAACTTGTACAAAGTAATTGAGTAAAACTCATGATGTATGAAATTTGAGTACAATATATCAGAGAATAAGCAGCACAGAATTTTGCAACATTTTGGCTAGATATTATATCTTCTTTCTGAAAACACATAAACTTCAGATTGTGTTAGTTTGTATTACTCCCCCTTTTGTCATCAATCAAAAGGGTTGCTCTGAGCTTACTGAAGTATTAAATGCGTAGCAGAGTAATAAATGAGGGGTGAATAAGCAGCAATAAATTCGGTACGCTTAGAATTTTTTATTCAGGTGAAAACATAATAATTATATCAATCAAACAGAGTAGTTTCAGATATTTACGTAGCAAAATAAATACGCACAGAACACGTAGTCACATCAGCAAGTATGAGAGAATTAAACGCATATGTGAGGCAAACAACTCATTCATTCAAATTGTTCAGAAAGTTGAAAAATTAAAATAACATAGTGAACACGTAGACTTTCTGAAAGGCACTACAGACTACTGCTCCTTTTATGCTTAGGCCTAGATACTTGAGTTGGAGTAGTTTGCAGTTGTTTCATCAGATTCTTAAGTCTCTTGTTCTTGTTTCTCAACCATCTGATCTTCCTTTCCCTTATTTCAAGAGCTTCAGTAAGATCAACTTCCCTAAAGATAATGGATACATGTCGTTTGGTAAACACAATCTCCCCAAAGCCATTGCGTAAGCCATAGTCAGCAGGCTTTACCACAAGACAAGTATAAATGGAAGGGGTCCATTTCTGTAGAGTCCAATCATCATGTAGCTCATGCTTGGATCCAGGAAAGGTACCAGGGAACCAAGTTCTGAATTCTTAAATTGAAAGGGTGCTCTTGGTCATTGAATCAGCAAAATCAAACTTTGTCCCAGAGCAAGAACCTTTTTTTCCCTTTCATGCCAATAAGAATTCCAAAGCCAATCTCTGTAAGAATTATAAAGTCCACCATAAGCTTCAACATCTTCAGGAACTCTCTCCCACTGTTCTCTAGACATAGTTTCTTGGTCATCCAAGTAAGCAGAGTAAAACTTGGGCTCCTTCTTCTTGTCATTGACCCCTTTAGAAAATGGCAGCTTGGGAATAATTCTGTCAGGTTGCCAGAAGATAGTGGTGGAAGGCTTCAAAGTGAGTGGCTTAGGAGGCTTGAAGCTCTTATGCCCAGCAGTAGATGCAATGTATCTAGCATACAACTCAATTTCCAAGTTGAGGTGCCTGATGAATATCCATTCTTCAGCAGGTATCCTAACATGGTCTGAGGAGTCTATATCAATTTTCTTCCAATAGTGCTTGGGCGGTTGAACTCCTTGCCTTATCCTTTCCAACTGATCTGATAAATATCACCACTAATATCTTTCTGAGCAGCAAACCTTTTTGCCTTAGCAGCATCCAGAGAATCAACATGCAGACCGGGATACTTGAGAAGAGGAGGAGGATGTTCTCTGAAGTACAACTTATATTTTATTTTTATATAGGTTCATTCTATCTTGTTGATTCTGGGTACCCATGTACGGGAGGCTTTCTTCCCCCATACAGAGGTGAAAGATATCATGCACAGTAATATAGGGGTCAAGGTAGACAACCCAGGAGTTATGAAGAGTTTGTAACACACACAGGGAAACACTAGAAAGAGGGTTGAATAGTGTTTCTATATATAACTTGACGTATTATGGAAACCTTTTCACAAAGAGAGCTTTTCAGATAAAATTCCAGACACTGGAGTGTTTATCTGAAATTTTTTGTCTTTTTCTAAAACGTTTTCAGATAAAGTACAATCTGAAGATTCACTTTCAGTTCAGACAATGCTTTGTCTGAAGTTCGTCTTCTTCCTGAAAGGTTTCAGACAGTATGAAAACTTATTTTCTTGAAGATGTTTAAACGTTCAGTTTATATAAATACAAGTTCAATCCCCTTAAAGTTAGTACATAAAATGAATTGAAAGAGATAAGGGATAGAGATACTTAGACAAGGAATTTATCCTGGTTCACCCACTCAACCGTGAGCTACGTCCAGTTTTAGTGCAAACACGCTACTGGATTTTCACTAATCCCGCAAGATTACAAGTATTCTTTTCTGTCAAGCCTCTTCAGGCTCTACACCAAGTATTCTTTAACAAGCAAGCCTCTCCAGGCTCAATCCCAAATGTTTACAAGGAATAAGTTTAAGCTAAGCAACTATGAACAAGTTCAGAGCTTAAACTCATAATTGTACAAGATAACTAAGTAGAACTCAGGATATGAAGATATGAGTACAATTACAATGAATACAGAGTAAGTTTTTCTACCAGCCAGCTCGCTCTCGTATTGGTCTTGAACGAAGCTATTTATAAGCACAGGAATGAGACACACTCAATGCAACCGTTAGAGATGCAAATAATCCCGTTGTGAAATGATCTTTGATAGCTTCTGGAACAGTACAAGGATGCAGAACAACGCAGGCCTGTTCTGACTTCTGCAAATGCTGCGACGCTTAGAACTTTCCTCTTAAGTGATAGAAATTTGAATATCCAGAAAAGTTCCCGTTCTGTTTGCCTTAAATAGGTTAGACCATAGTCTTGTTTCAGAAGGCGTTGACAGAGAAATATCTTCATCAAATCTCTTTCAGAGGCTTCTCCTCTTGATCTCAGATAAACAGTTACAGACAATGTCTTCAGATGGTCTCTTGACTTCAGATGATATTTCACTTCAGACAAAACATCTTCTTCAAATGGATGTTACGCTTCAGATGATAGACCATTTCAGAATGTTCTTCTTAGCTTCAGATGAACAACCACTTCAGATAATCCTACTTCTTCAGACAGTAGGACACTTCAACCTTCTGAAGACTTTAATCTTCAGACAGCTTGAATCTTTATAAGGCTTCACTTCTTTAGAAAAATGACCATTTCAGATGGTCCAACTTCTTCAGACAGTTGCCACGTCAGAAAGTCTTCATGATGTAAAGAAATCAGCTTGCTGAATTCAAGGTATACATTAATAGCATAGGCAGTTATTCTTGTAACTTAGTCAAATTTGTTGTTCATTAAAACTTGGAAAACAAATTTCCTATTTTGAAGTTGATGACACCATATAAACCTGCTAGGCAGCGTCTCATAGTAATAGCATGTTGTGCTATTCATAATTTCATACGTAAGTAGAATTTGCATGATGATTTGTTTAGTATATGGGAAGAAATGAATCCTGTGGAACTTGAGAGTTTCAATGAAGGACCTAGCACAGTGGGAACAAGCTCTAATACAGACAACTTATCACGGTTATCTGATGAAGGTGCAGCTGAGATGGAAATTCGTAGGGATCATATTGCCAATAGGATGTGGGCAAACCGTAACAACTAGTTGAATCAATTTCATTATGTTACTTTAAATACTGAAGTTATGTTATAAAATTTATGATTATGATATGGTTCATTTTAATCTTACTCATACATTTTAAAATCATTGTATTTTTATTCTTACTCATACTTTTTTTTCCTGTAAGTACTAAAAATGATATAAGTTCTTTAATAAATTTAAAAAATACATTTAATGTAAAAAAATATAGACACTAAAAATACGTTTAACGTAAAAAATATATAAGAACTTCAATGAAATAAAAAATACATTAAAAAGTTCTTCAATCAATATTTTTAAATATTAAAATCACTTTAAAGTAAAAATATATAAGTTCTTCATTAAATTAAAAAAATACATAAAAAATTTTTCAATTAATATTTTTAGATACTAAAAATAGTTTTTTAAAAAATACAGTTTCAAACGAGTTTTCTACTTTTTAGTTTTCAAAAACAATTTTCAAAACCAACTTTACCAAACAAGTTTTTTTGTTTTCTCATTTTAAAAATAGTTTTTAAAACAGAATTACCAAACGAATTTTTTTTTAGTTTTCTTCTCAAAAACAGTTTTCAAAACGCATTTACAAAACTATTTTTAAAAACTAAAAAACAAAAGCCTTTCAAACAAGCATGAGTGTTCGACAAAAAGAAGAGAAAAGAGTAGAGTAGACTGATTAGTACAGGTGTGCATTGTGTACTTTTTTTATCATGGAAAACGTTTCATGTACACGATAAGTGTGGTAAACTATGTATTTACACACATACTACTTGTGGTTTTGTTTTATAGCTTTTCTTTTTATTTTGTTTTTTTATAATTTTTTATTTATTTTTTATTTATATTTATTTTTATTTATTTATCTTATTAAATAAAAATATAGATTAAGAAATACAATAAATGGTCACATGAAATTTGTGTTAATAATTCTTGTCAACAGGAGGTTAATTGTGTGTCCAGAAACAGTGAACCTATTTTTAAATGAGGTTAATGGTGTATCCCTTGGCAATTAACAGAATAAGATATTTGGTTGATTGAATTTGCGAGGTTAATTGCATATCCATTAACGGTTAACGAAATAGTAAATTTGGTAATTGCATCAAAATAGAACAACTATAACATGGAATTTATGTTAACCCTTCGTGAAATGTAATATTATAAACATGGGGTTAATTGTGTGTCCATTAAGGGTTAATGAAATAATAAATTTGGTTATTTGCATTAGAATGAAACAATGATTATTAACACGAGGTTAATTGTGTGTCCAAAAACGGTGAATGAAATAGTATATTTGATTATTAATATCAAAATAAAATAATGATGATAAAAAATTTATGTCAATTTTTCAAAAAATACACATTTATTGTATTTCTTAATCTATATTTTTATTTAATGAGACAAATAAATAAAATTGAATATAATAATAAAATAAAATAATAAATAAAAACTATTAAAATAATAAAAAAACAAAATAAAAAAGAAACAAAAAATCAAAATCGCAAACAAGTAGTACACTAATTGTACCACTGTTTGTGGTAAGTTTATCTACGTCCTTCTTTTCCTTGAAATTTCTTCATCTGAAAAAAGGGGAGGGCTTCTATCCAAAGCAAAAATTGGTTTTTTCGATCTCTATGCGTGTCTCTGAAAGGAATTCTTAGTTTCTTACTCACTTCATAGAGAACATGGTGCCTATGCTCATCCAAATTCTGAGATGGCTGATGCAGCCATTAGTATGGAGATTTGTTGGCTTTGGTTCAGCTGTTGTTGGGCTACTTTGTTACGCTCTAAGCTACTTCCTTCAACCATCTAAGAAAAAATTAGAGAATGAATATATGATATTTGTAAAGGTTGGAGAGTTGTAAAAGACGTGGAAACTAACTAGGGTCTGTCCCGCACGAGATTGACTCTTTGTTATAACTTTCTCAAAACTCATCACTTTCCTCGGGGCAACAGCAGTTACACATCCAGATTGGTTCACAACACCGATTCTAACATTGTTAGGATTGTGAGGAGGAGTCACAATTACAACATCATGATTGTTACCACCATGCCGCTGATTTAGATTAACTAAGGTAGGGGTGACAGTTTTATTCAACTCCTCATCCTTCATCTCAATTCTGAATCTAATACCACCCTCATATTTAAGGTAAAGAGACAGTGTCTTATGGATAAGATAAAAGCACTTCAAATGTTCAACAAATTCCCACAATACCACACTTTTCAAACCAAATTTTAGGCTAATACTAAATTGATGATCAAAATCATCACAAAGTTCTACTTTTGTACCTAACACATCTTTCCTTGCATGATAAAAGTCAAAAGGAAATGGAACATGGACCTAAAAGGAAAAGTGGTGGACACAGAATAATCAAGGAGACATTTAGTAAAGACTAAAAAACACTGTATCAACTTAGAATAAACTAAAAAAAATTCATAACAATATTAAAACAAACTTTACCATTGTTGGTTCAATCACAATTCTAATAGTTTCCATCTTCAACCAGATGTTAATGCAGTTTTATCCAATTCTGAAAATACTAAATCTCATCAAATGATGACAAAACAAACTTGACAATTTATAATGATCAAAGTAACTTAAATACAAAAAGAGGACAAACCAACACAGGGAAAGGACAAAATAATAGCAACACTGGAAAACAAAACACTGGACACACTAAGTATAAGTAAAGGGAAAAAAATAACTAAAAAGTTAATCCAGCAAGTTGAACCTCAAAAAACTATGCAAACTCAGCAACTACAGAACCATATAAATCAACTTCATAAAAATTTAATTAAATCATAACAAATGAAGTAGAGGCAGTTTTTTAGACGATGTAAAAAAATTGGAAGCTTTCTTCCAACAACTGCTCAATACTACTAAAGGTCTATGCAAAGCATAAGATGCTAACAAAGGGTGAGGATCTTATTAAGCGAATGGTGGATAGTGGGTGTCTAATAGGCCCATTGACCTGTGATGTAGTAGTGAAACTTTATGTCCAAGCAGGAGAAGTGGAGAAGGCAGACTATGTTCTACACAAGGCAACCCAGTTGTGCCTGTTAAAGCTAATATTTTCTATCTACATTACTATTTTTGAGCATTATGTTAATAGGGGTGACATCCATAATTTAGAAAAGATTTTCTATATAATGAAACAAGCTGGTTATACATCTCAACCAAATTCGTACCAAGTTCTAATACAGACCTATATAAATGCCAAGCTTCTAGCAACAATTTATTAAAATCTGCCATAACACAAATATTACAAGCAAACACCAAACTAAACAAATGACAAACTCAGTATATATCCAACAGGTTTTTCATATGAAAAAAAGGCAACACCAACAACACATACCAACCAACAAAGCAAAAATGGAATGATCAAGTAAAACATTTGCCAAAATTAAATACCACCATCAATGAAAACAATAGAATCTGTGTACATTACTGATCATAATCACACACACATATATGAAAAAATGGATTAAACACAGTGATTCTTACAGAAAACTGTTAGGTATATGCACTAGAGACTTATATGTTTTTTGAAACATCCATCACATGTATCATATTATTTTATAAAGGCAATTCATTCTTTTAAGAATACAATTAATGTCCTTAGAATAGTAAGCTCAAACTTCATAAGAAATCAAGTAGATGACTTGATCGTGAGATCTTATGAAGAACTATTCTTAAAATAGTCCCTGGTCAAGTATCATCTTAGGACAAAGATGCATTTAGACTAGTATGTGAGCTCGTCGATGATCACATCTCACGGATCATGGATATGAAGATATCATGTGTTCACATAAGTACATATTAAGAGTAATAGTGTACTGGACAGACCCACCATAAGAACGTTGGATGGATTGTTACATAAGTGTCATGAACGTTTCTTATATTGATAAATATTATATGAAGTCCTTCGACCTGAAATCACTATGATTCCTACATAAGGAATTATATGTTTTAATTATCATCAAACGTTGCCTGTAACAGGGTAATCATAAAGTTGGTTTTTGGACATATAATGAATTATGTGGTGGGATGTGAGTGACCTAGATGGGATTTGTCACTCCTATGTAACAGGAGTTATATCTGTAGGCCTCTTGATAAAGTGAGACTGCAAAATGCATGGCCATGCTCAGGAGGATAAACATGAGATGTTTATTTTCTGTACAGTCTACTTGGGGATCAAGAAAACATAAATTGAACTATACAAGGTTGATACATTCCATGCCCTTGTGTTCAATTAGATATTTGGACAAAGGGATGGATCATATAAATTATTATCATAAAATATGATTCATCTAAGTTGTTGATAATCTCAATATTTGGGTAGTAGTGATGTATTGCTAGATACCGCTCACTATTTATGATATTAAATATAAAAGGATTTTATTTTAATATCATAACCAAATATTAAAAGCCTATTGGGTCACACGCATACAACAAACCACTAGGAAAGGATAATAATTCTAATTTGATTAGAATTATAACCTAATGAGCCAGACCCATATGTGTTAGGGATAAGTGAGTGAAGGGTAAAACCCTAGCCACCACTCTATAAATATAGCATAAGATGCATTACCCCACACACATGAAAATATGAGCAGTCGCTCTTATTCTCTAAACGCTACTAGCAGAGTTGAGGAGGGTTTCCTAGTACGGCTGTTGGCGTGGACACCACTAGAGACGTGGCTGCTATTGCCTCGTTCGCAATCCTTAAAAGGTACGACCTTTTTGTTTTATAGCTTTTATGCCTTAATTCGTGTTTTTGCATTAACGATCATAACAAGGGAGGGAATCCATTTATTCCGTTGCACCCTGACCACATGCTTGATTCCCTTCAAAAACAGTAGTCTACAAATGGACACATAGCAAAACGAACTCAAAATCATGCAATAAATGGAGTGGAAAATACAAGCATAATAATGTTAATACACCTAACAGAGAGAGCACAAATGCAATGAGAAGCAAAATCAAAGGAAGAGAACAGAGAACGGGGCATAAAAAAAGTTCAGCTCTTTAGGGTTCATGAACTTCAAAATTTTTCAACCCGATAAATCACTTGATAACGTATAAAAGCAATTACAGAGAATGCACAAATGCGAAGCAAATTCAAAGGAAAAAGAAGAGAGAACTGGGCATACCAGTTTCGCAAACAAAAGTCCGGTCGGAGGACGGAGTACGGAGAGAACGAAGAAGAAGCTTTCCTTTCTCAAAATGAAGTTTTTTGTGTCACTGTCCAAGTCTAACAGAGTGTAAGAGAGATTAGCAACCAAGTTATGGAAGTTGAAGAGTTTTGCAATTTTCCAAAGAAATTTTGAAACGGTCGACCACAAGATTTCGAAAATTAAAAAAAAAAGCAACATAGGAAAAATATGTAATAAATAAAAGTTTATAGGAGGAAAACAAAGAAACACAAAAAGAAAGTGGTACTGACACATGGCATCATATTATAAGTGAATGGCTATAATGCATCAGTGCCCCAGTTTTGTTAAATGCATCGGAGCATTCACCAATAAATATATCTAATTCTAATAGAGTAAACTAGCAAATTAGTCCCTGACTTTTTTAGGGTCATGCAGTTTAGTCCCTAAGAAATAGAAAACCCACCAATATAGTCCCTGACTTCTTGTTTTTTCTTTCACTATAGTCCAACTGTGTGTTTCCCGTTAAATTTTTTACGACGTGTCACGTTTAGTGACACTCTGTCTCACTGTTTGTCACTATAGTGTCCACTATATCACAAAAATGATGTGGTTTTGTCAAATTTATAGCTTGAAAGGCTTCAACTCCAACCGTTGTGTACTTCCCTATTTTTCCTTTTTCTCTCTTCTCCCCCTTTATTATTGGAACGTCTCAACTCCAATGACATTATTTTTGTGCCCTGATGGCAAATAATGTGATACAGTGTCACGAAACGTGACATATCATAAAAAAATTACCGGGAAACACACAATTGGACTATAGTGAAAGAAAAAAATAATAAGTCAGGGACTATATTGGGGTTTATTATTTCTTAGGGACTAAACTGCATGATCCTAAAAAAGTCATGGACCAATTTGCTAGTTTACTCAATTCTAATACTATATATATAAATTATGTCTAAATCTTTATGTGATGAAAATTTTATCATAATACTTAATAATATAACTAAATTTAATTTAAAATCAATTTTTTATAATAAAATTATACATGTTTTAAAATAATTAAATTTTTTTAAGTTTTTAATAATTTATTTAAATTTTTATTAAGTACACTAGTAAGATATAATTATATTTTTCTTTAATTGTGTATAAAATTTTGTACAATATTTTTTAAATTATAATACAATAATATACTTATTAATTTTTTATTATGTAAATATTTATAGTTATCCAATATAAATTATATTTTAAAAAATAAAAAATAATATACACAACATAAATTTTCTGTACATCGTATTTGTACCAATATAGTAGAACAATAAATTTTCATGTATGCATGAAAAGGCTAGAAAAACAAACTAACATAAGCTTTTCTTTTTTCTTTTTTTTTTTTATAAAACAACATAACTAGATCTAATTAATTAATGAAACCTTTACATTCATAAATTTAGACTAAATTTTAAAGGAAAAATCTTGGAACCTCCACAAAGATACGGACAAACAATACTACATCATTTTTATTAAATTATCTCGTAAGAGATTCTTTGACAAAAAGGAAAGATACAGAGAGTATGTGTATTATGTGGGAATAGAAAGAAAATATATCCACTTAAAACAAATTTCAAAAAAGTTGAATGTAGGGTAATTTAGGCAATATAATTACTTTTTATATGAAATTAAGAAAATTGAATGAGTTTAACTAACTTTCTTAATAAGTGTGAATATGGTTATTATTACTTATAAATGAGTTTGGAGGAAGGGAGTAAAAAATATGTTATATGTGTTGTTATATAATTTTGTTATATAAATTATTTATCTCTAATTATATTGGGTCTGCTCAACCCCGGTAACCATTATCTTTAGCTGAAGTGTGAACATGAGAACAGAATTGATACATATTTCATTATCACATATTTCACCAGGTAATAGGATTGTAGCCTTTTGGTGCCTTTCCTCGAAATTTCAATTGAAAATGAGGAGAGCTTCTCATTCAAAGTAAAAAAATGGTTCCTCTTTCTGCAAAAGCAATTTTTATTTATTTCAGAGAACACGATGCCCATGCTCACCCAGATTTTCAGATGGCTGATGCAATCAGAGGTATGGAGATTTATAGGCTTTGGTTCAGCTGTTGTTGGGCTATTTTGTTACGCTCTCAGCTCTTCCTTCAACCATTTATTTGGAAACTGGAATTTGTTTAAGATATTCCTTTATAGCGTTTTCAGTTTCATCATTTGCCTCATGGTTTTGTTCGCAAAGATATGGCAACACTCTAGAAGTCTCCGGTTCAAAGCTAATTGGGCATTTATGGTTTTGACGATCACATCGGTCTATTCCTTTTTCTCCGATAAAGTGATGAATGGGAAACCAGATGCATATAGCCTAATTTTTTGTGCTGCCTTTGCTATTATGTCACTTAGCCTGTCGAGGCAAACTGAATGTGGATTCGAAGTGGATTTTCTCTATTTTTTTCTCGGATGTTTAATCGTACAGCTCATGAAGATTAGATTTGAGTTGGTTATTGTGGGTGCAGGTTTCAGTTATTCCCTCATTATTCTTCGTTCTTACTTTTCTTTGATAGATGTCGCACTGCAAAATGAGTATGTTGGACTCCAAGATGAACATTCTGTAGTCGTTGAAATCCATTCACCACAACTGCCAATTATTGCTAGTATGATGCAACAGCTCACATCTTGTGTGAAGGCGCTTCAACTGGAAAATTCGAATCTCATCGACATGTTTTTGGAGCAGGCGAAGGAATACTTTGAAGGTAACTCTGAACTAGCAGTAACCGACCATAACTTCATCATCGATGCGCTGCCGTCGGGAAGGATCAACGATCTTCACGAAACCGCCAAGTTGATGGTGGGCGCTGGGTTTGAGAAGGAGTTCTCCGAGGTGTATAGCAGCTGACGGAGAGGATGGTTGGAGGAGTGCCTAATAAATAAGTTATTGGGGTTGAAAGAAATCAACATCAAGAAGGAACAGGATAAGGAACCATTTTCCAATGAAATAATGATTGGAAGATGGATTACAGCTTCCAAGGTCACTCTCAAGATACTATTTCCTGGTGAGCGACGACTCTGCGATCATGTCTGTTTGGGATTCTCCTCTGCCGCAGATCGTTGTTTCACAGAGGTTTGCAAGGGAGCCACGATTCACCTGCTGAATTTTGCTGATACTGTTGCCGGTGGGAGCCCTTCAGTGAGCCGTTTGTTCCCAATGGTCGACGTGTTTCAGACACTGCATGATCTAATTCCCCAATTCCAATCATTGTTTCCCGATTCGTTGGTGAATGAAGCAATCGCAGTTTATAACAGATTGGGAGAAGCAAGCAGAGACGTTTTCATCGAATTAGACAATCTGGTTTTCCGTATCCCAGAGGCTAAGCTAATTGCCCCAGCCGATGGCGGTTATCATCCAATGATGGATAACATCATCAATCACCTCATCTCTGCTTGCAGGTCACGGCAGATCCTGGAGCAAATTTTACAAGATTACCCCAAGGATGCCAATGAAGTTGGAACATCTTCTATATTCACAGCGAAGATGAAGAACATAATGGAACTGTTAGAGAGAGAATTGGAAGCGAAGTCCAAAATCTACAGTGTTCCTGCTTTGCGCTATATTTTTATAATGAATAATCGGAAGCGCATAGAAATGATGGATGAAATACCCCAATTGAGAACCATTACTGGCAATGACTGGTTCGTAAAAACAGGGCAAAAGTCCAATACAATTTTGAACTCTATCAAAGAAGCTCATGTAACAAGTTGCTTAAGTTTTTGAAGCTAGATAGCAATGAGTCAGTGGCACCCAACGTTGCAGTAGAGTCAATGAAAGACAAACTCAATTTGTTCAACCTGCACTTTGAAGAGATATGCAGAGTTCAGTCTACATGGTTTATCTTTAATAAGCAGCTAAGGGAAGAAATAATAACATCTGTAGAAAACATATTGTTGCCTGCATATGGAAATTTCATTGGGAGGTTGCACGATGTTCTTGGTACTCACGCTTATGAGTGTATTGGGTATGGAATGTTTGATATTCAAGATCGACTCAACCATTTATTTCTTGTGATGACAACTGATAATGAATTTCAGAGCTGGGAGGTGATAGTGGAAAGCTTGCAACTGTATGAGATGCTTGGAACTGAGTCAAGCCTTGATCAACCATGATTTGGTCAACCCTCTCATGGTCAACCTTTGACCAATTGACTCAAGTCAACGAGAAGACTTCATTTAATTAGGGGCTAATTAGGATTTATTTTGTAATAGGATTTGTTTGTAATTTTCCTAATTTTTCTCTCATTTTAGGCGCTACTTTAGTAGGTTTATTGGTTAAGAGTTAACTTAACCAATTAAGTAGGAGGTCATGGGTTCAAGACCCATTAGGAATATAATGGAGTCTTACTTTTAATTTTTTTTCTCTTTTCGCTGCCCCCCTTTTCTTATAAATAGGAGGGATTTGTCCTTCATTTGTAACTTTGATTTTAAGTAAAGGAACTATGCCAAAATTCCTCCTCAACCTTGTGACTAGAGAAGGCTTGGTGGTTCTTGCTCAAACCAACCAGAGACTTATCTGATTCTCCTAAATCAGTGGCGTGTAGCACCGAACTTATCTGTTGTGGGAGTTGCCTACTGTAGTGGCGTTCATCTCCATTCCTTTTCTTACCAATTTTCTCTTTTAATTTCTTCATTTCCTTTCAATTTGGCCGCTGCACTTGCAGCCCCAATTGGTCCAAAATTTCTCTTTAGCCTTGTGTATCAAGCATTCCAAGAGAAATCAAATTTCTCTTTAGTTTCGGTACATGCCTCACCCCTTGCAAGATCCTTATGGCTCCATCAACAAGTTTCAATTTAATGGCACCAATCCCAATCACCTTACAGGCCTTGTTATTGCCCAAAAAAAACCCTTCCTTCATGGTTGTCATCATAGGAAATGAACCAGTCCTTGTTAGGACACATATGGAATGTGCATCCTAAATCAAGAACCTGTAGAAACCACAGGAAACACTAGAATGGAGGGTTGAATAGTGTTTTATAAAACTTAAACAATTTTTGGAAAACCTTTCACAAGCAGCACCTTTTTACAAAGAGATTTTTATAACTTGCTAAAACTGGGATTTTTGTACTTGCTGAAGTTGCTTCAGCAGGTTCAATAAAACAGTTCAGAAAAAGAGTTGTTCAGCTTAGTGTTATAAAACAGCAATCTCAGAACCTTCCACGTTAGTATAAACTGAATTTAAATGGAGTTTAGGGATGAGAGAACTTAGCCAAAGATTTATACTGGTTCACCCACCACCACTGTGAGCTACATCCATTCCTAAAGCCAACCAACTAAGGATTTTCCACTAATCTCAGAGATTACAAGTATTCTTTTCTATCAAGCCTCTTCAAGCTCTACAACAACAAGTATTGTTTTCTATCAAGCCTCTCCAGGCTCTACACCAAGTATTATTTAAACAACAAGCCTCTCCAAGCTTAACAGCAGGTATTCTTTCTTCCACCAAGCCTCTTCAGGCTCTCAGACACTTGTTAGTGTATACAAAGTGATTTGTTTAAGTTACTGAACTTAAGCCAGAGTTCCTAACTTAAACAGAAATGAGATTGTACAAAATAACTGAGTACTACTCAGGATGTGAAATTTTTATGTACAATAAACAGAGAGTGTTTGCAGCTTGAATCTTAACAGAGTAATGGATTGTTTTGTTCTCTCCCACTTTTTGTAGTAGTCTTCACGAAGCTATTTATAAGGATGAGGTATAAGTCCGTTGAAGATTGCTGAGTTCACCGTTAAGAGATAACATTAAATGCTATAGAATCCTTTGTGAGACAATCTTATGATAGCTTCTTACTTTGTACAGAGAAGGTGAGCAGTGATGACTCAGTTCTGATATATTGCAAGTACTGTGAACCAAAGATTTCCTTTTCTGGTACGATGATTCAAATTTATGTAAAAGGACCCTTTACTTCTTTCCTTAAGAAGACATGTTACAGAAAACGTTGAGAAAGCTTTTAGGTTTTGAGTAGAAAACCTCAGAGGGCTTCACTCTATTTGATTTCTGACTTCAGATAGTATGCCACTTTGGATGCCTTCAACTGGTCTTCACATTTCAGATAGCTCTTCTCTTCAAAGAGTTTATTACTTCAGCAGGTCGTGACTCTTCAGAGGGTTCCTATCCTTCAGAAGGTTGCACCACTTCAGAGGGTTGTGTAACTTCAGAGAGTTGCTTTTTCAGAGGGTTGCTGAGACACAGAAAATACCTTTTAAGAGAATTTGCACTATCTTTCAGAATACTTTAACCAAATTTGTTATTCATTAAAACTTAGGATAATGAGACTTAAAACATTATTAATTACTTAATAATATTTTTTAGACTCAACATTCTCCCCCTCTTTAATAATGACAAATTTGCTTAAACTCACAAATATCTGAAGGGAAATTGAATAGAATTAGGTTTAGAAAGATCTCCCCCTTAGTCAAATACTTAGATAAGTTGCTTGCTCCCCCTGAACACAAGCTTGCTTCTCTGAAAACACTTAAACTTCATATTTTGTTAGTTTATATTACTCCCCCTTTTGTTATCAATCAAAAGGGTATAAAGAGCTTTCTGAAGTAATAAATGCATACCAGAGTAATAAATCCAGGGTATAAAAGTTGTTGTTAGAGCATAAAACAAGGTAGAAGAAAATGCAGCAAGAGCAATAAAATTCAGCAGACACGCATATTTCAGCAAGTTCATATATCAGAGAGTTCAAGCATTTTAGAGAGTCACATTTCAGAAAATGCATGAATGTTCAGATTATCTCTTATGAACTTAAACCTATCTTCAGCAAGGGGTTTTGTGAATATATCAGCCCATTGATGCTCTGTATCAATGAACTTAATATCAAAAACACCTTTCTGAACATAATCTCTAATGAAATTATGCTTGATCTCTATATGCTTTGCCCTAGAATGCTGGATGGGATTTTTATAAAGATTTATTGCACTTGTATTATCACATAATACAGGAATAGAGTCAACAACAATATTAAAATCCTCAAGCTGATACTTTATCCATAGTAGCCGTGAGCAACAACAAGCAACAACAATATACTCAGCTTCAGCAGTTGAGAGAGCTATGGTGTTTTGCCTTTTGCTAGCCCAGCTTATCATATTTTCTCCAATGAAGTGGCATCCTCCACTTGGTGATTTTCTCTCAATTCTATCACCAGCAAAGTCAGCATCACAATATCCTAATAACCTGCAGTCCTTACTCTTCTTATAGCATAAACCAAGATTAGTAGTACCATTGAGATATCTGAAAATTCTTTTTACAACCTTGTAATGAGTTATTCTGGGATCAGATTGAAATCTTGCACACAGACAAACACTGAACATGATGTCAGGTCTGCTAGCTATAAGATACAATAGAGATCCAATCAGTCCTCTATACATTGTTGGGTCAACACATTCTTCTCCTTCATCTTTACTTAAGATGGCAGAGGGATGCATGAGAGTTCACATAGGTTTACAATCATGCATGCTGAACTTCTTAAGCATTTCTTTTGTATATTTCTCCTGATGGATCTATATACAATCAGAATCTTTCTTAACCTGAAGTCCTAAGAAAAACTTGAGTTCACCCATTAAACTCATTTCAAACTCATATTGCGTTAACCTTGAAAACTCTGTGTATAATGAGGAATTTGTTGATCCAAAAATAATGTCATCAACATATATCTGAACAAGAATTAGATCTTTGTTAGACATTTTTTCTAAAAATGGTTGTATCAACCTTTCCTCTTTCAAAACCATTTTTGAGAAGAAAATTGCTCAATCTGTCATACCAAGCTCTGGGAGCTTGTTTAAGACCATATAGAGCCTTTTTCAACTTAAAAACATGATCAGGAAAAATTGAATTTTCAAAACTAGGGGGTTGTCTAACAAACACCTCTTCCTCAATGAACCCATTTAGGAAGAAACTCTTTACATCCATCTGATATAGTTTGATGCCATTATTGGCTGCATAAGAAAGCAAAATCCTAATGGCTTCAAGCCTTGCTACAGGTGCAAAGGTTTCTGTGAAATCAATACCTTCTTGCTGGTTGTAGCCTTGAGCAACCAATCTGGCTTTGTTTTTTATCACTTTTCCATCTTCAGAGAACTTGTTTCTGAACACCCATTTGGTTCTAATAATTGTTTTCCCATGGGGTTTAGGAACAAGAGTCCAGACATCACTCCTGGCAAATTGATTCAACTCTTCCTGCATGGCTAGGATCCACCCTTCATCACATAGAGCTTCATCAATATTCTTTGGCTCAATTTCAGATAGAAGGGTGTTTGTGGTGATAAAAGTCAATCTCGAAAAATTTACTTTTACTCACTTTGATTCTAAGAACAATCTGGGGATTAGAATCGGATCCTCTTACGGGACTCTTTTAAAAAGTAAGTTTACAGTATTCTAATTTGCAGAATTTGTAAAAGATTTTATTTCTCAAGAGTTTGAAACAAACTGATTCAGAATTCCATCAATTAAACTCTTATTTGAACTAAAGAATTTGTTTCTTGAAAGTTTAGAACAAATTGATTCAGAATTTCATCAAATAAAGTTTTAAATTGAAGTTTTAGAAATCAAAGAAGAACAGAGTTTCAAAGAAATAAGAACAGAAAATTTGAAAGAAAGAAAAAGTTGCATTGAATATAAATTGCAGAATGAAGTAAAAGAAAAGAAAGTAGAGAAAAATGTAAGAACAATTGCATTAATGAAAATTGGATGGAATCATCACATACTGTTACTCCTTGTAACCTTTGTAGTCCCTGAAGGATTTGACGTTTAGGTGTTTCAGAGTTTTCAGTATAAATGATTTGCCAACCCTTATTACATAGAAAGTTCACCTATTTATAGTTTTCTAATCCTAACGGCTAACTGATGTACATTTGACACATCATCAACCTCTATGTGCTGGCAGCCTGCATGCATGCCACGTTTTCTGCTAAATAGAAAACTATTTTTTCTTCTTTGCACTTTTCAAAAGTATTCCTCTAAGATGTTGACACCTGTTCTTGATCAACAAACTTCCATAACTTCCATTAACTGCTTTTCTGCTCTTTTCAGCTTGCTCGAACAAAGTCTTTTCTTGATTAAGAAATCTTTTAAGTCTTTAAGCATCTTGCTTTCAATTTTCTTCTTTCTGTAACTTCGAAAACATGCTCCAATATCTCGAAATCTCTTCCTGAAATTCTTACTTCACTTACTCGAATGCACCTTCATCTCTTACACTTAGCTTTTTCTGTTGGTACTTGGGCTCATTGAATACTTCCTGATTTTGAAATTTGATTGTATTCCTTTGTATTCCACGTGTCAAGCTCTGTTTGGCTAAACCAAAGGTCATGAAGACCACCATCCACCATCCACTCAACCTCTTTATGAAGGTTTTTCTTATTGGACAATTGAAAAGGCTCATTTATGAACCTTCATTCTTTTTGCTCCTATAAATAGGAGCTTCATTTGGACATTTCCTTCATCCCTTCTCATTCTCCTCTCTTCTTTTTCTAAAATCCTTCAAAATATGAAGAGGTTTATTCCTTTGGCTATTGCATCCAACCCAATCTGGAATGATTTCATTTTTGATAGGGTTGACGCAATGGCCAAAGCTATAAGCTTTTTCAACCTTTCTTTTTGAAGGGTTCTTTTTAGGTTCAATGTAATAGCCAATTTAAAAGTTCATTTATCTAATAAATGAATCTTTTTTACTTTCCTAGGCTGACCTTCATTTCTACCCCAAGCACCAAGGTCGTTCGATCAAATCAAGAATATATTCTTTTTACCTTGGCTCAATCAAAGCTTGTGGGGGAAGAAGAAGAGGAAGAGGTCTGGTAGACATGAGTCAAGTACTCTTTGTAATTTAGGATAGTTTCCTTTATAATGTAAATAGTGCATATAGTTTCTTTTCTAAAGTGTGTTTCCAATGTATTCGAACTCTTATGTAATTTGAATTTGGATTATGAATAAAAGAACTATCTTTTCTTTTCTGAATACCAGAAACATAGTGTTTCCGAGTTCTTTTTTCTTCTTTTCGAATTTCTGAAGTTCTCTTTATATCAACTTCAACAAAAAAACTTTCTAAGTTATCAAATTCAGTAACAAACTTCAAAAAGTTAATCTTTTATGTTTTCTGTGAACTCGAAAGTGTAAAGAACTTTCAAACTTGTGAAATTCGAAATTCTCGAATTTCGAATCCCAACAGATGCCCCCCCAAAAATAGTCTCTTTCAATAATTAATCTTTCATTTGAAGAAAGAGATATTTTTGGAACAACATTTGGTATTCTTTATAACACTCATTTAAAAAGAAGAGGGAAAATCTAAATATCTTTTTAGATAAACTTTTCTTCTTCTTAATTTTAAATTTATATTTCAGTTATTCTATTGAAAGTAACTGACCATCCATGTTTTTGGGTCATTAACTCACGTTCCAAAAAACGTGCAATCATGGTTATCTTTTTAACCTCCCTCTAGTCATTTTAATGCTTCTCATATAAATACCAAAATAAAGCATTTTCCTTTTCACTTTATCTTCTACCTTTAAACTCCTCATTCTCTCCTCTTTCACGACGTTTTTACCTTTAATCCCAAGCTACAATCTTTTTACTTTCTGATTATTTATTTCCAACTTTTAATTGGATTTTCACCGTTTAATTTCTCCAAAGGTTCTAATTTTATTGTTCTTGGTACAATTTCAGCTCTTTTTCACCGTTCAATCATCTTCTTTTCTCTCTCAAGAACACTTAAACCTCCATTAATGGCTTTTGAAGCTCTTGATTCCGTTCCTCTTGCTGTAACCAAAGGTGATTGCTCGGGACGACACAGTGTATGTCCCAGAACCTGAACATACTGAGGAGAAAATGGCTATCTGGAAATCCCAGGTACTAATTCCCTATTCTATTAGGAAAAAAAATATGCTTTCTTGGGTCCTTATACATTACCTTTCTCTCTTAACCAATATAATGACTTTTTCCCAAGTTACAAAGAGGAAAGAATCCATGCCTTTAGAAAACTCATTCGAGTAGATCATCTAGAAAACATTTCTGATATTTTTGGAGCAACTCCTCCTTCTCGAAAAGACTCCTATGTCATGTGGTTGAATAGGATCGAAGGTACCATGGGTCCTTTATGGAAACAGTTGGGTATTTTCAATCTTATTCAACTAAGTAAATTCAATCTGAGTTTTGACCCTACTCTGATTCTTTCTTCCTTTCTTTTTTGGGAAAGATCTTCGAATTCCTTTCATTTTCCTTATGGCATGCTTACTCCTACTTTGTTTGATGTTGCTGCCATAACTGGCCTTCGACCTGAAGGCCAACTCGTTATTCCTATCATGAAGGTTCTAGAACCTCATGTTGAGCCATGTTGGGATAAATTGGCTTATTCTCAATTCATCCAAACCAATGCCAAATCTGGTAAAGTTACTGAGAAAGAACATGTTGCTTTTCTCATGGTTTGACTTTCTGCTTTTGTGTTCTATTCTCGATCCATCCAAGTCCCTAAATCTTACCTTCCTTTAGCTCAAATGTTGGCTAAGGGGATTCGAATGGATCTAAACTGATTTTTGTTGGCCAGTGTCTATGATATGCTTTCTGAGGCTGTTTTTACTTTGAAACTCAAAGAACCCGTTCGAAATCTCTGTGGTCCTTTCTGGTTTCTTCAACTATGGTTGAATTCTATTTTCGAGGACAAGTTTGAAAGTTCTGAACCTCCAAATTCGAACCTTCCTTCTTCTATTGAAGGTTACCGATTATCTTTGCTGACTCCTTCTTCAAAAGTTGGATTCATTCAAATCTTACTTCTCTTCTTTCCTTAACCTCAAAAAACATACTCCCAATCTTGCACCCTTCTCTACTCGAATTCGAGGACTTGAGTGGTTTACTTGAAAGTTCCCTTGTGACACACCAGGTGCACAAGCTAAGAGTTTGGAAATTTGGAAGCAATTTCTCTCTTATGATCTTATATATTGTGGCTTCCAAATTAAGGATTTCAGAGTCTTTCACTACCAACCAAAATTAGTAGCACGACAATTTGGGCTAAGTCAACTTCGCTCAACACCTTTCTGCACATCAAAATCACAAGTCTTAGTTGAAGACATAGTTAATGGTGAAAAGGGCTTTAATGAACTTCAACTTACAAAGGCTAACAAGCCTTTATCTATCTTTCCAATCCCTTTCGAGCTTTCATACTACTGCACTTTGTCTTTCGAGGAATGGTGGTCTAAGTACTATAATAGCATTCAAGTTGATGAAGCTACCTGCTTTTCGCATGTCAAAAAATTGAAGCTTTCGAGAAATATTTTCATGTGTTCTATAATCCAAATAAAATTTCTAGAACAGTTTCTGAAGCTGCTACTTCTTTAAAAGAAAAGGTTTCTTTTAACTTGCAGAATTGCAGAGTTATTAATGCTAAAGGTAAAACTATTTTCGAAAAGTATTGCCCTAAATTTCCATCTTTACCAACTGCAAAATTTGGTTTGGAAAAAAGTTTACATGGTCCTGAATGGACTAGACCTGTAAATTTTGAAATTATTTGCAATAATGCCAAACCTCTTTCGAAAAGAATTACTTTAACAAAATATACCTTGGATAATTATCCTTTCATACCCCATGTGGATATAGAACATGTGAGAATACTTTCTAAAAACTTCATTGTCCAAGGTAAAAATACATCATTTTCTTAACTCTCTTTTTAATCCCAAATTTATACTCATTATTCTTGATCTTCTTTTTAGCTCAAGAATCCAAACTCTCTGAAGAAGCTAAAGAAAATTGGGAAAGTGGAGAAGAAGAAGAAAAAGAAAAGAAGACAAAGAAAAGAAAGGCTCCAACATCTTCTCAGAAACCTTCTGTAAGTTGAACTTTGTATTTTGAGGTTTCTTAAGATTTCATTTTGAGTTTACATAACCCTTCTTCCGTCTTCCATAGGCTGCTGCTTCTAAACCTCGAAAAAGGACTAAATCAAACAAGGTCGAAAAGAATGACGAACCTTCTGACAAAAGTCCATCTACTTCTGTGAGTAAGAAAGATGAAGTAGATAATTCGAATAGTTCAAAGAAGAAAGCAGTAAAAGGTAAAAAAGAAGAAACAATCTTATGGTTCCCATGGAGAATCCCTCTCAAAGGTAGATTCAAATTCTCCTTTGAATTTGATATTTTGTGAATTCAGGGTTCCTGTTAACGTTTATCTATTTCTACTTTCTCAACAGGATACTTCCCCTGAAAAACAAATTATACCTTCGAGAGTAAAGGATGTTCCCAAGGAAAAGAAGGCTCCAAAAGAAAAGAAGGTTCATTCTGTGATCCCTCCAGGAAAAACTATTGGAGCGGTAAGATTCCATTCCCCTCTTTTTTGTTATTCTTTTTTAACTTCTATTACCTTTTCTATTTCGAAACATATTGTCTTTATGTAAACTCAGAGAGTTAGCCAAAGGTTTAAAGTTAAGACCTATAAAAAACCAATCCCAAGTGGAATCTTGGAATAAGTAATTTTTTACTCTCTTTTTTCTTAAGGAAAAAATAACAACCTCTCTTCATGTTCCTGTCTATCTAACTTTAACAATCTTTTGTTTTCAGATAAACATCTCTTCGAGTTCTCGAACTGAGAGTGGTGCTAAAGAAGATAAAACTATTGAAAGCCCACTCCAAGCCACCTCTTCAAAAAATCTATTTTAAAAGAAAAGCTTATGGATGATATCGAAGAGAGTGATGAGGAACAAGAAGAAGAGGAAGGAGAAAAGGAAGTTCAGTCCCCGTCTGATCCAACTAAAGAAGATTCCTCTATGCAAGAAAATCATTCAATGCCTTCCCCTCAACCTATTCCTCGAAAAGATGAGAAATCTCCCGTTAAATAAACTTCAACTGCTCAGATCGAATCGGGGACTCCAGAAAAAGCCCCAGTTTTTTCGAGGGAATCATCTAGGTCTACTCCTGTATATTATCCAACAGACTCGGATGATTATCTTAAAGGCTTGGATGAAAATCCTTTTCTGGTTTTAGAAGTCCTTTCTGGTGAGATTTCTTTATCTTCAGCCCATTCTGAAGCAATTGTACAAAACCCTCTAAATGAAGAAGATTCAATAGAAGCAGTTCTTCAGAATTTCAAGAAATTGGTTTTCGAGAAACCCATGCTGAAAACAATTCCAAAAGATTCCCATTATAAAGAAGAGGTTCAATGCTACCTGATCCTTTTCGAGAAAAGGCACAAGGAATTTTCTGAATCTCAGCAGAAATGGATTAAAGGTTTCTTTGAATTATATCAAAATGCTCTCAACACTCTTTCCTAAATTGAACAAACCACTTTGAGGTTGGGCATTCAAAAGAGTGAAAAGGCTAATTTAATGGATAAACTTCAAGATAGCAAGGTCAAATTTTCCAAGTATGAGCAGTCCATTAAACATAACTTAACAAAGGTTGAGGAACTTGATAAAGAAAATCTTCGAATTGGAGAAGCTATCAAGAAACTTCAGGAGGATGCTGCAAAGGTTAAGTCAAACAAAACTGAGCTCAAAGCTACTATATCAAGGCAAAGGTCTTCTCGAATCGAAATCCTTAATTCTGTCAAAGGTATTTCGAGGGATGCTGTTGAGATCTCAAAAGATATAACCAACTTAGAAAAGTCTGATTACAGCCTGAAGATCGAGTATGAAGACCTGATGCATGCCTTTGCAAAGATGAAGCATGATCCTCCTTTCTAATTTGACTCATTTCTAAACTTTTTTATGTAATTTCGAATTTTGATTTGAGCAAGGGCTCGAATATGCTCCTTTTCTGAACACTTTATTTTCCTTTATGCACAATTTTTATTTCTTGCAAATTTGGCTTATATTCTTTCAAATATTTCTCGTTTATTGACATTATGCGCAAGTCACCAACTAATTCTCGAATTGAATACGCATTATTTGAAAATACTTTCCCAATCTCGAAGGGTCCCTCCCAATTAGGTGACCATTTACCAAACCTCTTAGACTTTCTGTCAATTGGTAAAATCAATTTCCAAACATAATCACCTATTTGAAAATCTTTTTTCTTAACCCTTCGATTATAATAACGGGTAATTTGCTCTTTTTGTCAAATTATATTTTCAAGAACAACTAATCTTTCTTCACCAAGTTCATTAAGTTCATCAAACATCAAATTCCAAAAATCTTGAGAAGGTAACTCAAACTGTCTTTCAACCCTTATTGATTGCAAATTAACTTCAACTGGTAATATAGCATCATGACCATAAACCAATTTATAAGGAGTTGTTCGAGTAGCTTCTCTTGGTGAATTTCTATAAGCCCAAAGAACTTGATTTAATGTTTCATGCTAATTTCTTGGACGTTGTCCAATATGTCTTTTAATCAAAGTAATAATAGTTTTATTAACTGCCTCAACATGTTCATTGGCTTGTGCATAATAAGGTGTAGAGGATAATAGCTTTATTCCTTTTGATTCGGCAAACCTAACCATTTTTCAACCAGTAAAAACTGTTCCTTGATCTGTAGTAATAGTTTCAGGTGAGCCAAATCGAAATATAATGTTTTCTTCGATAAAACGAATGATATCTTCTTGAAAAACTTCTTTTAAAGGAATTGCTTCTACCTATTTGGTAAAATAATCAACTCCAACTAAATAAACTTATGATTTTTAGAAGAAGCTGGATGTATCATTCCAATTAAATCCAAACCCATCCTCTAAAAGACCAAGGTTTTATTATCGAATGCAACTCACTTGCTGAAACTTGTTGCACATTTCCATGCTTTTGACATTCCTCACAAGACTTAGCAAAATCATGGCAATCGTTGGCCACCGAAGGCCAATAAAATAATTTCCTTCTCAAAATCCATTCCATTTTCTTTCCTGCTTGATGGGCTCCACAAGCTCCTTCATGCACTTCGACTAAAGCCAAATATGTTTCAGTTTCTCCCAAACATCGAAGTAAATTCCCATCAACAGCTTTTTTGTAAAGCTCTTCACCTAAAATATAGTAATTAAGAATTCTATATTTCAAGTGTTTGTTATTAGGAAGGGAAGGATTTTGTATAAGGTTCACAATTTCTCTTCTCCAATCATTTTGATCTAGAAGATTATATTGTGGACATCGAATTCTTTCATTGGAAATCTTTTTTGAATATCACTGATTTTTCATAGAGTTCCAATCGAAATTCTATATCCTGAAGCTATTTGAGCCAATTCATTAGCTTCAAAATTTTGACTCCTTGGAATGTGTTCAATTTTAACTTCATCGAACATTTCCAAAAGCTTATTGGCTTGAATCAAATACTTAGCTAATTTCGGATCTAAACATTTATACTCCTTAGTTATCTGTTTAATAACTAATTGGGAATCTCCTCTAATATGCACATTCCTCGAATTCATAGAAACTAAAATTTCGAGGCCAGCAATAAGAGCTTCATACTATACTGCGTTATTAGAACAGTGATGTTTTATTTCAAACATTATTCGAGTAGGAAATCACTTAGGTGAAATGATTAAAATTCCAATTCCTGATCCATTCTTATGTTTGGATCCATCGAAATATAACCTCTAAGGCTCTAAGCCTACATAAATTGACTCTTCGATTGGAATTGGGGGATGATCAACTAAGAAGTCAGCAACAACTTGTCTCTTCATTGCTTTCATTGGGACAAATTTTAATGAAAACTCAGTTAATGCTAACGCCCATTTTCCAACCCTACTATGCAATATAGGCTTTAATAACATATGTTTTATTACATCGAAATGAAAAATTACGAATACATCATGAGGTTTGATATAATACTTGAGTTTAGTACAAGAAAAGTACAAACACAAACATAATTTCTCTATTGCACAATACCTATTTTCTGGATCATTGAGGACTCTAGTTAAATAATAAACATCTCTTTCTACACCATTTTCGTCCTCTTGAGCCAACATACTTCCAATTGTGGCTTCTGAAGCATAAATATATAATTTTAAATGTTTTCCTGGAAAAGGAGGAGTCATAATTGGAGGCGTTGTCAAATATCTCTTGATTTCTTCACAGACTTGTTGATGCTCGTTTTCCCACTTGAAATTTTCTTCTTTCTTCAGTTTAAGGAAAGGGGAAAACACTTTTGTCTTCCCTGATAAGTTAGAAATAAACCTTCGAAGAAAGTTTATTTTCCCTAAGAAGACTGCAATTGCTTCTTTGTAGTAGGCGGAGATGCTTCGAGAATTGCCTTAGTCTTATTCTTATCAATCTCAACGCCTTTTTTGTGCACAAGGAATCCCAAAAAATTACCTGCAGATACCCCAAAAGCACATTTAATAGGATTCATTTTCAAACCATGCTTTCTCATTCTTCCGAAAGCCTGTCTCAAATGATCTAAATGAAAGTCTTTTGATTTAGACTTTACCACTACATCGTCTATATAGACTTGCATAAATTTTCCTATTAAATCATGAAAAATGGAATTCATGGCTCTTTGGAACGTTGCACCAGCATTTTTGAGACCAAATGACATCATTACCCATTCATAAGTACCTATTGCACCAGGACATCGAAAAGCTATTTTCAATATATCCTCTTCAGCAATAAAAATTTGATTATACCCAGAATATCCATCTAACATACTTAAAAGTTCATTTCCTACTGCCGAATCTATTAACATAGCAACCGACATTGGATATTCATCTTTTGGGGTTGCATTATTAAGATCTCGAAAATCAATACATACCCTCAAAGTTCCATTTTTCTTAATAACATGTACAATATTAGAAATCCAATCTACATACCTGGAAGTTCGAATAAACTTAGCTTTTAGAAGACGCTCAATTTCTTCTTTAATCTTTGAAACAATTTCTGGAGCAAATCTTCTAGGAGCTTGTTTTACTGGTCGTTTTTCTGGAAAAGTTGGATATTTATGTTCAACCAGTTCTCGACTCAAACCAGGCATCTCATGGTAGTCCCATGCAAAACAATCCTTGTACTCTTTCAACAAGTCAATCATTTTCTTCTTGAATTCTCCTTCGAGATTCTGACTTACAAAAGTAGGTCTTTTCTCATCATCAGTTCCTAAGTTCATTTCTTCCAAAGGATCTTGAGCTTCCATTTTCTTAATACCTTGAGACAGAGTCCCTTCGAAACCCAAAGGGGAATCATCATAAATGCAATCCAATCTCTCAAATTCGACCCCTTGAATTTCTTGAACGTAAGTTTTAACTTTCTTAACCATACTCTCAAGGTACTTCTTTTCAGAATTTTTACATCCTTCAGAAATTTCTTCAAAACCTTTACTTTCTGGTACTGATGATATCTCTTCTTCTATTATTTCTTCGATAATTATTCTTCCTTCTTGCCACTCGGCCTTAGTGGCCGTTATTTCATCATTATATTTTATTTGTTCAGATTCGGCTTCGAGAGCCACTTCTACCTTCTTTTCAGCCATGTAGGCCGAAATTCGAGCCCAAAAGCTCGAACTCATTCTGGGTCTGACCATTCTGAAATCTTCATGGCCTTGAATGGGCCAACATCACATTGCAACATGAATCCACAATCTGGATTCAACCTTAACGAATAAGGTACTTTAGTTGGCATCAACATGTATTTAACAATAACTTCATAAGGTCTCACCTTCATCACTTTATTTTCCATACTTCTTACATCAACAGCATCTTCTTCAACATTGAAATAATTTTTATCCCCATCGACATAGATAGGCACTCCTTCCTTAGTCTATAGGCAAAGTTTCTGATGCATCGAAGAAGGAACACCAACTCCATAAATCCATTCTCTACCAAGCAGAAGATTATAATTTGCCTTTGAATCAACCACAACAAACATTGTGGGTCTCATGATGGTTCCAACAGTTAATTCAAAACATAGAACTCCCTCAGATTTCGATGTTTTCCCACTGAAATCAGTGATTACCATTTGATGTGGCATTAAGTCTGCTTTAGACTTCATCAATTTCTTCATCATAAACTTGGGCATCAAATTTACTGCCGCTCCAGAATCAACAAGCACTTTTCCAATGCTTACATCATTGATCAAAGCTCTGATAAACAATGGTTTCATGTGCAACTGCATATCTTCAGTAGGTCTTTCGAACACACCGGAATCATTTTGGAAAATTTGTTTGCCAATATACGAATAACATATAGGTTCATCACCTATGTTATCTTCTTCATAATCTTCATCTTCCAAACCATTTTCGAGCTCTTCTGCATATTCAGCAGGCAGAACAGAAACTACTGCACAGATGTCATCCAGACCATCTGCGAAGCCTGATTCAAAGTTTTCTGTTAACAAATCATCTTCGTTCTCATCGAAACCTCCAGTCACATGGAAAGATGGTTTTTTTTTCACTACTTGTGCATATGAAAGATGATTTGAGTTTGCCTAAACTTGAATCACTTGTGCGTTCTTTGCTTTAATTGGCTTGGGTTGTGTATTATTCTTTTCAGTCATCATGTTTTGCTTTTCCTACTCCTCGAAAGCAGCCTTCCTCATTCTCTGTGCCCTTCTCCATTGAGTCTTCGTCATTGGTGGCCTACTACCATAATAAGGCCTTTGCTGGAATCCTTAGTAGTTGTATTGAGGTTTAGGATGCCCAGGATGAAACCATTTATTTGGAGGAATAGTAGAAGGTGGCACAAAGGTTCGAGGTTTCCCAGTAACATGGAAACTCGGGTTAAAAGGTTGTTTACCCTTATTCATTTCATTCACTTTCTGAGGCACTTTCTCTTCTGAAATAGAACTGGATTTCGAAATCCATCCTCCAAAAGCAGGACTAACCTTAACTTGTTTATTCTCATTCTTTTGGCCTTTCGCAGCCACTGCTTGATAATGCCTCTTCATTTCTGAATCTCGAAAGGCCTTAGCAGTTGATTTATCAAACACTGCATGGCATCTTGGAGACAATTCGATTGAAGCATCTTCAAACTTCTTCCTCTTCAAAAATTCGATAAGTGACTCTCCACCTTTTGGAAAAACATCTCGAATTTCCTGAACTTCATCAACAGCCATTTTAGTGTCTTCCTTGACAGAATTCGAGTCTTCCACTTCAACCATGTTAATGCTTGCAGGTTCTGCATAGTTAGCATTCACCTGAAGTGGGTCAGAATCGATTTTCATTGCCATTGGTGTTTTTTCCTCGAACTTCAATCTTCCTTGTTTAATAGCTTCTTGAATAATATCCCTGAAACGGACACAACTATTAGTCCAATGTCCATATGAATGATGATACTTACAGTATTTTCGACCTCATCTCTGTTCTTGAGAAGGAATCTTATGATCATCACTTAGAATTATTTGTTTGTCTTTAACTAATATATCGAAAATTTGGTCAGCTTTCGAAATATCAAAACCATAAGTTTTCTTAGGAAATTTATCCTTTGTATCATTATTAGTGTTTCCATATGGTTTCAAAGATTGACAAACATAAGGAGCCCTGGCTTAACTTCTGCCACATGAACATCATTATCCTCTAAATCATATTCGAAGTCGCTATCATCAGAAACTTCTAGATATGCTATTTTATCTTTTCTGAAAACTTTTTCAGGTTTCCTAAATCTTTCTTTTTCTTTCTTAAGATTTTCTATTTGCCTCACTTTATCGGCCAATTGGGCCATATCCCTAAGTTGTTAATTGATCAACTTTTTACGAATTAAATAATCCAAACCACCTGCGGCCATTTGAACTAATTCATATTCGGGAATTTGAGTAAAACATCTTGCTTTCATTTGTCTAAATCTATTCAAATAGTCATCTATTGACTCATTCGATGATCTCTTAATATTGACTAAATCCATAAGAGTAACTTTAGTTTCCCCTCTAAATAATTGTTCATGAAAACTTCTTTCTAATTGATTCCACGTGTGAACTGAATTAGGGGAAAGGGTTGTGAACCAAGTGAAAGCATTATTGGTTAAAGAACTGGGAAAATACTTCATTTTCAATTCCTCATTATTAGCCAAATCACCTGCTTCGATTTGATATCGAACAATGTGTTCGAGGGTAGATTCCCCTACTTCACCAACAAACTTGGTGAATTTAGGAACTTTCCATCCCCTAGGTAACTCAGTTTGTAAAACCATTTGAGTAAAATGTGATACTACATAGGGATGATTGGTAAATCCTACATTAAATCCATGTCTATTTAGGACTTGTTCTACAATTCCAACAACATTTTGTTGCCCCCTAAGTTATTTGCTCTTATCCTTTCTAGAATTTCATCAGAATTCTGATTTCTGTTTAAAACAACTCTAGGAGCATTTTCTTCCGTATTTTCGACTGGAGCAATAGGATTTGGCACTTGGTTCTTTTGATCCCCTTGATTTATTGGAGGATTACAATTAGCCACTTGTCTTACAATAGGGTCTGTAGGTGCACCAAACACATCTGCAATCCTTTCCAGTTGCCTAGCCAACAAATTATAATTAGTGTTTGTTGTTTGTACTAATGGATTAAACACTGTGGCCATTTGTTGTGTCAACATGTTCATCATTTCATGATTGCTTTCATCAATTTGTTGTCTTAATGTTTGAAAAGTAGAATTCGTAATGGATGAAGATGAACTTCCTACAAAAGGATTAAAAATAGATCCACGGTTTGCAAGATGAACCGTTGTTGGACCAATTGCTGACATTGTTGGTTGGGCCATCCCAGTACTTGGGACGAAACCAAAAGGTAATCCATAGATTGGATTGCCACTCTGAGATGCAGAAACATTATTAGAAACAGGGACAGTAGGTATAACTTGACTTACAACCAGATTTTCTGGAAAAGTCATAGAGGCAACTTGGTCTCTATTAACACTACTATTTTCATTACCCCCATTATTATCATTATTATTCACAGACTCATTTTCCTGGGGTGGTGGACTTCCAAAATTAGTAGTTGTATCCCTATTATTGTTTCCATTTCCTACTTGCCTTGCATTATTAGCCATTTGAACAGATATTGTTCTACCACTTCTCAAATGCATGCAAGATCAATATTCAGAAAATAATAACACACACTACTTTTTGGAAAATTTGTCCCACTGGACGTGCCAATTTGTTTGTGGTGATAAAAGTCAATCTCGAAAAATTTACTTTTACTCACTTTGATTCTAAGAACAATTTGGGGATTAGAATCGGATCCTCTTACGGGACTCTTTTAAAAAATAGGTTTACAGTGTTCTAATTTGTAGAATTTGTAAAAGATTTGATTTCTCAAGAGCTTGAAACAAACTGATTCAGAATTCCATCAATTAAACTTTTATTTGAACAAAAGAACTTGTTTATTGAAAGTTTAGAACAAATTGATTCAAAATTTCATCAAATAAAGTTCTAAATTGAAGTTTTAGAAATCAAAGAAGAACAGAGTTTCAAAGAAATAAGAACAGAAAATTTGAAAGAAAGAAAAAGTTGCATTGAATGTAAATTGCAGAATGAAGTAAAAGAAAAGAAAGTAGAGAAAAATGTAAGAACAATTGCATTAATGAAAATTGGATGGAATCATCACATACTGTTACTCCTTGTAACCTTTGTAGTCCCTGAAGGATTTGACTTTTAGGTGTTTCAGAGTGTTCAGTATAAATGATTTGCTAATCCTTATTACATAGAAAGTTCACCTATTTATAGTTTTCTAATCCTAACGGCTAACTGATGTACATTTGACACATCATCAACCTCTATGTGCTAGCAGCCTGCATGCATGCCACGTTTTCTGCTAACCAGAAAACTACTTTTTCTTCTTTGCACTTTTCAAAAGTATTCCTCTAAGATGTTGACACCTGTTCTTGATCAACAAACTTCCATAACTTCCATTAACTTCTTTTCTGCTCTTTTCTGCCTGCTCGAACAAAGTCTTTTCTTGATTCAGAAATCTTCTAAGTCTTTAAGCATCTTGTTTTCGATTTTCTTCTTTCTGTAACTTCAAAAACGTGCTCCAATATCTCGAAATATCTTCCTGAAATTCTTACTTCACGTACTCGAATGCACCTTCATCTCTGACACTTAGCTTTTTTTGTTGGTACTTGGGCTCATTGAATACTTCTTGACTTCGAAATTTGATTGTATTCCTTTGTATGCCACGTGTCAAGCTCTGTTTGGCTAAACCAAAGGTCGTGAAGACCATCGTCCACTCAACCTCTTTATGAAGGTTTTTCTTATTGGACAATTGAAGAGGCTCATTTATGAACCTTCATTCCTTTTGCTCCTATAAATAGGAGCTTCATTTGGACGTTTCCTTCATCCCTTCTCATTCTCCTCTCTTCTTTTTCTAAAATCCTTCAAAATATGAAGAGGTTTATTCCTTTGGCTATTGCGTTCAACCCAATCTGGAATTATTTCATTTTTTATAGGGTTGACGCAATGGCCAAAGCTATAAGCTTTTTCAACCTTTCTTTTTGAAGGGTTCTTTTTAGTTTGAACATAATAGCCAATTTAAAATTTCATTTATCTAATAAATGAATCTTTTTTACTTTCCCAGGCTGACCTTCATTTCTACCCCAAGCACCAAGGTCGTTCGATCAAATAAAGAATATATTCTTTTTACCTTGGCTAAATCAAAGCTTGTGGGGGAAGAAGAAGAGGAAGAGGTCTGGTAGACATGAGTCAAGTACTCTTTGTAATTTAAGATAGTTTCCTTTCTAATATAAAGAGTGCATAGGATAGTTTCTTTTCTAAAGTGTGTTTCCAATGTATTCGAACACTTATGTAATTCGAATTTGGATTATGAATAAAAGAACTATCTTTTCTTTTCTGAATACCAGAAATATAGTGTTTTTGAGTTCTTTTGTCTTCTTTTCGAATTTCTGAAGTTCTCTTTATATCAACTTCAACAAAAAACTTTCTAAGTTATCAAATTCAGTAATAAACTTCGAAAAGTTAATCTTTTATGTTTTCTGTGAACTCAAAAGTGTAAAGAACTTTCAGACTTATGAAATTCGAAATTGTTGAATTTCGAATCCCAACAGAGGGAAAGATTATTGACTTCTCTAAGTCTTGATCTTGTTCATACACCTTCTGAAGTTTCACCAATGATTTGCTCTCGAGGATGATGAGACTTGTTTCTCCACTCATTTATGTGAGGAAATACATGCTCATTCTAAGACTCAACATTAACTCTTTGAAGAGGAACATCTTCAGCGGGTCGTTCAGAAAGTTGTTCAGCAGGTACTTTAGAGGGTTCTTCAGCAAGTTCCTCATTTTTTACCTCTGTCTTCTCTGAAGTTGGATTGAGCTCCATCTCTACAAAATCATCTTCCAGATCTGATAGTTCCCTATCAGTCTCTTTAGCATCATTAAATCTAACATGGATTGATTCGTCCACTGTCAAGGTTCTAGAGTTATAAACCCTATAAACCTTGGAAGTTTCTGAATAACCAATGAAAAATCCCTTGTCAAATTTAGGATCAAACTTTCCAATATCATCTTTGGTGTTAAGTATGAAACACTCACAGCCAAAAATATGGAAGTAAGAAATGTTGGGTTTCTTTCCTCTCCACAATTCATAGGGAATTCTTTTGAGAATTGGCCTTACCAAAATTATGTTTTGAATGAAGCAAGTTGTATGAATAGCCTCTGCCCATAATGATCTTGGTAGGTTGCTTGAAATGAGCATGCTTATACCCATCTCCTGCAAGCTTCTATTCTTTCTCTCAACAACCCCATTTTGCTGAGGTGTTCTAGCCATAGAGAAATTGTGAGAGATCTCATTCTCATCACAGAACATTCTGAAGCTTGAGTTTTCAAACTCACCTCCATGATCACTTTTGATAGCAGATACGCAAAACCTCTTTTCATTTTGCACTTTCTTACAGAATTTTGTGAAAATCTCAAAAGTCTCATCCTTGCTTTTGAGGAATATCACCCATGTAAATCTAGAGTAGTCATCCACAATGACCAAACCATATTTTTTACCAACAAGACTTTCAGTTCCTGTAGGACTAAACAAATCAATGTGGAGTAGTTCTAAAGGTCTTGAGATAGACACAACATCTTTACTCTTAAAAGAGCCTTTTGTTTGTTTACCTTTAAGATAGTTTTCACATAAAATATCAGATTTGAAAGAGAGCTTGGGTAGTCCTTTTACAAAGTTGTGTTTCGTTAACTTTGAGATTAATCTCAAGCTAGCATGCCCAAGTTTCTGATGCCAAATTTGTTTTTCATCCTTAACAGAAAAAATACTAGTCACATTTTGATATGCAAGTTCCTCAAGATCTATTTTATACACATTGTTGTGTCTCTTGGCAGAAAAAATGATTTGATCTGAAGAATCTTTGACTGCATATCCATCCTTGGTAAAGGACACAACATATCCACTGTCACATAATTGACTTATGCTCAGTAGGTTGTGTTGAAGTCCTTCCACAAGGAGAACATTCTAAATAACAGAGAGAGGGGAAATACCTACAGATCCTATACCTGTGATCCTCCCTTTCTGATTACCTCCAAAGGTGACTACACCACCATCCTTGGGTCTAAGGCTTTGGAACAAAGACCTTTCTCTCGTCATGTGTCGCGAGCAGCCACTGTCCAAATACAATTTGCGGTGTCTCATTTGTCCTATTAAACACATCTGCAACAGGAATAATCAGAGATTTAGGTACCCATATCTTTTTGGGTCCTCTTTGTTGAGACAAGATCACCCTAAAGAAGTTTTTAACATGACAAACTGAGTAAGTTTAAATATCCAGATGAGATGCATCTTGTGTCACTAACTGTGTGTTCAAGTGTGTCAGAGACTTTCTGTATTTAAGTTACTGCAGGAATACATGAAGACAGAAAGGATCTTTGGACCACTAAGATCAGTTATAACATAAGTAACAGTGGCACAAGAACAGAAGCTATAAAGAACTTTACAACAGTTGTGTGCTTCAAAGATCAGACTAGAGCTCGAGCAAGTCAATTCACACACACAGCATGTGTGTTTGAATCAGAACAGATGTGGTGTAACCAAAGCTTATGGCTAAGACTATGAGAAACACTTCAAAAATCAACACAGCATGAGATGCAAGATTTGTATGTTCAGATGTCATCTCATGATTAGATGAGGACCCAGCTAAGATGCAAAACATTTTAGAACTAAAAAGAGACTCAAGCACAGCTTGAGATGCAAGCTATGAACAGATGCAAGTTCAGCTTGAGACGTCGTCTCAAGGTCAGACGTAGAAGGATGAGATCTTAGCACAGATGCAAGAAAAGTAACTTTGAACAGAGGCAAGAATTCAAGCTCAGCTGAGAAGACAGCAAGTAGAGACAGCATGAAGACAAACAAGGACACAAGGACACTGACACAGTACCTTAAAGACTGAAAAGCTGTTGTCTGCCTACTGAAAAGACTGTGCCTACTGCTGTACCTTCCAACGGACTGTAACGGCCATATAACGGCTAGTTTCTCAAATCTTGATATAAAAGAGACATTATCAAGAGCTGAGAAGTGAGAGAGACTGCCTACACTTCCGTGAAATCATTAAGCATTTTATCACATCTCAACAGACATCTCAAGTGTATCTACCAGCTGTCTAAGCACAGACACATCTCATCTTGAGAATATACATCTGTCTCTTTCATCTCTTCTCTGTGAATATCATTCCAATATTGTAACCAGAGTTGAGACCTAGTCTAGCTCAATTACTCTTATATCCATACTTTGTATGAGCTTAGGCTAGACTTATCACAAACATCTATCTGTAACCTGTCTCATCTAAGATAGGAGTGTGCCTAGTCTTAGAGTGAGGTGTGTACGTCCTGAAGAGGCTATAAGAATACTTGTGACTCAGCTAAGATAGGAGTGTGCCTAGGCTTAGTGTGAGTGAGACGTCCTAAAGAGGCTGTAAGAATACTTGTATTGACTGGTTTGTCAATAGTGGAAAATCTCACAGGTTGTGGGGACTGGACGTAGCCCAAGGAGTGGGTGAACCAGGATAAGATCTCTGTCTCTTGTCTCTTACCTTATTCTTATATCTGCTTATCTTGAATCAATTAATACAGCTTGTTAACTAAAGATACTATTGAATTGATAATCAAGATAAGACTTTAAACTAAAGTCTAGACAAAGATCTTTACCAAAATTGATAAACTCCATCTTGTTTTAACAGAGACTCCAAGTTAACAAACTTGAGAGCACATCTCAACTATCAATTTTAGTGTGGAATTGCAAGAACAGATTTGGAAAGTCTCTATTCAACCCCCCCCCTTCTAGAGACGTTCAGCCAACTTCAGTTGGTATCAGAGCTCAGCCTCTAGGGGTTGAGGACACCTCTGTGTGAAGAGGAAAAAGATCCATGGCTGGTCCAAGTACAAGTCTGTTCATTCCTGAAGGAGCTTCAACAAACAGACCTCCTGCATTGATGGAACTGATTATTATTACTGGAAAGACAGGATGAGACTGTTCATTGAATCTCAGCATGCTGATCTTTGGGAGATCATTGAAATAGGCCCTTATGTTCCATACACCACAGATGAGCTTGGACTAAGGGCAGCTAAACCCAGAGAACAATGGACAGATGCTGAGAAGGCAAGATATGTACTCAACTCAAGAGCTAAGTACCTTCTCACTTGTGCCTTAAGCAGAAGTGAATATGACAAGGTAGCTGGGTGTGTCTCGGCTAAAGAAATATGGGATGCTCTTGAAGTTGAACATGAAGGGACAAATCAAGTTAAAGAAGCCAAGATCAACATACTGGTCAGACGGTATGAGCTCTTCAAGATGAATGAAGATGAAGGCATTGAAGACATGGTGAGGAGATTCACTGTCATAACAAATGACCTGAAATCACTAGGAAGAACATACTCAAATCAGGATATGGTAAGAAAAATCCTGAGAAGTCTGCCCAAACCTTGGAGACCAAAGGTAACAGCCATCCAGGAAGCTAAAGATTTGAGTACTCTCAGACTAGATGAACTTCTTGGATCTCTGAAGGTACATGAGCAAGAGTTGATGGAAGAAGATCTCATCAGATGACCCAAGTCTATAGCACTGAAAGCAGCTTCCAGTAACTCAAAAGGCAAAAAGATAAGCTCTTCTCAACAAACCTCACTCAACTCATCTCAAGATTCTGAAACAGAAGAAGATGAGGAAGATGATAGTGAAATGGATGATGAGCTAGCCTACATCTCAAGGAAGATCAGACACATGTGGAGAGCCAGAGGGACTGGAATAAAGAATTTTCCCTCAAGGAGAGGAAAAATAAAATCTGACAAGAAAGGACAATTTATCTGCTTTGAATGCAAGAAGCCTGGGCATATCAGGTCTGAATGTCCTCAACTCAGAAAAGAAATGAAAAAAAGTCCTAGGAAGAAGGCAATGATGGCCACCTGGGATGACACAGATGAAGAGGAAAGTCAAGATGGACAGTCAGCTAACCTATGTCTCATGGCAAAAGGAGACTCATCAGATGAAGAGGTAAATGAATCTGACTCTGAATATTCTGTTGATGAACTTAAGTCTGCTTTTGAGAATCTTCTGTATGATTCAAATCTTCTTGCCTCTAAGAGCTCATTACTTAAATCAGATTTGAATACAGCTCTTGAGAAAATCAAATTTCTCGAAAAATAAAATGAAGATTTAAATCATAAAAACAATAGTCTCATGTTGTCTCACATGAAACTGTATGAACAAGTAAAAGCTAAGACTCAAGCTCTCAATGGGCAAGATCAAAAAAGGCTACAAGAAGAAAATCAGCAGCTTAAACTGTAGAACAGAACTCTCATAAATGACCTAGGAAAATTTGTAAATGGAACAAAAAACCTTGAGAGACTCATTGGATCTCAAAAGGGCATTTTTTATAAAGCTGGGTTTGGTTATGAGAGATCATCAAATGAAGTTTGGTATAAAGATTTCTTCATTCCTTCAAGAAAAAAGAAAAAAGAAAGATGTTCTTGTTGTAGTAAATATGGTCATAAAGCCACAGATTGTTACATGAGACAAGTAGCATCTGAGAGAAAGGTAACTAACCATGCAGGACCCAAATACAAGTGGGTACCTAAAGCTAAATCTCTTGTTGTAACAGATGTGCCTGGCAGCAGCAAAGACCAAGAAAGAATGGGTTCTGGACAGTGGATGTTCAAGGCACATGACAGGAGACAAAAGCAAGTTCCTGTCACTTGAGGAAAAGACTGCTGGAGTTGTCTCTTTTGGAGACAACAACAAAGCCCAGATCAAGGTCATAGGTAAAATTGGTAAGGCCAATTCAGCTCAGATTGAAAATGTATATTTTGTTGAAGGTTTGAAACATAATTTGCTGAGTATCAGTCAGTTATGTGACAATGGTTATCATGTTAATTTCCAGCCTACCTTTTGTGAGATCATAGACTCCAAAACTGGAAAAATCATTTTCTCTGGAACAAGAAAGAAAAATCTTTACTCAGTCTCACTAGAGGGTCTGTCAGATCTCACCCGTCTCATGTCTCATGATCATGAGAGATGGCTTTGGCACAAAAGGGTTGGGCATATTAACATGAGAACTATGAGTCAGCTTGCTAGTCAGTCTCTTGTCAAAGGATTACCTAAGGTAAAATTTGACAAAAACTTGAAGTGTGATCCGTGTATCAAAAGTAAGCACAGCAAATCAAGCTTCAAACCCAAGAACTATGTCTCAACTACTAGGCCACTTGAGATCCTCCACATTGACCTATTTGGACCAACTAAGACAGTGAGTCTCAATGGTAAAAAATATGGTTTTGTCATTGTGGATGATTTCTCACGATTCACCTGGGTTCTGTTTCTATCTCAGAAAGATGAATCATATGATTCCTTCAAAACCATTTGTAAAAGGATTCAATCTGAGAAAGGATACATAATTGGATCTGTTAGGAGTGACCATGGAGGAGAATTTGAGAATGTTAAGTTTAGAAAATTCTTTGATAAAAATGGCATAACTCATAACTTCTCTTGTCCAAGGACTCCTCAACAAAATGGTGTAGTTGCGAGGAAAAATAGAAGTCTTCAAGAAATGGCTAGAACTTTGTTATGTGACTCTGGAATTGAAATGTACTTCTGGGCAGAAGCTGTCAATACTTCTTGCTATATTTTAAACAGAGTCACTATAAGAAAGATCTTAAATAAAACTCCATATGAGCTATGGAAAGGTAGGAAGCCTTCAGTTTCATATTTTCATATATTTGGATGTGATTGTTATATTTTAAATACAAAAGATCAACTAGGAAAATTTGAAACCAAATCAGATAAAGGAATTTTCCTAGGATATTCACTAACCTCCAAAGCTTACAGAGTATATAATCTAAGAACCAAAACTACTGAAGAATCTATGCATATAGTATTCAATGAAGTTCAGGGAAATACTCAGAAAGAAGTTTATGAGGAGATAGAAGAACTGATAAAAGATCTAAAGATCTAAAGAACAGCTTGAGACGTCGTCTCAAGGTCAGACGTAGAAGGATGAGATCTTAGCACAGATGCAAGAAAAGTAAGTCAGACTCTGAATAGAGGCAAGAATTCAAGCTCAGCTGAGAAGACAACAAGTAGAGTCAGCATGAAGACAAACAAGGACACAAGGACACTGACACAGTACCTTAAAGACTGAAAAGCTGTTGTCTGCCTACTGTTGTACCCTCCAACGGACTGTAACGGCCATATAACGGCTAGTTTCTCAAATCTTGATATAAAAGAGACATTATCAAGAGCTGAGAAGTGAGAGAGACTTCCTACACTTCCGTGAAATCATTAAGCATCTTATCACATCTCAACAGACATCTCAAGTGTATCTACCAGCTGTCTGAGCACTGACACATCTCATCTTGAGAATATACATATGTCTCTTTCATCTATTCTCTGTGAATATCATTCCAATACTGTAACCAAAGTTGAGACCTAGTCTAGCTCAATTACTCTTATATCCATACTTTGTATGAGCTTAGGCTAGACTTATCACAAACATCTATCTGTAACCTGTCTCATCTAAGATAGGAGTGTGCCTAGTCTTAGAGTGAGGTGTGTACGTCCTGATGAGGTTGTAAGAATACTTGTGACTCAGCTAAGATAGGAGTGTGCCTAGGCTTAGTGTGAGTGAGACGTCCTAAAGAGGCTGTAAGAATACTTGTATTGACTGGTTTGTCAATAGTGGAAAATCTCACAGGTTGTGGGGACTGGACGTAGCCCAAGGAGTGGGTGAACCAGGATAAGATCTCTGTCTCTTGTCTCTTACCTTATTCTTATATCTGCTTATCTTGAATCAATTAATACAGTTTGATAACTAAAGATACTATTGAATTGATAATCAAGATAAGACTTTAAACTAAAGTCTAGACAAAGATCTTTACCAAAATTGATAAACTCCATCTTGTCTTAACAGAGACTCCAAGTTAACAAACTTGAGAGCACATCTCAACTATCAATTTTAGTGTGGAATTGCAGGAACAGATTTGGAAAGTCTCTATTCAACCCCCCCTTCTAGAGACGTTCAGCCAACTTCACTCTTTTGTTAGCAATAGGTCTGCTCTTTTTCTTATGTTTGCACTGAGACACATGATGTCCAGGCTTCCCACAATGTGAGCATCCCCTACCTTTCTTAGCTTTATTAGCAGGTTTAAACTTAGAATCATGTGATGATTCACTATCTGAATATCCCAGACCACCTTTGTTCTTGGAATTTTTCTGAATACCTAACATTTTGTTGAGGTTCTCAGTTCCATTAACAAAGTTGGCAAGGTCCTTAGTAAGTTCAGCAACTTGTTTCTGAAGTTTCCTATTTTCTTCAGTCAAGTCTTTTGAACTACTGGCTTCAGAGTTCAAGAGTTTTTCCTTGAGTATAAGGTTTTTAGTCTCAAGAGCTTCATTTTTTGTTACAACTTCAGTATAAGCTCGAGACAGATCCTTGTACTCTTGGAAAAGCTCCTTATAACTTTCCAGTAAATCATCATACATGTCTTGCAAGGTTTGAGGAATTACCTCTGACTCAGAACTGTCTGAAGAAGGTAAGCTTGCTATCAGACACAAGTTGGCTTCTTCAGAGGATTCATCTTCTTCTTCTGAAGTTGAATCATCAAGTTCCTCCCATGTAGCCATCAGCCCCTTTTTCTTCTTCAAGAATTTCTTCTTTTTAAAGGAGGCTTTCTTTAGCTTGGGACAATCAGCCTTCATATGACCTGGCTGTTTACATTCAAAGAAAATAATTTTGTCAGTAGGAAATGTATCCTTACCTGACTTACCCATTTTTGATTCAGAGGATGAATGCTTTATGAATTTTCCCTTCTTCTGAAGCATCCTTTTGATCTTCCTACTGAGAAGAGCCAAATCATCATCATCCTCAGAACTGGCTTCAGAACCTTCGCTACCTTCTGAAGTCTCCTCAGCTTGCATGGCTTTATGTGACCCATGCTTCAGCACCTTGGATCTGGCGTTCAAGGCCAATGACTTTTTCTTGGGTGCATCATCACCAAGTTCTAACTCATGAACTTTAAGAGATCCCAAAAGTTCCTCCATCGTTAAGGAATTGTGGTCTTTAGCCTCTTGAATGGTTGTAACTTTGGGTCTCCAAGCCTTTGGTAAACTCCTTATAATCTTGTTATTATTATCACCAGAATCAAAGGTTCTGCCTAAAGACTTGAGTTGAGTCCATTAGTTATTGTCTGAAACCTACCAAACATCTGGTAAATAGTTTCAGACTCTTGCATCTTGAACATCTCTTGCATCTTGAACATCTCATATTGATGAACAAGCATGCTAATCTTGGATTGTTTGACATTGTCAGTCCCTTCATGGGCTGATGCCAACGTATCCTAGATTTCCATGGCTGAGGAGCATCCATGCACCTTCTCATACTCAGATTTACTCAAGGAGCAAACCAAGTAGAGTTTTGCTTTTGCATTGAGTTAACCACGAGCTTTTTGCTCACCAATCCATTCTGCTTTAGGTATGGGCACACCACCATGTGTGGGAATATAATCACCATCAGTGACTATGTCCCACAGATCTATGTTACCGCTCTCAATGAACAGCTTCATACGATCTCTCCAATAATGGTAATCAGTACCATTAAAAGCTGGAGGTCTTGACACAGAGGCACCTTCTGCGATGTAATGAGGGTCGCTTGTCGAGGTTTCCATCTAGGATCTTCTTCCTCAACACTGTTAGATGCTTAACCCAAGGTTGAACTCTGATACCAACTGTAGAAACCACAGAAAACACTAGAAGGGGGGTTGAATAGTGTTTTATAAAACTTAAACAGTTTTTGGAAAACCTTTCACAAGCAGCACCTTTTTACAAAGAGATTTTTATAACTTGCTGAAACTGGGATTTTTGTACTTGCTGAAGTTGCTTCAGCAGGTTCAATAAAACAATTCAGAAAATTTTTTGTTCAGCTTAGTGTTATAAAACAGTAATCTCAGAACCCTCCACATTAGTATAAACTGAATTTAAATGGAGTTTAGGGATGAGAGAACTTAGCCAAAGATTTATACTGGTTCACCCACCACCACTGTGAGCTACGTCCATTCCCAAAGCCAACCAACTAAGGATTTTCCACTAATCTCATAGATTACAAGTATTCTTTTCTATCAAGCCTCTTCAAGCTCTACAACAACAAATATTCTTTTCTATCAAGCCTCTCCAGGCTCTACACCAAGTATTATTTAAACAACAAGTCTCTCCAAGCTTAACAGTAGGTATTCTTTCTTGCACCAAGCCTCTCCAGGCTCTCAGACACTTGTTAATATATATAAAGTGATTTGTTTAAGTTACTGAACCTAAGACAGAGTTCCTAACTTAAAAAAAATAAGATTGTACAAAATAACTGAGTACTACTCAGGATGTGAAAGTTTTATGTACAATAAACAGAGAGTGTTTGCAACTTGAATCTTGATAGAGTAATGGCTTGTTTTGTTCTTTCCCACTTTTTGTAGTAGTCTTCACAAAGCTATTTATAAGGATGAGGTATAAGTCCGTTGAAGATTGGTGAGTTGACCATTAAGAGATAGCATTAAATGCTATAGAGTCCGTTGTGAGACAATCTTCTGATAGCTTCTGACTTTGTACAGAGCAGGTGAGCAGTGATCACTCATTTCTGACATACTGCAGGTACTGTGAACCAGAGATTTCCTTTTCTGGTACGATGATTCAAATTTATGCAAAAGGACTCTATACTTTTTTCCTTAAGAAGACATGTTGCAGAAGACGTTGAGAAAACTTTTAGGTTTTGAGCAGAAAACCTCAGAGGGCTTCACTCTATTTGATTTCTAACTTCAGACAGTATGCCACGTTGGATGCCTTCAGCAGGTCTTCACATTTCAGATAGCTATTCTCTTCAGAGAGTTGATTACTTCAGCAGGTCCTGACTCTTCAGAGGGTTCCTTTTCTTCAGAAGGTTGCACCACTTCAGAGGGTTGTGTAACATCAGAGAGTTACTCTTTCAGATGGTTGCTTAAACACAGAAAATACCTTTTATGAGAATTTGCACTATCTTTCAGAATACTTTAACCAAATTTGTTATTCATTAAAACTTAGGATAATAAGACTTAAAATATTATTAGATACTTAATAATATTTTTGAGACTCAACATTCTCCCCCTTTTTAATGATGACAGATTTGCTTAAACTCACAAATATCTAAAGGGAAATTGAATAGAATTAGGTTTAGAAAGATCTCCCCCTTAGTCAGATACTTAGATAAGTTGCTTGCTCCCCCTGAACACAAGCTTGCTTCTCTGAAAACACTTAAACTTCAGATTTTGTTAGTTTATATTACTCCCCCTTTTATCATCAATCAAAAGAGTATACAGAGCTTTCTGAAGCAATAAATACATACCAGAGCAATAAATCCAGGGTATAAAAGTTGTTGTTAGAGCATAAAACAAGGTAGAAGAAAATGCAGCAAGAGCAATAAAGTTCAGCAGGCACACATATTTCAGCAAGTTCATATATCAGAGAGTTCAAGCATTTCAGAGAGTCACATTCCAGAAAATGCATGAATGTTCAGATTATCTCTTATGAACTTAAACCTATCTTCAGCAAGGGGTTTTGGGAATATATCAGCCCAATGATGCTCTGTATCAATGAACTTAATATCAAAAACACCTTTCTGAACATAGTCTCTAATGAAATGATGCTTGATCTCTATATGCTTTGCCCTAGAATGCTGGATGGGATTTTTAGAAAGATTTATTGCACTTGTATTATCACATAATACAGGAATAGAGTCAACAGCAATATTAAAATCCTCAAGCTGATACTTTATCCATAGTAGCTATGAGCAATAACAAGCAACATCAATATACTCAGCTTCAGCGGTTGAGAGAGCTATGGTGCTTTGCCTTTTGCTAGCCCAGCTTATCATATTTTCTCCAATGAAATGGCATCCTCCACTTGTTGATTTTCTCTCAATTCTATCACCAAAAAAGTCAGCATCACAATATCCTAATAACCTACAGTCCTTATTCTTCTTATAGCATAGACCAAGATTAGTAGTACCATTGAGATATCTAAAAATTCTTTTTACAGCCTTGTAATGAGTTATTCTGGGATCAGATTGAAATCTTTCACATAGTCAAACACTGAACATGATGGTTGTAAGATACAATAGAGATCCAATCAGTTTTTGGAAGTGCAGTAGCTTTCTCATTGATTGCTTAGAAATGAATCTGTTGCAAGCCTTATATAGGCATTACAAACAGAACAAAATAACTAACCAAAAACAGTTATTCTATTATGAGAACATAACAGAATAATTACCTCCTACTAACTCCCTAAAGTCCATAAAGTCCCAAAGCCACTATTAAAAGAGTGACACATTAGAAAAACTTGGAAGAGTATCTAATGTCCTAGACAACTCACTTCAATGACTCAACAACCTGGAATAAAAAAACAAATCAGGGAGAAGGAAAAAAAATCTGGTGAAGAGTCGGTGATAGATTATTGTTCCGGATCTACTCACCATTGAGATTTTTGCCCAGAGACTCTAAAACAACTTACTCAGTCTTAGTTTGAGACAATATAAATCACTCCAAATTTGTAGGGGTGAAAGGCTTTTATGGTCACACTGATTCAAAAATTAGAGGAAAAGGGGGTGTGATTACTTGATAAAGAGGAAAGTGAAGATAGTGGAATTTGAAAATATATATGCATACATACCTGAAGTTCGCTGATCAAGTCGAAATTGTGTGTGATTTCCTCTATTATGCGAAGAGGGAAAAGTGAGAAAACAATGGGCATTTCTTGTTCTGAACATTAGAACAAAGAAGAAGAGTATGAATTCTATAAGAGAAAAAACAATTCAGAGACAAAATGAGGAAGGGAAAGTGAAGGAGGAAGAAGAATATGTTTTCAGAGAAAGAGTGGGGAAGGTTCGGAGATGAGGAAGAAGAAAACATTTTCATTTTCAAAAGAAGGAGAGGCATAAGTGTGGGAAAAAATTATCGAAGAGACTAAAAATAGAAAATGAGAGTCAAATGAAATTATACGGGGAAAAAGAGGAATAAAGATGAAAAAGATGAACACAGATGAGAAGGAGAGGGAGGGAATTGGAAACCTAATGCGGATACTAGGATTTTGAATTCAAATTTTGAGAAAAGAAAAAGAAATGAACGAGAAAAGAGTTCTAAAACACTTTTGTGAGAGATGAAAGAGGAATGTTTTGAGCGGGATTTTTTTTCTCAGGAGATGACACGTGTCCAATATGTAAACAGGATTCTAAATAGAAAATAGAATAAAATAGATAGATGACTATCAACTTCACTGTGCACCAAGGGAAATGGATCCAATAGCAAATAGCAATGACTTTCATAGAGTAGAGAGTGAGGGCAAGAAAATAAATGCTTCTAGCCTTTTATAATAAGTTTGTTTTTTTCGCTTGTGTAAAGATCCTCTCCTGCGTTACAGCCTCTGCAGCCACTTTAACCATGGAATAGTTAGGAAATAGCTACCGATATTAACTATGGGATCATTCCGTAGCAATTCTGTAACTGCTTTTGCTGCAGGCATCTCCAACATTGGAGAGGATACAAATCTGTTTCGCTTCTAGCCATCTATAATAAGTTTGTTTGTTTCGAGAGAGAGGAAAAGTGTGTTTGTATGGGATTATTTTAGAAATAATCGCTTTTTAAACTTTTAGTTGTTTGTTTTAGATTTTAGAAATAATTAGAACCTAAAAATAATCATTAATTTGATTATAATGAGAAATTATATCTTATTAAGTTGTTAGTTAATATAGAGAAGAGAATGTAAAAAAGTGTATTTTGTCATTGTAACCAAACATAAAATACCTTCTGATTTTTATAAAAGTCTATAAAAAAAAATAAAATACTTTTTTACACAATCTAATAATCACTTTTTTTAATTTTAAACAAATGGGCCTAAATGTGTTTGATGTTTCTAACTCAAATAATAATATAATAGTAAAAGTATATATTAATATATATAAGTTAAATATATTTTTATCCCTAAAATATAGTAAAATTTCATTTTAATTTTTTTTTAATTTCAATCTTATATTTTAAAAATTACATACTTTTAGTCTCATTGTGAATTATACTCTTGCTTGTTATGGCTTCAAATAAATTTAGCGTTTAGAAAATTAATATTAACACTATTAATTTCAGAATGTATATAACTTTTAAAATAAATTGAAAAAAAATTGTAAAGGAAAGACTTTTCTTTCAAGTACCTTAGTTGTGAATGTTTCATTACTTTTAATCCAAAAATGAAAAAAAAAAAAAAAAGTATGTCATGACCCAGTAGCGATGATAATGAGTACTATCTTTTAGGTAGAGTAGTAATGAATATACTGCTTTTTCCCATAACTACGTTTTTTTTTTTAAAGAAAATTCACTTCATGCTTATGTGGGCAACAACTTTAATATCTGTCTCCATACCTGCTGTGCTTCTATATGCCTATACCTGTTCCTGTTATTCCCACTTTAATTAAGTTAAAAATTAGTAACTTATACAAAATATATTAATTTAAGAAAATTATAACTCAATTGAAAAAATATTACTAAAAAAATCATCCAAACATAATTATTAAATCCTTATTAAATATCATTGACATAACAATTAATTAAATCGAAACACAATATGTTAATGTTCTAAAACAGAACACATAATCAAATGTTAAATTCTTTTATTAAATATTACAATATATATTCATATCACACTATTTTACAAATTTGGACGTCATGTGGTAGCATTCATTATAAAAAATATTATTAATACTAATTAGTCATATATTATAAATTAAAAAAATACAAATAGGTTATTTTAAAATATTTTTTTAATCTATAATATATTATATACATCAATTTTAAATAATTGTATATAGTATTATTTATTTAAGTGTGAACTATTACTTGTACCCACATCCATACTCATTTAACGAGTTTTTACTTTGTCAATTATAAGTAACTTTTACGGATACCTATAGGGTTTAGGCTCAATTGTCATCTCTAAGACCCATCCTTAAATCATAAGCGAGATGCAATCTAATTATGACCTAACACTTATTTAAACTAGCAAGTTTAAGTATAAAACCATAACACATAATAAATATATCTGATTCTAATACTATATATATATATATATATATATATATAATTAATGTCTAAATCTTTGTGTGATGAAAATTTTATCATAATACTTAATAATATAATTATGTTAAGTTTTTAATAATTTATTTAAATTTTATTAAGTACACTAGTATGATATAATTATTTTTTCTTTAATTGTGTATAAAATTTTGTACAATATTTTTTAAATTATAATACAATAATATAATTATTAATTTTTTATTATGTAAATATTTATAGTTATCAAATATAAATTATATTTAAAAAAATAATATACATAACGTAAATTTTATGTACATCGCATTTGTACCAATATTAGTAGAACACAAATTTTCATGTGTATTGCATGAAAAGGCTAGAAAAACAAATTAACATAACCTTTTCTTTTATTTTCTTTTTTTACTAAACAAACTAGATCTAATTAATTAATGAAACCTTTAAATTCATAAATTTATACTAAATTTTAATGGAAAAATCTTGGAACCTCGCAGAGATACTGAACAAACAATACATCATTTATATTACTATCTTTGTTTTTATTTAACCGTCTATTTTAACAAATAACACACAAATTAAAAAATGTAATTATTATTCTTATTTTCATAAAAATAAATTTTCTATTTTTTACTTTATCCTGTATCTCTCTTAATATTATTAAATTTCATTAATTACTTTTCAATAGTGGATTATTTAACATAAGTATATAAGGGAAAAATAAATAATTATTATTACATTGGATTTATAAATTAAGAATTAAATAAAAATAAAATTTTTCTATCGAAAATTAAAAAGAAACCTGAGGTAGGAAATTATTTTCGTAAGAGATTCTTTGCCAAAAAGGAAAGAGACAGAGTAGAGTAGAGTAGATGTTATGGGAGAACGACTTCCTGGTTCTTTTCCTCGAAATTTCTTCCAGAGAAAAAGGGGAGGGCTTCTATCCAAAGCCAAAATTGGTTGTTCTCTATGCGTGTCTATGAAAGGAATTCTTTGTTTCTTATTCACTTCATAGAAAACATGGTGCCCATAATAATCCAAATTCTTAGATGGCTGATGCAGCCTTTAGTATGGAGATTTGTGGGCTTTGGTTCAGCTGCTGTTGGACTGCTTTGTTACGCTTTCAGCTCTTCCTTCAACCATCTATTTGGACAGTGGAATTTGTTTAAGATATTTCTTTACAGCGTTTTCAGTGTCATCATCTCCCTCATGATTTTGTTTGCAAGGATATGGCAGCAGTCCACAAGTCTCCGGTTCAAAGCTCATTGGGCATTTTTGGTTTTGACCATCACCTCAGTCTATTCCTTTTTCTACGATAAAATAGTTAATGGGAAACCAGATGCATATAGTCTAATTTCCTGTTCTGCGTTTGCTATCATGACACTGAGCTTGTCAAGGCAAACACGGTGCGGATTCGAAGTGGATCTTCTCTATTTCTTTCTCGGATGTCTAAACGTACAACTCATGAAGATAAAATTGCCGTTAGCTATTCTTGGAGCAGGTTTCAGCTACTCCCTCATTATTCTCCGTTCTTACTTTTCTTCGATAGATACCGCACTACAAAAAGAGTATGTTGGACTCCAAGATGAACGTTCTGTAGTCATTGAAATCCAGTCACCACAACTGCCAATTAGCAGTACTAATATTGCTAGTGTGATGCAACAGCTCACAATTTGTGTGAAGGCGCTTCAACTGGAAAATTCGAATCTCATCGACATGTTTTTGGAGCAGTGGAAGGAATACTTTGAAGGTAACTCTGAACTAGCAGTAAGCGACCATAACTTCATCATCGATGCGTTGCCGTCGGGAAGGATCAACGATCTTCACGAAACCGCCAAGTTGATGGTGGGCGCTGGATTTGAAAAGGAGTTCTCCGAGGCGTATAGCAACTGGCGGAGAGGATGGTTGGAGGAGTGCCTAATAAATAAATTATTAGGGTTGCAAAAGATCAATATCGAGAATCAACAGGATAGGGAAGCATTTGCCAATGTAATAATGATTGGAAGATGGATTACAGCTTCCAAGGTCACTCTCAAGATACTATTTCCTGGTGAGCGACGACTCTGCGATCATGTCTTTTTGGGATTCTCCTCTGCCGCAGATCGTTGTTTCACAGAGGTTTGCAAGGGAGCCACGATTCACCTGCTGAATTTTGCTGATGCTGTTGCCGGTGGGAGCCCTTCAGTGAGCCGTTTGTTCCCAATGGTCGACGTGTTTCAGACACTGCATGATCTAATTCCCCAATTCCAATCATTGTTTCCCGATTCGTTTGTGAATGAAGCAATCGCAGTCCATAACAGATTGGGAGAAGCAAGCAGAGATGTTTTCGTGGAATTAGACAATCTGATTTTCCGTATTCCGGAAGCCAAGCTAATTGCCCCAGCCGATGGCGGTTATCATCCAATGATGGATAACATCATCAATCACCTCATCTCTGCTTGCAGGTCAAGGCAGATCCTGGAGCAAATTTTACAAGATTACCCCAAGGATGCCAATGAAATTGGAACATCTTCTTTATTCACAGCGAAGATGATGAGGATAATGGAACTGTTAGAGAGAAAATTGGTTGCAAAGTCTAAAAACTACAACATTCCTGCTTTGCGCTATATTTTTATGATGAATAATCGGAAGCGCATAGAAATGGTGGATCAAATATGGGAATTGGGAACAATTACTGGCAATGATTGGTTCGGAAAAAACAGGGCAAAAGTCCAACACAATCTTGAACTCTATCAAAGCAGCTCATGGAATAAGCTGCTTGAGTTTTTGAAGCTTGATAGCAATGAGTCAGTGGCACCCAACGTTGCAGCAGAGTCAATGAAAGACAAACTCAATTTGTTCAACCTGCACTTTGAAGAGATATGCAGGGTTCAGTCTACATGGTTTATCTATAATAAGCAGCTAAGGGAAGAAATAATAACATCTGTAGAAAAGATATTGTTGCCTGCATATGGAAATTTCATTGGGAGGTTGCACGATGTTCTTGGTAGACACGCTTATGAGTGTATTGAGTATGGAATGTTTGATATTCAAGATCGACTCAACCATTTATTTCTTGGAAGTAACACAATGATCAGGTCCAGGATTGGAGTCAAATATCCACCTCCCCTCTCATCTCAGGGTGAGGCAAGGTAGCTTGCTCAAATGTTAGTTGCTCAATATCTCGGCTGCTGAAGAAGTTGGATTAGCTGCTCCCATTCCTCAAAGCCCGGAGTGGATATTCTAGGGAAGGGAAGAGCCTCACCTTGCAGTAAGTAGGAAGGTCAAATCATAAAGGTGTTTTTCCATTTTATTTTGTCTTCAATATGGTCACTCCAACCCTGTTATCACCAATATAATTATCTCTATCTCTCATTCTATCATATATCTCTATACCTCAATATAGGGCTCTTATCTGTCTTTGATTGTTTATATATATATATTTTTTTGTCTACATATATCTCTATACCTCAATATAGGGCTCTTACAAGTTAAAAAACACAAAGCAACATTACATTTCCACGTGTCCATTCATCCTTGTTAATCAAACGACTCTTCCTCCTCTAATCCTAGTAGTCAAAAACTTAATATATCTATCTCATGCCCATATATACTGCCGCATGTCGTTCACGACAGACTCTAGAGCAAGTGTTTGAAGACTATGGACATCCCTTGAAGGAATACCCCAAGCTTGATGATAGAGTAGCACACTCTTCCTCTCTCTCAGTGCAGATGGATTGGATTATGGAGCTATTGGAGAGCAATTTGGAAGCAAAGTCCAAAATCTACAAGGACCCTGCTTTGTTCTATGTTTTCTTGATGAATAATGGCAGGTACATAGTTCAGAAAAGCAAAGATAGTGAATTGGGAACCCTTTTGGGGGATGATTGGATCCGAAAACACACTGCAAAAGTTCGGCAATACCATGTACACTATCAAAGAAGCTCATGGAATAAGGTGCTGGAGATTTTGAAGTTGGACAGCAATGGATCAGTGCCGCCTAATGTGGTGGCGAAGTCAATGAAAGAGAAGCTCAAGTCGTTTAACATGCTGTTTGAGGATATATGCAGGGTTCAGTCTTCATGGTTTGTCTTTGATGAGCAGCTCAGGGAAGAAATAAGAATTTCCCTTGAGAAAATCTTGTTGCCAGCTTATGGAAACTTCATTGGGAGGTTCCAGAGTGTTCCGGAACTTGGTAAGCATGCTGATAAGTATATTAAGTTTGGAACGGAGGAGATTGAAGCAAGACTCAATGATTTATTTCAGGGAAGCAGTGGATCAACTGGTAGCCGAAAGTGAAGGTAAAGCTGCTAGATTTTGTGTGTATGTGTAATGTATTTGTAGTGTAATTGAAATACAAAGTTTTGATTATCTTATCACAAACGTATTTGTAAAAAAATTTGTGACCTTGTATTATAAATACCCCTGCATGATGAACTGCTCAGCATCATTGTGGAGGATTAAAAAGGAGTTAGAAGTTAAGAGCAATGAGTTACATGATTAACATTCTTATTGGTCATTGCTTTGAAGTTTGAACTCTTTCATTGTGCAGCGCTTAGAATTGTATCAAAGACTGGGAGTTTACTGAATCAACAAATTTAGTATGTTTTGTCATTTCTTGGTCCCAAGTTCCTACAAGGATTGGAATTTTGTTTCATTAATAGAAAAACATTAGAATTTCGTTCTTAACTTATTTTTGTTAGTCCATAGATGATCTATTTTGTATTTTGTTGGACAAGACTGGAGCTAATGGGTTGTTCGAACTAAATAGGAATTTTGGGTTGATGAATTTGATCCTGCCATGACAAAATGTACTTTTCATCTTTTGCATTTGTCTATCTAAACTCAAATGAGACAAAAGTTAATCAATTGATTAATTCAAGAAGGTGGTGTATACCGTGTGGCTTTGATATAATGTAAATGTAAGACATAAAAGCACTGTCCACTCCTTTCTTTTTTTTTATTTCTTTCTTTTATATCTTTATCCCAAACATGACTAGTGAGAATGGATAACTGTTAGTTATGACTTAGGAATTAGTTTGTTAATTCAGTTAGGTGGTTAGTCGTTCCTCTCTAAGCTGCCTATATATATATAGTATCTTGCTGTATAGGAAAATGGGGTGAATGAGAGTGTGAGAACGATTACGGAGAGCCGTCTGAAGTTGATTGTCTGAAATAAGAGAAGTATTTTTCTATTGTATATTCTTTCTTCTTCTTTCTTCTTTCTTCGTGTTCTTGATTCGTTATCTTAAGCTTTCAATTGCTTGCCTTCTTACCCAACAAGTGGCGCCCACCGTGGGGCGATTGAAAAGGAAAGATAATCAAGAATGGCAACGAAGTATGATATTGAAAAGTTCTCTGGAGCAAATGACTTTGGGCTGTGGAAGATCAAGATGGAGGCTATCTTGATACAGCAAGGGTGCGAAGAAGCGTTGAAGGGGGAGATGAACATGTCATCATCTTTAATGCAGGCAGAGAAAAAGAATATAGTTGACAAGGCAAGAAGTGCAATCGTTCTGTGTTTTGGTGATAAGGCACTCAGAGAGGTGGCGAAGGAGAAAACAGCTGCAGGTATGTGGACGAAGCTGGAATCATTGTACATGACAAAGTCTTTGGGCCACAGACTTTGTCTGAAGCAACAACTTTACTCATTCAAGATGGTGGAGTCAAGAACGATTGAAGAGCAGTTGGCAGTCTTTAACAAGATTGTTGATGACCTTGAAAACATTGGTGTGAAGCTTGAAGATGAGGACAAGGTCGTTATCCTTCTCAATTCTTTACCTAAAACCTTTGAGCATTTCAGAGATGCGTTGTTGTACGGGAAAGATCAGATAATTACTCTGGAGGAGGTTGTGACCTCAGTTCGAACCAAGGAGTTGCAGAAAACTTCAAGATTCGAAGGGTGTAGAGGAGGTTTCGTCTGGTCTAGTTACAGTGAAAGGCAAGGGAAAGAAGCCAGAGAATAAAGGAAATAAGGCAAAATCTGAAGGCAAGAAGCAGATCAAATGTTACAAGTGTCAAAAGATGGGTCATATCAAGAAGCATTGTCCTGAGAAATATGCCAAGGTGCCTAGGATACAGGAAACTGCAGATGTTGCAGAGGCTTCTGAAGGATATGAATCTGCAGGTGTTTTGGTAGCTTCGTCTGAAGACTCTCTGAAGAGTTGGGTCATGGATTCAGGATGTACCTATCACATGTGCCCTGTGAAAGATTACTTTGAGACCTTAGAACTAAAGGAGTATGGGTCTGTACTTCTTGGGAACAACACAGCTTGCAAGGTGCAGGGCATTGGGGCAATCAGACTAAGGATGTTTGATAACAGAGAGATGTTGCTGCAGGATGTGAGGTATGTTCCAGAGCTCAAAAGGAACCTTATGTCCATTAGCATGTTTGATGTTATGGGGTATTCAACCAAGGTGGAGGGTGGAATGATGAAGGTGTCCAATGGAGCATCCATAGTTGCTAAGGGGAGAAGAAGTAATGGGTTGTACATTCTGGAAGGTTCTACTGTCATTGCACATGCATCAGTTGCAAGTCAGTCAATGGTAGACAAGACTAAACTGTGGCACATACGTTTGGTCCATGTTAGTGAGAAAGGCTTGGTGGAGTTGGAGAAGCAACAACTGTTGATGGGAGATAAGCTTCAGAAGCTGGATTTCTGTGACCAGCGTGTTTTGGGTAAGTCTCAGAGAGTGCAGTTTGGGACAGGTAAACACACTTCCAGCAGACCTTTTGAATATGCTCATGCAGATTTGTGGGGTCCATCCAGGACTTAGACGCATGGTGGAGGGTCTTATTTTCTTAGCATTATTGATGACTTCTCAAGGAGAGTTTGGACCTACATTCTGAAGAACAAGGCTAAGACATTTCAGAAGTTCAGAGAATGGTATTTTCAGACAACTAATCAACAGGGGACCAAGCTGAAGGTACTAAGAACAGACAATGGGTTGGAATTTGTTTCAGAAGAGTTTAACAATTTTTGCAGGGACCAGGGAATCAAAAGGCATAAAACTGTGGCAGGGACTCCTCAACAAAATGGACTTGCTGAAAGGATGAACAGGACCATTCTGGAGAGAGTCAGATGCATGTTTTTGGGAGCAGGGATGCCTAAGAATTTTTGGGGAGAAGCTGTTAATACTGTTGTATATCTGATTAACAGGTGCCCTTCGTCTGCTTTGGGGTACAAGACACCTATGGAAGTTTGGAGTGGAAAACCAGCTGATTACTCTAAGATGAGGGTGTTTGGGGCTTTGGCATATGCACATGTCAAGCAGGATAAGCTGGAGGCACGAGCCGAGAAATGTATCTTCCTTAGATACGCTGAAGGAGTCAAGGGATATAGGCTATGGAGGTTAGAACCTAAACCTTCAAAGCTTATTATCAGCAGGGATGTAACATTTGATGAGACGAGAATGGGAATGCTTGGTGGAGACTCTGAAAATGAGGGGGAGAAAGCTCACATTGAGATGGAGGCATCTACGAGCAAACTCAGGGAGGATCATCTGAAGACTTCAGAAGGTGCTGCTTCAGATGGAACTTCAGCAGGTACATCGTCTGAAGACTTCAGAGAGTCTGAAGACTTCAGAAGGTCTGAAGACTTCAGAAGGTCTGAAGACTTCAGACAGTCTGAAGACTTCAGACAGTCTGAAGACTTCAGAAGGTCAGAGCGCACTGTGAATGACTATCAGCTAGCTCGTGATAGAGAAAGGAGGGTTCCAAAACCTACCAAAAGGTTTGGACATGCTGACCTTATTTGTTATGCTCTTGGTATGGCTGAAGAGATACAGGGTTCAGATGAACCAAGAAACTTCAGAGAGGCACTGGAGAGTTCAGAGAGGCAGCAATGGCAACGTGCCATGGAGGAAGAACTTGATTCGCTGAAGAAGAACAACACATGGAGACTTGTAGACTTACCTGAGGCACAGAAGGTAATCAGATGCAAGTGGGTCTTTAAGAAGAAAGATGAGATCCCTGGTGTTGAGAAAGCGAGGTTCAAGGCAAGGCTTGTGGCTAAGGGATTTACACAGGTTGAGGGTGTGGATTATAATGAGATATTCTCACCAGTTGTAAAGCACGGTTCTATCTGGATTTTGATGTCAATTGTAAACCAGTTTGAATTGCACCTGGAGCAATTGGATGTCAAGACAGCCTTTCTGCACGGAGATCTGGATGAAACCATTTACATGGAACAACCATAGGGGTTTGCTGAGGATCAGAGAGTGTGTCTACTTCAAAAATCATTGTATGGTCTGAAACAGAGCCCAAGGCAGTGGTATAAGAAGTTTGATGATTTTCTGATGAGAATGGACTTCAGCAGGTGTAGTTATGACAGTTATGTCTACATTTTAAGGGAAGAACAAGACATTTTGTATCTACTCTTGTATTTAGATGATATCCTGGTGGCTAGCCCTAACAAGGGTATGATCAATCAACTCAAGACAAGGTTAAATTCAGAATTTGGGATGAAGGATCTTGGGGTGGCCAAACGCATACTTGGCGTTGATATAGTAAGAGTTGAGTCAAATGGTGTACTGCGTCTAACTCAGCAGGTCTATCTGAAGAAGGTTGTGGAGAGGTTTAGGATGCATAAATCTAAACTTGTGGGCACACCCTTGGGACACCACATGAAACTCTCAAGGAGTCAAGCTCCTGATTCAGAAGATGAAAGGAGGAAGATGGATGTTGTTCCCTATGATAGTGGGGTTGGAAGCATCATGTATGGGATGGTCTGTACTAGACCAGACTTGGCTCATGTTGTGAGTGTTGTCAGCAGGTTCATGGGAGACCCTAGACAAGCACATTGGAAGTCTCTGAAGTGGATTCTCAGGTACCTGAATGGAACTATGGATTCAGGATTACTATATCAGAAGAAACGGTACCTCTCAGAAGGTGGAGTTGCAATTGAAGGGTTCGTTGATGCAGACTATGCAGGGTGTGTGGATACACGAAAATCCTTATCAGGGTATGTGTTTACTCTATTTGGAACTGCAGTAAGTTGGAAGGAAAACCTTCAATCAGTGGTAGCATTGTCTACAACAGAGGCTGAGTATATTGCGTTGTCTGAAGGAGTGAAGGAAGGTCTATGGTTGAAAAGCATGCTGAATGAGTTAGGAATTGAACAGGAGTGTGTTCAGATTCATTATGATAGTCAGAGTGCTATTCACTTGGCCAATCATCAGATGTACCATGAAAGGACCAAGCACATTGATGTGAAGTTTCACTTTATCAGAGAAGTGGTTGAAACAGGGGCAGTAAGGATTGTGAAGATTGCTTCTGAAGATAATCCTGCTGATATGTTGACCAAAACACTACCAAGATGCAAGTTTGAGAGATGCTTAAACTTGGTGGGCTTCGTCTGAATGTTGTCATTCCAAAGTCAAGGTGGAGAATGTTAGTTATGACTTAGGAATTAGTTTGTTAATTCAGTTAGGTGGTTAGTCGTTCCTCTCTAAGCTGCCTATATATATATAGTATCTTGCTGTATAGGAAAAAGGGGTGAATGAGAGTGTAAGTGAGAACGATTACGGAGAGTCGTCTGAAGTTGATTGTCTGAAATAAGAGAAGTATTTTTCTCTTGTATTTCTTTCTTCTTCTTTCTTCTTTCTTCATGTTCTTGATTCGTTATCTTAAGCTTTCAATTGCTTGCCTTCTTACCCAACAATAACGATTATCATTACTTACATCATGAAGAACTGCAAAGCAGCCGAACTTTGATAAACAATTTGGGGAGTGAAACTTGGATTTCTATATATAAATTAATAAAAAGGAAACAATAGAATTCCTCTATTTTAAACAACATGCATGTTATTGGAACTAGTGTCCAACCCGTACAATGCACGTATATTATTATTCTAATAGATTATTAACATTGAATGATATAATATATATATATATATAATTTATTAAATATGTATAATTAAAAAATAATGATGATTTATTTCTTTTTAATATTTAATTCTATACTCTTTGTACATCATATTTTTTGTCACATTACAACACTTAAAATTGTCATCACATATAAGAATCATAAGTCCTTGTTGAGACTTAACCCTAAATATAACAACATATAATTGACCATGCAAGAAAAATGGTTTTGGTAAATACACACCAACATGTGATAATGTCTGACATTCACTTTTATTAATTTGGTTCCATTGCAAAGTCTACCAAATATATCAAGATTACTCATTAGCATGACAGACACTTATTCTTTAACACCAACTTATGATAAGGAAGTGCAGAACACCTAATATCATTTAAGAACTCAGTTGTCAATCAATCAACTTCAATACCAATCTCCTCATCTACCTTCCATATAGTGTCAGAACTCAAATACACCCTCTCTTCTTTAGGAAATACACCCTCCCTTGCTTGACAGTCAGGGGCAGAGCCCTGTTGGGACAGAGGGGGGCCATGGCCCCCCCTCAATTTTTGCTTTTGCTTTTTTTTTCTCAAAACTATATATATAATGTGTGTATATATATTTTTATGTAAATTTATATATTATATATTATTAAATAAAATTAAATAGTAAAAGCTCAATTAGAATGAGATATAAGCTATATTTAGTAAGATTAACTGATAAATTGATTGAAAGTTGATAAGTTAATTTATTGAATTATAAGTGTTTGATTTAAGTGAATAATTAATGCAAAATGATATAAAATGACATTTACATAATATTTATTATATAAATTCTATTTTTATTTGCTAGAAAAAATTACATTATTAGGTAATTATAATTTTAGTTTTTTATGAATTTTAAATTTTTAATAAATATTTAATGATAAAACATTTGATTAAAAATTAAATTATGTAGATAAATAATTAAAATAAATTAGAAAAATAAAATAATAATTAAAATAATTCACTTACTTAATATTATAAATTATGAGTGGGGATCAAGTTACTCCACCTTATAAAATCTCATAGAATATTAATTTCAAAAATCGAGCCGTTGAATAATATGACATTAGCATGATAATCATGCATATCGAATTTTAGATAAATTGGACATTTATAGGTATGTAATTTTACAATCAACATTTACTTATATTTTGAAAACACACACACATATATTATACGTTAAATTGATGTTATTTGATTAAGTATCACATTGTTTATAAAACTTTATAGATTTGATCTACTTAATAATAACTTTCAATTTAACGGTTGAATTGATCAAAATCAATATTTACAAAAAGTAATTAAACAGAGTAACTCGATCCTCACCCTATAATTATATATAATAACAAAATTTCATTTGAGGTGAGATGATTGATTGGGAAAATTATAATATTGGTCGGCCCCCTTGAACTCACTTCATGGCTTCGCCCCTGTTGACAGTACAACATGAATCTACATCTAAAGATGAAGGGATAGTAAATTAAGAGCGTCGTGTTCTACCACCGGGTAATAAATATATTTTAGCAATATTATTAATTAATTTATCATTTGAAATGATGACATTTAATTAGAAGTCTAAAACGCAGTGTCAAAGACTTAGTAGGTTGGCTCCAAAAAAAAATTTAAAGGCATAATTATTGTCTATTGGGATTGTAAATTTTGAGTAAAAGTAGATATATGTGGCATTGGGAGTGTAGAAATTGTGTTTTCTATATGAGTTGAATGTTGTTGACACTGTATGAATATATTTATGAGGGAAAATGATTAAATTTATTATGTTTAATACTACTGAATATATTTTAGCAATATAATTAATTAATTTATCGTTTGAAATAATGACATCTAGAAGTCTAAAACGCAATGTCATAGGCTTAGTAGGTTGGCCCGTAAAAAATTGTATCCGGTGGTGTTTTTATTTAAAGACAAAAATTTAATTTTTATTAATTTTTCTACTATTCATTCAATTATTTTTTATTAAATTAATCCATCAGCTAATTCAAATTGTTAAAAAGTGCAGATTTGAAATGATAAATGTAACGTCCTAATTTCTCAATTCAAGAATAATGTCCGTTGGAAACACTATTCCGAATTTCTGAAATTATTTCGCTTCATTTCAAGTATCGTTACACAAATCACACAACTGTTTAGACAATCCAACGTTTGCTTAACCTTTCACAAAACTCATACATCATTCAATATCCATGAAATTAAATTGCATTTTGAGTTTAAATAATCTACAACACTCCTGCCAAAAATCCGGCAAAGCCTCCCCTATAAACTGGACCTTTCCCAAAATTCCAATTCAACCTGAAACTCAGAAAATCCAGCCAGTCCAACATATATACATATATATACATCCATATATCATTACAAAGCATATACCATATGGTTTCTTAGAACATCATAACATCCTTTCCCCTAACATTCATATCCTAGGAACAACCCCACAGCCCATGAAACATTTACAAATACTAGTCTCAACACTCTACTTCAAGTGGGTCCTCAACTCTCCCGCCAAGAATCCGAACAGCAACCTGCACAGCTGAAATATAATTCCCACATCGTGGGATGAGACTAACGTCCCAGTGAGTGCGATAAAGGTGTGTGCGGTGTGGAGGAAAAACAGACAAGTGAAATGCAACAGGAATACATATACATTAAGAATATCATATCTGAGAACAATAAGCATAACCAATAATTCTAACACTTATACCATGTTTATGATGCAATGCAGCATGTCTGTGAAGTGTTGTTACCCGACACCCGGGGTCTTTCCACTGTAACGTGACTGTGATTGAGTGCTCGGCCATGTGACCAAGGACCGTCGTCCAGGGCCACCTATGATTAAGTTTTATTAAGCATGTATGGATCATGTCTGTGATTACTTTTAGGGTGAGGATCCCCCATCTTCCCCTTGGCCGAGAGGTCGATGAGATCACCTCGTCTTTCTTAAACATGATTTCCTGAAGGCCTGTGATGGTCCGGAGACCCTGTAATAGCCCGAAGGCCCTGTAATGGTCCGAAGACCCTGTAATATGTTCAATGGTGGCCAAAAGCCCATGAATGCTCAAGAGTATAGTTAATAGTTCAACAGTGCAAAAATACCAAAATCTCTTCCTTTCAAAACATGAGGTCATAAGACCCAAATCATTTTCCTTTCAGAAACATGAGTGAATGATTTCATGAAGACAACAATACTTTCATGGGCATGAACATGTGCATAAACAACAGCAAAGCCAAGGTTCAACATCAACAAATCCAAGATTTCACAAAATTCCCAAATCCTCTAACCTAGGGTTTGAGCCGCAAAGTCATACATTCAATCAATCAAATAATCCACCCTAGGTTTGCATAAAATCGACCGTAACCAACAATAATAGCAAGAGGAGAATGAATAGGATAGCAATCAAGAATACAAGTGAGTGAGAACCACACTCACCTCTAATGGAGGAAATAGAGGAGAAATGAGGGATGAGGATGAAGATCCAAGCTCCTTGAATGGTGTGGGTGGCTCCAATCCATGATTCCTCCTTCAATCTACCCCTTCTCTCTCTAGTTCCTCTCTCTAGAATGAGAGAAATGAGAGGAAATGAGGGCTGGAAGCCCTAGATCTCCGTTTTTAAAAACTGATCCCGCGTACTCTAGCTCAAGCGAAATAATTTTGCTTGAGCGAAGTAAAAAAGGTGACATTCTGCCAAATTTTCGCTTGAGCGAGAGGTTTCTCGCTCAAGCGAGATTGACAGCATTTCAAAACCTGTTTCTACTGATATTTTCGCTCAAGCGAGAAAATTCTCGCTTGAGCGAGAATGAGTCTGTTTGAAGGTGGAAATTAGATCGGAATACCATCTTATAGCATATCAAACTGAAGCCCCGGATCTTAACTTTCTAATCAAAGTGAAATCACCTCAATTGGACATCCTTACCTCTTGATATTTGCAATTTAGTGCACCAAGGTCATTAGGTTTAAAACCCAAAATTAAGCAATAACCTTGGTTGAAGCCTAACGGGACACACTTTACATGAACCATATTATAACTCATCAATTCACTCCAATAAGGCTAACATTAAGGGTTCTAATTGTCCATGAGACTATGTTCCTCTATTCCCTTATTCCAATGTCTCTACTTCATTCCTCACCTCCTCACAACGTTATCCTTTCCACCATCGAGTGTGACTCCTCCTAGGTTAACTCTATGTCCACTTGGGACTTGATGCTTGGTCTCCCTTCTAAATTTCCCTTAACGCTCATGAACTCTTAACTAAACCTCATGTCCTTCCTTGAAATTCATTCCCACACCCTCTGGTTCTCATTCCCCTCCTAACTCTCCTCTAGATTCTCCTTAGGTCCATTTTTCGGGATGTTACATTTCTACCCCCTTAAATAAATTTTGTCCTCAAAATTTTCTCCCAATGCCCCCCACAATGGTTGACCTTCCTATTCCCAACCATGTTTATGCACTAGAATCCTTATCGAACCATTGCTTAGTAACTAATACTTCTATTCCTCAATGTGTCTAAATGAGATTATGGGTCGATTTCACTTCTAAACTCGTCTCCTAGGCTTTCACTCCATAGGCTACTCCTAGGATGACATCGCCTTACTTGTTGGTTCTATTCCTAGCTTACGTTGAAATCTGTCAATCTTTCGTTTCTCTCCTCACAACTCTAACATGGATTCCTAGGGGTCACAAGTTGGCTTCCCTCACCCTCAGAGGGTCTAACTACCCAATATCATCATCCTTCCTAGTGGAGTCAAAACGTTCCACTCATGATTCCTAATAGAAAAGAAAATGGTGGTTGCATCTCCTCTATCCTATCTTATGTGCGATTTCCCATGCTATCGACAGGGTCGTGGCATAGGAAAAGTCCAAAAACTTCGATTATAGCTTATAGCTTGACTCTTAACACATCCCCTACTCCCAAGGCTATCCAGTGGTCACACAAAGTGTGGGGAAAACTAAAATCTGGGTGCTACTAACAACTTAGTTGTGCTCCAAGTATATCTGATTTGTCTTCTAAGTTATAATGTGGGTACTTATATCTTCCCCTACCAGGATACCCCCCTTAAGGACTCGGGCCCTTCCTAATAGCCCTCTAGATTTTAAGTCTACCTCATGAAACTACCCTGCATTCCCAAGGAGATGGCTAGCCTGAAACATAATTCTCTAACAGCATCATGTTATTACTAGTTTCTAGGACAACACACACAGGTCTCGAGAAAGACTATAGATTGCAACCAAGTGAACACATCACGTCAGAGTAACAACAAAAATAGCAGTGGAGCTTCTCCGATACATATATGATAAAGAATGGACAAGCTTCTGTAGCTCATCCGGAAGAAACGTCAAACTAATCTGATAGAACATGATAGTGTGTAGGTCTGCTTGTACCTATCACTCCATCACGTGCACATAAGTGGAAATCATGATTTTGGGGATGACAAATTTTATTAGCAATCATGGTTCTAGGGGAAAACATTGTCAGGAGATCTAGATTGGAAAAGGTTTACATAATGGTTCTTTTGAGCAACAATCACAAAAAATTTGGGGTTCCATATTTCCTCAAGAAATTATACCGCACAATTCACACCTCTAACCAGTGGTACACCTCTCAAGCTAAACATGTCACATTCCTTACCTCTGCTATACCTCACTCACCATTCTCAGATTACAACACCCCCTAACATAACTAAGTTACGAATAATTTCCCAATAACTTCTCTAAGCAACAAGTCGAAGGGGTTAGATTTACCCTTAACCACTAAGGTCCAAATTCCATCCATGTTAGAGTCATGGGTTCTAATTGCTCTTAATTCACTAAACCATTCTAATGGAGCTAAGGAAAATGTTAACAATTAGTCCAAGCATTCTTTTATCAAGCTCTATCACCAAATAAATACATTTAAGGAATAAATTGATCTAAGGCTACCAACTCACCCATCCCAAATTGAAAGGATAAGGGAAAGCTACACCCTCAATTCCTTGTAAGACCTACTACTCCCACGAGATAAGAATTTCAAATGGTCCTTGGAAAGGGCATACTAATCCCCACCTGATCGATAATTTGAGTCATAGGTTGACGAGGTACAATGGATCCCAACTTGGTTCCTAAACTAGGAAATCCTCCATTAGTTCATATGTACAAATACACTAAATAACTAGATGACTAACATGTAACTATGAGAACCGAAGCTACATCTAATAACCAATCAGGGACTTTAGGAGTATTAGTCTAACATCTTAGGGGACAAAGGATTGCACTTGCTTCTTGCATAATAAAACCAAATCACCGATCATAAAACTTAAATAATCTAATCACCATCAAATTAAAATCACTGACCACCTAATTAGATATCCAATCGGATCCATAGAATGACTAGGCAACTAATAATGAGATTAGAATCGAAAGAGCAACAACTATCAACACCAGCATAAACCAATAGGGAAAATAAGGAAAGGAGCCAAGAATATGAGATTAAAGGCCCTAATTCAATTCCTCGAATTATCCTTAAGAGTACACATACCCCATGGTAAACAACTTAACCAAAGAACTAGGGTTACTCCCCCTCACTAATGGCATTAGGTTTCTCTAACCTCCCATGAGTCCCACACTTCTCTTCTAACCTCTACCTATCATGGAAAAACCCAAATCCTAGAAATTTACCATCACCTCAACATACAAGACATTCCAACAACGCAAACAAACAGGCATATCAATAAATTATTCAAGCAGAAACAAGCATCATGATTAATCAAACAAATCACACCCTTAAGGTGTAAACACAAGCAACCAACACTCTCCTCCCTTACTAGGGAGCCTACTCCTCATGTCCCCTCTAGACCTACCTCTTGTTTTCACATTCCAAAATTAATTGCACACACTCTCTCAAAAACTTACACTTTACTTTTCCTTCTAGGTGTGCCTCACGTCCACTAGGGGTTAAGGATGACGTTCTATAAGATTTCTAAGGTGAAGGTCTTACTCTTGGAAATGAACCTATGTCATTCTCCCTCTATCTAACAAGTGGGTGGCTCTAACCTTGTTAGAGAAGTGTCCCAACTTCCTTAACAAGGCGTCTTGTTCACGTCACTAACCATAATCCCGTGTACAACGCACCCAATAGAGGGGTGATCAATCCCTATATTGAGTACGGAATACTGTAGGATCATAGTAAGTCACGGGCAACTAACCTAACCACAACAAATTGGATTGAACTGCTCTGATACCAAAATGTAACGTCGTAATTTCTCAATTCAAGAATAATGTTCGTTGGAAACACTATTCCGAATTTCTGAAATTATTTCGCTTCATTTCAAGTATCGTTACACAAATCACATAATTGCTTAGGCAATCCAACGTTTGCTTAAGCTTCCACAAAACTCATACATCATTCACAATCCATGAAATTAAATTACATTTTGAGTTTAAATAATCTACAACACTCCTGCCAAAAATCTGGCAGAGCATCCCCTATAAACTGGACCTTTCCCAAAAATCCAATTCAACCTGAAAATCAGAAAATCCAGTCAGTCCAACATATATACATATATATACATCCATATATCATTACAAAGCATATACCATATGGTTTCTTAGAACATCATAACATCCTTTCCCCTAACACTCATATCCTAGGCACAACCTCACAACCCATGAGACATTTACAAATACTAGTCTCAAGTACACTCTACTTCAAGTGGGTCCTCAACTCTCCCGCCAAGAATCTGAACAGCAACCTGCACAGCTGAAATATAATTCCCACATCGTGGGATGAGACTAACGTCCCAGTGAGTGCGAGAAAGGTGTGTGCGGTCTGGGGGAAAAACAGACAAGTGAAATGCAACAGGAATACATATACATTAAGAATATAATATCTGAGAACAATAAGCATAACCAATAATTCTAACACTTATACCATGTTTATGATGCAATGCAACATGTCTGTGAAGTGTTATTACCCGACACCCGGGGTCTTTCCACTGTAACGTGATTGTGATTGAGCGCTCAGCCATGTGACCAAGGACCGTCGTTTAGGGCCACCTATGATTAAGTTTTATTAAGCATGTATGGATCATGTCTGTGATTACTTTTAGGGTGAGGATCCCCCATCTTCCCCTTGGCCGAGAGGTCGATGAGATCACCTCGTCTTTCTTAAACATGATTGCCCGAAGGCCTGTGATGGTCCGGAGACCCTGTAATAGCCCGAAGGCCCTGTAATGGTCTGAAGACCCTGTAATATGTTCAATGGTGGCCAAAGGCCCATGAATGCTCAAGAGTATAGTTAATAGTTCAACAGTGCAAAAATACCAAAATCTCTTCCTTTCAAAACATGAGGTCATAAGACCCGAATCATTTTCCTTTCAGAAACATGAGTGAATGATTTCATGAAGACAACAATACTTTCATGGGCATGAACATGTGCATAAACAACAGCAAAGCCAAGGTTCAACATCAACAAATCCAAGATTTTACAAAATTCCTAAATCCTCTAACATAGGGTTTGAGCCACAAAGTCATACATTCAATCTATCCAATAATCCACCCTAGGTTTGCATAAAATCGACCATAACCAACAATAATAGCAAGGGGAGAATGAATAGGGATCATATATAGGATAGCAATCAAGAATACAAGTGAGTGAGAACCACACTCACCTCTAATGAAGGAAATAGAGGAGAAATAAGGGATGAGGATGAAGATCCAAGCTCCTTGAATGGTGTGGGTGGCTCCAATCCATGATTCCTCCTTCAATCTACCCCTTCTCTCTCTAGTTCCTCTCTCTAGAATGAGAGAAATGAGAGGAAATGAGGGCTGGAAGCCCTAGATCTCCGTTTTTAAAAACTGATCTCGCGTACTCTCGCTCAAGCGAATTAATTTCGCCTGAGCGAAGTAAAAAAGGTGACATTCTGCCAGATTTTCACTTGAGCGAGAGGATTCTCGCGCAAGCGAGATTGACAGCATTTCGAAACCTGTTTGTGCTGATATTTTCGCTCAAGCGAGCAAATTCTCGCTTGAGCGAGAATAAGTATGTTTGAATGTGCAAATTAGATCGGAATACCATCATATAGCATATCAAACTGAAGCCCCGGATCTTAGCTTTCTAATCCAAGTGGAATCACCTCAATTGGACATCCTGACCTCTAGATATTTGCAATTCAGTGCACCAAGGTCATGAGATTTAAAACCCAAAATTAAGCAATAACCTTGGTTGAAGCCTAACGGGGCACACTTTACATGAATCATATTATAACTCATCAATTCACTCTAATAAGGCTAACATTAAGGGTTCTAATTTTCCATGAGACTATGTTCCTCTATTCCCTTGTTCCAATGTCTCTACTTCATTCCTCACCTCCTCACAACATTATCCTTTCCACCATCGAGTGTGACTCCTCCTAGGTTAACTCTACGTCCACTTGGGACTTGATACTTGGTCTCCCTTCTATATTTTCCTTAACGCTCATGAACTCTTAACTAAACCTCATGTCCTTCCTTGAAATTCATTCCCACACCCTCCGGTTCTCACTCCCCTCCTAACTCTCCTCTAGATTCTCCTTAGGTCCATTTTTCGGGTTGTTACAATAAACCTTCTTATCAAAGCCTAGCTACTATTAATTGGACAAAAAATCAATGCATTGACTGGACAAAAAAATTAACCCTTGAATGAACAATAACAAAAAAAGCTTCTCGTAATAATATAGATAGATATAGAAATGGGATATTTATCCATTGAGTACTTTAAATTTAATACGGTCAATAAAAGAACAAAATAATTATATTCCAATAATAAATAAATAGATACAGATAATTGTGAAGTAATATATCTTGTTGTTAATTTATCATCTAACATGTTTCTTGCTTGATATGTATACAGGCGATCTTTATTTAATAAATTGGGTAAAATATATTTTTCATCCCTGTATTTTTTGACAATTTTAGTCTTTGTTCCGTACTTTTGAAACATTTGTTTTATATTCTTATACTTTTAAAACACTATAATAATAGTCTCCGACGTTGGGTTGCAGGTGATGTTCATTTTTACATATATTACTGACTTTCTATAATAAATTTAACTTATGATATTATCATATACATTAATTAGTAGAATGTGAATTTCATATTGTTATCATGTTTATAGAAAATAGTAACCAATACATTATTAATATAATCATAAATTTAAAATATCTTTAGATTTCAGATCCCACAACCCAATCACTTTAAACTTATTTAAAGTGTCTGGAAAAAACCTTTGTTAGGAGAGCTAACCCCGACCACCATGATATTAATATTCATGATAGGAGCACGACTAACTCCCGTGGAAGGTACCTATGGTTTATAAAAAAACCACTTTAAACCCATGATCAAAAAATCGACTTAGCCTTTAAACGTACTATACTAAATACATAATAAACTAAAATATAAAATAATAATTTTATTGAAGTAGAAGAAAATAACATAATTATAAATTTTATAATTCTAGTTAAAACATATATTTATAGAAAATTGTAATGAATACATCATAGATTTAATTATAAATTTAAATTATATCGAGAGAAAATATTTTAATATAATAATAAAAAAATGAAATTGTGATAAGAAACAAAAAGAAAAAAAAAAGGAAAACGACTGGAGCAGGACTACCTCCTGTCAAGGATAATTTAGTTAAAAAAACCACTTATATAATGAAACAAATTAATATGAATGGATAATGTAATTTTTTTTAATATTATGATAATAAAAAAAACTAAAAAATGTGTGACAAATAAAGCAAAAAAAAAAAAAAGAACATGACTGCCTCCGGTGGATAATGCTTGTAGTTCATATATAAAAAATTCACTTTACTAAAAATGACAATAAAAAAACTAAAAAAATATAAATAATGGAAGCGAAGAATTTTAATATAGAGTAAGTAGAATAAATAAGAAAGATAATAAATATAATATTAATGAATAAAATAGAGAGATAAATGTTTTAATATAATAATAAAAAATAAAATAAAAAATATGATAAAAAATAAAAAGAAAAAAAGAAAATTGTAGCAACAGAACTGTCTCCCGTGAAGGAAACTTGTGTTTCATAAAAAATCATTTTACTGAAGTGATAATAAAAAATCTAAAAAAATACAAGTGAGAAAACATGACACATTTAATGAGTGAACAATTTTAATATAATGTAAATAGATAAAAAGATAATAAGTGAAAAAAATTAATGAATAAAATAAAGAGATAAATAATATATCGGAAGAAAATATTAAATTTAATATAAATCAACACAATTATTGTATTTCTTAATGTGTATTTTTATGTAATGAAATAGATAAACAGGAATGGATAATGAGAGTGATTGTTTTAATCTAATAATAATAAATAAATAAAATTAAAGTGTGATTAAAAAAGGAAAAACAAAGAAACATTAGGAGCATGATTGCTTCTCGTGGAGGATACATGTGGTTCATAAAAAGTAACTTTACTAAAATGAGAATAAAAAACAAAAAAATGCATGAGAGAAAAACATGACATGTGTACTGTGTGAACAACTTTAATATAAAGTAAATAGATAAATAGAATAGATAAAAGAGATAATAAATAAAAATATTAATGTATAAAATAGAGAGATAAATAATATATTCGAAAAAACATATTAAATTTAATGTCAACACATTTATCGTATTTTTTAATATGCATTTTCATGTAATAAATTAAATAAACGAGAATGGATAATGAAAGAAATTATTTTAATATAATATTAATAATAAAATAAAACTAAAAGTGTGATTAAAAAAAGAAACAAAAAGAAATAGTAGAAGCATGTCTACTTCTTGTGAAAAATACCCGTTATTCATAAGAAAAGTCATTTTATTGAAATGAGAATATGAAAAATGACTTAATTACACTGTGACAAAGCCCAGCACCCAAAACTAACACTTACAGGGTCATACAGTACCGGTCCCATACCACTAACCAAATTTTGCACTTAACCCAAACACTAAAATAAAGCCTATCCTAACTCTCCTCTTATCAATGGTCCAGAAAGACAATGTTGATTGAACAAAAATTTTTAGAAGCGAATGAATAGTAATAAAAATATTGTTCCCGTGTAATATTATAGATAGATTTGAGAAAAATGACTATTAGCTTCCCTGTGCACCAAGAGAAATGGATCCAACTAGTGTAGTTACCCGTGTGATGCAAGGGTCCTACCAAAATTATTTATAAACTTCATGCAATGACAATAGAGATTCATTGAGGTTATAGCTATAGTTATATTAAAATCCAACGGCATGGAGTATAGTATTAGAACGTATTAGCACAGTAGAAGGATATTGTGCTAGATGATCATGAATTGTCGTTACTATATAAGGTATCTCATATAAATTATATCTCATCAATAATGATTGCCTAATACATGAAAAAGACTTTGTATAATTATAGATTATAGATAGATTTTATTAAAAAAACTATATTATCTAATATTTTATTGTTTCTTTAAAAAATAAAAAACCGATCCAACGTTCAATATAAATTGTATCGATTGGATCAGATTGGAAAAAAATATCAAAACTGATTGGATGATGAAATGATAAAACCACAATGATTGGATCGAATGATTTTTTTGCCTCAAAATCGATCCAAACCGAACTACGAACACCCCTAATGAAGATACACAGATTAAGAAATACAATAAGTGTGTTAAGCTTCATTAAATCTAATACATTTACCGTATATGTCCAATTTGAAGAATTTTTTTGTTTCTATTTATCTTTCCCATTTAAAAGTTTGAGAGAGTATTAATTACAGTTTTCTACTTTCAGCCTTAATAAGAGAGATAATAAGTGAAAAAATTAATGCATAAAATATGGAGACAAATGATATATTAGGAAAAAAATAAATTTAATTTAAATAAACACATTCATTGTATCTCTTATTCAACACAATAAATTTAATGTAAATAATATATTAGGAAAATACACAATAAATTTGATGTAAATCAACACATTTTATTATATTACCACATCCAAACTTGAGTATCAATCTCAACAAATATATCTATAGTTATGTGTATCGATATCTACAAAATAAATAATTTTAATGTAAATAATATATTAGGAAAATACACAATAATTTTGATGTAAATCAACACATTTTATTAAATTACTGCATCCAAACTTTAGTATCAATCTCAACAATTATATCTATGTTCATGTGTATAAATATCTATAAATTAAATAATTTTACTTTGAATAAAAGAGATTACACAAATTTTAATAACAAAAAGTAGTAGTAATAATAATAAAATAACTTATAAAATATTATAATAAATTAAATGAATAGTAAAAAAATATTTAAAAACCTATTGAATTGTAGATAGATAATAGCAAATAGCAATGACGTTCATAGAGTAGAGTGAGGGCGAGAAAATAGGTGCTCCTAGTAGCCTTCTATAACAAGTTTGTTTGTTTCGGGAGAGTAAACGTGTTTAATGATTTTAACTCAAATATGGTATGATTATTTAAAATAAAAAAAGTGATTATTACGTTTATGAGATTTTTATAAAAAATCATAAACTATTTTGTGTTTGGTTATAATTGTTAAATTAATTTAATTAATGTGACCCATGTAATTTAATAGTTTGGCTTGAATAAAAGTGGGCACAATGTGATGGTTGTTGACCCAGTATGGAAAATAGAGTCAGAAGAGATTAATTTGAAAATCCCTCTCCTCTTCCTTATAAAAGAGAAGTTACAGAATAGAAAGAAAACTGTCGGTGTAAAAAGTAATCTCCTAACCATCGAGGAGTCTAGAAGGCAAAAGGAAAAGGGGAGAAAATTGGACTGTAATTTTTCACAGAGAATTCAAACAAGAAGAGCAATTATGGATCCAGGTTAGTATATTTCACTCTCTTATATGGGTATGTGAGAACCATGAAATTCAAGATCCCGTGTAGTTTCCATAATTGAACCCTAGGAAATTACTATCAGAGAAAATCTTACCGTTGGTATTAGAGCATAGGTTGTGAATTTTGTGATTCTCCATGAAAGATTAAATGCTATGTTTTTCGAGAATTATTGATGCGTACATAGGCACGGTAACTAGAAACTCAACTTTTCCGATAAGTGAAAAACGTGAATTTATTTGTTTACGAAAAAACGTTTTCGATGTTGAAAAGCATCGTTGGCACTGAATTGAAAAGCATCACTAGAATTGAAAAGCATTTCATATCTTAATTGAAAGCATTTTGCGGTTTCCTATGCAAGGTATATATAATTGGAAAATAAAGTTTCCACTTTGCAGAATCCTTTTCACGGAAATTTGTTTGAAAAATGCTTGTTTTCTACTTCTTGCTTAAGGAATTCCGACTTACAGAGGGTTAGCATTATGGCGATGTCTGTTATACATCCCTCAAGAAAGGGATGTAACTTACAACCGTGCGTTTTACCCATAATACTCGGTATGCACGGCTCTTTCTTTGCAATTTTTAACAATTAAAGTCTTACTATTTTTGCTATTCAGACCTAGGTTAGGTTATGTCCAAAAAGATAAGTAGATTAGCTAATCGGTGAAGGAAAAGAGAGAAGGGAGAACTGTGTGGCGCAACCCATCTTAACTGTCGTCTCTTTGTCAACGCAATTTGGAGCTCTCCGTCGGATTCATACCGGATTTCTCGCGTTCTTCGTCTCTAAGGTAAGTCACAACCTTGTTAAACGTGAACTTGCTCCTCTCAATGGACGGCGTGAGGTATGAAAAGGTCGAACCCAAACGCGAATTTTGCAGATGTTCATAAACCGATTCCGAAATGCAAGGTTAGGGAGGTTTCATGAAAATGGAATTCTAACAAGAGAGAAGAAGCAACAATTTTCACGGTTTCTCTTAATAGGATGGATCAGGAGGATTAGGTCCTTTAGTAGCATCAAGATGAATTCAAAGGCAGAAGCTTCAGGGGTGTCCCGTACCAAACCCTCTTTTTTTTGCCAATGGTACCAAACCTCTACTTCAATGGTATCAAACCCTCTTTCTTTCTTTTTTTTTGGTGAATACAATTTGGTTGTTTATAGGAATATAATATCAGTTTATCATTTTCTACGCATATTCATATTAAACAATAATTAAATGATTCAGCTAGTATAATTCTCACAATATTTAACTTTGTTCGCCTGGTCGATTTTCATCAAAGAATTATATGCAAGAAGTTTGCATGAAAGGCTTATTGTTATTGTTCAAAAGAATCATAATTATCCTGTAGAAGTAAATAGTTAGTAATAAATAAAATTAAAAAATAAAAATAAAAGAAAACATAAAATTAAAGAATCCCAGGTAAAGGGTATATTGAAAGAACACAATAAACATAAATCAATACTTTTTTAACCTAAATATATCCTATTCAACAAATAACTTACGCTAACAAATATATAGAATTCATTTTCAACAAATAAATTTTTGTTGAATAATTTTTAAGACAACAAAAACATGAATCATAATATATTTTTATAAAAATAAAATTTAAAAGTTTAATTAATTGGGTGATGTTATTTTTATCTACTTACCAATATATATTATATATTTACTCTCTTAATATAAAGCTTCTAAAAAGGAAATATTTTTTTAAAAAAAAAAATTGACTTAAAAACATTTAATTAATTAAGCACTTTTTAACAAATGTAAAAAAACAACGTTACTCACGGATAAATTTATATAAAATAAATTTCTTTTAATTAAATATGGTAAGTGATGATGAAATAAGAAAAAATATATTGGAGGGAATCATTTTAATTCAAGGGAAAGATTTAAGAAATTTTGAAATAACAGTTCATTGATGAGAGACTTAATAGTTAATATAGAGAGAGAAGGATAAGACATATATACATAAAGTGTAGGGACTCGTCTGCAATTTCATAACATGACACATTAGGTGGGTTACTTGGAGACAATGAGAAGATCCTCACCCTTGATTGTTTTAAGTGCGAATCCAACAGTCTAAAATGTAGGGTTGTAACTTACAACCCAAAATACAAGGATGTATAATAGAGAGAACCTAGCATTATATTAGATTTCACGTTTTCTGATGCAATATATATATGTTTGAAAAGCCACTGCACGTAAAGAATTAGAAGTGCTTTACGGTTTCCGAAACATGAAATATTAATGTGCGTTTTCTGGAATGAGAAAACTTTGAAAGACAATTTGGTTTTACATTTCCTGTACCGATATAATTTCATTTTAATATGAAATTTGACTTGGAAATAATTTATTTGTATCATGCTTCCGTTTTGAGAATTCAGATTTATTTACAGTAAAGTTGATTGGAAAGGCCGATATTATTTTATTGTTTAATTGGCAATTAGTGAATGTTTATATAGTGATGACAAATAATTTACTTATCCTATATGAGAAAAGCTATGAAATGATAAATGATTAATTTGGATTTAAATGTAGAATGGATTTGTTAATCACCAAAGTGGTCAAATCTTTTAATTTGTTTAGTTCCAAATTATGATAATTGTACTTTATTGCAATGAAATGATTTTGATGCTAAATTAAGGATGCAATGTTTATTGGTTTATAAATGATTGTTGCTCATTATTTTATAAGGAATATTTGTGTCACCCAAAGGTGGACCATTGCTTATAATTAATGACATTAAAGAGACCTTTGACATACTTAGTAAATATGTTTGTATATCCAAAGATAGCATGCATGTAGACTTAAGTATGATTAATTGTCTATTAAAGTATGTTTATTTAGCATCATGGTTTAATTGAAATTGTCAGTTTAAGTATCACCCAAAGGTGAACTTAAATGCATGACTAGTATAGTTGTCTTGTTTGAATCCATTAATTGTTTTTCAAAGCATTAATGCATGAGCCTGTATATTGTTTGCAACTTCCATAAATTTGTTTGGTTTGGGCAATGGTGTGGTCAAGTTTACTGGGCTAAACTATGCTGATTGATATGAACAGATTCAGTTTCAACTGGGTGTGTTTGACCTGGATCTAGCAATAGTTATGGATGAAATGCCCCCAACCATTACTGAGACCAGTACGTATGATGACAAGTCTCTTTATGAGGCTTGGCAAAGGTCTAACAGGCTGTCATTGAACTTGATGCGCTTGACCATGGCTGAAAATGTTAAGCCATCTATGCCCAAAACAGAAAATGCAAGGGAATTCATGAAAATGATTAACGAGTACTCACAATCAGACATAACTGACAAGTCTATTGTGGGAACTCTTATGAGTGAGCTGACGAATAGAAAGTTTGATTGGTCACAGCCCATTCATGATCATGTGACTGGAATGGCTAATTTAGCAGCAAAGCTGAAGTCAATGGGAATGGAAGTGAATGAGTCCTTTCTAGTACAATTTATCATGAACTCTCTTCCTCCTGAATTTGGCCAGTTCCAGGTGAATTATAACACCCTTAAGGATAAATGGAACTTTCAAGAGATCAAGGCCATGTTGGTTCAAGAGGAAGGGAGGCTGAAGAAAGTGAAGGACCATTCTATCCATCTCATGACTCATGATGGTGATAGCAGCAGCAAGACCAAACCAGGAAAGAAGAACAAGAAGGACAAAGCTCCAATGAAAGTGAATGAGGGCAAAATCCAGAAGGACCATAAATGCTACTTCTGCAAGAAGGTTGGTCACTTCAAGAAAGATTATCCGAAAAGAAAATCTTGGTTTGAAAAGAAAGGTACATTTTATGTTTCTGTAAGTTTTGAAACAAATCTTATTGAAGTACCTAGTAATACCTGGTGGTTGGATTCTGGTGCTACCACTCATGTGTCTAATATTATGCAGGGATTCCTTTCAATCCAGCCCATAAAAGGAACTGAAAAGTATTTGTATATGGGGAACATAATGAAGGCACGAATATAAGGAATTGGGACTTATAGATTGATTCTAGACACCGGTTGTTGTCTAGATCTTGAAAAGTGTCTTTATGTTCCTGGTTGTGCTAGGAATTTAGTTTCTGTTGCAAAGTTGGATTGTTTAGGTTTTAATTTTAAGATTGGAAATGGTGTTTTCCATTTGTATAAACTTGCGTACTGTTATGGTTCTGGTACCTTGTTGGATGGTTTATATCATTTCAATCTTGATGTTAATTTTTCTGAATCTCTGTTTAATGTTGAGCATGTTATTGGTAGTAAACGTAGTGCAAGTAATGAATGTTCTGCTTTCTTATGGCATCAAAGATTGGGTCACATCTCCAAAGAAAGGATGTTGAGGTTAGTGAAAAATGAAATCTTACCTCAATTGCATTTTGATGACTGGGATGTGTGTGTGGATTGCATTAAGGGTAAGCAAATCAAACACATATAAAAGAATCCTGCCACAAGAAGCAGTCAACTTCTTGAGTTAATACACATTGATATTTGTGGTCCTTTTGACGTTTCGTCTTGGGACGGTGAAAAGTATTTTATCACTTTTATCGATGACTTCTCACGTTATTGTTATATATATTTACTGCATGAAAAATCTCAATCAGTGGATGTCCTTGAGGTGGAAAGGCAGTTAGATAGAAAAGTAAAAGTGGTGAGGTCCGATAGAGGTGGTGAATATTATGGTAAAACCGATGAGAGTGGACAATGTCCAGGTTCATTTGCAAAGTTTCTCGAAAGTCGGGGCATATGTGCGCAGTATACAATGCCCGGTACACCACAACAAAATGGTGTAGCAGAAAGGAGGAATCGTACTCTTATGGACATGGTTAGGAGTATGTTGAGTCATAGCAATGTTCCTTTATCTTTATGGATGCATTCATTAAAGACTGCTGTATATCTGCTTAATAGGGTTCCTAGTAAAGCAGTTCCTAAGACTCCTTATGAACTGTGGACTGGAAGGAAACTCAGTTTAAGACATCTTCATGTTTGGGATTGCCCGGCAGAAGTAAGGATATACAATCCACATGGAAAGAAGCTCGATGCAAGAACCATTAGTGGTTACTTCATCGGCTGTCCTGAAAAGTCGAAGGGATATAGGTTCTATTGCCCTAACCATAGTACGAGAATAGTTGAGTCTGGTAATGCTCGGTTCATTGAGAATGGTCAGTTCAGTGGGAGTGAGGAATCACGAAAGGTGGACATTCAAGAGACTACTAGTAATGTTTCTACACCTAGTGTCTCTTCTCAAGTTGTTATCCCTCTTGTTGTATCACAGTCACACAACATGCAGAGACAACAAGTTAATGTTCCAACCCCACAAAATGAACATATTGATGATGAACCAGTTGACAATGTGCAAGTTACAAATGAGCAAGTGGTAGAGGAACCACAAGAAATAACATTAAGAAGGTCTGTAAGGCAGAAAAGGCCTGTTATTTCGAATGACTATGTGGTTTACTCTATTTAACATGAATGTGACTTGAGCATTGATGAGGATCCAGTCTCGTTCAGACAAGCCATGGAAAGTAACAATTCTGAAAAGTGGTTCAATGCTAAGAAAGAAGAGTTGAAATCAATGGATGACAACAAAGTTTGGGATCTAGTCGAGTTGCCTAAAGGTTCTAAACGAGTCGGTTGTAAATGGGTCTTTAAGACCAAGCGGGACTCAAAGGGCAATATCGAAAGGTATAAGGCTAGACTTGTCGCCAAAGGTTACACTCAAAAGGATGGCATTGACTATAAAGAGACATTCTCACCTGTTTCAAAGAAGGACTCTTTAAGGATTGTTTTGGCTTTGGTGGCTCATTATGATCTAGAGCTTCACCAAATGGACGTAAAGACCGCCTTTCTGAATGGTGAATTAGAAGAGGAAGTTTATATGGATCAACCGGAAGGTTTCTCAACTATAGGAAAAGAAAGCTTGGTGTGTAAATTAAAGAAGTCAATATATGGATTGAAACAAGCTTCCCGACAATGGTATCTAAAGTTTAATGAAACCATAACTTCATATGGTTTTGTAGAGAACACTGTTAATCGGTGTATCTACATGAAGATCAATGGGAGCAAGTTCATTATTTTGGTTCTATATGTTGACGATATTCTTCTTGCTGCTAATTATGTTAGTTTGTTACATGATGTAAACAAGTTTCTCTTTAACAACTTTGAAATGAAAGATATGGGTGAGGCATCATATGTGATAGGAATAGAAATATTCCGTGATAGATCACAAGGATTGTTAGGTTTGTCTCAAAAAGGTTATATAAATAAGGTGTTAGAGAGATTCAAGATGGAAAAATGCTTTCCTGGAGTAGTTCCAATTCAGAAGGGGGATAAGTTTAGTCAAATGCAATGTCCCAAGAATGATTTGGAACGAAAGGCCATGGAGTCTATTCCTTATGCATCAGTGGTTGGGAGTTTGATGTATGCTCAAACTTGCACTCGGCCGGATATCAGTTTTGTTGTTGGAATGTTAGCTCGATATCAAAGTAATCCCGGAATGGACCACTGGAAAGCTGCAAAGAAAGTTCTTAGGTACTTACAAGGCACCAAGGACTACATGCTCACCTACAGAAGGTCAGATCATCTTGAAGTGATTGGCTACTCGGATTCAGACTATGTCGGATGTGTGGACTCAAGGAAATCCACATTTGGTTATGTTTATCTGTTGGCTGGAGGAGCAATTTCATGGAAAAGTTTTAAACAATCTGTCATTGCTACTTCTACCATGGAGGTTGAATTTGTGGCATGCTTTGAGGCCACTATTCATGCATTGTGGTTGCGGAACTTTATCTCGGGGCTTGGTATTGTGGACAGTATAGCTAGGCCGCTGAAGATTTACTGTGATAATTCTGCGGCTGTCTTCTTCTCTAAGAATGACAAGTACTCAAAGGGTGCAAAACACATGGATTTGAAGTACTTGTCGGTCAAAGAAGTGCAAAAACAGAGTGTCAATTGAGCATTATTAGTACTGCTTTGATGATAGCAGATCCGTTAACTAAGGGACTGCCACCCAAAACTTTTATTGGCCATGTTGAAAGTATGGGCGTTATGGATAAGTCATTGTTAACATGATGGTGCTATCTATGTATATGCATATGTATAGTTATTTGCTTGTATTGTTATGACACTTGTGAATTCAATTAAAGTTGTGTTTCTGTTTATTTCATTGTTATCCACATTATGGTATATACATGTATTATTGAGTGTGATGGCAGGTTATGTCTTTTAAAGACATCAAAGTTAAAAGTTGATTAAAGTTATGTTGGGTTGTTTTGATTATGTGATACATGGATGGAATCTTGTCGTTGATGACTTGTGCTCGCCATGATCCGATCATTTCGATTCATTTAAGGATGATGACTTGATTCATTGAATAGTGCGCACTTAAAGTTTATTATTGAATCTTCAAGTCGTCACATGGGCCAAGTGGGAGATTGTTAAATTAATTTAATTAATATGGCCCTTGTAATTTAATAGTCTAGCTTTAATAAAAGTGTGTCCAATGTGATGGTTGTTGACCCAGTATGGAAAATAGAGTCAGAAGGGGTTAATTTGAAAATCCCTCTCCTCTTCCTTATAAAAGAGAAGTTACAGAATAGAAAGAAAATTGTCTGTGTAAAAAGTAACCTCCTAACCATCAAGGAGTCTGGAAGGCAAAAGGAAAAGGGGAGAAAATTGGACTGCAATTTTTCACATAGAATTCAAACAAGAAGAGCAATTATCGATCCAGGTTAGTATCTTTGTCACTCTCTTGTATGGGTATGTGAGAACCATGAAATTCAAGATCCTGTGTAGTTTCCATAATTGAACCCTAGGAAATTACTATCAGAGATAATCTTACAATAATGATAAAAAATCCTTTTTTTTTCACATTCCCTCCTCTATTTGAATTGATTATTCTGAAAAGTTAATAAGAATTTTTTTTATTATAATCAAATTTTGGATTATTTTTTTATTCTGTTTATTTTTAAAATCTAAAATAAACAGCTAAAAGTTTAAAAAGTTATTATTTCCTTTTTTAAAAAATGATTATTTTTAAAACAATCCCAAATAAAGGCACTCAATATAATAATATTATCAATATAATAATAAAAGGCTTAAATATGTTTTTAGACCCTAAAAAATTAGTGAATTTTGTATTTAATTCCTATAAAAATTTTCACCTAAGTTTAGTCCCTCATTAATATTCCGTTTTCAAGTTTAGTCCTTATCGTTAATTGTTGTTGTTAAGTGATGACTTGGCACTGTTACAGTGCGTTGATGTGTAGAGCCGGAAAAATGGGCTAGCCTGACCGACCCAATCCGCAAAAGCCCGCAAAAATGTAGGGCTTGAGCACTTATTTTAGAAGTCTGCATAACTCCTGGGCTTTTTAGCCCAGCCTAATGAAGTCCGCTTCCAGCAAAAACCCGTAAAAAAATTCGGGCTACCCACAAAAAGCCCACAAAAATGTAGGGCTCGGGCACCTATTTTAGAAGCCCAAATAATTCTCGAGCTTTTTAGCTCAGCTAGAAAAAGCCCGCTACCCGCATCAAGTAGCTCGAATTGACAGCTCTACTTATGTGTTTATTTTGGCGGACGTGGCTGCCACGTTGAATTTTGTATTAATTATTTTGCTACAATTTTTTAATTATTAATTCCAAAATTAATTATTTTAAATTCCAACATGGCAACCACGTCAACCTAAATAGACACATCAACTTGAGAGGATGAGAGAGAGAGAGAGTGAGGGAGGATGGACCTTGGTGAGATCAAGAAGAAGGAAAGAACTACGACTAGGATTGAATTCGCAAGAAGACAAGATGCGACCAAAGGACAAAAGGTATTTTGGGAATGAGTGGTATCGGCATGGAAGACAGTTCGTGAAAAATTGTAATGATTTTGTTTCTTATTTCTTCACAAACTTTCCGGAGGATTTTGGTACTGAAGATATGTGGAAAATTTTTTCAAGATGGGGAGGAAATGTTGCTGATGTGTATATTCCGGGCAAGAGGAATAGGAAAGGTCATCGTTTTGGTTTTGTTCATTTTCTGAATAATGAAAATTCTGGTTGGTTGGAAAAGCGATTGCAATAGATTTGGATTGGAACTTTCAAGCTTCGTGTTAACATTTCTCGATTTGGTAGGAGGAAGGTAGACTGTGTATCGAGTGTGGAAGTCGATGGTGATAAAAAGGGGAACAATCAACAACAACAGTGTCAAGAAGGTGTGGTAGAAGGACAAACTTATGCGGAGGTGGTGGCAGGGAAGACAGAAAGTCTGGCAGCCCAAAGCTATTCACAGATCAACAAGTATGGAGCATTGGAATGGTCTGCAATTTTCAGTGCCTGATGGTAATATGGAATGGCTACAGAGATGTTATGTTGGTCAGGTGCGACAAATTGATGAAGTGTTTTTGTTACAAGATAAGATAATTGCTGCAGGAATTCGCTCCATTAAGATCACACCAATTGGTGGCGATTTAGTCCTAATCCAACCACATGAAGAAGAGTTGTTTCAGGATTTAGTAAAATAATTAGAAGGGATGTTTGAGTCTTGGTTTGAGTCTCTATGTCCATGGAGGCAAGATGATACCCCACGTGGAAGATTTGTTTGAGTTAGATGTAATGGAGTCTCGGTGCATATTTGGTTAGAGGATTTTTTTCATATCAATAACTGTCCCAATTGGTAGATATGTTTGTTTAGATGGAAGCACCAAAAACATGGAGAGATTAGACGTAGCCTGGATGCTTATTCATACTACTTCTATGAAGATGATTAATAGATGGATCAAAATTAAAATTAATGAAATATTTTTTTCTATAAATATTATTGAAGATCCATTTGTCAATCCCGGGAGAATTATTCCACGGGGTAAAATCAAGAGATGTCATTATGAAAGTACTAGTATCTGCTCGTCAACGGCATCTCTGGATGGGTGTGATTGGGATGATGTTCTCTATGAGGCACAGGAAAGGGATGGAGATTAGGAATTTCAAATGATAGAGGTGGTGAATGATCCGTTGAAGAATTGTTCTAGCTCACTTGCAAAAATTCAGGAGGCAGTTTTGGCTTCAGGTGATACAGATTTATTGAAGATAAATCAGAATGAGGAAGTTGTTGCAGATTTAGATGGGGGAAATAAATGTAATGTGGTGCAGTGCAGATCTGACTTGAGTTGAGATATTATGTGCGTCACTGTGGGGCACAATTGGCACAATTGGCGGAACAAAGCTATGGTGATTTGAAAGGTAATTCGGCTAATGATTTGTGGAGGAGAATTTGTTAAATGGGCCAAGAAGCTTAGATAGCCCAATTAGTCAATTCCGCTCTCCTGGGGTAGATCGTATGCGGAGCACTGTTTTTATTTTTGGTCGGAGCGGAGCACTGTTGTGAGGAATGTAGGCGAAATAATGGTTGGGCCTAGCATTGAGTGGGCTGACCCAGTAAGAGGCAACAAGGAGACTAATTGTCTTGTGGAGCACGGTGGTAAGAGAAATAGTTATCAAGTGCATGGTGCACCATCCATTGGGCCTGCTCTAGTGGTAAATAGTGGGCGTAGCATTCCTGTTGCTGGACCGGGGCAAGGTGGCGACATAAGGAGTGAAGCGCATGATTGCTCAATCATTGGGCCCATTTCGACCAAAAAACAAAATCATTGGGCCCGAGTTAATTGTTGAAACAATTGGAACGCCCTTGTAATGGCGACTTTTAGGGTGCAATGCTTAGTTAAGTTGTGCAGCGTGTGGAGATGGGTTTTGTCATGTTTTAGCTTTGTTCGGTGTCTAAAACGTGAATAGGAGATTTTAGCTCAATTTTTTTCATTTTGCAAAAGACATCCCGTGCAAACAGCTCTTATTTATCATGTCACCAACTCATATTCAGCTTGGGGCACTGTTACCTTTTTTCTTAACTTGTTACTTTTTTTTCGTCTTTTTTTTGCCCTTTTTTAAAATAATTTTTATTTTTTTAATTTATTAATATATTTATTATTATTTATTTATTTCATTAAATAAAAATATAAACAAAAAAATACAATAAATATGTGTTTTTTAAAGGGTTGGCATAAGTTTCTATTCATCATTATTCTATTTTGATGCTGATAACCAAATATACTATTTCATTCACCGTTTCTGTGCACACAATTAACCGCACAAATTCAATTAACCAAATATCCCACTCTGTTAACCGTCAATGTATACACCATTAACCTCATTTAAAAATATGTTTACCGTTTCTGGACACATAATTAACCTCATGTTAACAGGGGTTGCAATTAACCTCACAAATTCAATTAACCAAAAATCTCACTCTGTTAACCGCCAATGTATACACCATTAACCTCATTTTAAATATGTTCACCGTTTCTGGACACATAATTAACCTTGTGTTAACAGGAGTTGCAATTAACCTCACAACATTAATTAACCAAAAATCTTATTCGGTTAACCACAAATGGATACACTATTAACCTTATTTTTAAATATGTTCACCATTTCTGGTCACATAATTAACCTCACGTTAACAGGGGTTGCAATTAACCTCACAAAATCAATTAACCAAAAATCCTTTTCTATTAACCACAAACGAAAACACCATTAACACCATTAACCTAATGTGAGAATTTTAGAAGAAATGGAGGCTCGGGATAGGTTGGCAGCTGGGAGAGATTCTGAATAGGAGCCTTTTTTGGTGGTGGGTTGTGGGTAAAGTGTGTTTTGTGGTTTCTCTAAATATAAGGGGATTAGGGGGTAGGGTGAAGAAGTTGGAGGTTCGGAAGTTGCTTATTAATGAGAAGGCAGATATCCTCTTTTTACAAGAAACTAAAATGGAAGCTATTGATGATAGGTTCTGCACAACTTTAACTGGTGGTGGTGACTTTGGGTGGGCTTTTAAGCCTTCTCTTGGTATGTCAAGAGGGTTATTATCAATATGGCGGAAGGGTAAGTTTGTTTTGCATGATGTTTTCTTAGGTGAAAATTTCTTGGGAGTAGTTGGGTTATGGAAAGAAAGCAATGTAACTTGCTCTTTTGTTAATATTTATGCACCATGTGAGATACATAGAAAGAAAGAATTATGGGGTACTCTGATGCAAACTAAGGTCAACAGTGGGGGTGATGTGTGGTGTTTTGGTGGAGATTTCAATGTTGTAAGATCAGAGGGTGAAAGAAGGGGAGCGTCTATGTATTGGAGGAATGATGATATGCAATGTTTTGATAATTTTGTTATAGAGGCTGAGTTGATAGACTTACCGTTAGTTGGAAGAAAATTTACTTGGTACAAAGCAGATGGGTCTTGCATGAGAAGGTTAGACATATTTCTAGTGTCATTTGTTGTCTAGCTGGCCAAATACTTCACAATGGGGTTTAGGTAGGGGAGTATCAGATCATTGTCCAATTCTCCTAAAGACTGAAGACCTTAATTGGGGGCCTAAACCATTTCGAGTCCTTGATTGCTGGAGGAAGGAGGGTAGTTTTGCTGACTTTGTAAGAAATTAGTGGAATGAAATTGTGGTGGAGGGTAGAGCGGCTTTTGTGTTAAAAGAAAAACTTAAAAATCTGAAAAATAGGTTGAGGAGGTGGAATAAAGAGTCATTTGGTGATCTGGATAGGAAAATCAAAGAGTTAAAAAGCAATGTGAATTCTTTAGATATTAAAAGTGAAGAAGTTGTGTTACAGGAGGCTGAAATTTTACAATGGAAGGAGTGGAAGGCGCTATTGTGTGATCTCTTAGCGTCAAAAGATAGTCTGTTGCATCAGAAATCACGGTTATCATGGTTACAAGCGGGGGATGCTAATACAAAATTTTTTCATGTTTGTGTGAACAAAAGGAGACTTATAAATGATATTCGATGCTTGAAGGTGGCAAATGAAAGATATGCTGACCCTGTTGGCATTAAAGAGGCGGTAAAAGGCTATTTTGAGAGTCTTTTTGAAGAGAAGTCTACTCATAGACCTTATCTTCAAGATCCTATCTTTAAGAGATTGAAGGATGATGAGGTTGCGGCTTTAGTTATGCCTTTTACAGAGGAAGAAGTGAAAAATGCAGTGTGGGACTGTGAGGGATCAAAAAGTCCAGGTCCGGATGGTTTCAACTTCAGATTTATAAAGGACTTTTGGGATGTAGTTAAACCTGATTTCCTGTCATTTATCCATGATTTCCACGCTAATGGTAGGCTAGTTAAAGGTTCTAATAGTTCCTTTGTTGTCTTAGTGCCTAAAACAGATAACCCACAAAGAGTGGAGGAATATCGTCCTATTTCTCTTATTGGGTGTATGTATAAGGTATTGGCAAAAATACTAGCTAACAGATTACGACAAGTGATTGGCAATGTCATTTCTGAGTGCCAATCTGCTTTTGTCAAAGGAAGATTAACTTTTGATAGTGTTGTGGTGGCTAATGAGGTGTTGGAGGAGGCAAAAAGGAAGAAACGATCTTGTTTGTTCTTTAGGGTTGATATTTTGAAAAAGCATGCGATTCTATTAGTTGGGACTTCTTACAGTTTGTGATGGAAAGCATGGGTTTTCCTTTAAGGTGGAGGAGATGGATTGTATAGTGCCTTACTACTACAAGAGTTTCAGTTCTTATTAATGGCAGCCCACCAAGTGAATTTGGAGTGGGTAGAGGTGTCAAATAAGGGGACCCACTAGCACCTTTCTTATTTCTTATTGTTGCTGAAGGTTTGAATTCATTGATGGTTAGAAAAGTTCAGGAGCAGGTCTTTATGGGTTATTCTGCAGGTAGAGATAATATTATGGTTTCATATCTCCAATATGCGGACGACACAATCTTTGTAGGAGAAGCTTCTTTGGCCAATGTTTAGGCTATTAAATCTGTGTTGCAATTGTTTGAGTTAGTGGCTGGATTAAAAGTCAATTTTCATAAAAGTAAGCTCTTGGGTGTACATGTTGACATGGTGTGGTTGGAGCTAATGGCCCAATTTCTGAATTGTAAAGTCGGGTCTTTTCCTTGCTCATACCCGGGTTTACTTATTGGAGCTAATCCTAAGAGGTTGGCAACTTGGCAGCCTGTTATTCGGAAGGTGGAACATCATTTGACCAGGTGGAAGGGGAAGATTTTGTCCTTTGGTGGTAGATTTGTTCTCTTGAAGTCTATTCTAAATTCAATCCCGATCTACTTTCTTTCCTTTTTCATGGCTCCCGCAAGTATCATCTCTCAACTTGAATCTCTATTTAAAAATTTTCTATGGGGAGGGGATGATGAGCATAGGAAAATAGCTTGGGTTGCTTGAGATGATATTTGTAAAGCTAAAAAATACGAGGGCTTGGGTGTGTGGGACTTGAGAGCTTTTAACTTGGCTCTTTTAGGGAAATGGAGATGGAGGTTACTGGTTGAGAAAGGAGTGTGGGAGAAGGGGAGTCTCTAGTTGGTGGTATGATCTTTGGCATATTGAAGATTGTGAGAGTATAACATGTGATTGGTTCTTTAGTAAATGTGCTAGAGTTGTGAGGAATGGTGGGAGTGTTTCTTTTTGGAAAGACCCTTGGTGTACACCAGTTCCTTTTTGTGAGCGGTATATTAGATTATTTTCCATTACTCTAAATAAAGAGGTGTCTGTAGCTGAAATGTTGAGGCTCAGAGAAGGAGATTCTGGTTGGTTCTATAGTTGGAGAAGGCAACTTTTCCAATGGGAAATATCCCAGTTATCGTTTTTGTTGCAGGACTTGAGATTGACTCAGCTGAATGAAGATGTGGAAGATTCTTGGACATGGTTAGCAGATCCTAGTGGTGTTTATTCGGTCAAGTCAACCTATCAAGTAATTGTAAATGAAGCAATTTCAGCTGAAATACCTGTGCACAAATTTATTTGGTGTACTTTGGCTCCTTCCAAAGTCTCTTGTTTGCGTGGAGGGTGATGTTGGATCGAATACCATCTTTGGCTAATCTGGTTAAGAGAGGAATATTACAAGTTTCAGATTCTGCTTGTTTATGGTGCATTCATGAATTAGAGACTTCTTCACATTTATTTTTTGAATGCCCATTTGCTTATCAGATTTGGATGATGTGTCTCAATTGGTGTGGACTCCATTAAGCTCTACCTAAAAATCTAATTGATCATTGTGACCAATTTTTGGGTCTTTTCATGTGTAATGTCAATATGAAATTTAGGTGTTCTGTTATTTGGTTATCTGTCTTATGGAGTTCGTGGTTGGCTCGGAATGATGCTGTTTTCTCCAACAAGATGGTAACACCACTGGAGCTTTTAGAGTTAATTAAATTACGTTCTTGGAAGTGGTTGCGAGCTAGAGATAATTCCTTTTCTTATTCATTTTCTTCTTGGTCTGCGACACCTACTGTCTGCATTAAATTGCGTTATTTTACAAATTAATGTGTTGGTCCTTTGGATGTGATACTGCTAGTTGGCTGTATGTTATGGCTTCTTTGGGATTAGTGGCTGAACATCTCTGCAGTGGTCATGGTAGACTGTTCTTGTTGGTAGTATGATTCACTTTGATGTTGGAAGCTAAATCAGGTGCTTTTACTATAATTATTGAAGCTGGGGGGTTTTCTTTCGGTTCATTGTCGTGCAATTGTGAAAAGCGGTGGTAGTTTAATTATTAGGTGTAGTTTTTAGGCTTGGTTTTATCTTTGTTGGTGTTTTGGTGGGTATTGGTTTTATTTGGCCATCACTGTGTTGGAATACTGTATCTTTCTATTATGGCTTTCTATTATGGGTTGAAGTACCCCTTGTACTCCTTTTAAGTTTAATTAATTTTCTTTGCTTAGAAAAAAAAAACAATGTCAAATCATCATTTAACAACAACAATTAACGGTAAGGACTAAACTTGGAAACAAAAATTAATAAGGGACTAAACACAAAATTCGCTAATTTTTAAGGGATTAAAAACATATTTAAGCCTAATAAAAATATATATTAATACATATGTATAAGTTAAATATGTTTTTATCCCTAAAATATAGTAATATTTGATTTTGATTTTTTTTTAATTTTAATCTTCTATTTTTAAAAATTACATACTTTGTCTCATTGTGAATTATTGAATTATACTATGTTTATTGCTCGTTGTGGCTTCAAATAAATTTAGCTTTTACGAATTTTTTAATATTAATACTATTAATTTTAGTATCTATATAACTTTTAAAATAAATTGAAAAAATATTGTAAAGGAATGAAAGGTCTAACGGGTTTTACCTTGCCCATTACGAGTAATTTTTGTGGTTACCTATATAGGGTTTGAGCTCAATTATCATCCCTAAGACCCACCCTTAGACCATAACCAAGATGCAATCTATTTGTGACCTTTTTTTGGTGCAAGACCACTGGTATCCTTTCCAGGAGACAATCATGTTCGAACAGGGTAAGACCTCTATGAGCGACAAATCTCTTCCTCCGAGTATTAAACACAACTGAATACCCAGAGTTCAAACTCGAGACCATTGGTTAAACTGTAACAACTCCTTACAAGCCGATCCACGTGCTCGGTAACTAATAACCTAAGAAGTTTATTATGTATAAAACCATAATAATAACACATAATAAATATATATCTGATTCTAATAATACAATATATATAAAATATGTCTAAATATTTACGTGATGAAAATTTTATCATAATACTTATTAATATAACTAAATTTAATTTATAATCAAATTATACATGTTTTAAAATAATTAATTTTTTTTAAGTTTTTAATGATTCAATTAAATTTTATTAAGCACACTAGTATGATATAATTATTTTATTTCTTTAATTGTGTATAAAATTTTTGTATAATATTTTTTAAAATGATAATACAATAATATAATTATAAATTTTTTTTATTATGTAAATATTTATAGCTATCCAATATAAATTATTTTTTTAAAAAATTAAAAAATAATTTACCTAACGTAAATTTTCTGTACCTCGCACATGTATACCAATAGTATTGGTATACATGTATGATGTATCATATTATACATGTATGCATGAAAAGGCTAGAAAAACAAAATGACATAACCTTCTATTTTTTTTAAGTACTAAACAACATAACTAGACCTAATTAATTAATGAAGTACCTTTTAATTCATAAAAGGAAAAATCTTGGAACCTCACAAAGATACGGACAAACAATACAACATCATTTTTATTAAATTATTTTGAGAAAGAGACATGTGCACTGTGTAACTTGTCGAATTTGGCAATTTGCATTACGTTTGTCAACGTTTAATCATAAATATAACCTGTTATATATGGGAGAACAGCTTCCTGGTTCTTTTCCTCGAAATTTCTTCCTCTGAAAGGAAGGGGAGGGCTTCTAGTTCTATCCAAAGCCAAAATTGGTTTTTCACTATGCGTGTCTATGAAAGGAATTAATTCATAGTTTCTTACCCACTTCATAGAGAACATGACGCCCATACTCATCCAAATTCTGAAATTGCTAATGCAGCCAAAGGTATGGAGATTTCTGGGCTTTGCTTCAGCTGTTGTTGGACTGCTTTGTTACGCTCTCAGTTCTTCCTTCAACCATCTATTTGGAAACTGGAATTTGTTGAAGATAGTCCTTTATAGCGTTTTTAGTTTCGTAATTTCCCTCATGGTTTTGTTCGCAAAGGTATGGCAACACTCAAGAAGCCTCCGATTCAAAGCTCATTTAGCATTTTTGGTTTTGACCATCACGGCGGTCTATTCCTTTTTCTCCGATAAAGTGATGAATGGGAAACCAGATGCATATAGCCTAATTTCTTGTGCTGCCTTTGCTATTATGACACTTAGCTTGTCGAGGCAAACTCAATGTGGATTCGAAGTGGATCTTCTCTATTTTTTTTCTCGGATGTCTAATCGTACTGCTCATGAAGATTAGATTTGAGTTAGTTATTGTTGGAGCAGGTTTCAGCTATTCCCTTATTATTCTCCGTTCTTACTTTTCTCCCATAGATGCCGCACTACAAAATGAGTATGATGGACTCCGAGATGAAGATTTTGTAGCCATTGAAGTCTATTCACCACAACTTGCCACTAGTAGTACTGATATTGCTAGTATGATGCAACAGCTCGCAACTTGTGTGAAGGCGCTTCAGCAGGAAAATTCGAATCTCATCAACATGGTTTTGGGGGTTTTGGAGTGGGTGGAATTTAGATCTGAAATAGTGGTGACGGACCATAACTTCGTGATCGATGCACTGCCATCGGGAAGGATCGACGAACTTCACGAAATCGCCAAGTTGATGATGGGCGCTGGGTTTGAGAAGGAGTTCTCCGAGGTGTATAGCAGCTGGAGGAGGGAATGGTTGGAGGAGTGCGTAATAAATAAATTATTAGGGTTGCAAAAGATCAACATCAAGAAGGAACAGGACAGGGCAGTATTTATTGACTATACAATGATTGAAAGATGGATTACAACTTCCAAGGTCTCTCTCAAGATACTATTCCCTGGTGAGCGACGACTCTGCGATCATGTCTTTTTGGGGTTCTCCCCTGCCGCAGATCGTTGTTTCACAGAGATTTGCAGGGGAACCACGATTCAGCTGCTGAATTTTGCCGATACTGTTGCCGGTGGGAGCCCTTCACTACGGCGTTTGTTCCAAATGGTCCACGTGTTTCATACATTGCGTGATATGATCCCCCAATTCCAATCGTTGTTTTCCGATTTGTTGGTGAATGACGTGGTTCAGACATTGCGTGATCAGATCCCCCAATTCCAATCATTGTTTTCCAATTCGTTGGTGAATGAAGCAGTCGCAGTCCTGAACAGATCGGCAAAAGCAACCAGGGACCTTTTCATGAAATTAGACATACTGATTTTCGATATTCCAGAGGCCAAACTAGTTGCCCCAGCCAATGGCGGCTGTCATCCAATGATGGACGCCTTCATCAGCCACCTCGTCCATACTAGCAGGTTACGGCAGATCCTGGAGCAAATTTTGCAAGAATACTCCAAGGATGCCAATGAAGCCGGAACATCTTTATTCACAGCGAAGATGGAGAGCATAATGAATCAGTTAGCGAGAATATTGCTAGCGAAGTCCGAAAGCTACAAAACTCCTGCTTTGCGCTACATTTTTATGATGAATAATCATAGGCGCATAGAAAATGTGGAAAAAATGTTGAAATTGGGAACCACTGTTGGCAATGATCGTATCCAGAAATACAGGGCAAAACTCTACATTGAACGCTATCAAAGAAGCTCATGGAATAAGCTGCTTGACATTTTGAAGCTAGACAGCAATGAGTCACCCAACGTTGCAGCAGAGTCAATGAAAGACAAACTCAACAGGTTCAACCTGTTCTTTGAAAATTTGTGCCAGGATCAGTCTACATGGTTTATCATTGATAAGCAGCTAAGGGAAGAAATAATAATGTCAGTAGAAAGTACATTGTTGCATGCATATGGAAATTTCATTGGGAGGTTGCACGATATTCTTGGTAGGCACGCTTATGAGTATATTAAGTATGGAATATTTGATATTCAAGATCGTCTCAACCATTTATTTCTTGGAAGTAACACCATGAATTAGCGGTGGAAAGAGATGGTAATTAAGGATTGTTTTTACTCAAAATCATAAAGGTGCTTTTTCCATTTTATTTTGTTTTAAATACAGATTTAGTGATACTCCATCCAACCCTGTTATCACCAATTTAACAATACTTATTTATCTCAATCTCTCTCTCTCCTTCTATCATATACCTCTATACCTCAATATTGGGCTCTAACCTATTAGTATCTCTTTGATTGTCTATATTACATAGAAATACACTATATTTTTCATCACTTTTTCTCTTTCTTATTTTTCTCTTTCCTATTTTTTCTTATCTATTTCTTGTTGAGTCTCAAGACTAAGATACCCCATTAATTGGATTTGATGATAATAAACTTAAATAAACAGTTGAAATCTGTGCAAACTGAATTTAATATTTTTTTATTTCAGACCCATTTGAAGTTGTATGTTGTCTAAAATATCAACCTATTTGAAGTTTGTGCGTCTGAATTCCTGAAGGCATCTGAAGCTGCTAAGTCGTCTGAAGAGCTAAAAACTTCTGAAAGCTTCTGTCTGAAGATCAACTATCAGAACTCAAGGCTATTTGACGTGACAAGAATATTCTGCGACAACTCTTGCAAATTCAGAAGTCGGGACGCGTTTCTTTACGGTTTGTAAGAGGTGAAGACGACACTTGCACCATTGTACGAATGTCAGATTTGTTCCTTAACGGATTCAAATGATTTCACAATTATTCCAGAAGAATCCTCCACCGAACAAATTCAAATCAAGCCTGAGTTGTGCCTATAAATAACTGAAGACCTTCAAGGAATCAAGAACTGAAGAATAGAAGAACTTACACGCAAAAGAAGCAAAACGCTGCAAATTTCTTTGTAGAAATTAAAGTCTGATTTTCATTGTACAACACTTTCATATCATGTGTCTTACACAGTTATTTATACATTTTGTTGAACAAGAACTTTGCTGAAGCTCAAGTTCAATTCATTCTTTGTAAACACTTAGTTGTTTAGAGCCCGAAAAGGCCAGGTGAGCAAAAAATACTTGTACATGAGCCTGAAGAGGCTTGTCTGAAAACAATACCTATAATCTGTTGAGATTAATTAGTGGAAAATCCAGTAGCTAGTTGGCTCTAAGACTGGACATAGCTCACTGTGGTGGTAAGTGAATCGGGATAAATTCCTTGACTAAGTTTCTCTATCCTTGAACTTCGTATTTACTTATTGTGCTAATAGAAAGAGAATTGAAAAGTAAAGTTTACAAACGTTCTCTGAACTCATTTAAAAACAACTTATTTCAGAAAACCTCTTATATGAACTTTTCAGATAGGAGAAGAAACTTTAGACATCCTTTATAAACCTTGTCTGAAATTTTGATAAACTTATTTTTAAGAAAATGTTTCTGAAAAACTGTAAAATTTGTAAAATACTATTCAACCCCCTTCTAGTGTTTTCACCTATTACTATAATAAGAAATGTGAATTATACAATAAAATTGTACACCAACACAACAATCATGCATATGAGAAGAGATAAAAGAAAAAGAAGTGTGAGATCATGTAATGAGTGGAGTGATAAAGAGAAATATAGAAAAGAAATATTATATAAGTATGCATAACTGACTTCCCCCTTTTCTGTCTTTCTTACATATCCAAGTGAGTAGTGAATGTACCTCATATGAGCATCTCCAATGGAGAATTCTTTCCAACTTGCTTAAAGTTTATTTTACTAATTTTTATGTGAGTCCTACATGTACACATCATTTTTTTTTTTTTTTTACTTTTTAAGCAACTCTTAAAATTTAAGCAATTTTACCCTCCAAGAGAACAATTCCACAAAAACTCTTAAATGGACCCCATAAACTACCCTACATGCATTAATTATTTTAAATTTTAATTTAATTAGAACAACTTTTATTTTCTATTTTTAAAACAAAAATTAATTCTTAATTATATTTTCACGGACCCATTTTTTTTCAGTGGCTCATTCTTAATTTTTGGATATAATTAATTACTGTATTTTTTTCACAGACCCATTTCACTATTTCAGTATCTCTCTTCTTCCCCAATTTCTTTCCCCATTTCCATTTCACTGAAACCCTCTCATTCCCCACACTCTCTCCTTCCCCATTTCTTTTCCCATCAGCAATCGACCCCTTCCCCATTCTTCTCCGCCATTATTCGGTCTTCGCCCACCTTCTCGCACAAATAACCTCCCTCCCCGCACCCTCTTCTTCCCCCATTTATTTTCCCCCAACAGCAGACCATCGTACGATGGAGAAGCAGCGAGCACGCGTAGCGGCAGCGACCAACCACAAATGACCATTACATGCAAGGAGAACATTGCGAGGTTGTAGCCACCAGCAAGGACCAAGACATGCGGCAAGGAGAACACCAGGATGTTGCTGCCACCGGCTGGGACCACAACGTCATGAAAACACAACACTGTCATCACCCATCTGATCTATGCTTCTCTAAGTTGCGATCAACTATTTTTTCTCAAGCTCATCATTTTTTCTCAAGCTCATATCTGTGATTTTCTAATTTTGTTTTGTCATTTTACTGATTTTTTATTTTTTTTTTTTTTCATTTTTGGTTATTAATTTGTAATTTTTTTCTATTAATCTGACTGGAAAATTTCATCGATCCTAACTGAGATCACCTGCTTAAATCTATTAAGTTTTTCCAATTTTCTAATTTTGTATTCATAAGAACCGGATGCTTGCAAATGCTTGTACAAGCATTTGAGCTCTTAAAAATAAGCATTTCGCCTACACGTCATTTTCCTCCATCGTTGCCTGAGTTGTTTCCTGATCAGTTTCTTCATTTTAATTAAGAATCGCTTAAGAAACCTACGTTGGAGATGATCTAAGTGGAAAAATCATAAAACATTCATATAGATGATGTTTTTCTTTTATATTTATGTTAAAAAAGCTTACATCATCATAAACTAGTTTTCTCCAAAATAAACACGTACGTAAATATGAATAATTGTATTTATATAACAATTTTTACAAAAAATATATATAAGAAGAGAATAAAGTGTATATAAAAGGTGATAAGTGATATAACAAATAAAATAAAAATATATATATTATATGAATTTCATGCATTAATAATAGAACTCATCGAATATATTAGGTATTACAATATATACATTGTTACAGTAGAAAAGCCTCATGGGTCCTAGTTTAGTAGTTCGTGTGGCAATTTCTTCAGTTGAATACACTACAAAAAACACGGGATTTAGTTGTGTCCGGATTCTCTGCAGCGCTGTAGGAGCCTACAGCAGATTAGCTACAGAATAGCTAAGGAATAACTACCGATTTTAACTACGGAATGTTTCCGTAGCTATTCCCTAGCTATTCGGTAGCTAATCCTACTACATGCTCCTACAGCGCTACAGAGGATCCGGATCCAATTTAGTTGGGGTTAAATTTGCATTTTCCTGCGGTTTAAACCCCCACTAGACATTTTTCCCGCGGTTGGAAGAACCGCAGGAAAATCGAGCGTAATAAAGGGGTTACCTGCGGTTTTTGGTAATCGCTGGTAAAACGCGAAAGTTAGCTGGGGTTAGTAAATCGCAGGTAATTACCCGGGGTTTCTAACCGCGAGTAAGTACCCGGGGTTCTTAAACCACAGGTAATACTTGAAATTCTTTTTTATTGTCCATTACCTCATCAGTTGCCTCCACTTGTGCAACATGGTCGTCAGACCATATTCCCTGCACCATCACAGAAATATTATTACCTTCCAACTATTGAATTAACAACATAAAAGAATATTCAAATGCATGCATGCATCCTATATATTCCTAGATAACATGCATTGCTGATATTTTCAAGTTAAGCAGGATAACTAATTAGTACGAAAGAGAAGAGATGTATTATATGAAGATAATGTCAATTTCACTACACCAGAAAAGAGCATTACTAGCGTACTAAAAATAGCATTTTAAAATTATAAACGCTATTTTTAAAACACGGAAGTTTATAGATAGCATTTAAATTTTAAGTGATATCTATAAGCTAACATAAATAGCCTTTTAGTTTGAAGCGTTATCCACCAAATAAATTAAAATGATAATAATTAAAGTAGTTAGTGTTTAAAAAAATGAATACGCTATCTTCGTTCACATTATGAGGGGAAAAAAAGGACTCTTTGCGAAACCCAACCCTCGTTGCATTTCCTTTCTGCAAAAACCCTATTCTCCTCTCATCTCAACCTCTAGAAGAAGTAGGAGACATCGCACCCTGTGGGCTTTTATTCTGTTGTTGTTGCAAGCTACCTTCTCCATCGCGTGTGAGTGTTCTGAAAGCGTTGCTACCGCGAGCTTTCTGCTGCTCCAAGGTTCTTTCTCCGCCGCCAGCTTCTCTCTCCACCACCACCACGGCGCCGCCATGAACTTCCTACTACTATTCACTTGCGCCCTGACCTTGCCGTCACATGGAGGTAATGAGCTCTTTGTGTTTGATCTGTACCCAGGGACGAATTGAAGGGGGGCAAGCATGGGCTTTGCCCCCTCTCCCCCACTCTATTACATACACATTATATATAAAAAAGATAAAATATTATTAATATATATGTAATAAATAAAAAACTTAAATAAAATGAGTGGGATATATTTATTTTTTATAATCTAAATTTTATTTAATATTTGTTATTAAAATTTAGTCACTTTAAGTGATTTCTATCAAAAAAATTATTTGATACAGATATTATTATTGATAAATTTTATAACATGAATGTATTATATGTATAACTTAAAAAAAAGATATGATAAATTTGACTAGTATTTAATATTTTTTATTAAAAAAAAAATTCGGCCCCCCGTTGATACGAATCTTGGATCCGTCCCTGTTTGTACCTGCACCAAGAAACACCAACACATCTCTCATCTTTCTAATTTGCTTCATTCATTAATTTCTTTCTAAATCTGCCTTGTTCAACCTTGGTTGTGTTTTGATCAAATAGTTTTTTTGATTCCTCACCTTCGACTCTGATGAAGAGCTTATTCGCTCTGCATTCTGTTTGTTTGAACTCAATGCTAGTCGCCTCTCCATTGACACCGAAGATGAGGAACTTGCTGGTGATGACTTTGTGCGAGGCTCTGAGGAAGGTTTTCCAATCGTATTTTGTGAATTTAATTAAACTAATTAATTTTGTTTTATGTCTTTCTCTCTTTGAATGGTTTGATTTAGGTTTTTTAAGTTTGTTAAAATTAATTTTGAAGGTATTGTGTAGTAGGTTTTGGATCACTTTTCGAAATCTTGAACTTGGTAATGATTTTGAACTCTTCTAAATGTCAAGTCATTGGATGAGAGTTTCTCTTGATTTTGAACTAACTCTACCAAGCTTTTTGGTGTCTTTTGTTTACAAAGCAACCCTTGCTGATTCAAGGAAAAAGCTGCAAGAGTGTTAGCTTTCCAAAAAACTATAAAGAGGTTAGACCATTTCTAAATCACTTTTTGTTACATATAAACCTTTATTGTCTGAGAAACATGAGCATCAAACTACTAAGGATGATCCAAAGGCAGTGACTTTTTTTGGTCCAATTTCAAATATAAGTCTGTAATGTTTCAGATGATTTAAGCTTTATTTATTTTATTTTCAGCTTTATTGGTCCAGTTTAGCTCTCAAAATCACTGTATGCCCTGTAGTGTCTTGCATGTCTGTGTGTAGGTCAAATATTAGGCATAATCAGGGCCATGCTGCTAATTCTTTCAATGTTGATCATTTTGGATTGCAGAGTATTACACCTACAAGTTCTGCTGCTGTCTCTGGAAGTGGACTTCACAGGCTACTGTTAGGAAGGTCTAGAAGACAACAGATGCATAAGATACCAAATGCAGGCAGGTAAATAACTATTAAGTAGTCTTCCAATTTTATACAACCAAATATCAATATAAACTAGTTCTATTTTTTATGCATACTTAATTCTGCAAGTAGCCTGCGTTTTTAAAGTTTCTTGGTTGCATTTATGAAGCATATGTATCTGAGTTTCATCTTGAAAACTGTGTTATAAATTTCAACATTCAAGAAATAAGAATTGACGTTCTAACAATGCTTTTAAGTAAAACTTGTTGATAAATTTATGGAATATGAATTCAATAGCAATGAATGATCAAGGCATTGTTCATGTATTTTAAGATACATTTGAAGTTATGAGTGTCTTTTTGACTGGTTCCACAAGATACCATGGTGTGGTACGGTTTCTCAAATTGAGAACCAGTGGAGTTTTGTTCAGTTTGAGTTTGAACTCAAACCAGCCCATGAATACATCTATCTGCTCTCTGTAACAAAATCAGTAATGAGTGGAATACCTTCATTCTGTCCAGGCTAAACTCTGAAAATTGGAAGTCCATTTTTTTTTACTATTAACTTTAAGGGGAAAAATCATTTCTTTACAACACAAACATTTTATAATTCAAAGCCATTTTTTGAAACTAAATTTGATATCCTACCTTTCTTTTCATAAACTTGCAGTGAAGCTTGGCGCTGATGGTAGCCTTATCATGGATAACCTGGTAGAGTACCTCTTCCCTTTCATCAATATATGTTGCACAGAGTTGGAATCTGGTAATTTATCTTTGTTTGACAGGGACGTGATGCAAGTAAGAACTTAACAACTGAAATCGATTCAGCTGAAGCAAGGCTTAATGAGATTATTAATCTGAAATCCAAGGTTCTTATGGACATCAACTAAGGCAGTTACTTTCATCCTTTTTAGTTTATCAAATATTATTACCCAAGTTTACGGTTGTTTATTTACTTAGTTTTGGCTGTGTAACTTTTTTTTTCCTAGCATGTCACGAGCCAAATCCAAGGTCGTGACCGGCGCACAGGCTAATATCCTTAGCCTGGCAAGCCTAAAATAATAGTACAATACTTGAAAAATGATTTTCCAAGATAAACATATTTTTAGGATTTTTCAGAAATTTTGACAGAGTCTCCCCTATATTTTGGACATCCCAAAATTTACAGAAAATCCTGTTATCAATAATAACCACCAGCCAGAGTTTCCAATACCACAGTATTTGTCCAATCAATATCAAAATATACATCTCAATATAAAACAATGACTAAACTCCTTATAGCTGCAGAATATACATATAATCCCAAAATAACATCAAATGACCACCAACATAAAGGAGGCCTACCAAACTGAAATAACAGTAGAACTTGAACAAATGAGTTTGCCAGCAGCCTGCTACTCAGCTGCCTGGGAATTTGGATGAAAAATAATAGAAAGGGGTAAGTCACAAAGACTTAGTAAGGGCCTAACAACCACCATGAACTAGAAGGGAAACATACCAACGCACGAGTTGTTCGATAGAAACAATTGACAGTATAAAATTTATTTCTCAACATAAAACTTGCTAAACACATGAGTTTGATAAATCCCACAATCTAAAATAACTTGTTTCCAATATCCAAGAAATAAGTTTTTCATTTCCAAAGCAATATAAATTTATGTATAAATTTAATAAGTAAATCTGAAATGAAATTAATTGAATAAAACACAAATCATATGAAATGTAAATACAACAGGGATCACTCATGATAGAACCGAGAGGCGGCTCCATCTCGCTGATAGCCCTCTCCTCTAAAGGGTGGCCTTTCCCATGGGGCGGCTCCATCTAGCGGATAGCCCTCTTCTCTCCAAAACCATGTCCATATCTCAATATCATCGGGGGAAGCTACATCTCGCTGATAGGCCTCTCCTCCAAGAGTGGCCTCTCTCTTGGGGTGGCTCCATCTAACGGATAGCCCTCTCCTCCCGGAATCATATCATGTCATCGGGGGCGGCTCCATCTTGTTGATAGCCCTCTCCACAGAGTGTCGGCTCCATCTAACGGATAGCCCTCTCCTCCCGGAATCATATCATGTCTCAATGCCATATCATAGCATACCATATCTATCATATCATATCATCGGGGGCAGCTCCATCTCGTTGATAGCCCTCTCCACAGAGTGGCGACTCCATCTAACGGATAGCCCTCTCCTCCTGGAATCATACAACTAGGTGCACCTAGGCCGTTATCATCCGCTAACGACATATGGGGTTCTAACATGGATCCCAATAATATAAACATCAATTTTATTCTATTTTCTCAAAGTCTTTTCCAAAATTAAATCTCCAATTTCATCAAACATAATAAATTTAAATTTATAAAGCTTTCAACCTTTGAAATAAATTTCATAGAGAATAAAATAGTATGTTTCCCAAATTTATTAAGTAAACAACATTAAAATAAAACAAGATAAATTAAAATTGTAATTATAAAAAAATATTAAAATAGGCCACGATGACCGTTAAACCACTCACAATTACGAAGAGTCAACCAAACTGCTTCCCAACAACTTCAGGAGTATTGTGCGAGGTAGAAATCAACAGATCTGAGCACCAACAAATAGTTCCAACGTTTAGAAATTTATTTGAAGCTCTACCTATTTATGGGTAACCATAAAATCCCTAAAACTAGTACCCAAAGCTCTAAAAATAATTCTACCTAAAGTTAACACATACCAATAGCCTATTTACGAGTTGTGGGTTTACCTTAAGGAGCCGGAACGAACAACTTTTATGGTGTAGGTACTCTCCTCCTTCCTCAGAGTACTATCCCTAACCCCAAAATTACCAAACTTAGTTCCGGAAAAGAAAAGGAAATGAGTAGGAATTTTGGGTTTCATTACCTTTCACTGGATGTAAGGGATTGAGAGGAAACGGAACACAAAGGGATGAGAGGAGATGAAAATGGGAGAAAAACGAAAGAGAGGGGGAGGGGCGATGAGTTATAGCAAATGGGGGTGGGGGGTCTGCTTCTGAAAGTAGAGAAGCTTCCCCTCCCTTTTTTCTTTATAAATGGCTTTTTTTTTATTTTTTAAAATAAAAAGTGAAACGATGCGTTTCAATCTTCCCCCCTTAAAGAAAATTTGTCCTCGAATTTTAAGCTAATACTCACCTTAGGATTCGAACAACTGAGGATATTTTTCACGCATGATAGATTCAAGTTCCCAAGCTGTCTCTTCACCCGATGGGCCTCGCCATAAAACCTTGACAGAAATAATATCATTTGAACGCAAACGTCTCACCTGTTTATCAACTATAGCCACTGGTTGCTCTAAGTAAGATAAATTCTCATCTAATTGTACATCCTCATGACGAATCACATAGGAACGATCATAAAGGTATTTATAGAGCATGGAGACATGAAACACTGGATGAACTGTTGATATATCTGGGGCAAGAGCCTAACGATAGGCAACAGGTCCAACCCTCTCCAAAATCTCAAAAGGTCCAATAAACCTTGGGCTTAACTTTCCCTTCCTGCCAAACCTTAACACACCTTTCATCGGAGAAACTCGTAGGAACACGTGGTCCCCCACTGCGAACTCTAAAGGGCGTCGCCTCCGATCAAAATAAGACTTTTGTCTACTTTGTGTTGTAGCCAACCGATCACGTATAATCTTTACTTTCTCAATTGCACCTTGCACTAACTCTAGGCCTACAAGTTTAACCTCCCCAACTTCAAACCAACCTATCGGCGATCTACATCGCCTGCCATACAAAAGCCTCAAATGGTGCCATCTGAATGCTAGATCGGTAACTATTATTATAGGCAAACTCCATCAAGAGTAAATATTGATCCCAAGTCCCTCCAAGGTCTAGAACACAAGCACGAAGCATATCCTCCAAGATCTATATAGTCCTCTCAGATTGAACATCAGTCTGAGGATGGAAAGCTGTACTAAGATTCAAACGGGTTCCCAAAAAAGCTTGAAAAGACTTCCAAAACTAAGCAGTAAACTGAGCCCCTCGATCTGAAATAATAGACATCGGTACACCATGCAAAGAGACAATCTCATCAAGTAAAGCTTAGCATATTGAGTTGCAGTATAAGTTGTCTTCACAGGTAAGAAATGTGCAAATTTAGTCAATCTATCTATAATCACCCACACAGAGTCATAACCCTTCAAGGTTCGAGGCAACCCTGTCACAAAGTCCATAGCAATATCTTCCCACTTACACTCGGGTATCTCAATGGATTACAATAGTCTTGCTGGCTTATGATGCTCAACCTTTACCTACTGACACACCAAGCACTTAGAAACAAATTCCGCTACATCTTTCTTCATCCCTTCCCACCAATATAATTCTCGTAAATCATGATACATCTTGGTAGAACCTGGGTGTATAGTATAAGAAGAATGATGAGCCTCCTCCAAGATCTTTCTCCTCAAATCACTCACCTCAGGAACACATAATCGAGACCCAAGTCTCAAAACACCATCGGAATCAACTGAAAACCCTGAAACTTTACCCTTTCTCACCTCCTCTAACAAAACATTTGCTTTACCTGGATGATACAAGATTGTACAGTCATAATCCTTCAAAAGCTCCATCCTCCTTCTCTCCCTAATTCAAATCCCTTTGCTGAAAGATATACTTAAGACTCTTGTGCTCAATATAGATTTCACAAGTTTCACCATAAAGATAATGCCTCAAAATTTTCAGAGCAAAGACCACTACTGCCATCTCCAGATCATGTGTGGGATAATTCCACTCATGCCTCTTAAGTTGCCTAGATGCATAGGCAATGACCTTACCGTGTTGCATAAGCACACAACCAAGGCTTACTTTAGAAGCATCACAATAAACTGCATGACCTCCACCACTGTGGTAAGGCCAGAACTGGTGCTGAAGTCAAACAATCCTTTAATTTCTGAAAGCTCTCCTCACAATCATCAGTCCATTGAAACTCTACTTTCTTTTGAGTTAGCCTATTCAAAGGTGATGCGAGTTTAGAAAAATCCTTAACAAAACGGCGGTAATAACCGGCTAAGCCAAGGAAACTTCTAATCTCTTTCACTGTAGTAGGTCTAGGCCAATTCTCCACTGCTTCTACCTTTTTTAGATCAACACTTATCCCATCCCTGGACACAATATGTCCTAGGAAAGCCACACTATCCAACCAAAACTCACATTTAGTGAATTTAGCATACAACTGTCTCTCCCTTAAGGTCTGCAAAACCAACCTTAGATGTTGCTCATGCTCCCCTGTACTCCTGGAATAAACCAGTATCATCAATGAACACAATTACAAAATGATCCAAGAACGATTTAAAGACTCTATTCATCAGATCCATAAAAGCTGCTGAGACATTAGTGAGTTCGAAAGACATGACTAAGAATTCATAATGTCCATAGCACGTGTGATAAGCTGTCTTTGGAATATCTTCCGTACTGATCTTCATCTGATGATACTCAGATCTCAAATCGATCTTAGAAAAACATTGAGCACCCTGAAGTTGGTCAAACAACTCATCAATGCGAGGTAAAGGGTATTTATTCTTTATTATGACCTTATTCAATTGTCTATAATCCACACATAATCGCATAGATCCATCTTTCTTCTTTACAAACAACACCGGTGCTCCCCAAGGAGAAGAACTTGGGCGAATAAAGCCCTTATCAAGAAGATCTTGTAACTGCTCTCTTAACTTCTTAAGTTCTACTGGAGCCATCCGATAAGAAGGTATAGAGATTGGCTGAGTGTCAGGAATCAAGTCTACCGAGAACTCTATTTCCCTATCAGGTGGCAAGCTAGGAAGTTCTTCAGGGAAAACATCAGGGAACTCACACACTATCGGAACTTCTTTCAATTTCACCTTAACTGTCTGTGTATCCCTCACCAAATCCAAATACCCCTGACAACCCTTCCTCAATAGTTTGCTAGCTCCCAAAGCTGAAATTAAATTATATGGTGCCCAACCTTGCTCTCCCTGAAATGAGAAAGCAGATTCCCCAGGCATTTCAAATTCCACCACCTTGTTATGACAATCCAATGTAGCATAGTGAGAAGCCAACCAATCCATGCCTAGGATCACATCAAAATCTACCATATCAAGAGTTATTAGGTCTGCAAGCAACTCTTGGCCTCCAATAGATATCACACATGAACAATACACACAATCAGCTAACAAAATTTCTCCAACCGGAGTAGTCACAGCTATAGACCCTGGTGGCTATGCATTTGGTGTATATATATATAAAAATTGGATTAATACCGTGAATCCAATGTCCACGTTAGATATAATATATAATATAATTTAATATTATATACTATTTGTTATATATATGTATATATTAATATTTCTTGGATATAAATGCTTCTATGGTTGTTGGTGTTTTGGATTTATAATATATTTATATTTATGGTGGGTGTAGGAAGCTAGCATATGTCTGATATAAGAGGAGTGCAGAGAAGTACAAGGAGAAAATTTGTATCCTCTGCTGTTAATAATGTTCTGTTCTGTTCCATTAAACATATTACAAGTTAAAATCATGCTCTCATATTTTCAATAGGTTTCTTCCATTAGTTGAATATTTTGATATATCTTTTTTATTATCAGGCAGATTGGAAAAGCTCCTAGGACTTGCTGCAGACACCAAATGTTCAAGTGAGTTTTCTTTGTTTTTTTAATTTTATTTTGGTAAACTAAATAGAAGGATTTAGGTTATTCATGATAGTGTCACATTATGAATTTAAATCTTTTCCTTTTGCTGAAGAACATGACATGGTCATGTTATGATGTGAGATCACCTAATTTTGAAATAATATGCTCTGTTTATGTTATTTACTATTATATGAAAACTATTTTTTAATTGGAAATTTAACTTAACAGCTATGAATTAGCTAGCGAATAGCTAGGCGATTTCGTAGTTAGTCCATAGTTAATTCACAGTTATATGAATGAAAAACGCTATCTAAATAAGAACTAGAATAGCGTTTGAAACGCTATCTAAGTGATTCATAGATAGCGCTTCATAAGCGCTATCTTTGTTGACCTCACATAGATATTACATGATTAGATACCGCTTGTTGGGTAACATCGATAGCGCTTAAAAACGCTATCTATTCCCTTTTTTGGTGTAGTGTTTTATTGCTATGACTCTAACTCTATCCTATGTTCCTAAGAAAAAAAACTTTGGTACATAAAACTACGATGTTTGATTCATATTTGCTCCACTGGTAATGCATTAAGCAGATATGAGAGAATTCTGGGATTGAGCAAATATGTAATCATATGAACAAAGCAATAAAATCATTCGGTAATCTAATTAAGGAGTCACTCACCTAACATTATCAAAAAAGTTTACGTATCTATATTTATTTATAGGTGCCTTTTACGGTACATGGAATTGAAATCCCTGTATCGGTACAAGGGAAAAATACCGGCTGCTGTAAGTAACAGTAAGCCATGAGGCACATTACAAAGTGGTGTTTTGACCACAGTCAATTGCCAAGAAGGCCGTGGGAAGAGTGTTGCAAAATAACCCATGTGCCAGCTGTCTAAAATTAGGTCGTGTGAAATTAGTAAAGTTCTAGAGCCGCACCGAAAAGCTTCAATCTGTGAAAAGAGGATTACGCTGCCAACCAGAATTAAGGTGAGGAACTCAGAACCACGCTGCCAACCGGAATTAAGGTGAGGAACTCAGAACCGAGACCAGCCAAAGGAAGCATCGTATGGTCCGAAACCGATTGCACAGTTAGCGAAAGCAAATAGCGTTTTGAAAGGAAACTGTAAGGAGTGGAGGTGATCGATTTCGTTAGCCGAGATCCGAAACGCGACCGTCATTATTCACATCATCCAACACAGCAAAAAACAATCATTGTAATTTTAATTGAAACAATGGCTGAAATTTCGCAACAATCAAAACCCCCTACGCAGGCAACGAAACTACTTAATATCCATGGCCAAACATAAGGTGTGGGATACGGCTACAATATTTGTGCATACCCATTGTTGGCAACGCAGTCCACCATATCTAGGTGAACACATAACACAAACAAAGCACTTGCTCAGGCCTCATCACTTTTTGGATTTACTTGAAAATGCAAGGTGTATGGAGGACCAACGCAATAATTTCAGACAAATTTCCTAACACCCGGTTCACGGTCTTCAATCCTAACGATAGGAATATATATATTAAATCAACGACCCACGTGACTCTTGTATCGATACATTTTTTTCCATGTACCGTAAATTTTACATTTATTTATATATTAAAAAAATTAAGCCTTGTTAGTATTTAAACCAATAGACCATTTATTGCACGAAACAGGACATGAAAAGAAAACTTCTATACATTATAGTAAATTGGAAGTCCAACGTGGTTGGTACTATTAGTTTAATAGATAATTCAAAGGTGTTAAATTCAACTTCTACACCATTACCTAGATGAACCAAACTGTCCAATCAAATATGGTTGAAAATTGAAGGTAGCTAAATAAAATTAAATTTAAACAAACTAATCTAATAGTAGTAGAAAACTTAATTAAGAACCTAAATAAAAAAATAACAATCCAATCTAACTATATGGCACAATTAAAGACAGTAGTCCCATTCACCTGGTCCAAATATAGTGCTTATGTTTGGTGTTGTGGCCACGGAGAGGGAAGAGCAATACAAAGGGAGAGTCACAACTTATGTCATCATCACTTGTATTGTTTCTGCTACAAGTAGGTCTCTTTTTGGCTATGATATTGGGATTTCAAATCCTTCCTTAATCAATACTCTGAATCAGAACTTCCATGACTTTCTATTTTCCATGTTCAGGATCTTCCAAAATTCATTCTCTGAATGAAAAGTTTAAAACTCAGTTGACTTCTGATCAAAACTCTAAATAGCTTTTAAAAATTGTGATTGAAAGCTTAAACAAGAAATACGGTGAACAGGGAAATGCTTAACTGCAATGGTAAAATCATACCCCAACAATGAATTACCTCATTATTCATTATGTCATTTATGCAAATCCAATCACTTCCCATCCTCCCAACAATTGACAATAGAATGCCTTGTTATTGCCCAAACTTAGCTCCCAACTGAGATAGCAAATGTTATGAACTAAAACAGGATAGAGTTAACAGGATAGATAACAATTGAAACAACTACAAATAGAGTGATTATTAAGCAAAATTTAGGTTTGAACTGACACACAAACACACAGATACTTTATTCTTTTCTAAAAATTCCAATCAAGATAATTTAATATATTTTTTATTATTATTTACACTTTAACATTTAGTCTTTAAAGCATACACAGATAAAGCCAACTCAAAGAATAAAAATAGACAGTATAAGGAATCAAAATGAAAATGGAAAAAAGAAAGGTGAACCTATACGTATGAACCGTAACTGCTAATAACAGTTTAGGAGTGTGAGTAGGATCTAATTAAAACATATGTACATTGATACTTCATAGTTTAGAACCTTCATGGACATTACATTTAAATTTCCTACCGTCAGCATGGCTGGTATCAGATTTACATATTCTCTCTTCTAAAAGAAAGTAGATTGTGAGTAGACTTGCTAATTCAAAGAAAAAAAGACACAATTTTACAACAACATCCTTACTGATTTTCTTTCCCTCTTCAATCTTATAACCTATACCATGATGAAGTGAGTAGCTTTAAGAGTAAAGGTACGCACCACTAATTAGATTATTTACAACCTATGAGTTTAGCAGCCACACTGGGGGGTTTAACAGCCGGAACATCTTTATTCACAGCGAAGATGGAGAGCATAATGAAACAGTTAGAGAGAATATCCTAGCGAAGTCCAAAAGCTACAAAACTCCTGCTTTGCGCTACATTTATATGATGAATAATCATAGGCGCATAGAAAATGTGGAAAATATGTTGGAATTGGGAACCACTATTGGCAATGATCGTTTCCGGAAATACAGGGCAAAAGTCTATCTTAGTAAAATAAGATGGAGGAGAAGTAGGAGCAGTGTGATAGTAAAGAGCAATAGAGGAGTACCATGGGTATTCCCATGGATCATCCCAAGCATAACCAGATAGAGTATTGAGAAAACTCATAGTTTGTATTGATTAAAAGATACCAATTGAAATAAAAGGGACTCCTATATATAGAACTAAAACTAACTATAGGTAAAACTAACCATGGTTGAATTACACCTAAAAACTAACTATAGTAATACTAACAGAAAATCCTAACAGAATTATTATTTGAAACCGATTTCTAACATTCCCCCTCAAGTTGATAATTGGTATCAACCAATATCAACTTGAAACCAAATAAAGAAATTGAAGTCAACCAATACCCATACCATAATGGTTGACCTTACAGACCAAAATGACAGGGAGGTTAAAAAATGCAGCAATATCATAAGCCTGAAAAAGTTGTTCACTAACTGAAGTAACTTCATCACCAGCCAGAGGACCTATGGCATTGGAAACATCATTTCCAGCATGAGCAAATGACATGAAGCATGTTGAGAGAACCTTCATGTACCCAAAGACTCCACAAACTATTTCCAATTGGGTACCCTTTGGACCTGCAACATCAGAGAGGAATCCAATATGCTTGTGAGGTGTTTCCTCTTTTGGCTCATGTTGTGGACTAGTAGGCTTGAGAAGAAGATGACCAAACTGTTTTCTGATAATTCTGTCTTTTCTCCTTCTTGGAGCACAAGTTATGATTTCATCAACTCTAAGGATTATCTCATCTGCCTCTGTTGCAGATAGCAATACAGCCTGCCTGACTTTGAATGCTTCAGATATCCCACGTTCATCCATATCTCTGACAAAACCAGTGATAACATCAATTCCAGCCGTACATCCCCCCTTTTGGTGCTCTGCATGGAGCTGAGAAATCAACTCAGCACTGTCCAAACCAGCATTATCAGCAATAATTGTTGGGATAGCCAAGAGTGCCCGGGAGAATGCCTCAATAGCAAGAGACTTCTTTCCAGGAGTTTTCCTAGCCAATTCATCCAGTTCCTTTGCCATCACCATACTGTCATTGACAATCTGAGATAGCACACACAAGGCATCATGCAATGACCTCTCAGCCTCATCAAGAACATGGTTGCTAGCACCTCTCAAAACTATTGTACATGCCTGCCCCATTGCAACACCAGAAAAATGAATCAATTTATCCTCACCAATCATAATCTCCTTAATAAGGTCATAATGCCCAAGCTTAACAGATTCAGGGTTGTCAAAGGTTGATGCAATTTCACCACCAGTTACCAGAGCCAAACGCTCAATACCATCAAAATCAGCATACTCAATAGCCAATATTCCCGCATCAGCAAAGAGCTCCTCTGGAAAACCCATGATCTGGGCATACCCAATAACCATGGCAGTCCAAGCCACTTTATCCATTAATGGCAATTCATCAAACAAGTTCTGAACAGAATTTATATCACCCTTCCTGGTATAAGCAACAATCAATTCAATCCAAGAAATAACATCCCGTTGAGGCATTTCGTCGAACATCTTACACACAGAGTGCAAAAGCGACAGAGCCTTATCGATCTTTCTTGAAGTACCTGAACCAATACGCTGGGTGTAGTGACTGGCTATGGGAAAGCGAGCGATGCCACCAACGGGAAATTGAATGCCAGCTTTAGAGGACCTAGAGACGGACTTCGTAGCCTTGGCTGGTGCATCTGAGGGACTCATTGTGGCTATGGAAGTTTGAATTTGCAGAGGTTGCGTTGTGAACTTGTGAGCTTGAGCAACTGTAGCAGTTTCTTTGCCTTCTTCTAAATCTTTCCATGATTGAGATTTAAAACTCCCAAAAGTGAAAGGATCTAGAGATGATTTCCACTCCAATTTTGTGACAAATTCTTTGCGGATTTCAGGCATGAAGGATAGAACAGAGGGTTTCTTAGACTCGTTCTTTTCTTCCAGTGGTGTTGAAGGAGAGTCCGATGGTGATTCTTGCAGCATAGGAAAAGAAACAGTGTTCGTAGCCAATGCAACAGAGGAAGAAGAGTGCTCATTACCTTCTTCTGAAGCCTCCAAGCATGGTATCTGTGTGATGGAAGAAGTGAAAAACGTAGAATCACATAGAAGAGGCAAAGGCACAGATGAGGGTTTCTTGAGAGAAAAGGATGGAGATGTTGCAGCGAGAGTCTCTGCAATTAGCGATGGGTTCTTTACTCTTCTTGAAGCGCGGTGAGCTCCATGGATGGACATGGAGCTCTGATACCATCTTAGTAAAATAAGATGGAGGAGGAGTAGGAGCAGTGTGATAGTAAGAGCAGTAGAGGAGTATCATGGGTATTCTCATGGATCATCCCAAACATAACCAGATAGAGTATTGAGAAAACTCATAATTTGTATTGATTAAAAGATACCAATTGAAATACAAGGGACTCCTATATATTGAGAAAACTCATAGTTTGTATTGATTAAAAGATACCAATTGAAATACAATGGACTCCTATATATAGGACTAAAACTAACTATAGGTAAAACTAACCATGGTTGAATTACACCTAAAAACTAACTATAATAATACTAACAGAAAATCCTAACAGAATTATTATTTCAAACCGATTTCTAACCGTCTACATTGGACTCTATCAAAGAAGCTCATGGAATAAGCTGCTTGACATTTTGAAGCTAGAAAGCAATGAGTCACCCAACGTTGCAGCAGAGTCAATGAAAGACAAACTTAACAGGTTCAACCTGTTCTTTTAAAATTTGTGCCAGGATCAGTCTACATGGTTTATCATTGATAATAAGCAGCTAAGGGAAGAAATAATAATGTCTGTAGAAAACACATTGTTGCCTGCATATGGAAATTTCATTGGGAGGTTGCACGATGTTCTTGGTAGGCACGCTTATGAGTATATTAAGTATGAAATATTTGATATTCAAGATCTACTCAACCATTCATTTCTTTGAAGTAAGACAATGAATTAGCAGTAGTGGAAAGAGAGGGTAATTAAGGATTGTTTTTACTCAAAATCATAAAGGTGCTTTTTCCATTTTATTTTGTTTTAAATATGGATTTAGTGATACTTCATCCAACCCTGTTATCACCTATTTAACACTGCTTAAGTGCTTATTTATTTTTATTTCTCTCATACTATCATATATCTCTATGGGTCTTGTCAATAAGAGAGTCTTAAGAGCACTTGTTAAAGATTCATAATTAAAAATTTTTATTGAAAATCATGGTATTAATTATATCTGTAACATTAAATACTGCACAATTTAACAAAGTACTTTTAAATGATTATATTTTGATTTAAAAAGCAGAAAAATGATTATATTCTGATTCCACTTCTCGAAAAAAGTTTAGACAAACATTTTGGGTCAATTTGTTTGTACTTAAAAAAAGTACTTTTTTAAATTGTTTAAAAAAATTGATTTTTATTTTAGAGATTCTTGTATAATCAGAAATAAAGTTTCGTTTGGCTACTATCATAAAAAAACACTTTGTTTGCCACAATAAATGCCTTAACATTGTTAAAAAGTTCTCTCTCTCTTTTATTTAACTGCTTTTTAAAAAGCAACACTGAGTTGCTTCTTAAAAAAAGCAGAAAACTAATTATTTTCTGATTCTGATTTTTTAAAAAAAGTTTAGTCAAACATCTTAAAAATTCCTATAAGTGAATTTTTTTAAAAAAAGGTGATTCTTTTAAGAAATAATTTTAAACAAACGAGCTCTGCTTCTGGAAAAAAGCAGCTACGGTAGAAGAGAAAAAAGTTTTTAAAAAACGAGACTTTTAGCCTATGTTTGGTTGTACGTGTTAGAGAAATAGGGAAGAGAGAAATAGAGGAGAGAGAAATAGAGAAAGAGAAAAATAGGGATGAGATAGTGAAGATTTATAGGTTGTTTGGTGTGAGAGAAATAGAGAAAATATAAAAGAGAAATGTAAAGTTGAGTTGTTTGGTTGGATTGAGGAGATAGAAGAGAAATAGTAAACTGTTAAAAGTTAGTTAATTTTGTAAATCCCCAAAAGCAATTAATCAATTAATCATCTTAGTGAAATCAATTTTTTTTTAGAAATAACAATCAGGAAATCGATTATCCCAAAATGATAATCGATTTCTCTCTCAACAGAGACACTTGGATAAAAAAATGTTGGACAAAAATCGATTTCTGAGTAAAGACAATCGATTTTTTTGCTAGTCAGAGAAGGTGCAACATGTAATTGGTGAAAAAAATTCGATTTCCAAGCCCCTGGAATCGATTGTTTTGAAGTCAGAGGGTGATGGAAACAATTCTAGACCACATAAAGTCGATTTTCCTATATGTTAATTGATTGTCTAACAAGTCAGAAAAGCTGCAGATGTATTTTAAGGCCAATAATAGATTTATTGGGCCCTGAAATCGATTGATATGAGGGCAAAGACAATTACAAATAATTGTGGTAGAAAAGTAATCAATTTTTTTGTAATATAATCGATTTGTTTACTAGTCAGAAATGATTATATACAATTATTTTGTATATAATCGATTTCATGTTGCTTGAAATCGAATTAAAGGAACTCAGAATGTTTTGTGGGGGTTTTCACATGCATACTAATCCATTTCCAAGCCTATGAAATCAATTTTCTTTAATTGACAATATAAGATCCACATTGAGGTGCATACAAATGGATTAACAATGGACACCAAATCCTAACTTTTGAAGTTAGACCTTGCTTAAAACACAAATTGAAAGTCAATTATAGTGACAAAGACAATAAACCTGGTTCAAATAAAAACTCCAACATTAAATTGAACCATTCCAATGTATGGTTTCCATTAACAAAACCAAGTTGTTAATGGAAATCACTAGGCAACTGAAATCCTGGTCACCAACATCATACAACATGAAAATTCATTCCCAACAATAGGTGAATGTACTCAACATAAGTTTGGAATTCAAAGAAGTCACCAAAACACCTGATATCATAATGTATAGCAGGTAAACATGCAAATTAACGGGTTTAGGTACAAGTCACACAAATAAACACACATCTAGTTATAAAAGTAGCAGAAGTTAACATCCATAGTGACTACTATATGTCAAAAGCAAGCATATGCATAAAACCCCTATTTTTAACTAAATTATCTTCATTAAAGAGCCGAGTAAACTGACACTTTGGTCCCTGACTTTGTCAGCGTCTTCATTTTGGTCCCTGAGATTATAAAACCCCTTCGTTAGTCCCTCACTTTGACCTTCGTCTTTAACTTAGGTCCAAACCACTAACGTCTGTTAAATCCTTGCTGAGGTGTCACTCAATAGGGACTAAAGTGCAAGATTTTTTACAATGTCAGGGACCAAACTGTATGGTGGTCCCCTTTCTTCTTCTTCTTCCCTCTTCTCTGCAGAATTCCCATTCTTCTTCTTCGCTCTCTTCTTCTTCTTCTTCTTCTTCTTCTTCTTCTTCTTCTTCTTCTTCTTCTTCTTCTTCTTTGCTCTTTTGCTTCTTTATGCAAATTAGAGGGTTTGAAACAGATGCCTTCAAGTTCTCCCATATGGTTTGAGTGACACCCCAGCAAGGATTTAACAGACGTTAATGGTTTGGACCTAAGTGAAAGACGGGGGTCAAAGTGAGGGACTAACGAAGGGTTTTTATAACCTCAGGGACTAAAATGAAAGACGTTGACAAAGTCATGGACCAAAGTACTAGTTTACTCTTAAAGAGCCAGTGTGTAAGTTTTCTACCCTAAAGTTGGTGGGGGAGACGATCCTCAATAGCCACAACATGATTCACCAAGTCATCAATCTTCTTCTCCATCTTTGTGTGATGCTCATTCATGGCGGTCACAATATTGTCCAAGTTGTGCTGCAGACCGTGAATGGCAGTTAATATACATGGCATGCTATCACCCAGAACATAAGTCCCCATTTGAAAGAGCATAAGTCCCCATTTGAAAGTGTCAAGTTGCAGAAGAAAACCTTCACCAACTCAATAATGACAGCACCTCGTTTCTCGGATCTAGAATTGAAGCCAAGGAGTACAAAAATAGAGTCAGAATCGGTTCAAATTGCTTAAAAATGGGCAATAAGGCAGCGACCTAAATGGAACAAAATGAAGAAGATAAAAGAGAAAATGGAGAAGGAAAGGAATGTTGATGAACGCCACTGGTGCAGGCAACTCCCACAGCAGATAAGTTCGGTGCTAGATACCACTAATTCAGGAGAATGAAATAAGTCTCTGGTTGGTCTGAGCAAGAACCACCAAGCCTTCTCTACTCACAAGGTTGAGGAGGAATTTTGGCATAATACTTTTACTTAAAATTCAAAGTTACAAAGGAAGGAGAGGTCCCTCCTATTTATCGGAAAGGGAGCGGCCAAAAGAGAGAAGAAAATAAAGAGTAAGACTCAATTATATTCCTAATGAGTCTTGAACCCATGTCCTCCTAAGTTATTGGTTAAGCTAACTCTTAACTAATAAACCTCACTAACCTAGCGCCCAATACAAGGGGAAAGGTGTGTTAAGGTTTGGCAGGAAGGGCAAGTTAAGCCCAACATTCTTTGTACTTTTTGTGATTTTGGAGAAGGATGGACCTGTTCCTTAACATTTAGGTCTTCCCCAGATCTTTCAGCAATTCATCTAGATTTTCATATTTCAATGCTCCGTAAATATCTTTATGATCCTTCTCATGTGATTTGTCATGAAGACGTAAAATTAGATGAGAATTCGTCTTACTCAGAGCATCCAATAGATATAGCTGATAAACAAGTGAGGTGTTTGTGTTCGATATTGTTTCAGTAAAGGTTTTATGGCGAGGGCCATCATGAAAAGAAATGATTTGGGAACTTGTAACTATCATGCGTGAAAAGTATCCCCAGTTAGGGGTGGGAACAGGCCAGGCTGCTCGTCAGTGGCCTATTACCCGGCATACATCAGGCCCAGGCCAGGCCATGCCAATTTATAAAATAGAGCAAGCCAAGGCTTTTTCAAAAGCCTATATAGCAAAACAGGTCCGACTTCAGGCCATCGAAAAAGCCTTTTGAGCCTATCAGGCCGGTCTATTTAACTAAATATAAATAAAATACTAATATTTTTTATATTGCTATTATTATTATAATGATTTTTTATTACTTTTCCTTATAATTATATACTTATTAGCTTGTACAAACATTTAAGTATGTTAAAAACTTGAGCCTACAAGTCTATTCTTATATATGCTTATGATATATTCAAATACCTTACTATAAAACAGGCTTTTAATCAGGCTTTCAGGCCATGTCAGGCTTCAAATAGGTCAGGCTCAGACCATAAAATAAAGCCTATGTCAGGTAAACAGACTAGGCTCAGGCCATAGATTTAAGGTGCAGGCCAGACTCAGGCCTTGTAAAGCCTAGCTCGGCTCGACCTATTCCCATCCCTATCCCCAGTTATTCGAATCCTAAGGTTAGTATATGTTTCAAAATTTGAGGACGTATTTTCTTTGGGGGCAGGTTGAAACAAACCGTTTCATTAACCAAAAAAAGAAAAGAGCTTAAATAAGCTTCTCGCGTACTCCCCCTCCCACTCTGTTTTGATTTTTTATTTTCATCCCCTTTCCTTTACTTTGTGTTCCATTTCCCCTCAAATCTCTTACACCAATGGAAGGTAATGAAACCCAAAATTTCTTGCTCATCCCCTTTTTATTTCTGGAACTAAGTATGGTGATTTTGGGATTAGGGATAGTGTTCTCAGGACAGAGGAGAGTACCCACACCATAAGAGTTGCTTATTTTGGCTCTCTAAGGTATACTCACAACTCGTAATGTAAATAATAGGTTGTTGTCATGTGTTAGCTTTAGGTAGAATTATTTTAGAGATTTGAGCACCAATTTTAGGGATTTTATGGCTATCTATAATGAATAGAGCTTCAAACAAATTTCTAAAATATTGGAAATATTTGTTGGTGCTCAGATATGTTGATTTCTACCTTGCACAATACTCCTAGAGTTGTTGGAAAGCAGTTTGGTTGGCTCTCCTAACTGTGAGTGGTTTAACGACATTGTGGCCTATTTTAATATTTTTATAACTACTATTTTAATTCATATTGCTACATTTTAATGTTGTTTACTTAATAAATTTGGGAAACATACTCTTTATATTGATTTTATTCTCTGAGAAATTTATTTCAAAGGTTAAGAACTTTATAAATTAAAATTGATTAATTTGTTTAAAAAAGAGATTGAATTTTGAAAGGGACTATGAGAAATAGAATTAATTTGTAATTTATATTGTTGGGATCCATGTTAGAACCTCGTATGTCGTTATCAGATGATAACGTCCTAGTTGCACATAGTTGTATGATTATGAGAGGAGAGGGTTATCGACCGTTAGATGGAGTTTCCACTCTGTTGAGAAGGCTATCAACAAGATGGAGACACCCCCGATGATACGATATGATATGGCATTGGGACATCATACGATGCCAGGAGAAGAAGGCTATCCGTTAGATGGAGCCTCCACTTAGTGGAGAGGGCTATCAATGAGATGCAGCCGCCCTCAAAGACATGACATTGAGATATGACATGATCCGGGTGGAGAGGGGTATTCGTTAGATGGAGCCACCCTAAGAGAGAGGCCACTCTTGGAGGAGAGGGCTATCAGTGAGATGTAGCTGCCCCCGGTGATATAAAGATATGGATATGGTTCTAGAGAGGAGATGACTATCTGTTAGATGGAGTCACCCCAAGGGAGAGGCCACCCTTCAAAGGAGAGGGCTATCAGTGAGATGGACCCGCCTTTCGATTCTATCATCAGCGATCCCTACCGCATTCACATTTCACATTATTTGTATTTTTCTTAATGTATTTTAATTTTAGAATTACTTATTTAAGATTACATATGTTAAATTGTTATTGCTTTTGACATGGTGAAGGAATTACAAACTCATGGATACAAGTTTATTTTAAATTGTTAGATTTATTAAACTCACATGTTAGTAAGTTTTATATTGAGACTGTTTTATTTGAATAACTTGTGCGTTGATTTGAATAACTCGTGCGTTGATGTATTTCCGTTCTAGTTCTTAGTGGTTGTTAGACCTTCACTAAGTCTTTGTGACTTACCTCTTTCTATTGTTTTTCAGCCAGATTGTCAGACAGCTGCAGGCTGCTGGCAGATTTAGTTGTTCCAGCTTCATTGTTATTTCATTTTGGTATGCCTCCTTTGCGTTGGTGGTCATTTGATGTTATTTTGGGATTATATATATATTTTCTGCAGTTATAAGAAGTTGAGTCATGGTTTTATGTTGAGATGTATATTTTCATGTTGATTAGATAAATATTATGTTGTTGGGAACTCTGGCCGGTGATATTTGTTGATAATAGAAATTCTGTAAATTTTGGGATGTCCAAAGTATAAGAAAGACTATCACGATTTTGTATAAAATCCTGAAAGTATACTTATTTTGGAAAATAATTTGTCAAAAATTATTCCGATTTACAATGCGTCACGACCTTGAATTTTAGTTCGTGACATAAAAGTTAGATAACTTATTGTTAGGCGTATATTTCTCATATGAGATGTCCAAATCCAAATAGGAAGAGACGTTGAAATACAAAAGTGCATCCAAGTTCTCTCAAGAAGAACAAAGAACAATCCTGTATTGATTGGTGAGTGTGGTGTTAGAAAGAGTGTAATTTCTGAATGGTAGGTGCTTAAGTCTTCCTCCTCACACTGTTTTCATGCTAGGCTTTCCTCCTAGCACTTCTCATTCTGTTTGTCAAATCGGGTAGTGTTAACGTCTCTATCTTTGTCTTTCTACAGTTAAGTATGAAGCACAACATGAAGATCGATGGGATAGTCATTTCAAGATTTGTTGGGATAGAATTCACTGTGGAAGTGTCAATTACATGCTTCTAATGTTTAAATTTTGTTCAACCATTGTTTGAACAAATTTTAATTTAAACAAATAAAAGTGTTTTTTTTTGTTTATACTTCCAAGTGTGTTTAATTCAAATATTAGAGCCATCAAACATTGTTTGATTGGATTTTCCATCCTGTTAACTTAGAAAGGAACTTAAACGATTTGAAGAATGTGAGTCTATTTCATTAGATGCTATTAGAGTCATAAGTATGCTTGCTGAGTTTAATATCTATAAAATATTTAAAGACAATAAATAAAAATAATCATGTTTTAAAATTAAATTGTATTTTTTGATAAAAAAATTCTTTTTAATTGTTTTTTATAATGTTTTTTATGCATGCAAGGCGAATAAATATTTACATAATATTTATTAATATTTAAATAATAATTTTTTTTTATGACAATCTAAATGTTAATTTAGTATATAGATTATTAAAGGTAAATATAATTTACTAAACAATGAAAAACATTAATAAAATTTAGTTACAGGTAATATAAAAAAATTCATGAAAATGAGTTATTTTTTAAAATTAAATTATAATTTCTTACGTAAAATTCAACTTCAATTTTCATTATAATTGTTTTATACATCAAGAAGGAATAAATCTTTACATGAAGTTTATTAATTTAAAAATATTAATTTAATTAATAGATTATAGAAGGTAAATATAATTTTTAGCAGATGTATTTACTGTTCATTTTATTCTTTGACCTTTTGCCCACTTTAATAAAAAAACTAAAAGCAAGACAATCCTTTTACTTATAATATTAGATATTATATTAGATTTGAACATCCAAAGTGGCACATACACATCGACTTGGTATTCATTCGGGAGAATTCATTCATTCGTTAATTCTCCTAAAAGGAAAAAGGTATCGAGAGAAAAAAAAAAAGAAGAGAATGATTCAATTGATTAATCTGAATTAATGAAAGATACACCCTGAATGAAAATTTATATACAAGTTGAAATGAAGAAGAATGCGAAAGGCGGGAAAGAAAATAGAAAGAAACAAAAAAACGAACTATGTTACAATTAGTTGTTGGAACTGCTAGCTATACAACTATGAGCGATGTGGGACTTCAATTTTTTCATCACCAGTTTCTCTTTTCAATTTTAATAGCCTCCCACAAGCTCGAGGATAGAAGGTATCCAATACTCCAAGCTTGGAAAGCAGTGAGTTACAAAGCTTAGGCAATAATGCTTTGGTGAAGAAATCTGCAAGCTCATTAGAAGAAGAAATTGGCAATGAGCGCATGAGCGAATATTGAACTTTATCATGAATGAAATGGAAATCTATTTCCAGTTAATTTGTCCCCTCATGAAAAACCGGATATTTTGCAATGTGAAGAGCACATTGGTTGTAACAAAAAAGAACTGGAGGCTTGGAACAAGAAATTCGAAGATCTTGAAGAAGAAAATGAAGTCACTGTAGCTCTGTTGGGATTTGATTTCCAAATTGTTCGAATTCCCAAAATGTTATGAGTAAAGCTCATTTCGAATTTACAGAAGAGGATGAAGTTACCTTGTTTCGAATTGGATAACAAGTCTGTTAACTTAGAAAAAATTCTTAAGTGAAGTTAATACAAAGACTTTAGAAATTCGAAGAAAAAAAGACATAATGTTTCTGATATTCAGAGAGGTACAAAGGATAATTCTTTCAAACTCTAAATTCGAATTACATTAGTTCGAATACATGGAAAGAACATTAGAAAGAAAACTATCCTAAATGCTTAGAACATTAGAAAGGAAACTATCCTAAAATCTAAGAGAGCCTTTAGCTCATGGTGCTCTGCCACTTTCTCTTCTTTCTCCTCGAAAAGCTTTATTAGAAGCAACTCAGTGGTTAACTTGGGAGAGAGAAAGGAGAATATTGCTTCCAACCTGTTGAATAACCTTTACCAGAGGAAGAAGATCAGATCAGATCAGAATAAATAACTTTAAATAAGTTTATTTATTAATTAAATAAAATGATATTTGGCTATTTTGTGCAATCTAAAAGAAAATACTCGAAGACAAAGGTTGGAGAAGCCAATGACTTTGGCTATTTTGTCAATCTCATAAAAAATGAAATCATTCAAGATCAGATTGCACAAAATAGCCAAAGAGATTACCTTTTTCATATTTTCTGAAGAATTCTCTAAAAAGAAATTATAAGAAAAGAGAAAAGAGGGAAGAGTTGTGAGAAAGATGAAGAAGAATACTCCTATTTATAGGAGCAAAACGACTCAAGTGCCATTAATGAAGCCATTTCTATGCCCAATAAGAAAAATCCTCATGGTAAAAATCAAATGGACGGTGGTCGGTGGTCTTTGTAACCTTTGAAAAGGCCAAATAAAATTAAACATGTGGCACAAGGTAGTCAAAATCTCGAAACCATAAAGTAAGAATTCCAGAAAGAAGATTTCGAGAAATCAGAAGATAAGATTTCGAGAAATACAAGCAGAATTTCGAGAAATCACAAGACAAGATTTCGAGAAATATAAGTAGATTTTCGAAATGAGCAGAGAGCAGAAATTCGAAAAGACAGAGTGTGTGAAGACTTGACAGATTTCTAAATTTTAGAAGTGACTCTTCGAGAAATCAGAAAGAAGACTTCAAGAAATCTAAAGACAGGATTTCGAGAAATCCGAACACAAGTTTTCGAAGAAACAGAAGTCACAAGACACCAAAGGAGCAGTTAGAGGAAGTTACAAATGACAAAGACAGGTGTCATTAAGTTAGTGGTTCATTTTGAAAAATGTAATTAGTTTTCTGGATAGCAGAAAACGTGGTAAGCATACACGCTGCCAACATAGATAGGTTGCTGATGTGTCAAACATGCATTAGTTAGCCGTTAGGATTAGAAATCTATAAATAGGTAAACCCATAATGTAATAAGGGTTGGCAAATCACTCATACTAAAATTCTCTGAAAACACCTTACACGTCCGAACTCACTGCGACAAACAGGTTACCAGGAGAAATAAGTATGTGATGAACCCATCCATTTCTTCTAATGCAATTGTTCTTACAATTCAATTTTCTTTTCTTTGTTTACTTTACGCAATTTACATTCTGCAATTTACATTTCACGTACTTTTTCTTTCTTTCTTTCAAATTCTATGTTTTCTATTTCTATGAAATTTTGATTTTCAAGAAATCCAATTTAGAGCTTTATTTGATAGAATTCTGAATCAAGTAGTTCTAATTTCTTTCGAAAGAAAAGTTCTTTGTTAAAATTCTGAATCAACTTTCTGGAATTTATCATTTCTGGATTTTTCGAAACATAATAATTGATTTGGTGAAATTCTGTACCAATCAAACATTTTCACCCAGAAAATTGAACTTTGAAAAGTCTATTTCAATAAATCAGAAACACCATAAACCTACTTTTTAAAATAGAGTCCCGTAAGAGGACCTGATTCTAATCCCCAGATTGTTCTTAGAATCAAAGTGATAAGCTTAATTTTCGAAATTAGATTTTTCACCATAAACAAGCTCACATGTTACAGATGCTATGACTCTATATTTTGCCTCTGCTGAAGATCTAGCAACTGTAGTTTCTTTCTTGGAACGCCAGCTGATAAGAGATCCTCCAAGGAAGAAATAATACTCAGAAATGGAACTCTTGGAATTATTACATTCTCCCCAATTTGCATTTGAATTTCCTTATAATTGGAGGTTGGATTGTCGTGGGAAAAATAAACCAAGGCTAGGATTGCTTTTGAGATATCTTAAAATTTGAAGGGCTGCCTTATGATGGGTTTGAGTTGGTGAGCTCATGAACTGACTCACTTGTTGTGTGGCAAAGGTAATATCAGGTCTAGTTGAAGTGAGGTAGAGAAGACGTCCTACCAATCTTTTGTATGAAGAAACATCAAGGAAAGGTTGACATGAACTTTGATGAAGTTTAATAGTAGGGTTAAGAGGAGTTGAGGTTGGTTTGCAATCAGCATGAGAGCTATCTTCCAACAAATTTACACAATACTTCCGCTGAGAAAGAGAAATACTAAAGGGTGTGTTTGTGAGTTTAGAGAGGAGGGAAATGAAAGGATTGGAGGGAAAAGGGAGGGGGAGAAGAGGAAGGAAATACTTTGCAAAATACTTAAACTCACAAACACAAAGGGGGGAAGGACTTCCAATAAACCCTTCATTTCCCTCCCTTCCCCTCCAAAATTCAACTCACAAACATTCTCTAAGGGTGTGTTTGTGAGTTTTGAGAGGAGGGAAAGGAAAGGATTGGAAGGGAAATGGAGGGGAGTAGAGGAGGGGAAGACTTTGTAAAAATGTATTTGTGAGAATCAAACTCCCAAACATCAAGGGGGGAAGGGCTTCTAATAAACCCTCCCCTTCCCTCCAAAACTCAACTCACAAACATACCCTAAGTGAAGATTCAACAATTTCAAGTCCCAAAAAGTATTTTAGAGTCCCTAGATCTTTGATCCAAAGGCATGTTGAAGGTTAACCTTGACGAATTCAAATTTTGTGAGGGTATCACCAAACAGAAGCAAATGATCCACATAAACAAGGAGACTAGTGAATGAAGTATTAATGAACTTTAGGAACAGGGAATGATCTGTTGTGGGAGGAGTGGTTGCATGAGGTGAATGATATTAAATGGGATCCAAAAGGCAGATAGGTGAAGAGTAAATAACATCTGACTTGTCATTTAATTTTTAGGCCAAGGAAAAATAAATACTTCAAATGTAACATTCTTGGATACTACTAATTTTGTTTTGTATGCAAATCAAAAAACAATTAACCCTTTGTTCCAGATTTAAAACCAACAAATACAGATTTTTGGATACAGATTTAAAAGGTATCGAGAGAAAAAGGAAGAGAATGATTCAATTGATTAATTTGAATTAATAAAAGATACACCCTGAAGCAAAGTTTATATACAAGTTGAAATGAAGAAGAATGCGAAAGGCGGGAAAGAAAACAAAAAGAAACAAAAAATCGAATTCTGTTACAATTAGTTGTTGCAACTGCTAGCTCTGTGAGTGTTGTGGGACTTAGTTTTTTTTCATCTCTTGTTTGACTTTTCAATTCTAATATCTCCTAAACTGCAGACATAAGGTTTGGATATAAAGCATGGAGCATACACCATATTCACTAGAGGAACACCTTTCACTTTAACAGATTATCGTGAGTTATAAAAGATAAGATAATAGTAAGATTTATAAGAAACTCTTATGTTATCATTATCTATAACGGGAAATTAAATTGATAATTAAAGGATTTGATAGATAACTTAGAAGTATACTTTTGAGGATAAATTGAAAATTTTAATTATTAAATAAAATATTAATAATATATTTAATAACGTCATATTTATTATGTATGTATATATTTTATTATAATCATAATTTCAAAAAAGTTTCGTCAAAAAAAAAAAATTCAAAAATATTTATAATTTATTATGCAAAAAAAAGACCTTTTAAGGCATTTCCATGTCACCTTTTAAGGTGATTTTGAACCCTAAATTCTAATGCTTTAATAGTATGATATTTTCTGAGGCATTTTTTAAATGCCTTTAGTAAAAACCAGTTAAGGCATAGGGGTTGATAGCACCACCTTTCCCGGATCTAGAATTGAAGGGAGCACAAAACAAAGTTAGAATTGGTTCAAATTGCTTAAAATGGGGCAACAAGGCCGTGACCTAAATGGAACAAAATGAAGAAGATAAAAGATAAAATGGAGAAGGAAAGGAATAGTAATGAACGCCACTGGTGCAGACAACTCCCACATTAGATAAGTTCGGTGCTAGACGTCACTGATTCAGGAGAATCAGATAAGTCTCTGGTTGGTTTGAGAAAGAACCACCAAGCCTTCTCTACTCACAAGGTTGAGGAGGAATTTTGGCAGTGCCTTTACTAAAATTCAAAGTTACAAATGAAGGAGAGGCCCCTCTTATTTATAGCTAAAGGGGGCGGCCAAAAGAGAGGAAAAATAAGGAAAATACAAGATGACTAAAAACTATACTAATTGGGTATTGAACCCATGTCCTATGGCTAAAATAGCTCAAGTACCTACTAGCCACTAAAACTACTTAGAAATAGCACCCCTCATTAAGAGGAGGATTAGGAAAAAATTACAAATTAATTTCTTCCTTCCTTTTTCTTTTTATCTACACCTCCTATTTTTAATTTCTTGATTTTCTCAAGTTCAAGCTCCTTTCTCATAAGAGCTTGGTCCTCACATATCTCTTGAGTTGACATTGGCATCAAGGTTAATTTTATTCCTCCATGTTTAAAAGTGATTTGATTAGAGTAGCCATCATGGATGACTTTCTTATCATATTGCCAAGGTCTACCCAAAAGGACATGTGTAGCTTCCATAGGAATTACATCGCATAAAATATTATCATCATAAGTTCCTATGGAAATAGCTATAAGGACTTATTTATTTACTTTCCTTTCCCCATCATCACTAATCCAAGATAGTTTATATGGTTTGGGGTGGGGTGTGGTAATCAATCCAAGTTTTTCAACCATCCTAACACTAGCTATGTTAGTGAAACTCTCACTATCAATAATGAGGGAGAAAAGTTGTCCCTCTACTAGATATCTAGTGTGGAAGATTGTTTCCCTTTGGTCATCCTCCCTTATGGATTGACTACCTAAAGTCTTCTTAATCATAAGAATGTTTCCCTCGGGTCTATATACCTCTTCATTTTCCTCACTTTCCTCTTTACTACTCTCATTTGATGACTCTTGTGAACTTGCACTAGTGTACTCCCCACTTTCTTTTAAAAGCATCGTTCTTTTATTAGGACATTGGGAAGCAATATGACCCTGGCCAAAACATTTAAAACATTTAATTCCTCTAGTATGAGGAGAAGAAGCAACATTTGCATTTGCGTTAGAAGAAGATGAATTAAAGTTTACCTTTGAACTCTTCACTATCTCTTTCTCTTGGGTTTTGCTCTCTTCCTTCCTTACTACCTATTTGTTGGGTTTGTTTTGGTAAGTGGAAGTGGAACACCTATAGCTCCCTTTCCTTCTAAGTTAGGTTTCAACTTTTATGGCTTGGTGAACCAAGTCCTTCATTTCAACATAAGGATGCAATTCCACTATGTCACTTATGTCAAAATTAAGGCCATTGATAAACCTAGCCATAGTGGCCTCACTTTCTTCAACTATATTGGCCCTTATTAGTGCAAGTTCCATCTCTTTGTAATATTCATCTACACTTTTAGACCCTTGCTTAAGTGTTTTGAGTTTAGAGTACAACTCCCTTGTGTAATGTTGAGGTATAAACCTTTTGTGCATTATGGACTTTATTTCCTCCCAAGAGGAAACCAAGGGTGCATTACATCTCCTCCTATCAGCTTGAAGCTGATGCCACCAAACCAAAGCATAATTTTTAAATTCAAGAGAAGCTATCTTAACCTTTTCTTCTTCCCTATACCTATGGCAACTAAAGATTTGTTCAATTTTAAGTTCCCATTAAAGGTATTGTTCTACATCATTCCTTCCATTGAAGGTTGGGACTTCTATTTTAACTCCTCTTAAGCCTTGTTCCCTACTAGGCTCCTCTTCCCTCCTAGGTTCTCTTCTATGTCTCCTAGGCTTTACTTCATAATACTCTTCTCTATCTCCCCTAGGTTCTTCCCTTCTTTCTCGCCTCCTATGTATCCTATTTCTCATATCTCCAATATCCTCTCCTCTAAAGGTATGACTAAAATGTCTTTCTCCCTCACTACTCTCCATTTGGTATCTATCCTCGGTTCTAACCCTACTATACCTACTATCACTTTCCTCATCACGAGAAGAATGTCTTCTCTCCATCACACTATGAGTGATCTCCCTCCTTATATCAGCTAACCTTTCCTACATGACCCTTATAAACCTTTGGGTCGACTACTCTATCTCGACCCTATGCCTCAAAGTTCGAGGCGTTGAGGGGGATAGGTGTCTACTTGTCATTTTTAAGTTTTTAAATTTCAAAGGACCTTTCCACACAATCTAAGTGTTTACACTCAAATAATGTATCCACTCGTGTTTGCCACTCTTTTTGGCCTTTTCTAAGATGAAGCACTCTTGCCTCTTCTACTCGGGTAAGGTTGGTTTGATCTTGCAAAGACCAACAACGAGACTCAAGCTAACTCTACCCAAATTTTGGAAGCGCATAAGCACAAAATTTATCTATGGGAAAACTAGAAGTTGCGTAAGACAAAACAAGAATAGACAAGACAAGCAAGAAAAGTTAGTTATGAAGAACGCTTATACACAAGATTGGATGGTCAAACAAGACAAATAAACACACAAGAATTGCAAAGAGAATTGTTTTTGGTTTAAGTTTTTATTCTAAGAAAAAGTTGCCAAAACAGTTGTTTTTGGGAAAATAGTAGTTTACAACTCAAAAGAACAGTATACAAGGAAAATGAAAGGAAAAATTATAGCAAATTGAAGACTGTATTGTTGAGCTACTTCTTTTTGTTTTTCTATATTTTTTTGTCTTTTTGACTTTTGGGTGTCCTTTTGACCTTTCCTCTTTCCTTTGACTTTTGCACTCTTTTTGTTTTTTGCACCTTTTATTTTGTATTTTTGTATAAATATTTTTTTGAATTCTTTTCGCTTCTTTTCTTTTACTTTATCTATTGCCCCAACAGAAAATTACAGAACTTTGTACAAAATTACAAGAAATAGAAATCTACCTAAAATAAAATTTGCAAGAATTCTGCCTAAAAGAATGGACCAAAACGATACCAAAAACTGGAAAGAATTGTCTGTTTTAAAAAACTATTTTTGCAAAACGGAATGGCAACTTGAATCAAAATTTGCACCAAAAATTGCTTAGCATGCACCTTGGATTACACAAGAATTATGCATATAACAATTTAAGCAAGCTGGATTGATTTTATGGTTCAAAACTGAGAGATACAGTAAAAATTAATTAAATTTGGTGATTTTCTCTTGTATACTGAGCTACAAACCCAGCCTATACTTATGCGTTTTGCGTAATCAAACAGGCGTTTCCAAAGGTTTGTGCTAGCGCTCAATCCAAATTTGCAATAAGAATAGAAGAATAACAGACAGAACATGAGCAGAAAATTGAACGAAACAAAGCCAAAAAATGCGCATAAAATGGCAAATAAAGAGAAGAAAATTGCGCAAAATTAAAGAGCAAGAAAGTAAAAGGGAAAACTGAAAGTAAAAGGATGGGGAGGACTGAAAGTAAATGGCAGAAAATAGAGGGGATGACAGAAATTAAAAGGATGGGAGAAGTTGGAATTAAATGACTGAAAATTAAAAGCTGAATAGTAAAGAGATGAATATGGATGAACAATTATATGGGGAGATGTACAATAGTAAGGTGGATTGAAGAAGAAATGCAGGTGAACGATCTTTGGAAAATGAAGACAACAATGCCTCCACTTACCATAATCCACGACAAACAAGCAGTTAATTCAAGGAAGCAGTTCAAGAACAATGAAGAACAACTACAAACATTTGAGCAAGCATATTATCAAACACCTAGACAGGTGGGATTAGCGGCCCAAAACAGCCCCCTATACTAGCTCAAATCAATCACAAAGACAGGCAAACAAGAGGTGCATTGCAGTAAAAGTGCACCTCGGGCTCAGAACAGTCCACAAGTCCAACAATTATATGGAAATTGAGCTTGAATACATGGAAAAACTAAGAATAAAACAAAAAATTTTGCACTTATTTAGTGAAGAAACCCGTGGCCAAATGTGTGGAAAAGACCCCCCAAACAACTCCAAATTCAAGAAGCTCTGATAACCACTTGATAGCACCTCATTTCCCGGATCTAGAATTGAAGCCAGGGTGCACAAAATAGAGTTAGAATCGGTTCAAACTGCTTAAAATGTGGCAACAAGGCCTTGGCCTAAATGGAACAAAATGAAGAAGATAAAAGAGAGAATGGAGAAGGAAAGGAAAGGTGATGAACGCCACTAGTGCAGGCAACTCCCATAGTAGATAAGTTCGGTGCTAGACATCACTGATTCAGGAGAATCAGATAAGTCTCTGGTTGGTTTGAGCAAGAACCACCAAGCCTTATCTACTCAAAAGGTTGAGGAGGAATTTTGGCATAGTGCCTTTACTTAAAATTCAAAGTTACAAATGAAGGAGAGACCCCTCCTATTTATAGCTAAAGGGGGCGGCCAAAAGAGAGGAAAAACAAGGAAAATGCAAGGTTGAGCATGAGAACATCATTGAGAAGTCTGTTGAGAGATAACATTTAATGCTCTTCATTCCGTTGAGACACAACTCTGACACAATACAAGGTTGCAGAGCTGTTCTGACTTCTGCAACTCCTGTAGCGCGATATTTCCTCATTTGTGCTTGTATTTCAAATCTCATCCAAAAGTGATCTTTTGTCATTCCTGATTTGTGTTCTGAGGTTTCGTGAAGGAATGAACTAGTCTTTGACTTCCACGTCAGAAATGGTCTTGGCTCCAAGCATCTTGATTTCAGATACTACTTCATTCTTCAGATCAAACTTCAAACTTCAGAAGATACTTCAGAACTTGATGCTTTAGAACGCCTTGAGCACTTCAGACAGGGCTTCCTTCAGAACCTTGACATATTTTAAACATCTTTAAAGGTTCAGATAGTTAGCATATCTGAAATATCAGAACAATCATCAGAAAAACTGTGAAGTCTTAATGAGTTTATTTTAAGTTTATATTCATCAAAATCATATCATAGGGGTGTCTTAGAATTTCGAAGTCTTGAGACTCAACATTGTCCCACTTTATTTTGGACTATTTTGGCATCATTGTACAACAATATTCATGATGTATTCTTTTGTGTTATATTATGGTACACGTGTCAACCCTTAGGGGTTCATCCTACTCTTTCAAGACACATATATGATAATATCTGAAATATATCTAAACATTGATGTATTTTGTTACATTGAGAAACTTGTTGGCAATTTATATTGATGTAATTACACCTGTATGTATTTTGAGGCTTAAGTAATGTTGGAATACCTACGCCATTACTGTGTTTGATTGTATGTTGATATCAATAATCGCGTGAAATAATTTCGTAAATTTAGGAATAGTGCCTCCAACGGGCATTATTCTTGAATATAGAATTTAGGATGTGACATTATGGAGTCAGAGCTTAGCCTCTCCCAGTACGATGTGGTTCATGGACGAACCAGGAGGAAGCTAGTGGGCATGTGAGAGCCTGAGGTTGACGAGGGCGGGGAGTGATCGTCGGTGCAAAGAGGCATAGACAAGGAGCGGCTCTTGGCAGTCTTCTAAGCAAAGGGGCACATGGATGAACCGAGCCCAAACCTGAATGAGAGTGATCTAGAGGCTATGCAGGTATGGGACTGTATAGTTGATGGGAGCTTAAAGGAAATGGTTGTTAAGAACTATACCAACAAGATGCATCTTCTTTTCGGAAGCCCATAACATAAGAACTCTATAGTTAAGCGTGCTTGGCTTGGAGCAATTTGGGATGGGTGACCTTCTGGGAAGTTTCCCAAAAAGTGTGCAAGTGAGGACAAAGCATACTAGAAAGACTCGTGTTGGTTTGTGGGGACCCTCATCATTCCTGTAAGCGGATCGAGGGCGTTACACTTCGATCCAGACAAGGCATCTCCTCATAGTCCCAAGCAAAATAATCTTTGAATTCTACTAATAACTTAATCAATTTTGCCCCGACTTCTGGTTTGACCATTGTACTTATAAATGTTGGTCTTCGAACTTCAGTTGTTCCTAGATTGATCTCTTCCAATTGGTCCTGGAATTTGAACCTTGGAACCTTCTCATCACCACAAACTTTGAATCCTGAGGGTTCATCATCATATAGACAAACTAACTTCTTGAGGTTGGTGTCTTTTTTGGACTTTTTAGAGAAGACATTTAACTTATGATCTTTTTTTGATTTTCTTTCTCAGCCATATAGGTCGTTTTAATCTTTCTTTCGGCCACATAGGTCATTATTCTATTCATCAAGTGACTCATGCTTGCCATAAGACATTAAGCATTTTCTGGGCCATTTCGAGGTTAACCTCTCTTTTGAAACAAATACCCTTGTGAGGGTCAAGCCTCACTGAGTAAGGCACCTTTGCTGAGTGTATGGCAGATTTTGAGTCCAATTCATATGAACTGATATGAGCCAAGTTCTTTTCAAAATCTGCTTCTATCAAGCCTTGCTTAGCATAGTAGACTACTTGGTCTGCTTCGACCACTATTGCCTTTCCCGACTCATCCCACAAGAACATATTCTGGTGCATAATTGATGGCACTGCTCTTATGCCATCAATCCATCCTCTTCCCAACAACATGTTGAAGCTTTCTTTTTTCTGAATTACGATGAATATGGTAGTTCTGACTATGCCCCTTACTACTAGGTTGAGAGCCACTACTCCTTCAAACCTTGAAGATTTTCCTGCAAAGTCTGTAATCATATTGTTTTGACGCATAAGGTCCTTTTCAGTTTTACCTAGCCTCTTTAACATTGCCTTTGGTAAGAGGTTGATGACTGCTCTTACATCAGTTATAACCCTGTTAATGGGTTCCCCCTCAACCACTGCCTTTATGTACAATGGCTTCATGTGAGCCATCTGCCTTGGAAAAGGCTTCTTGAGGTTGACCATCGTGTGGTTGGTCTTATCTTCATCCTGATTTAGCATAACTAGGACTTCCAAATTCTCATCTTCGAAGTCCTCTTCTTGTTGAAATTCTGGCAAGCGTACCAAAATCCCAGCAGTATAATAGTAAGTAAGAGTATCGTATCCACAAGGAACGGTTCAACTTATAAAAATTAGTGGTCACAACTATCAAGTAATAGCGTATGGTTGTTTGTTGAGAATTATACAAGTAAATAAAATTGAACTTAAATGAGAGAGATAGAGACAGTTACTTGGACTAGGATTGAACTTCGTATCATCGCACCCCTTTCGTATGTGAGCCCCAATAATATTTATGAATATATAATTATGATACCTTAGCCAAACTATATTATTCCGCGTAGGTTCCCCGAATCGTGAAATACTCAGAAATAATTCACGCGGGTTCTCCCAGGCGACAAATTACCCCAACTTTAATGATCTACTTTTCCATTTGTTAAAACTATCGGTTCGTCCTATAGCTCGATCCCATAGTGACTACTTTAAGTACTTTTACCAATCAGAGTTCAAATTTCCTAAGTATCGGCTCCCCCAAACTCGCTGTTGATTTCACAAAACCATTTACCAATGCATCTTATAAAATCAAATTATAACTCCGGCACACAGGCGGAAGCTACGCATTAAGAAAATAATAAAAATACTGATATCATAAAATAGGGATTCATAAAAGAGAATTCACATACAAGCGGGGATTGAATCAACTACGTTCAATCCCATCGAAGAGTTTAGCTACGCATGGTAGCCATTACAACCCAACAGAGAAACTATCACACTTTTCTCCAGCCCTAGCTTATACTCTGTCGTCTCTCCAAAAGCTCCTTTGATCTTTGCAAAAGGTTCTATTTATAGAAGTTGGAAAGCTATCTGAAATCTGGAAGGAATCTAATTTGAAATCTTTTGAAAAACTGATCCGTATTCCTGCGTTACATCCTGCGCTCAGCGCGTTTGAAGCGCAGGATCCAGAATGCAATTTTAAATGTTGCGCTCCACCTACGCTCAGTGCAGGTGGAGCATGATACACGTTCCAGCTTTCCTTGATTTCATCTTTTTCAGCTTCATCTCTTCCTAATTTTATCCTTGATTGATTTGCTTTCCTTATTTCCCTCTTTCTAGCTTGATCTTGTACTGATTTGATCTTCAATTTGAATTTAGAATGGAATCTACAGAATCCTTATCCAATTAATTGCTGATCTTATCCTAATCAGCTGCCATTTAAATCCTTATCTTGCAGATTCTTTCTTCAAATAAATGTTATCTTGTTTCTTCTTTTAAAACTTGCCCTTTTATCTGCAAAATCAACAATTTTTCTATCAAAATAACATCATATTCAAATCCAAATCAAATATTCACAAATTATGCATTTATTACTAAAAAGAGGTAATTTGGGGCATTAATTTACTATTTTACCCTTGATAAGTGCATAAATTATACAATAAATTATCATATATTTTTCACTTATCAAATTCCCCCCAACTTAGCTTCTTGCTTGTCCTCAAGCAAGAAAATCTTCTGCAATCAAAATGGATTCAACCCCCTGTTATCATTTTCAAAAAGTAAGGAAATAATTTCATCACCTCTTGCTAAGCAGCTGTCGCTTTCCAAAAGTCAGATTGAAAATCAGAGTCAAGTGATATTTTTCATAATTCAATCAAAACAGGATAAAACACAATCAAACTTTTTCAGAAATAGCAATCAAAACAATAAGTGATAAACCAAGGAATTCTCTCATGCTCACAGGTAAGTGTTTCCCTCAATTTTTCACAGCAGTAGAACAACTAAAATTGATAGTCGTTTCTGGTTTCTAAACATGCACATGGAAGATTATGGATCTAAAGGTATTTTCTTAGTTGTAATGAGGCTGGGCTATCAAGAAATCATGGTTTTTCTGGATATGCAAAGAGAACACTGGAATAGAGAGCATCTTTGAATTTTTCTTGAACTTGGAACTTCTCTCAATTCTCACTTCATTCTTGATTTGTATCATTCAGCTGGCCTCTTTCTTTGTTTGATGATTCACTCCCCCCAACTTATTCACTTTCATTCACTTTTTCTTTTTGGATTTTTGAGGGAGTGGTCTTCTTTTTGATTTCTTGTGCCTGCTTTTTGTATTTCTTCCTTTCAAGTAACCAACCAATTCTCCCCATTTTATCAAATTGCACCTTTGCTCTCTTTCTTAAGTGTAAGGGACAAGATATAAACATTTAAATTTGGCTGGGGTGCATAAGAAGAAACATTAAAGCTCAAATGGGTTACCAAAAAAAAATGGAATTTTTTTTTCAAGGGTTGGCTTTTTGGCACTGAGAAATTAATTTAATCGACAAAATCTGCCTTTATCACTTCCATATCTTCCAAATGCAAAATAAAATCCAGAAACTCAATCAATAACAGTTGACAAGCAGCGGTGAAAACTCTCATATCAGTGTTTGGTCTCACAACTCACCGGCTTTTGGCTAAATTCCTTGATAAAGCACTTACTGAAATTAATTAACTACCCTGATATATTTTCCTGCACAATATCCTAGTCCTAATTGTTTATGAGTTTAATCACAAAATTCTTATTTCTTTCCTACTTTGGTTAGTTAGACTGCCTAGCTTTGAGATTTAAAAATTAGTTCCTTAATTCCTTTTTTCCTAAAGTCCTAAAAAAATCCTAAAAATAAAAAAAATGACCCTGACAATGCACTGCATAGAAAGTGATGTGTCAATGAAGTTATATATACAGTACAGGTCCAAAAAGAAAAAAAATGAAAATAAAAAAAAAGAAAATGAAAAGAAAAGAAAAACACCAATAAAATGATCAGTCCTCATCATCCATGTGGTCAGGCTCAGCATCATCAGCTCCATCTACAGCTGCTCCACCCTCTCCCGGAGGAATAGGTTTGTCCCCAGGCCACTGTATGTAATCTCTGAACTGCGCAGGTGTCATGCCTGGGTACGAGTCCGGTCGAATCGAGTAGAGATACTCCTGAAGGTGGACATGTGACCTATGGAGCGAAAGCAACTGGCCTGTCATGTGCTGAGCCCAAAAAGAAATAGAAGGATCTGCTGTTGCTGGTGGTGGTGGTGGTGCCTGTGGCTGTGCTACTCCTCCTCCTCATCCTCCTTAGGAATGCAGTTGGCCGCTATATACCCTCTAGTCATAGGGGTCTTTATGCGGGTTGTGGCAAACACATCAATGCCCCTAGACCTGCAAAGTGCAGTGATAAGTGAAGGAAAGCTAGACTGATCCTGGACTGGGCGCTCCGTCGCCCTATAGAGGATGTAAAATCAGATATCTTTTGAGATATCACTCTGGCGATGTCTATGTCTCGCCCACTAAGAATGCAGTAGAGGAGATAAGCAACCGACATGATGACGTTTGAAACATGGTTGGTGGGCTGGATGTTGGCCAGCACCAACACTGTCCACATCCTCGAAATATCCCTCATATCACGCATGTAGATCGTAGCAGCCTCCCCATAAGCGTTCCTCTCAAAGGTCCGCCCCCGCAGGCATAGGTACTCTGCGGTCCTAGTGTCCAGTGGGTCATTGCCATGAATGCCTACCTCGTTTACCAGTGCATGAAACTGGCAAACCATCTCATCCCGGTCCTCTGGTGTTGGGTAGCCCAATAGTGTGTTGATCGCGTCGTGACCTTATGAGACCACCTGTCCTCGCACATAGGACTGTCGTCGTACGTCAATGCCATGGTCTCCAATGGCGTTGGCGTAGAACTCTCTGACTATCTCTGGGTCATAGAACCTGGCTGGCTCAACAATGCACCTCTAATTCCTCCTGATGATCTCATCCAAGAACACATCATATTCACCAGGCTGTAAAGCAACTGGCCTCTCCTCAATAAAGTTACAATTCATCAGTGAACTGTAAGCCTCAAATGCCTTGGCATCCTTGAATCTAGATGGATCGAACTCTGGTGGTTCCTCTCTGGTTCTCTTGGCACCACCCTTACTTCCTCTCCTGGAAGTGCTAGCAGAATCAACTACTTTGGTACGAGCCATCTGCAAAATAAAACCAAACCAAGATTATTTCCATGCAAGAATAGATTAAACTCATAATTAATGAAAGAAGTGGCCAATTTAATTCAAAAATTAGAGCAATCATTTAACAAGCACTTGTTCATAAAAATTTTGATTATTATGTTACCCAATGCCAATTTATTAATTTATTAAGAACATGCTAAAATGATCAGTTAAAGCAAGTCCTAAACATTACTAAACAGGGCATTAAAGAGTAAACAAAATTATGCTAAAAAATCATGCTTTTCAAACATGCAATGATGCACAATTATTCATGCAATGGTCATGCAAAAATATTAGCCAATTAAGCATTCATATTACCATTTAGAATAATTTGCAAAAATTTACTAAGCACCTTAAAAATTACCACCAAACATACCAAAACACAACCATGCATACAATCATAATCAACATACTAAACTAAGACTCTATTGACAAATAATCCTATTTTATGGGGTCCTAAGAGCCTAAGTCTTCTATCCTAAGGTATTGCTCAATAAAATAGAGAACTAAAAATTTTAATCGGTGAAAAACTAATAAAACAGTAAAAACATACCTGGGATAGTGCTAAAAAATTGAAAGGAAGAGGTTTGGAAGGTGAAAATGCAAGGGAAAGGTAAGAATTTCAGAGAAAAACACTTTAGGAAGTGAAGGGAAGGTGAAAATGACCTTCCCTCGCTTCAGAATTTTAAATTTAAACTGGAGCGCGAACACGCGCTCCATATGCGCTCAGCGAGGTTGGAGCGCGTGCTTCAAAGGAATTTGAAGCGAAGCGCTACACTTCACCTATGCTTAGCGTAGGTTGAAGCGTGAAAAACAGAATCAAATTGGTAATTTTGCGCTTCACCTGCGCTAAGCGCAAGTGAAGCGCAGAAAACAAAATGTTAATTTCAGTTCTATTTTCTGCTGCTTCCGAATTCTAAGTGTTTCTAATCCTTTCCTTATTTTAATTAATCCTTTTCCTAACAATTTTTCACACTACACATGCATTGACTCTATCTAAGACACTAAAAATAAAAACAAAAACAAAAATAAAAACACAAAAATACTGGGTTGCCTCCCAGGAAGCGCTTGTTTAACGTCTTCTAGCTCGACGCCTGTTTTACTCATGGTGGCCTCAATTAGAGGATGATGGTTGACTCAGCTCCTGCCTTTCCTTTTATTGCCCATCCTCCAAGCCAGCTTCTTGTGTTATCATCACTGTCCTCATGATCTTCCTCTTCATATGATGTTGATCTTTTTCTCTTTTTGAACTTGAACTCCATGATGGATTCTTGCTGCTTCACCCTCATTCTTGGTTTCCTCAGAAATTTGGAAACCTCTTTCTTTTTGTGCTCAGGTACTTTTATGTTCAATGCTTCTTTCTTTCTTACCTTTTGCAGATTTGGTTCAGATTGAAAATTGTAGATCCCATCGGTATAATCTATCTTTAATTTTTCTGGAGTTTCAATTATTTAGGGAATTCCTCTGTCTAGGTGAAACACTATGCTCTCATCTTTAGAGCTGATTTGGTATTTTCCCCAATCAACATCCACTATTACCTTGGCAGCTTTCATGAATGGTCTTCCTAGAATTAAGGGGACATCAGTATCCTCCTCTTCCATCTCAGCAATGAAGAAGTCAGCAGCATACACAAACTTATCCACTCTTATTGGTAAGTCTTCAATTATCCCATATGGGTGTTGAGTGGTTTTATTTGCAAGCTGTAACTTCACCTTGGCAGGCTTGACCTTCAAAATTCTCAGTTTGTTAAAGAATGATAGCGGCATCAAATTGATGCTCGCCCCAAGATCTAATAAAGCTTTTGTAACTGGCTGATTACCAATAGAAACTGGTACAGTGAACTTACCTGGGTCAAGTGACTTACCTGTGCTGAAGACCTTTTCTGTCTCTTCTTCCTCTTTCATGGCTGCTTCAGGCTTCTCCTCTTCTTGAACACTCCTTTGCACAATCTCCTCTTTGAGCACTTTCTCTTCAAGTATGATATTATCCTCTAAGTCACTCTCTTCTATTGCGTTACCATCAGTAGTAACTATATTGCAGTGCTCATTTGGATTGGTTTGAGTGTTTGCTGTAAAGTGGCCCTTTTTGTGTTCTGCCATCTCTTTTGCCAACTGGCCAACTTGATTTTCCAAGGATTTTATTGATGCTTCTGTATTCTTCTTGAAGCCCTCAAAGTTCTGCATGAAAGCATTAATCTTCTCTTCAAGTTTTGAGAGTCTGTCATTTGTTGAAGGGTAACTTTGCTACTGTTGATAAGGCATCTGTCTGTTTCCTCCTTCTTGTCTCCATCCAGAGTTGTTGTTTTGGTTATTTCTCCATCCTTGATTTCCCATGTAGTTGACCTTTTCTGCTTGAATGTCCTGAGAGGAGCATTGACCATTGGGATGGTTGCCTCCGCAAAAGTCACAGATCATCGATTGGGCTTGGATGGGTTGAGACTGTACTGTTTTCAGTTGTTGAGGAAGTGCTTCCACTTGTTTGGTGAGGGCTTCTATCTGTCTCTTGAGAAGCTTTTGTTCTTCCAGAAGAGCATCATTGCTGTTTAATTCCAACATTCCTTTTTTCTGAACTTGGACTGGTTGTCTCCCATATTGAGCTTGCTGATCGTTCTATGCAAAATTATCAATGATTGAGATAGCACGCTCTGCATCCACTGCCAAATTGTTCCTCCTGCTGCAGCATCTATGAAAGACTTTGAATCGGGTTTGAGCCCATTGCAGAAGATGTTTAATTGAGCAATGTCGTCAAAGCCATGATTTCGACATTTTCGCAGATAGGACTTGAATCTCTCCCAGGCATCGCATAATGGTTCATCTGCTCCTTGCCTGAATGTGGAGATGTCAGACTTGGCTTGAATATACCGGGATGGTGGAAAGAATCTCTTTAGAAATTATCTTCTGCCACGCCCCAATTGTTTAGACTCAGATTCGAATGCAATTTCAGCCACTCCTTTGCTTTACGTATTAGAGAAAAAGGAAACAATCATAAGTATACAGATTCCAAATCTCCTTCCTCAAATCCCATAGTACCAATCAACTCATAGAAAGTAGAAAGATGAGTATGAGGATCTTCATGATCCAATCCTGAGAATTGGTGGGCACTAATGAGGTTCAAGTGTGCAGCCTTCATCTCCAAGGACTTCTCTGTAACTAGTAGGATAATGCTTGAGTAATGATGAGGTCCTTGGTGCATTATATAGTCTCCTAAGACTCTTCTTCTTGGTCCTTCTTCAGCCATATTTTTGGGTTCTTCCTCGCCTCTCCTTCGTCTCCTTCTCTTGTTTCTGCTCCTATTCCTCCTAGATGTCCTCTCTATTTCTGGATCAAATTGCAATTGATTTGGTGACACCTGGCCTTGCAAGAGAATAAATCAAGAAAACTTGAAAAGGGTAAGTGTGGAAGAGAATTAAAAAATAAAAATTAAAACTTTCCTAAAAAATCCTAAAAATAAAAATAAAAATCCTAAATAAAATAAATTCCTAAGATAAAATATATACAACTTAATAGTATAGACCTCCCAAGTCTTTACAAATTGATACACCGTTCCCCGGAAACGGCGCCAAAAATACTTGTTGAGAATCTGGCAAGCGTACCAAAATCCGAGTAGTATAATAGTAAGTAAGAGTATCGTATCCACATGGTACGGTTCAACTTATAAAGATTAGTGGTCACAACTATCAAGTAATAGCGTATGGTTATGTTAAGAATTATACAAGTAAATAAAATTGAACTTAAATGAGAGAGATAGAGACAATTACTTGGACTAGGATTGAACTTCGTATCATCGCACCCCTTTCGTATGTGAACCCCAATAATATTTATGAATATATAATTATGATACCTTAGCCAAACTATATTATTCCGCCTAGGTTCCCCTGATCGTGAAATACTCAGAAATAATTCATGCGGGTTCTCCCAGGCGACAAATTACCCCGGCTTTAATGATCTGTTTTTCCGTTTGTTAAAACTATCGGTTCGTCCTATAGCTCGATCCCATAGTGACTACTTTGAGTACTTTTACCAATCAGAGTTCAAGTTTCCTAAGTATCGGCTCCCCCAAACTCGCTATTGATTTCACAAAACCATTTACCAATGCATCTTATAAAATCAACCTATAACTCCGGCACACAGACGGAAGCTACGCATTAAGTAAAGAATAAAAATAATGATATCATAAAATAGGGATTCATAAATATTAAAGAGAATTCACATACAATCGGGGATTGAATCAACTACGTTCAATCCTATCAGAGAGTTTAGCTACGCATGGTAGCCATTACAACCCAACGGAGAAACTGTCACACTTTTCTCCAGCCCTAGCTTCTACTCTGCCGTCTCTCCAAAAGCTCATTTGATCTTTGCAAAAGGTTCTATTTATAGAAGTTGGAAAGCTATCTGAAATCTGGAAGGAATCTAATTTGAAATCTTTTGAAAAACTGATCCATATTCCTGCGCTCAGCGCGTTTGAAGCGCAGGATCTAGAATGCAATTTTAAATGTTGCGCTCCACCTACGCTCAGCGCAGGTGGAGCGTGATACGCATTCCAACTTTCCTTGATTTCATCTTTTTCATCTTGATCTCTTCCCGATTTTATCCTTGATTGATCTGGTTTCCTTATTTCCCTCTTTCTAGCCTGATCTTGTGCTGATTTGATCTTCAATTTGAATTTAGAATTGAATCTGCAGAATCCTTATCCAATTAATTGTTGATCTTATCCTAATCAGCTTCCATTTAAATCCTTATCTTGCAAATTCTTTCTTCAAATAAATGCTATCTTGTTTCTTCTTTTAAAACCTGCCCTTTTATCTGCAAAATCAACAGATTTTCTATCAAAATAGCATCATATTCAAATTCAAATCAAATATTCACAAATTATGCATTTATTACTAAAAAGAGGTAATTTGGGGCATTAATTTACTATTTTACCCTTGATAAGTGCATAAATTATACAGTAAATCATCATATATTTTTCACTTATTACTTCCTCCTCGTGCCTCATGACCTGCTGAGCAAATTCAATTGGTAAGATTGAGAAAATACCACACATGTCTTGTATAGAATCAGGAAAACCTAATTCAAATTCTTCTGAGAGAATGTCATCTTCTTCCATTCTCCTTACCTATTCATTTATCTGCTCAAGCATATCCCTTTGTTGTTTGGAGGATGAGGCCTCGAACCTTCTTTTAGGCCTATTGGTTACTAGAGCTTGATTTACTTGGGTTTGCTCCATCCTGGCCCTGTACATTCTCTGGGCCCTATGCCATAGGATCTTGGTCATTGAACCTTTGGCCTTTGAGTGCTGACTAAAATGGTACTAACTCTGTTGTGGGCGCTTCACCTCATTTGAAGGGTGAGTAATCACACCCTTTCCTTTGGATGAGCTCAAAGAATCTCCCTTAGCATTAAGTGCTTGCAATGTTTTTATTTTGTGCTTTTAGCCTTGTTGGGATTGGTCGAACCCATTGGTTAAAAGGGATTCAAGCAGGTGGAATGAAAGTTGTCTCAAGAAGAGGCATTCCTCTTCTTACTCCCTTCCGCGTCTTATCCTTTTTCTAGATTTCACTCTATTTTTGTTGATCCAATGTAACATCCCAAAATTAGTGCCTAGAAACTATAGTGGGAGCTTTAGGCTGTGGTTCCGGCCAAGTAGCAGAGAGTTGGAAGTGGTATGAGATATTGGAGATTTGAAAGTGAATTTGGTTAGGAATTTGGTAAATGAACTAAGAGGATTATGACAATTTAAGAATGAGGAAAGGATATTAGAGGAAGAAGAACTAATTTGGAAAGGTATGATATTAGATGAGAGTTAGGAAATCGATTCAGAGTTATAAGTTTAAAGGAACCGGGGCGGGAGATAATTTTATGGAAAGGAACAAGGGAATAGAGGAACAGAGTCTCACGAACACTTAGAACCCTTAGCGGTAGCCTTATTAGAGTGGAATTGAAGATTTATAACATGACTCATGCGAAGCTTGCCCCGTTAGGCTTCAACCAAGGTTATTGCTTAATTTTGGGTTTTAAGCCTAATGACCTTGGTGCATTAATTTAATAATATCTAGAGTTAAGGGTGTCCAATTGAGGTGATTCCACTTGCATTAGAAAGTTAAGACCGGGCTTCAATTTGATATGCTATATGATAGTATTCCAAGCTCATTTGTACCCCCAAACAACGAGTTTACACACTCAAACACCCAGACGCGCGCTCAAACGCCCAGGTGGAGGTTTAAACACCCAAGCCTGATGTTTTTGTATTTCGGACAGAGAGTTTGGGCGCTCAAACGCCCAGGTGGAGGTTTGAGTGCCCGAGCGCGTTTTTCCATCATTAATTTGTTGCGGCACATCCTCTTCTTCATTCTTCTTCATTTCTTATTCTTTCTAGGGTTTCTAGTGAGAGAGGGAGAAGGATTTTAGAGAGAGAAAGTGAGAGGGAGAAGGGAACAACTAGATTGAAGGTCTTCTCCTACCATTCCAAGGCTTGAAATCATCTTCACCTCCTCCTTCATCTCATTTTTCCTTCCATTAAGGTGAGTGTGGTTCTCACTCATGTTCTTGATTCTTATTCTATTGTATGCTCCCTATTCCTTCTCCCCTTGCTATTATTGTTTGTTATGATTGATTTTATGCAAACCTAGGGTGGATTATTGGATTAATTGAATGTATGACTTTGTGGCTTAAACCCTAGGTTAGAGGATTTGGGCATTTTTGCACTGTTGAACTATTAACTATACTCTTGAGCATTCATGGGCCTTTGGCCACCATTGAATATATTGCAAGGGTCTTCGGACTACCATAGTGCCTTCGAGCTATCAGAATGCCTTCGGGCTATTACAGGGCCTACGGGCTATTACAGGGTCTCCGGACCATCACTGGCCTTTGGGCAATCATGTTTAAGAAAGACGAGGTGATCTCATCGACCTCTCGGCCAAGGGGAAGATGGGGGATCCTCACCCTAAAAATAATCACAGACATGATCCATACATGCTTAATAAAACTTAATCATAGGTGGCCCTGGACGACAGTGTACGTTACAGTGGAAAGACCCCGGTGTCAGGTAACAACACGTCACATACATCCTGCATCGTTCATAGACATTGTATATGTAATGGAATTTCTGATGATGTTTACTTACTCTCAAGTATGTGTACTCTTGATGTAACTATGAAATATAGATGTATGTTTGTCACATCTTAATTGTCTGACTCCCCACACCGCACACACTTTTATCGCACTCACTGGGAAGTTGTCTCATCCCACGATGTGGGAATCATATCTCAGTTGTGCAGGTTGCCGCCCTGGTTCATGGAGATAGAGTTGAGGACTCAATTGAAGTAGGATAATTAGGCCTGGTATTTGCGTATACATTGTGGGTTGTGGAGTTGTGCTTAGGATATGAATGCTAGGGGAGGGATGCTATCACGTTTTAAGAAACTAGATTGTATTTGTATATATATGTATACATATGGTATTGGATGTATTCATATAAATATTTTTAGATTGGCCATGGAGGCTTAGTTGGAGGAGATATTGTATTTGTACGGTTATGAATTGTGTTGGTGGACTTTTCTGGGTTTCAGGTTCCGAAGAAATTCGGTAAACGTCCAGTTTTTAGGGGAGACTCTGCCGGATTTTCGGTAAGAGTCTTGTGAACCATAACACTCTAAATGTGGTTTCATTCCCTAGTTATCTGTACTAAGGTTTGTATTGAAAGTAATGATGTATGATGTGTGAAAGCTTAAGCAAATGTTGGATTGCCTAAGCAATTGTGTAATTTGTTTAACGATACTTGAAATTGCGCGAAATAATTTCAGAAATTAGGGAATAGTGTTTCCAACGGACATTACTCTTGAATTAAGAAATTAGGACGTTACATCCAACATATATTTCACGTAATGTTTCCTCATTTGGGACTCCTTGAATTCTTTGGTTGAATCAGAGTCGAATACAACATTGCAGTGTAGGCATAACATCATGGACCTGTTCTCGTTTTGCTTCCTTATTAGGAATTTGAGAAGGATCTCCTCAGCAAAGGGGTAAATGTTCCTGACATCCATCTCGAAGCTCTCAATGGCCATATCTGCGGCCCTTTCTTGGATTGGCTGAGTCCCAACCATGTTCACCTCATACAGTTCCATAAAACTTATTTTGGCACCTAAAGGATCTGAGTCAATCTTCATAGTTCCTTTTAGTTTCTCCTCAAAATTGAGTCCTCCTTCCTGGATAACTTTCTGAATCAAGTCCCTAAAATGAATACAATGATTAGTCTAGTGACCATAAGCACGACAATATTTACAGTATTTTCTTCCTCTCATTTGTTCAGGAGTTGGGATTTTATGATCATCACTCAAAATTATTTGCTTATCTTTTAGCAAGATATCAAATATTTGGTTAACTTTGGTAATGTCAAAACCATAAGATGATTTCTTAAACTTATCTTTGTTCGAATTATTAGGTTCCTCTTTTGAAGGTTTTAGGAAAGAACATATATAAGGGGGACCTAGCTTCAACTCAGCCACATTAACCTTATTTTCTTCCTCATCCACATCTATATCACTATCCTGTTGAGTCTCAATTTATCATTAAGAATTTAATAATGATTGAGCCACATATTTCCAAGTTTTAATGAACAAAAAATTTGACTAAGTTACAAGAATAACTGCCTATGCTATTAACGTATACTTTGAATTCAGCAAGCTGATCTCTTTACGTCATGAAGACTTTCTGATGCGGAAACTGTATGAAGAAGTTAATCCATCTGAAAATGGTCATCTGTCTAAAGAAGTGAAGCTGTCTAAAGATTCAAGCTGTCTGAAGATTAAAGTCATCAGAAGGTTGAAGTGTCCTACTGTCTGAAGAAGTAGGATCATCTGAAGTGGTTGTTCATCTGAAGCGTAACATCCATCTGAAGAAGATGTTTTATCTGAAGTGAAATATCATCTGAAGTCAAGAGACCATCTGAAGACATTGTCTGTAACTGTTTATCTGAGATCAAGTTTCGTCTGAAGAGGAGAAGCCTCTGAAGAGATTTGATGAAGATATTTCTCTGTTAACGCCTTCTGAAACAAGACTATGGTCTAACCTATTTAAGGCAAACAGAACGGGAACTTTTCTGGATATTCAAATTTCTATCACTTAAGAGGAAAGTTCTGAGCGTCGCAGCATTTGCAGAAGTCAGAACAGGCCAGCGGTGTTCTGCATCCTTGTACTGTGCCAAAAGCTAAGCTAAGCGAAGAGAAGCAGAGCTCACAACGGTCAAAAAGGAGTAGACTAACGGATCTTTATATCCCATCTCCTTACATCCTGAAGAAGAGAAATGAAGAAAGAAGAAGAGAGAGAAAGATCATCTCGCTGAAGACGAAGAAAATCTCTCAAGGGAAAGGGCTTATCTGCAGTGTGTCAGAACCAAATCATCTGCACACCTAATATGCTTAGGAAAGAAGCAACCAGATGAGAAGGCATTTCACAACAGCTCTATGAGCTCACTTATACCTTCTCAACGGTAAAGGAGAACATTTTCTCAACGACTATATTTTATCAGAACATATAAATAGCCTGAAATATGAATCAAAGAAGAGAGAGAGACTGAAAAACCAAGAAATGTAGGCCTCGGTGCTGATCAAGGTGGTTAGCCTTAGAGTTAACCAAAACCCTGGCAAGGAAGCCAGTTAGCCAAAGAAGAACCATAATTGGTTTGGATCAATGTGCTAAATTGAAGATCGGAGTGATTGATCGGGTCAACTGGTCTGTTGATCAAAGTTTCCCATAAGTATCTTTCACAAGAATCCAACCAAAGAGAGACAACCATGCATTTCTAATTTCTATCCTTCATCATGGTCTGTCATCAACTTCAACAGAAGAGATTGGCCAAGCTCAAACCAGATCATATACAGTCAATCTTCTGAGCCAAACAGAGATGAAACAGAGCCTAAGCTATACACTCATATCTCTGTCATTCCTTGTACTTAGAATGTAACCTTTGTATCCTGAGTAGTACTCAGTAAACCCTTAGTACAGGAAAATTGTAAGTTTAAGTTTCAAGGAAACTTAAACATAGGCTTAATTGTAAACATTTTGGGGTTGAGCCTGGAGAGGCTTGCTTGTTAAAGAATACTTGGGTTACACTTGGATAAGTGTCTGAGAGCCTGAAGAGGCTTGGTGGAAGAAAGAATACTTGTGGTAGAGCCTGAAGAGGCTTGATAGAAAAGAATACTTGTGGTAGAGCCTGAAGAGGCTTGACAGAAAAGAATACTTGTGGTGTAGAGCCTGAAGAGGCTTGACAGAAAAGAATACTTGGTGTAGAGCCTGAAGAGGCTTGACAGAAAAGAATACTTGTGTAGAGCCTGAAGAGGCTTGATAGAAAAGAATACTTGTTGCGCCTGGAGAGGCTGCGTGCAAAAGAATACTGCATGAGTTGCCTGGAGATGCAGTTGAAAAACAAAGAATACTTATGCGCCTGGAGAGGCTGCGTGCAAAAGAATACTCACTGAGTTGCCTGGAGAGGCAGTTGATAATAAAAGAATACTCATTAAGTTGCCTGAAGAGGCAATTGAAAACAAAGAATACTTGTATCTGTGTTCAGATAGTGGATAAATCCAGTAGCGTGTTTGCACTGGGACTGGACGTAGCTCACGGTTGAGTGGGTGAACCAGGATAAATTCCTTGTCTAAGTATCTCTATCCCTTATCTCTTTCAATTCATTTTATATACTAACTTTAAGGGGATTGAACTTGTATTTATATAAACTGAACGTTTAAACATTTTCAAGAAAATAAGTTTTCATACTGTCTGAAACCTTTCAAGAAGAAGACGAATTTCAGACAAAGCATTGTCTGAACTGAAAGTGAATCTTTAGATTGTACTTCATCTGAAAACGTTTCAGACAAAAGACAAAAAATTTCAGATAAACACTCCAGTATCTGAAACTTTATCTGAAAAGCTCTCTTTGTGAAAAGGTTTCCATAATACGTCAAGTTATATATAAAAACACTATCCAACCCCCCTTCTAGTGTTTCCCTGTGTTTCCAACATATCCTCCTCGAGCCCTTCCACAAAAGCTACCTTATCCCTCCTAACAATTCGATCAAAATTCTTAAACTTGTCCTTCTCAGCTTTTAAGTATTCGATCTGTCTCACCCTATCAGCTAATTAGCCCATATCTCGAACATGATGATTCAGTAGTTTCTTTCGAATATAGAATTCTAAACCTCCAGTAGCCATTTGTACCAACTCATATTTTGGTATCGGTGTGAAACATCTATTTTTTTTTTATGAAAAGACCTCTCGAGTTGTATCCAATTATGGATCAAGTTAGGGGGTAGAGTAGTGAACCAAGTGGAAGTGTTCTTAGCTAAAGAACTTGGAAAATACTTCATTTTTAACAGTTCACTATTGGCCAAATCTCCACACTTAATTTGGTATCTAACCACATGCTCTATTGTTGGTTCCCCAAACTCCTTAGAAAACTTGGATAATTTTGGTATCTTTAGGCCGCTTGGTAACTTGGCCTGTAACACCATTTGAAGGAAGGCAAACACAAAGTAAGGTTGGTTTGCATACCCTACGTTGAACCCATGTCTATTCAACACTTGATAGACTATATTGGTTATGTTTTGTTGATCCCTAAGTTAATCTGTCTCACCCTCCCGACCACTTGGTTAGGGTCTTGGTTTCGAGCCACTAGCACACGCCCTTGTTGACTAAACAAATTTACATTGGCTATGGATTGAACTCTTCCCGGGGGTATTTCTTGTACTCTTGGAATTGGGGCTCCTGGATTTGCCCCAAACACGACAGCAAGCCTACCCGTTTTCCTTGTTTTCATTTGATAGTTCTGGTTAGTGGTTTTGACTAGTGGAGTTATAAATGTGGCCATTTGGTGAGTCAACATGTTCACCATGTCATGGTTACTTTCGTTCAATTGTTGCCTAATTTATATCAAGACTACTTATGTGAGAACATTTGAGTAGATTTCGTTTGTCCAAGTATTCACCAATGGTGAAGACACTCCTTCTCTCCTATTAAAACTATCTGAGTTTCCAAACAACCCAAGGCTGAGCCGATTGGCCTTAGTGGCATGGATACTGCCAAGGGGTTTGTGTATACCACTTGAGGCATCCCTAAAGGCATGGAGGGTAAGGCATGATTTGCTAATTGATGGTTCTTCAGGCCCTAGTAGTGGTCCTACTACAATCTCATCAATACTCCTCCCTATTCCAGTAGGGGAGGCCTGGTTCCTAGATTGGTTGTCCCGAGATTGTTCATTGGCCATATTGGATAAGGAATTCCCTGAGGAATTTCCAGAAGCACTCTTTTCTTCACTGTTAGCCATGACTATCTTTCCACTTTTTAAGTTCATACAACATTAAAAATTAGTCCCACCGGGCATGCCAATTTTTTTTATTTTGGTTAAACAAATGTATCTCTCGAGCAATCTGGGATGAGATACAAGTCCTATTACTGGGTTCTTTTAAGCGTTGATCTTAAATTTTTCAAATGGAAAAATCATAGTACAACAAAAACAACAACAAGAAGATGATGAACTTAACAAATTAAAATCAAAGTACATTACACAAGTAAAACAAACGTAAATTGCAGGAAACATAAAGTGTACAAGTAAATTAAATGGTGGTTTACAGTCCATATTTTCTCTCTTGCAACGGGTTGCCTTGATCTCTTGATGGACGCTATGGCTTGTGTGCTCGAGTGTTCAATTGGCCAACCTTATAACCTTCGTCCTCATCTTATTTATAGGCCACCCTTATATTTGCTCTGGATAACTGCTTCTAACTATTTGTGGGTCATCTTCTTGTTGAGTCATGACTATGCTCTCCACGTTTCTATGTCCCTCATTTTAAATAGGAACTGCTTATAATTGTGATCTGACATGAAAAAATGAAGCGCTGGAGATCACATTCAAACTATGGCTTCAACATAACTCCTTCGAACCTTGAAGCTTTGATCCACATTGTTCCCCCTGATGCTTAGAATTGATCATTGAGCTTCGACATGGTCAATCACCTCACCTACACTTCGAAGCTATTGACCTCGAATTCAAAACCAAACCAACTCAATGAAAACTACTCTAGGCGTGATCTTGATCGAACTTGCCTTTCTTTAAGACTCAGTGGAATTTCATAATTCCTACCCAACAATAATATGAAGTCATTTGACTTGAAATCACTACAATTTCTACATGAGGAATTATTTTATGTTTAAATACCACCATATGTAGCTCGAAATAAGGTGATTATAAAGTTTATTTTTGGACATAGAATAAATCATGTAGTAAAAAATGAATAATCTAAATGAGATATCACCCTCCTATATAATAGGAGTGATATCTCTCTTCCTTTCACATCATATCAATTGTCACATATTTCATTTTTCTCTCTCTATATTTCTTTTTTTTCTTTCTATCTCTCTCTTTCTTACCGTACTACACCCAAAAATTATGTGTGGGTGTATTATTTTCCAAAAAACATCATCCAATGATAGTATATGGCCACAAATCCACAAATCATTTAGTACTATATTATGTGATTACAAAACATTGTATATTTTAATTTGACACAATTTCCACTACTGATTGATCATTTTGCTTCCAAGAAACAAATGATTGAGTCGATCTTGTATATCAAACATTCCATACTTAATATACTCATAGGCACGCTTGCCAAGAACATCAGGCAACCTCCCAATGAAGTTTCCATATGCAGGCAACAATTTGTTCTCTAAAGATTTTATTATTTCATTCCTCACCTGTTCATTAAGGACAGACCATGTAGACTGAACTCTGCATATCTCCTCAAAGTGCAGGTTGAACAAACTGAGCTTGTCTTCCCTTGATTCATTGATGTCTAGCTTCAAAAAGTTAAGCACCTTATTCCATGAGTTTCTTTGATAGAGCTCAAGGTCTTGTTGGCCTTTTGCTCTGTTTTCCCGGAACCAATCATCGCCCAAAATGGTATCCCATTTCCAACGTTGATTCATCCATTCTATGCGCCCCCGATTATTCATCATAAAAATATAGCGCAAAGCAGGGTCCTTATAGTTTTTTGACTTAGCTACCAATTTTTTCTCTAACAGCTCAATTATCCGGCTCATCTTAGCTGTGAATGAAGAACATGTTCCCGCTTCATCGGCAATTTGATCCAGAATCCACTGTGACCTGCAAGCAGAAATGAGATAGTAAACGACTTCATCCAGCATTGGATGATACCGGCCATCAGCCGGAGCAACAAGCTTGGCCTCCGGGATACTGAAAATCAGATTCTCGAATTCCATAAAAAGTTCCTTGCTTGCTTCTCTCAATCTGTTATGGACTGCAATTGCTTCCTTCACCAACGAATCAGGAAACATCGATTGGAATTCTGGAATTAGACCGCACAATGTCTTAAACATGCAGAGGACGTTGAAAAATTTCCACACTGAAGGACTCTCATCAGCAACTGTATCGGCAAAATTAAGCAGCTTAAGCGTGACTCCCTGGGAAAGCTCTGTGAAACAACAATCAGAAGCAGAGGAGAACCCCGAGAAGACACGATCGCAGAGTCGACGCTCATTAGGAAATAGTATCCTGAGAGCGACAGTTAAAGCTTTAATCCATTTTCTGCTTATGTTAATTACAAACGCTTTTCTGTCTTGCTCCTTCTCGTTCTGGATGCTGATTTCTTGCAAGCCTAGTAATTTATCTATTAGGCACTCCTCCAACCATTCCCTCCGCAAACTGCTATACGCGTCAAAGCATTCCTTCTCAAACCCAGCGCCTAACATCAGTTTCACGGTTTCGTGCAGTTCGTCGATCTTTCCCGATGGCAGTGCATCGATCACGAAGTTATGGTCCGTCACCACTATTTGAGATCTACCTTTCACCCGCTCCAAGAGCATGTCGATGAGATTCGAATTTTCCTGCTGAAGAGCCTTCAAACAAGTTGTGAGCTGTTGCATCATACTAGCAATATCAGTACTAATTGGTAGTTGTGGTGAATCGACTTCAATGGCTACAAAATGTTCATCTTGAAGGCTGACATACTCATTCTGTGATGCGGCATCTGTGGAAGAAAAGGAAGAGCGAAGAATAATAAGGGAATAGCTGAAACCCACTCCAACAATAACTAACTGCAATTTAATCTTCATGAGTTGGACGATTAGGCAACCGAGAAAAAAATATAGAACATCCGCTTCAAATCCGCACTGGGTTTGCCTCGATAAACTGAGTGACATGGTGGCAAAGGCACCACTTGAAATAAGGCTATAGGCATCTGGTTTCCCATTCATTACTTTATCAGAGAAAAAGGAATAGACTGAGGTGATGGTCAAAACCAATAATGCCGAATGAGCTTTGAATCGGAGACTTCTCGAGCGTTGCCATGTTTTTGCAAATAAAATCATGAGGCAGAGGGTGAAACTGAAAACATTGTAAAGAAATATCTTCAACAGGGTCCACTGTCCAAATATGTGGTTGAAGGAAGAGCTGAGAGCGTAACAAAGCAGTCCAACAACAGCTGAACCAAAGCCTATAAATCTCCATACCTCTGATTGCATCAGCCATCTCAAAATCTGGGTGAGCATGGGCATCGTGTTCTCTGTGAAATAAGTAAAAATTTCTTTTGCATATAGAGGAACCGTTTTTTTTTTTTTTTACTTTGAATGAGAAAGTCTCCTCATTTTCAATTGAAATTTCGAGGAAAGGCACAAAAGGCTACAATCCTATTACCTGGTGTAATAATTTAGTGTTCTTTTTCGTGTGATAATGATATATGTATTTTTTTTTTTGACGAGACAATGATATATGTATCAATTCTGTTCTCATGTTCACACTTAAGATAAAGATAGGAGTTGGGCCGACCCAATGTAATTAGAGATAAATTATTCCTAACAATAAAATTATACAACAACCCATATATCATATTTTTTATTTCTATATCTCTTTATCGGGTGGGGATCCTCTCCATTCACTGGACTTGTCCAGTAGGTGAGAGAGTGACACGCACAATATGTGGGACCCACCTGCTATGTGGGTCCCACATATTGGGTGTGTCACTCTCTCTCCTACTGGACTTGTCCAGTACTGGAGAGAAGGTGAACCCCTCTTTATCATATCATTAATCACATCACACACTTCTCTCTTCTATTTCTATATCTATCTATGTTGTAGATGATGCTGTACAATATTTGTTGTACAATTATGATTTCTCATATAATTATGGATTAATGGAAACATATTTTTAATAAGAAATGTTAAGGAAAATGTTGGAAATATCCATGATAATTAAGGATATACAATTTTGAGATCTTAGGCTATAATTTAAATAAATAGTATGCTACAAAAATAAATAAAAAATAAAAAAAATTAAAATAATTCAAATTTTTTTTAAATTATTTACATTATACACACAATATATAAAATGAGTGTATATCTTAGTACGGTATTTTAATAAATTAAATTAAATTTATACATAATACATAATTAAGTGATAATTTTTCATGTTAAGTGGATAATGTTAATATACTTTCCTTTGTGCGATGTGTAATATGGTTCCATTTACTTTTTAAATAGATAAAAAGAAAATTTAGATTAAATGAGGAAGTGTATTAGAATATCAAGAATAAAAATAGGAGAAAAATAAATAAGTTAGACGCTACAAGTTAGAAACTAGGTGAAGAATCTTCTAATTTATAAGATAGAAGCTGCTAAAATAAGTTAGTTTATTAACATTTTTATGTAGATCAAACTAGCTTATAGGCTTGTCAAATAAGTAGAAACTAGTTTATTGGTCTTATCATACACACTCTTATTTACTCCCTATTTATTTTAGTTTTCAGTTATTTTAAAAATTATCAGAATAAAGATAAATATTCAAATTAACAACAATTTTTTTTTGGAATAAGTGGATCCCCTAACACACACATATATAAATAATTTTTGTAATATAGATTTTTATCCCCCAACACACACATATCCCCCAAATTCCCTAATCAAATGAATGTTATGCTGTGTATGGTAAACTGTAGGCAAGTTGGTTTAGCATTGGTGCAAAATAATTAGTCCTGGATTCTGAGACATGAAAATGATGGTCAAGATCGTGAGTTGGATTATAGGAACACACCATTCAACGCAAGGTTCTGATGCATTCAAGAATGAAGGATATTTTTTTGAAAAAAAAAAAAGAATGAAGGATATTTTATTTACTCAAGAATCATTATTCTAAGAAAAATAGATCCAACCAAATTTACAAACTTTCCTAATGTTTCTCATGAAAAATAACAAACAAATACATTATTTATATATATATTTTTTAAAATATATATATAGAGGAGTGTTCAAATTACACCAGTGTGAGTTACACCAAGTATTACACCGCTAATAACTACAAATCGAATGTGTTTTTTAATAATGCAACTGTTGAATTATGTTTATTCATCATGATGATTATATGTGTCAAATTTCGTAAAATTTTGACACTAATAACTTGATAATCAAATGATTGGGTTTTTTAATATATTTCAAATGTATATATAACGTTAATCTTGAGACATCTCAATGACATATCAAATAATTTCGGATTAATGTAAAATTTTATATGTATGATCTATATGATTTTCAAGTTATTAGTGTCAAAATTTTATAAAATTTGACACATATAATCATCATGATGAATAAACATAATTCAACGGTTGAATTATTAAAAAAAACACATTTGATTTGTAGTTATTCGTGGTGTAATACTTTATATAACTTACATTGGTGTAATTTGAACCCTCCTCATGTATATATATCAAATGCTCTGCTTACAAAATTGATTTGATGAAATAGATTGTTATCCTGCTACAGTCTTAAAGTATTTTGTTATGAAATACTGACAGAGTATACTTTTTTTTCTGAACTAATCTATTGATTGTTAGAACTACATGAAACACTAGAAGGGGGGTTGAATAGTGTTTTATAATTCTTTACAGATTTTATATGAAAACCTTTGAAACAAGCAACCTGTTTGTGAAAATATTTGAGCAACCTTCCGAAATTGGGTTTTTCAGCAACTTGCTGATATGACTCAACAGGTTGAGTAAAATTGATTTTGAAATATTTTCGCGTGATGAAGAATGTTTTGCTGCGTAGATTTATAAACTCACTTTTCAGAACCCTCCTTGGTTAGATAAAAACTAAATGTAAAGAGATAAGGGTTGAGAGAACTTAGCCACAAAATTTATCTTGGTTCACCCACTAAGACAGTGAGCTACATCCAGTCCCAGGGAAAACACACCACTAAATTTCCACTATCTGATCAGATACAAGTATTGTTTGAACCCAGCCTCTTCAGGCTAAACACCCAAGTATTCTTTGAACACACAGCCTCTCCAGGCTAAAAACCCAAGTATTCTTTGAGCACAACCTCTTCAGACTAACCCAGTAAAACTGTTTGAATGAAAAAGATCAAACTCTTAAACTACACAAGTTTAGAGCTCGAAAAGGGTAACTTGTACAAATAACTGAGTAAGACTCAGGATATGAAATTGTTGTACAAAGATGAAACAATGAAACAGATGAGTATAAATTTGAGCAGCGTTTCAGCAAGTAGGTTTCTCTGTGTTTTGTTCTCTTATTTCTGTTTCTACATGGAGTCTGGTATTTATTGAGTGAGAAACTTCAGCCCATTGAGCTCCATTTGATTTCCCGTTGAGAGATAACATTTAATGCAAATGCTCCCGTTGTGACACATAGCCTGAAACCTCTACAGTAGCAGGTAGTAGAGTCAGCAACACAGACTTCACTTTTTTTGAGCAGATTGTACTTTACAGCAGACTTTGTCTTTTTGGTGAGAGAAATTTGAAATAAGGTAGAAAGCACGTCCTCTGACTTTCCAGAAGAATGAGAAGCACAAGTAACTAAGACAACTACGGTTGACTTGAGTCTTCAAGGAGAATAAGCAGAGAATACTCTATTTGAAGACGTACAAGCTTCAGTATGACGTTTCACGACTTCAGAAGGTTCTCCATCTTCAGCAGATCGTGATCTCTCAACAGGTTCCTTTTCTTCGGAAGGTTCCACCATTTCAGAGAGTTGGATTTCTTCAGTTGATACCTTCTGAAATACTGAACACTACCTTTAGCAGAAACTGTTCTTTCTTATAAGAACATTAATCAAATTTGTTATTCATTAAAACATGGGGTTATGAGACTTAAAACATTATTAGCCTTTTAATAATATTTTGAGACTTAACATTCTCCCCCTTTTTAATGATGACAAATTTGTTTAAGAAATAAAAAAAATATCTGAAGGGAAAAATTATAGTGAAAGATTAGAGTATTTCTCCCCCTATATCAGATACCGAGGCAGAGCTTCTTGCTAAAACTTGTTTGCAACTTGCTTAAAATTTGCCTCATTTGCTCCCCCTGAATCAAAGAATCCTTCTGAAACACTTAACTTCAGATTTTGTTAGTTTCTTAATACTCCCCCTTTTGTCATCAATCAAAAGGGTAAACAGAGGTTACTGAAGAAATGAAAAGAAATAGGAAGGAAATAGATTCAGGATACCACTTGTGCATATCAATACTTTCTGTGTAAACAATTCAGTGAAAAATATTTTTCAGAAAGTGTGAGAATGTTCAAATTTTCTCTGATAAATTTGAATCTATCTTCAGCAAGTGGTTTAATGAATATATCAGTCCATTGATTCTCTGTATCAATGAACTGTATATCAATAACTCCTTTCTAAACATAGTCTCTTATAAAATGATATTTTTTTTCAATATGTTTTGCTCTAGAGTGCTGAATTTGATTTTTGGAAAGGTTGATTGCACTCGTGTTATCACAGAAGACTGGAATGGATTTAATAAAACTATTAAAGTCTTCTAATTGATATTTTACCCAGAGCAGTTGTGAACAACAGCATGCAACAGCAATGTATTCAACTTCAGCAGTTGAAAAAGCTATTGTGCTTTGTCTTTTGCTTGACCAGCTTATCAAATTGCTTCCAATGAAGTGACATCCACCACTGGTTGATTTTCTTTCAACTCTATCTCCAGCGAAATCAGCATCACAGAATCCTACTAACCTGCAATCCTTGCTCCTCTTATAGCACAAACCAAGATTAGTAGTACCTTTTAAGTATCTGAAAATTCTTTTTTACAGCTTGGTAATGAGTTACCCTTGGATCAGATTGAAATATTGAACACAAGCATACACTGAACATAATGTTAGGCCTACTTGCTGTAAGATACAATAAGGATCCAATCATACCTCTATACATGGTTGGGTCAACAGGTTCTTCTCCTTCATCTTTATTTAATATAGATGAGGGGTGCATAGGAGTTGCCATAGGCTTGCAATCATGTATATTGAACATTTTAAGCATTTCCTTTGTATACTTCTCTTGATGGATCCATATACAATCAGAATCTTGCTTAATTTGAAGTCCCAAGAAAATCTTTAGTTCACCCATTAAACTCATTTCAAACTCAGATTGCATAAGCCTTGAGAACTCAGTGCACAGAGAGGAATTTGTTGATTCAAAAATAATGTCATCAACATATATCTAGACTAGAATCAGGTCTTTGTTAGACATTTTTCTGAATCAACTTTTCCTCTTTCAAAACCATTTTTGAGTAAGAAATTGCTCAGTCTTTCATACCAAGCTCTGGGAGCTTGTTTCAAACCATACAGAGCCTTTTTCAGTTTAAAAACATGCTCAGGAAAAGTTACATTTTCGAAACCAGGGGTTGTCTAACAAATACTTCTTACTCAATGAAACCATTTAGGAAGGAACTCTTAACATCCATTTGATATAGTTTGATGCCATTATTTGCTGCATAGGAAAGTAAAATCCTAATGGCTTCAAGCCTTGCTACTGAAGCAAAAGTTTCAGTGAAATCAATACCTTCTTATTGATTGTAGCCTTGGGCAACAAGTCTGGCTTTGTTTCTAATAACTTGACCATCTTTAGAGAGTCTGTTTCTAAACACCCATTTAGTTCCTATAATAGTTTTCCCATGGGGTTTAGGAATAAGAGTCCAAACATCACTCCTGGAAAATTGATTAAGCTCTTCTTGCATGGCTAGGATCCACCCTTCATCATGCAGAGCTTCCTCAATGTTCTTTGGCTCTATTTCAGAAAAGAAGGCAAGATTATTGACTTTTCTATGTCTTGATCTTGTTCTTACTCCTTCTGAAGTTTCACCAACGATTTGCTCTCGAGGATGATGAGTTCTGTATCTCCACTCACGCCAGCGAGGGAAAACTTGCTCATTTTGAGACTCAGCATCAACTCTCTAATGAGTATCAGTTTCAGCAGGTTGAAGAGTTGTATTTTCAGCAAGTACTTCAGAGGGTCCTTCAGCAGGTTCTTCACCCTTAGCCTTTGAAGTCTCTGAAGTAGGATTCATCTCCATTCCTGCAAAATCCTCTTCTAGATCTGATAGCTCCCTATCAGTCTCTATAACATCATTAAATCTAACATGAATGGTTTCTTTAACAGTTAGGGTTCTAGAGTTGTAAACTCTATATGCCTTAGAGGTTTCTGAATAACCAATAAAGAATCCCTTATCAGATTTTGAATCGAACTTACCCAGATCATCCTTGGTGTTGAGTATGAAACACTCACGGCCAAAGATGTGAAAATATGAAATGTTGGGTTTTCTTCCTCTCCACAATTCATAGGGTGTCTTATTGAGAATAGGCCTTACCAGAATTCTGTTTTGGATATAGCAAGCTGTGTGAACAGCCTCTGCCTAGAATGACCTTGGAAGATTGCTTGAAATGAGCATGGTTCTACCCATCTCCTGCAAGCTTCCGTTCTTTCTCTCAACAACCCCATTCTGTTGAGGTGTTCTAGCAACTGAGAAATTATGAGAGATCCCATTCTCATCATAAAACGTACTGAAGCTTGAGTTTTCAAACTCACCTCCATGATCACTTTTAGTGGCAGATATGCAAAATCCTTTTTCATTTTGCACCCTTTTACAGAATTTGGCAAAGTTCTCAAAAGTCTCATCCTTGCTTTTGAGGAATATTACCCATGTAAATCTAGAATAGTCATCAATAATGACCAAACCATACTTTTTACCAGCAAGACTCTCTGTTCTTATAAGACCAAACAGATCAATGTGAAGGAGTTCTAAGGGTCTTGCAATTGAAACAACATTTATGCTTTTAAAAGAATTTCTGGTTTGCTTCCCCTTTAAACAATTTTCACATAAAATATCAAATTTGAATGAAAACTTGTGTAATCCTTTTACAAGATTGTGTTTTGTAACCTTTGAGATCAATCTCAAGCTGGCATGCCCAAGTTTTTGATGCCAAATATGTTTTTCATCTTTCATAGAAATAAGACAAGTCACATTCTGATAAGCAAGGTCCTTAAGATCAATTTTATACACATTATTGTGTCTCTTGGCAGTAAAAATGATTTGATCAGAGGAGTCTCTAACTATACAGCCATCCCTTGTGAAGGATACAACAAAACCACTATCACACAATTGACTTATGTTCAGCAGGTTGTGTTAGAGACCTTCAACTAAAAGGACGTTGTGGATAACAGATAAAGGAGATATACCTACTGAACCAACGCAAGTGATTTTGACTTTCTGATCTCCTCCAAATGTCACCACTCCTCTATCCTTAGGTCTAAGGTTTTGGAACAAAGACCTTTCTCCTGTCATGTGTCGCAAGCACCCACTGTCTAGGTACCATTTGTGGCGTCTCCTTTGTCCTGTTAAACACATCTGCAACAGGAAAAATTAAAGTTTTAGGTATCCATATCTTTTTGGGTCCTTTATTGTTAGAAGCAGGTCTGCCTTTCTTTTTGTGTCTGCACTGTGACATGTTGTGTCCAGGCTTACCATAATGAAGACATCATTTACCTTTCTTGGCCTTTTCAGCACCTTTAATTTCAACATCAGGCAAAGAGGAAGTTTCTGAGTAACTGAGACCACTTTTGTCTTTGGAATTCATTTGAATTCCCAAAAGCCTATTTAGGTTCTTAATTCCATTGACAAAAGCAGCAAGGTCTTTTGTGAATTCAGCAACTTGTTTTTTAAGAATCTCATTTTCATTTTTTAAACCAGCTGAATAACAAGACTCAGAACTAAGGAGTTTTTCCTTGAGTAACAAATTTTCTGTTTCAAGAGCTTCATTTTTGGTTTCAACTTCAGTGTAAGCTCTTGATAACTCTTTGTACTTATGGAAAAGTTCCATAGAACTTTCCACCAGATCATCATACATATCTTGAAGAGTTTGAGGTATTACCTCTGATTCTGAGCTATCTGATGAAGGAAGGCTAGCCATCAAACAAAGATTGGCTTCTTTAGCAGCTTCATCATCTTCTTCAGAGCTTAAATCATCAAGATCCTCCCATGTGGCCATGAAGCTTTTCTTCTTTCTAGGAAATTTCTTCTTCTTTGAAGACAACTTCTTCAACTTTGGGCAATCAGCTTTCATGTGGCCAGGTTGTCTGCACTAATAGCAGATTATTTTGTAAGAAGAGAAAGTCTCTTTACCTGACTTACCCATCTTACAGACCAATAGAGAAACTGTCACACTTTTCTCTAGCTCCAGCTCTGCTCCGCCCTCTCTCCTTTGATCTGTGCAAAAGGTCCTTTAAATAGAAGTCGGAAAGCTATATGAAATCTGGAAGGAATCTTGTTGGAAATCTTATTGGAAATTTGTTTCCGTATTCCTGCACTTCAACCTGCGCTCAGCGCAGATGAAACGCAGGAAACAGAGAGCAATTTTTAATTCTTGCGCTCCACTTGGCTCAGCGTAGGTGGAGCACAACTCACCGTTTCTACTTTCCTGATTTCCTCTTTTTCGGCTTGATATCTTCCTGATCTTATCTTTGTCTGCTACGCTTTCCTTATTTCCCTCTTCTTAGCTTGATCTTGTGCTGATTTTATCTTTAATTTGAATTGAGAATTTTATCTGCAGAATCTTTGTCCAAATAACTGCTGATTTCACCTTGATCTATTGCCATTTAAAATCTTATCTGCAGATTCTTTCTTCAAATAGATGCTATCTTGTTTCTCCATTTAAAACATTCCCTTTTATCTGCAAAATCAACAGATTTCTTATCAAAATAGCATCAAATTCAAATTCAAATCAAATAATCACAAAATCTGGATTTATTACTAAAAAAAGGTAATTTGGGGAATAAATCTAACATTTTACCCTTGATAAGTGCTATAATTATACAAGAATTTATCATATATTTAACACTTATCAAATTCCCCCCAACTTAGCTTCTTGCTTGTCCACAAGCAAGAAAACCTTTTGCAATCAAATGAATTCAATCCCCTGTCATGATTCTCACTAAGTAAGGAAATAATTTCATCACCCCTTACTAGACAGCTGTCACTTTCCAAATATCAGATTGAAAATCAGAATTAAGTGATATTTTCAAGACTCAATCAGAACAAGATAAAAACACATTCAAACTTTTTCAAAAGTAGTAACCAAAACAATAAGTGATAAATCAAGGAATTCTCTCATGCTCACGGGTAAGTGTTTCCCTCAATTTTTCACAGCAGTTGAACAACTAAAATTGATATTCGTTTCTGGTTAATAGACATGCACATGGTTAACATGGATCAAAAGGTCTTTTCTTGGTTGTAATGAGGCTGGGATATCAAGAACTCATGGTTTTTCTGGATATGCAAAGAAACATTGGAATAGAGAGCATTTTTTAATTTTTCTTTTTCTTGAGCTTTCTCTCCATTCTCCATTTCATTCTTGATTTGCATTATTCAGCTGGCCTCTTCTTTTTGATTGGTGGTTCACTCCCTTTTTTATTTACTTTTTTTTGTTTTTCTTTTTCATTCTTGAGGGAGTGACTAACTTTTGTTGAGTCTCAGAATTAATTTAAGTATTTGAAATTAGATTCAAGACTCATTATCCTTGGTTTTAATGATTAACAAATTAGATTGTACAGAAACAGGTTCTACTGAAAAAGGTATTTTTCTATGTATTTCAGGAAATATAAAGAAGCAACTCTTAGAAGATAATCAACTTGCTGAACTGAAGAAACCTGAACCTGTTGAAGAGAAGAAGTATATCCGCGCAAGCTGAAATGAAGACAAGCTTAAAGCTTATGGAAGAACACCAACCAAAGAGCACACATAACAAGGAAGTTGAAAATAACAAAAGAAGAACATGCTGAAAGCAAGATAGTGAACCTGCTAAAGAAAGGAATCAGGAAGAAGCAAAGGAAGAACAACGCAACAACCATCTGAAGAAAAAAGTACAAGCTTCTGAAGAAGAGAACTCGCTGAAGAAAGAAGAAGAAGCAATCTATTGAAGAAAGGAACTTGCTAAAAACATCTACCTATTGAAGAGCCAAGACTTGCTAAAGAAGGAAGACATATAAAAGGAAGAACAGTGAAGAAATCATCTGAAGAAGAATCATCAGAAGAAGAGAACTCGCTTAAAGCATCTCTCTATTGGAGATGAAAGAAATTCCTTGAAGAAGAATACAAGCTGAAGGTATACAGTTGGAAGGAAGGACTTGCTGAAGATGATCAACCTTCTGAAGACAATCAGACTCTCTGAAGAACAAAATATGTTGAGGAAAACCTTCTGAAGCCAGAGACGTCATGCTATTCTCCGAAGACTTGTGAGTCAATCTGAATGATACATTAAAAGACTCAAGTCTTAGCAAATATTAATGGTAAAGCTAAATCGGTGCAAGAAGAAACAAAGGCTTTTTTGTACAAACTTTATTTCCCGACACAAAAGAGGAAGCCTATTGCAGAAAAGCAAATAGAGGTCAGAAATAGGGTCAGCACTATTGTACACCTACTACTGTACCGCCTCTGTCATACGCTATCAGAAGCATGCACCTTAATCGAGAGGAAAAGCTGAACCCACAACGGGATAAAGGAGAAGTCTAACGGATATCATCATCTCCATAAAGATATCAGAAGAAAAGGAAAAGAAAGAGAGAGAGAAGAATATCAACCTGCTGAAGTGCTAAGAAAATCTCTCTAGAAAGATCAAGAGCCTAACTGATGTGTGTCAGAACTTATTCATACCTACACACCTACGCAAGACAGAAGAGAACGTGTGAAGAAACCAAAAATATTGAGAACACACAACCACGAAGGATTTTGGGAGACTATGTTATGTATCAAGGGCCACGTTATCATTCGAGTATTTCTCTCCCAATTTCTGCAAAAGCAGTGGAATTAAAGGCTTCACATCTCAAACTCATTGGTGTTCATCAATTCACAGGATTGGATAGCGAAGACCCATATAATCATCTCTCAACTTTTTATGAATTGATTGACATTATGGGATTTGAAGAGGAGGATCTAGAATCCGTATACTTACGCTTGTTTCCTTTTTCTCTTACAGGAAAAGCTAAGGAATGGTTAAAGTCACATCCCAACCAGAGTCTGAACAACTAGAACGTGGTGGAAGAAAAATTTCTAAGGAGATTTTTTCCTTTACCTCGTTATATCCAAGCCAAGACAGATATCTCTACATTCAGGCAAGGAGCAAATGAACCAATGTGAAATCTTTGTTGCACAAATGTCCTAATCATGGCTATGATGATATTGCTCAACTCAACATTTTCTGCAATGGACTCAAGCCAGATGCCAAATCTTTCATAGATGCTGCAGCAGGAGGAACTATCTTATTAGTGGACGTAGAGCGAGCAATTACATTTATTGATAACTTTGCACAAAATAATCAGCAAGCTCAATTGTGGGATCAACTAGTTTGGAAGAAGGAGTTGTTTGAACCAATTGACAATAATTCCATATATCTACTATTGGAGAAAATGAATCAGCAACTAAAAATACTTTTTCAGAAGGAGCAAGCAGAACAATCTCTCCCAGAACCAATTTCAGAATTGATCTGCGATTTCTGTAAAAGCAACCATCTTAATGGCCATTGTTCTTACCCAGAAGTACAAATGGAACAGGTCAACTTTTTGGAAGGCCAAAGGAAATATAATGAATCCTTCAACAACCACAGTCAAAGTCAAGCTAGCAATCCCACATTGTCTGATGTCAATTCCAGAATTGAATAAAAACTTGACAAACTCATACAAGATATGAGCAGCAGTCAGAAAGCAATAGAGATGACATTCAAGACTTTAGCCACACAAGTGGAGTTGATCAGGAAGCAGTTTGCTGAGCAGCAAGAACATTGCAAGTCTATATCCACCCTAAGTGGTAAAGGGATAGGAAAATGCATAGGGGACAATCTGGTGGTTGAAAGAGAGGTTCTGGAGAAAAAGGAACAAGAAGTTGAGCTTGAGAAAAGAGAAAAAGACCAAGAAGAAAGAGAGCCCGAAAAAGGAAGCGAAGCAAACAAGAAAAAGAAGAAGGAAGATTTTCCACCTACATCACAAGTTAGAGAGCTGCCATATCCCAAGAATCCTTCCAAAAAGCACATCGACAGGCAGTTCATCAGATTCATGGATATCATGAAGAGTTTGCAGATCAACATCCCTTTAATGGAAGCCATGGAACAAATGCCCACCTATGCCAAATTTATGAAGGAGTTGTTGACCAAGAAGAGGAAGTTCACATATGAGACAATAGAACTGGAAGCTGGGTGTAGTGCCATCATTCAGAAATCACTACCACAAAAGACAAAAGACCCAGGAAGTTTCACCATACCAGTGACAATTGGATCTTTACCTGTAGGAAAAGCACTGCTAGATTTAGGAGCTAGCATCAACTTAATGCCCTTGTCAATGCTCAAAAGAATAGGAGATTTGGAAGTGAGGCCAACACGGATGACCTTACAACTAGCTGATAGATCAATGAAATCTCCATATGGGATCGCAGAGGACGTGTTGGTCAAAGTAGACAAATTCATGTTCCCAGTGGATCTTGTTATCATGGACATTGAGGAGGATGCTGAGGTTCCTCTCATTCTTGGCAGACCATTTATAAAAACTGCAAAAGTCATCATTGATGTAGATGATGGTAACTTAAAGGTAAAGGTGCAAGATGATGAGGTGAGTTTTAACGTGTTTGAAGCTATGCAACACCCTAAGGATAAGCAACATTGTCTCCAACTAGATTTATTGGAAGAGGATTCCTTTAATCTGGAAATGTTGACGAAAGAGGATCCCTTGGAGAAAGTTCTAACAGGGGTAGGTGATGTCCTTGATGAAGAAGAAAGAGGAGAATATTCACAGGCATTAGATTCAACCAATTCAACCCCACCAGAAGAAGCAAGCATTGAAGTATCACAACAGGACAATAATACTGAAAGTCAGAAGCTGGAACTTAAGGTATTACCTTCTCATGTCAAATATGCTTTTCTTGATGAGGCTAAGAATAAACCAGTTGTCATCAGTAAGGCTTTAACTTCAACAGAGGAGGAAAACCTTCTTTCTATTTTAAAAGAAAATGCAGGAGCTATAGGATGGTCTCTATCAGATCTCAAAGGAATTAGTCCGTCATACTGCATGCATAAGATCCATATGGAGGAAGATTTCAGGCCAGTCACTCAACCTCAAAGGAGACTAAATCCTACAATGAAAGATGTAGTGAAAAAGGAAGTGTTAAAACTCCTCGATGCAGGTATAATCTATCCCATCTCTGATAGTGCTTGGGTAAGTCCTGTTTAGGTTGTTCCAAAAAAAGGGGGTATGACTATCATTAAAAATGATAAAAATGAATTAATTGCCTCCAGGACAGTAACAAGATGGAGAATGTGTATAGACTATAGAAAATTAAACCAAGCAACTAGGAAAGATCATTTTCCTCTGCCTTTTATGGATCAAATGTTAGAAAGGTTAGCAGGGCAAGCTTTTTACTGTTTTCTAGATGGCTATTCATGTTATAATCAAATAGCTGTAAATCCAGGAGATCAAGAAAAGACTGCTTTCACTTGTCCTTTTGGTGTGTTTGCTTACAGGAAAATGCCGTTTGGATTGTGCAATGCGCCAGCAACTTTTCAAAGATGCACGCTGTCAATATTCTCAGACATGGTGGGAAAATGCATAGAAGTGTTCATGGATGACTTTTCAGTCTTTGTAAATTCCTTTGATAACTGCATGCAAAATTTAGACACCGTATTGAAACGGTGTGTTGAGACTAACCTTGTACTGAATTGGGAAAAGTTCCATTTTATGGTAACTGAAGGTGTAGTTCTTGGACACAAATTCTTTGCAAAAGGGATTGAAGTGGATAAAGCAAAAATTGAAGTCATTGAAAAGTTACCTCCTCTAGTGAATGTAAAAGGCATCAGAAGCTTCCTTGGGCATGCAGGATTTTACAGACGTTTCATCAAAGACTTTTCAAAGATAGCCAAGCCTCTCAGCAATCTACTTAACAAAGATGTTTCATTTAGATTTGATGATGAATGCTTAACTGCTTTTAATTTGTTGAAACAAAAACTAATATCTGCCCCTGTTATTGTTGGTCCTGATTGGACACTTGGATTTGAGTTAATGTGTTATGCTAGTGATTATGCTATCGAAGCAGTTTTAGGACAGAGAAAGTCTAAAGTTTTCCATGTCATACACTATGCTAGTAAGGTTTTGAATGAAGCTCAGATTAATTATGCTACTACAGAGAAAGAGTTGCTAGCAATAGTATATGCATTGGAGAAATTCATACCATATCTTATAGGCTCAATTGTCACCATTTATACTAATCATGTTGCAATAAAATATCTTTTAACCAAACCAGATTCTAAACCTAGACTGATACGATGGATTTTACTGTTGTAGGAGTTTGATTTGATTATTAAAGATAAGAAGGGAAGTGAGAATGTGGTAGTTGATCATTTATCAAGACTGGTAAATGAGGAAGTGACCAACACTCAAGCTGAGCTACAGGAAGAATTTCCAGATGAAAAGCTCATACTAATCCAAGAAAGACCGTGGTTCGCTGACATGGCCAACTTTAAAGCAGCAGGAGTGCTTCCAAAAAATATCACATGGAAACAAAAGAAAAAGTTCCTGAAAGAGGCAAACAGATATCTATGGGATGATCCCTACCTTTTTCAATTAGGAGCTGATAATCTGTTAAGAAGATGTGTTTCAGGGAGAGAAGCTCTAAGCATCCTTTGGCATTGTCACAGTTCACCTTATGGAGGACATTTCAACAAAGATAAAACCTCTGCAAAGGTACTGCAATCTGGATTTTTCTGGCCAACCTTATTCAAAGATGCACAAGAATATGTTTAGCAGTGTGACAATTGCCAGTGAACGAGAGGAATTTCCAAGCGGAATGAAATGCCTGGGAATTACATTCTAGAAGTAGAGGTGTTTGACTGCCGAGGTATGGATTTTATGGAACCTTTACCTTCTTCCAATGGGAAAGAATACATTCTTGTAGTTGTTGAATACGTTTCAAAGTGGGTGGAAGTTGTGGCAACCATGAAAGATGATGTAAAGACAGTTGTGCATTTTTTGAAAAATAATATATTTTCCAGGTTTGGTGCACCAACGGTCATAATTACTGATGGGGGTCGCCACTTCTGTAATGAACAACTACAAAAAGTTTTGGAGCACTATGGGGTAAGGCATAAAGTAGCATCACCATACCATCCCCAAACAAATGGACAAGCTGAAGTATCCAACAGAGAGCTCAAAAGGATCCTTGAAAAAACAGTAAACTCCTCCAGAAAAGACTGGTCCATTACACTTGATGACGCACTATGGGCATACAGGACAACCTTCAAGATTGCTACAGGACTTTCTCCATTTCAGTTAGTATATGGAAAAGCTTGCCACTTACCGGTTGAGTTGGAACAGAGGGCATACTGGGCATTGAAAATTTTGAACATGGACACAAAGGTTGTAGGCAAGAAGAGAAATTGCATGAACTGTGATAGCCGGATAGGTGTAGTATCTAGAATTGAGCAAAACCAACCGATTAGAATCACAATTAAGCAAATAATTGCGAAATATAGGTGCTGGAACAGCAGCTATATTCACGCAAGAAAGTGAAGGAAAATGAGAGAAAATGAAAGAAAAAGTGGAGAGGAAGAAATGGGAAGGAAGCCACTGAAGCAAGAGTCCACTTGCAGCAGATAAGTCCAATGCCAGACGCCACTAATTCAGGAGAATTAGATAAGTCTCAGTATGGTTTGAGCAACAACCACCAAGCCTCACTCAACTCACAAAGGGAGGAGAAAATTGGGCATAATGCCTTTACTTCAAAATTCAATTGTTTCCAAATACAAGAGAGGAGGCTCCTTTATATAGGAGAGGAGGGGGGAGTGGGGCGGCTTCATGAAGGAAATAAAGGGAAAAATAAAATGATGGGTGTAATCCCATCCTAAGTGGGATTTGAGCCCAAGCCCCTAAAGGTGTATGGCTAAGCTAAGCCTTAAGCCAATAAACCTCCCAATTATGCGCCCATTTACATAGGAAAATACAAGATGAGTGAAATTCCTATCCTAGGTGGGATTAGAACCCATGACCTCCTAAACCTTGTAGCAAGGCAACCTACTAGCCAATAAACCTATGCATGTGAGCGCCCAAGTAGGAGGAAAAATACAATCAATTAAGAGTATCCTAGTCTATGGTGGTGCATAGGACCATGTGTCCTATTCCAGGGTCAAGGTTGTCCTTCTGTAGGGTAGTGATGTCCTTCTGTAGGGTAGTATCCCTAAAAATGTAGGTCACCAACTTTCCCATCTCTTCCTTAATCTTCTTAGCCCGTCCTCTGGTCATTGGTCCAGTGATATCCTTGATTGCTTCAATAGGAGGCTGCTGTTGTGCTATGTCATCATCCCCTCCCCCTTGCGAAGGATTTGACCTCAAATCTGGATAGTCATCTCCTACATCAAAGAGAGAGAGAGATCAGAAACATTGAAAGTAACACTTACACCATACTCACCTGGAAGATCAATTTTGTAGGCGTTATCATTCAAGCGCTCCAAGACTTGAAAGGGTCCATCACCCCTAGGAGAGAGTTTGGATTTCCTTTCATTTGGGAATCTTTCCTTGCGGAAATGAACCCAAACCCAATCCCCAGGTTCAAATATCATCCGCCTATGCCCTTTGTTAGTGGCCTTTGTTTGGGAAGCCAATCTGCGCTCAATATTAGCCTTTGCTTGAGCATGGAGTTTCTTAATAAACTCGGCCTTAGCTTTACCGTCTTTGTGTTCCACAAAAGAAGAGTTAGGAATAGGCAAAATATCAAGAGGAGTTAAAGGATTAAAACCATAAACAATCTCAAATGGAGTATGCAAAGTAGTAGAATGCTTGCTCCTATTATATGCAAACTCTATATGAGGCAAGTATAAGTCCCATGATTTTAAACTCTTTTGAACCATAGCCCTTAATAATGTGCCTATTGTCCTATTGACAACCTCTGTTTGTCCATCAGTTTGTGGGTGGCATGTGGTAGAGAACAATAATTTGGTACCTAGCTTGTGCCATAGTGTGCGCCAGAAATGACTAAGGAACTTAGTATCTCTATCAGAAACTATACTTCTAGGTATGCCATGTAAGCGTACTATTTCTCTAAAGAAGAGATCAGCAATTTCTTGTGCATCATTTACCTTTTGGCATGGAATGAAATGTGATATCTTTGAAAAATGATCCACTACCACAAAGATTGAATCCTTTCCTATTTGGGTCCTAGGTAAACCTACAATAAAATCCATGGTTAGGTCTAACCAAGGTCCTTCAGGAATAGGGAGAGGAGTGTAGAGGCCATAGGGATTTACCTTTGATTTGGCACTTTTACATTTTATACACCTATCACAATGTGCTTTAACGTGTGTGCTCATATGTGGCCAATAAAAGTGTTCTTGTAAAATCCCTAAGGTTTTGGGTACACCAAAGTGTCCCATAAGCCCTCCTTCATGGGCTTCCTTAACCAAAAGCTCTCTAATGGAGCAATGGGGAATGCACAACTTATCCCCTTTGAAGAGAAACCCTTCATGCCTATAGAATCCATCTTTTGCCATTGTTTCACAAGCTTTGTACTTTTCGGCAAAGAAGGAATCATGCTCATATAATCCCTTTAAGTTTTCGAAACCAAGTAGTTTTGCATCTAAGGTAGCTAACAAACTATACCTCCTTGAAAGAGCATCGGCCACTATGTTGGCTTTTCCTTTCTTATATTTGATGACATAGGGAAATTGTTCAAGAAATTCAACCCATTTTGCATGTCTTTTGTTAAGTTTCCCTTGTCCCTTAATGTACCTTAAGGATTCATGATCAGTATGTATCACAAATTCTTTAGGTAGGAGGTAATGTTGCCATGTTTGAAGTGCCCTCACCAAAGCATAAAATTCTTTGTCATAGGTGGGGTAATTCAATATTGAACCTTTGAGTTTCTCACTAAAATAGGCTATAGGATGTCCATCTTGCATTAAGACAGCTCCTATTCCTACATTAGATGCATCACACTCGATTTCAAAAGATTTAGAAAAATCTGGTAGTCCTAAAATGGGAGCTTGCGTAAGTTTTTCTTTGAGTTCTTTGAAAGCATCCTCTTGTGCTTTCTCCCACTTAAAACCCACATTTTTCTTAACCACTTCATTGAGGGGAGCAGCTATTATGCTAAAGTTCTTGACAAACCTTCTATAGAAGCTTGCCAATCCATGGAAGCTCCTCACATCTCCCACGGATTTTGGGGTGGACAATTCTTTGATAGCTTTGATTTTCTCTTCATCTACTTGTACCCCTTGAGAGCTAATGACATAGCCTAGGAAAGTGACACTTTCTTTATAAAAAATATATTTTCCAAGATTAGCAAATAAGTGTTCCTTTCTTAGTGCCTCAAGTACATCTCTAAGATGATTGATGTGATCTTCACAGCTTTTTCTATAGACAAGTATATCATCAAAATAAACAACCACAAACTTGCCTAAGAAAGCTCGAAGCACATGATTCATTAATCTCATGAACGTACTTGGTGCATTAGTTAAGCCAAAAGGCATAACTAGCCATTCATACAACCCATATTTTGTCTTGAATGTCGTTTTCCATTCATCCCCTTCCTTGATTCGAATTTGGTGGTAGCCACTTTTTAAATCAATTTTTGAAAAGATGCAGGCTCCATGTAATTCATCAAGTAAATCATCCAATCTTGGAATGGGATGCCGGTATTTGACTGTTATGTTGTTAACAGCACGACAATCAGTACACATTCTCCATGTACCATATTTTTTTGGTACAATGATAACAGGAACATCACAAGGACTGAGAGATTCCTTGACCCAACCCTTACTAATTAGTTCTCCTACTTGTCTTTGTATTTCCTGGGTTTCAACCGGATTTGTCCTATATGCTGGCCTATTGGGTAGAACAGCTCCAGGTATGAGATCTATTTGGTGCTCAATTCCTCTAAGAGGTGGTAATCCACTTGGAATATCTTTTGGGAAAATGTCCCCAAATTCTGCTAAGAGATCTCTTATGTTTGGAGGAAGATTAAGAGCGATCAAGGGATCTTCTTCTTCTTCTCCATTGGTTTCCTTACTAAGTAGTAGGAACCAAGGTTCTTCTTTGGTGGCTTCTTTTTTTATCTTATTTTTCTTTATTACGTGAATCCTATTAATCTCTTTTTCTAATTCCTTTTCTATTTTTCTAGACTCTTCCTCTTTTTCCTTGTCTATGATCTCCTTAAGTTGGATTTGGTCTTCTCTAATTTCACTAGAGGTCATAGGCATTAAGGTGAATTTAACCCCTTGGTGGCGGAACCTATAGGTGTTGGAATACCCATCATGTTTCACCCTTCTCTCATATTGCCATGGTCTTCCTAAAAGGATGTGAGAGGCTTCTAAGGGTATGACATCAAAGGTTATTTCATCTTGGTATCCCCAATTTTGAACCTTAAGCTCACTTGCCTATCCACCTTAAATTCTTCCTCATCACTCACCCATTGAAGTGTATAAGGTTCTGGATATGGGGTAGTAGGTAAGTTTAGCTTGTTAACTAACCTAAGGCTAGCTAAGTTGCTACTACTTCCTCCATCTATGATCACTAAACATACCTTATCTTCAATTTGGCACCTAGTGTGGAATAGGTTCTCTCTTTGGCTCTCTTCTTCACCCAAAGGTGTTTCTAAGGCTTTCCTAAACAACATGGTTGCCCTTTCCCCTTGCCTCCTTCCTTCCATTCTCCTAATTGATTTTATGTTAAAAATTTTAAGGACCTTTCCACTCAACTAAGTGTTTACACTCAAAGGAATGTTAACACTCGTGTATGTCACTCTTTTTGGCTTTTTCTATAATGATACTCTCTTGCCTCTTCTACTCGGTTGGAGGTTGATTAGAAGTTGCAAAGACCAACGTGAGTCTAAGTCTTAACCCTTACCCAAATAGAAGCGCACTAACAAAGAAAATACCTACTGGAAGAAGATTGGAAAAATCCTAAGACAAAACAAAAGAATTGATATGACAAACAAGAAAAGCTGGCAATCAAACAAGCTTATACACAAGAGCAGACAGCAAACAAGACAAGACGAAAGAAATTGCAAAGAGAATTGTTTTTGGTGATTTTTGAAAAAGAGTTGCCAAAATTGTCGTTTTTAAAAAACAGCAAATACAACTCAATTACGGTATACAGGGAAAAGAAAAAGAAAATTACAGTAAAACTGTCACTGTATTGTTGGGATAACTCTTTGTTTTTGTTTTTCTATTTTTCTGAATTTTTTTTGACTTTTTGGGTGTCTTTTGACTTTTTCTTCCTTGTTGTTGACTTTGCACCATTTTTTGCTTTTACACCTCCTTTTCTATTTTTGGCACGTACGTACTTTTTGTATTTTTTGTTTTTTTTTTGCCTTTTCTTTCTTTTTTTGTCTTTTTCCCCAATAGAAAATTACAGAAATTTGTACACAATGAAAACAAAATTAACTGTACCTACTGTAATATTTTTGGAATTTTCTGACAGCAAACTGGTCCAAGTGGCCCAGAAAAGCAAAAATAATGAATAAACTGATTTCTAAAAACTGTAAAAACGTAATGGCAACTTGATTTAAAAATGGCCAAAAAAATTGCTTAGCACTTCCTTGTTGATTATACAAAACCGGTATGGTTACAGAAACGCGCTTGGTTCAATATTAAGATTGGAATTAAAATTTGAAGGAAAATCAACAATTAAAATTTGTTGATCTTCTTCCAATACTATGAACCAAAAAGATCCTATAGGTGAGCGTTTTGCACAATCAAACAGGGAAAGTCCAAGGTAGAGATAGCAGTCAATCCAAATTTGCAATCAGAATGCCAATCAAACAGACATAACAAGAGTAGGAAATTGAACAACACAAGAGCCCAGAAATGCGCAAAAAATGGCAAAAATAAGAAGGAAAAATTGCGCAAAATTAAATGGAAAGAAATTAAAGGGGGAAACTGAAATTAAAAGGATGGGGAGGACAGAAATGTAAATGGCAGAAAGTAGAAGGGGATGGCAGAAAGTAAAAGGATGAGGAGAGCAGAAATGTAAAGGGGGAAGCAGAAATTAAAAGGATGGGGAGGACTGAAAGTAAATGACTGAAAGTAAAGGGGGAAGCGGAAGTTAAAAGGATGGGGAGAGCAGAAATGTAAATGGCAGAATGTAAAGGGGAGAGCAGAAATTAAAAGGATGGGGAAGAAGCGGAAATTAAATGGAGGAAAATTAAATGGCGGAAAGTAAAGAGATGAATATGGGGGATGAACAATTAATGGTGAAGGGGAGAAATGTAGGTGAACGATCTTTGGAAAAATGAAGACAACAATGCCTCCTCTTACCACACTTCACCACAAACAAGCAGTTATATCAATTAATTTGCAAAAATCACTCAAGAATAAGTATGAGCAATTAAAGAGGCATTTAAACAAACACCTAGGGGGTGGGAATTAGCGGCCCAAAACAGCCCCTAACTAGCAAGAATTCAAGCAAATCAATCAAGACAGACAAGTGCTGATAGCAGCAGAAAGGCACCTCGGGCCCGGGAAACAGTCCAAGTCCAAATTACAATTGAAAAGAGGGATGGAATTACACTAAAATGATGAAAATTCTGCACATATAGGTGCAGCAAAACAGCGCCCAAACAGCCCCAATGTGCTCCAAAAATTGCTCAATCCATCAAGCTCTGATTACCAATTGATAGCCGGATAGGTGTAGGATCTAGAATTGAGCAAAACCAACCGATTAGAATCACAATTAAGCAAATAATTGCGAAATATAGGTGCTGGAACAACAACTATATTCACGCAAAAGTGAAGGAAAATGAGAGAAAATGAAAAAAAAAGTGGAGAGGAAGAAATGGGAAGGACGCCACTGAAGCAAGAGTCCACTTGCAGCAGATAAGTCTAATGCCAGACGCCACTAATTCAGGAGAATTAGATAAGTCTCAGTATGGTTTGAGCAACAACCACCAAGCCTCACTCAACTCACAAAGGGAGGAGAAAATTGGGCATAATGCCTTTACTTCAAAATTCAATGTTTCCAAATACAAGAGAGGAGGCTCCTTTATATAGGAGAGGAGGGGGGAGTGGGGCGACTTCATGAAGGAAATAAAGGGAAAAATAAAATGATGGGTGTAATCCCATCCTAAGTGGGATTTGAACCCAAGCCCCTAAAGATGTATGGCTAAGCTAAGCCTTAAGCCAATAAACCTCCCAATTATGTGCCCATTTACATAGGAAAATACAAGATGAGTGAATTTCCTATCCTAGGTGGGATTAGAACCCATGACCTCCTAAACCTTGTAGCAAGGCAACCTACTAGCCAATAAACCTATGCATGTGAGCGCCCAAGTAGGAGGAAAAATACAATCAATTAAGAGTATCCTAGTCTATGGTGGTGCATAGGACCATGTGTCCTATTCCAGGGTCAAGGTTGTCCTTCTGTAGGGTAGTGATGTCCTTCTGTAGGGTAGTATCCTAAAAATGTAGGTCACAAACTTTCCCATCTCTTCCTTAATCTTCTTAGCTCGTCCTCTGGTCATTGGTCTTGATTGCTTCAATAGGAGGCTGCTGTTGTGCTATGTCATCAAACTGGAAGAGATGCGACCGAATGCTTATGAGTCTTCTAGGATCTACAAAGAGAAGACTAAAGCATACCATGGTAGGAAGCTTCTCATGCGAAGATTCTACCCAGGACAGACTGTATTACTGTTCAATTCCAGGCTGAAATTCTTCTTTGGTAAGTTCAAATCTAGATGGATAGGACCTTTATTGGAAAAGAAGTGAGAACTTATGGAGCTATGGAAATAAAGATCCTGACACCAGAATTTGTTGGGTAGTGAATGGACAGAGGCTCAAGCCATACCTGGGAGGAGACATTGACAGATCCAAGTCTGTCATTGACTTACAAGACCCTTAAAATAAACAGGCGTCAAGCTATATGACGTTAAACGAGCGCTTGCTGGGAGGCAACCCAGTGTACAGTTAGTAAGTAGGATTTTAATTTTGTTATTAGGAAGTTAGGATAGAAGAACAGGAAGAAATTTATATACTAATTCCGGCGCTTCATTTGTGCTCAACGCAAATAAGCGCATATTACACTTTTGTCTCTATTTTCTGCGCTTCACATACGCTTAGCATACGTGAAGCGTATCAACTCTCAAAAGTCTCTGTTTTTCATGCTTCATTCTCGCTAAGCGAAAGTGAAGCGTAGATGTGCCTTTTGGCCTCTGTTTTTCACGCTTCACTCTCACCAAGCGAAAGTGAAGCGAGTGTGCGCGTGGGTACAATTACGACTGTAACACGCGCTCCATTCTCGCTGAGCGAATACGGAGTGCGAGCACGTGTTCTGATTTAAAAATACATCCAGACCTGAGAAAATGCCATTCTTGGCAATTTTTTCTCAAGTTTGGACGTTAATCTCACTAGCTCCTTCTGTTTTTCTGTCATCTAAAGACGATTTCCATCAAGGTATGGTTTCTACTTCTAATCCTTGGTCAATTTTAATGAACATTAGGATAGAATACATGAATCAATAGAATTCAAGAAGTGTTGTCCTAATCTCATTCTTCTTCCTTTTTGCTGCCTATAATTAAGTATATGATGTTTCTTGTTCTTGATTCTTGAATGTTGATGATGCATTTAATTTTTGAATAAAATATTGAAATGGTTATGGTGCTATAAATTGCTTTTGTATATGGTTCGCACCATAGTAACCACAAGGAAGAGTGGCTCTGCATTGTTGAAGAGAAAGAGAAGGGAGCCAAATCCTATTGTTAGAGAAGGGAGTAGGTTTAAGGATTTAGAGGCAGCACTGAACTATAGTTACATTAGGAACTGTGAATTCTGCTGGAAAGACCAGTAATACTAGGGGAAGGGGATTATGAAAAATTTAATGCTGAGATAACCAGGAGACAATGGAGAGTTCTAGCTGAACCACAAAGATATTTCGACCCTGACATGTCAAAGAATTCTACCGTAATGCTGTTTGTATGAGTCTTGATGATACTGCTGATAGAAAGAGCTTTGTGCAGGGATATGGGTGGCTTATGATAGAGATGCCATCAATGAGCTTTTAAACTATCCTGCTCCTGAAATCACTGATGATTCTTACTACAGGTACATTCCTAGAATTCAAGAGGTCGGACCGTATGAGAATGAGGGTGATTGACACACAAACTGCCCGTCGTTTGTGTTTGGAAGGTAAATCCTATGAATCAAATATCTATGGGAAGCAGAATGAATACCTAGGGAAACACCTCCATGGTTTGTCTAGGATGTGGATGCATTAATAATTGCCAATATTCAACCTTCACCTGCTTTGTCAGCTGTGGACATGACCACGACTCATTTGATGTATTGCACAATTAATGAAGAGCAGATAGATGTTGCAGCAGTTATTGATGACTACCTACACTGTCTAATCCGAATATCTAGTGAAGAAAGGGGACCATATTCAAGAGTTAAATTGGGATATCCTGCTCTGATCACCGAATTGTGCCATTATAGAGGGATTCCTGTTATTCCAAATACACCTATTAGATCCCCAATTGATAGACAATACATAGAGTCTCATTGTATTCCAATAGAGGAGGTCAGGTCAGCACCTGATATTCATGAAGTCTCCCCACATCCCCTTCCACCACCAGCAGATAAACCAGGCATGCATTTCATGGAGCACATGTCCCGACAATCAGAACCGTATACTCTGGCATGATCATTGCAAGAGTTTCTTTACCATAATGTTCAGGGACCCACATCCAGGCATGTCCCCTGATCGCTTCCAGAATGTTGTAGAATGGCCTAGGTACAAGCCCAATTTTCCAGGGGGAAGGAGAGTCAGAGGATGAAGATTACTGAATTGGTGGTTTCTTTTCCTGTTCTTTGTTTCTCTTAATTTTTTTAGGCATTACACTATATAGAGCATACATCATACATTCATATACTTTTTCTGTGCAAAATATAGAATTTTGTTTTCACATTAGGACTTGTTAATTTTTAGGATTTTTTAGGATTTTAGGAATTAGGGATTTAAGGAATATTTTTAAAAATTCTCTGAAATTAGGCAGTTTAACTAACCGGATTAGGAAAGAAGAGAGGGTTTTGTGATTAATTTCATAATCAGTTAGGATTAGGATACTTCTCAGGAAAACCTATCAGGATAGTTAATTAAAAAACCAGTAAGTGCTTTATCAAGGAAAGATTAGCCAAAGAGCCAGTGAGTTGTGAGCCCAAACACTTAAATTGAGAGTTTTCCACCCGCTGCTTGTCAACTGTTATTGATTGAGTTTTTGGATTTTATTATGTTCTTAGAAAATGTGGAAGTGATAAGGAATTTTTTGTGGTTTACATTATTTGCTCAGTGCCAAAAAAAGCCAAACCTTGATTAAATTTTTCCAATTTTTGGTAGCCCATTTGAGCTTAATGTTTCTTCCTGTGCACCCTAGCCATAATTGATACATATCCTAGCCCTTACACTGGGATAGAGAAGCCAGGTGCAATCTTAAAAATGGGAGGAGAAAAAGGTTGGTTACTGAAATGTAAAGGAAATACAAAGGGCAGGCACAAGAAAGCAAAAGAAGAGCACTCCCCCAAAATAAAAAGAAAAAGTGCATGAAGTGAATAAGTTGGGGGGAGTGCATCTTAAAACAAAGAAAGAGGGCCAACAAAGGAATGATACAAATCAAAATGAGATGGAGAATGAGAGAAAGAAAGAATTCAAAGTTCAAGAAGAATCAAAAGATGCTCTCTATTCTAAATGTTTATTGCTTATCCAGAAAAATCATGATTTCTTGATAACCCAATCTCATTACAACCAAAGAAAAAGACTTTTTGATCCATATTGACCAATTGCTTGTTTAGGAACTAGAAACAACTATCAATTCTAGTTGTTCAACTGTGATGGAAAAATTGAGGGAAACACTTACCCGTAAGCATGAGAGATTCCTTGGTTTATCATTTATTGCTTTTAATTACTATCTCTGAGAAAGTTTAACTGAATGATTGTATACTATCCTGATTTAGCATTGGTAACATCTCTTAATTCTCATTTTTTCTGAAATTTGGAAGTGACTGCTGCCTATAAAAGATGATGAAAAATTTATCCTTAATTTTTAGAATTGTACAGGGGGATTGAATTGATTGCAACGAGGCCTCTTGCTTGAGGACAAGCAAGAAGTTAAGTTGGGGGGTATTTGATAAGTGCAAATTATATGATATATTCTTGTATTTTTACTGCACTTATCAAGGTAAAATAGTAATTTGCCCCAAAATAATCCCTTTTTAGTAATAATTGTGATTATTTGATTTGAATTTGAATTTGATGTTATTTTAATAGAAAACTGTTAATATTGCAGATTTATGAAAGATTTGAATGAGGAAAGAAGATAGCATTATTTGAGGAGAGGATTTGCAGATTTGAAGTTAAATCAGAGCAAATAGATAAGATCAACTGCCATTTAAACAAGGATTCTGCGGATAACTTCCCAATATAAATTCAAAGAGTAGAATAATCACAGAATCAATCAAAAAGAGGGAAACAAGGAAAGCCAAGCAAACAAAGGATAAGAGGAATCAATGTTAAAAGAGAAACAGAGCAATCAGTTACGCGCTCCACTTCACTTCTTAGCGCAAGTGAAGCGCAAGTATCAGAATTTGTTTCTGTTTCCTGCGTGCAAATGCTGAGCGCACATGAAGCGCAGCTACGCGAAATAGTTTTAGATTTGTCAGATCTAATTTCAAAACAGATTTCTTCCAGATTTAAAATAGCTTTCCTTAGTCTATAAATAGGACCTTTTGTACAGATCAAAGGAGGCTTTTACACAGTCTACAAAGGTAGCAAAGGAGCATTTAGAAGGAGATTAGAGAGACAACAAAGACAGAGCTAGGATTGAGCAAGGTGACAGCTTCTCCATTGGGTTGTAATGGCTACCATGCGTTGCTAAACGTCTCAGTAGATTGAATGTAGTTGATTCAATCCCAAGTGTATGTGAATTCTCTTATTTATTTATGATCCCTATTTTATAATATCGGTACTTTTATACGTTGCTTAATGCATAGCTTCCGCCTGTGTGCCGAGTTATAGTTAATTTTAGGATTCAGGTGATAGATGTTTCATAAAATTAACAGCGAGTTTGGGAAAGCCTAGACATAGGACACCTTAAAATTCTGATTGGTAAAAGTACTCATAGTAGTTACTATAGGGTCATAGGAGAAAGTGATCATTGAAGAAGAAGTAGGCAATCTCTTCATAGCTGACACTATGGGTCTATAGGGCGCATTGATAGTGTTAACGAACGAAAAGATATAGCAATCAAGTCAGGGTAATTTGTCGCTTGGAGAACCCGCATGAATTACTTTGAGTATCTCGTGATATGACACCGACAGGGGATAACATAGTTTGGCTAAGGTATTATAAAATATATTCATAAATAATATTGGGATTCACATGCATAAGGGGTGCGATGACACGAAGTTCAATCCTGATCCAAGTAAAGTATTTTATCTTCTCTCAATTGTCTCTTTACTCTATGCAACTTTACTTTCCTCACCATAATTCTCAAATACCGTTTTCTACTTGATAGTTGATCACGAGTAAATACGAAGCGAACCGTTCCTTGTGGATACGATAAACTCATACTTACTATTATACTGCAAATTTTGGTAGCTTGCCAGAATCTCATCAGTACTTCAGTTCTCATGCCTCACCTGTTGGAGGACATCTTGGACCTCAGGACAGACAAAGGTGCTGGATTGTGGATTTTATTGACCTACTATTTTCAGAGACGCCGGAGAGTCTCCTCTACATGTGAGCAGTGTCAGAGAGCAGGAGCAGCCATTTCTAGTAGGCAGCAGATGCCCCAGCAGCCTATGCTGTTTGTGAGATCTTTGATGTATGGGGTATTGATTTTTGGGCCCATTTCCTATTTCTTTTGGTTTTATATATATATTGCTTTGTGTGGACTATGTCTCCAAGTGGGTGGAGGCTATAGCCACAAGGACTAATGATGCTCGAGTTGTTGTGGATTTTGTCAGGTCTAATATCTTTTGCAGGTTTGGAGTGCCTCGAGCCATTGTTAGTGATCAGGGGACCCACTTCTGTAACCGGTCCATGGAGGCTTTGTTGAAGAAGTATGGGGTGGTGCATAGAGTTTCTACACCATACCACCCCCAGACTAATGGACAGGCTGAGATCTCCAACAGAGAGATTAAGAGGATTCTTGAGAATGGTGCAGCCTAATAGGAAAGATTGAGTCGCCGCCTTGATGATCCTCTTTGGGCTCATAGGACTGCCTACAAAGCACCTCTTGGGATGTCTCCCTTCAGAGTTGTTTTTGGTAAGGCATGCCATTTACCTGTGGAGATAGAGCATTGGGCATATTGGGCAGTTAGAGCTTGCAACTTAGATTGTGACCAGGCAGGAGAACAAAGGAAACTTCAGTTGCAGGAGCTTGATGAGATTCGCCTGGAGGCCTATGAGAACTCTATGTTCTACAAGGAGAAGACTAATAAATTTCATGATCAGTCTATTGCTAGAAAAGAGTTTGTTGTAGGCCAAAAGGTTTTGTTGTTCAATTCTAGACTTAAGCTCATGCCTGGTAAGCTTCGTTCTCGTTGGGTTGGACCTTTTCTTGTTACTCATGTTTATCCTATGGGGTTGTAGAGCTGAAAATGAGTCCACCAACAAAACCTCCAAGGTTAATGGCCATCGTCTCAAGCTATTTCATAAGAGCCCCACTTTGGTTGATGAGACGGTTGAGGAGCTTGGCTTGGAGCATCCCACATTCCCTCAAGTGCAAATATTTCCACCTTGATGAGGGAGTCTCTTTCCCCACTTTTTCATTATACTATGTCTCTTGTTCTCCAATTTCATTATTTTACATTGAGCACAATGTGTGATTTAAGTGTGGGGGAGGAGAATTGTAGTTTTAGGACTTTAGGATTAATTTTAGGAATTAGTATGTGGTTAGAATTTAATTGATTTGTGTAGTAATTTTTAGGATTATAAAAAAAAGAGAAGAAATAAAGAAAAGCTCAAAAGAAAAGTGTTAATAAAAAGAAAAGAAGCAAAGAATAAAGTGTTCTTAAAAAAAATGGGTCAAAAGGTAGAAAAGAGGAGTTTAATTGTAATCTTGAGATGTATGCTACTTGCATATTCCCCATTGCTCCTCTATCCTCTTTGGTTTACAGCTTCTTATCCTTCATTTTCCCTACCTTTACCTTGACCCCCATTACATCCTTTATGAAGTTCTTGATCTTTGCTTGCTTGTGTTTCAATTGTGGATATTAGAGTCTTGTCAAGCCTATGGTAGTGTTTGCTTACATGAGTGCTTTGAGTGTATATACACAAGCCTAAACACTTGAGAGTTAGAGAGTTTGTCTTATGAGGATTAATTCTATCATTGTTGATTCACCCCTTTGATTTGATCTACCTCCTGTTTGCTAAATTATTGGGATTCCATTCATGTATTTCTTGACTCCATGATTCCTTGGATATTGTATTTTGCCTACCTATGCATTCCTTGGATCTCTTGATAATTATGCCATCGATATTTGCATCTTGCTCCTAATTAATCTTTGATTTCATGTGGTGTTTTGCCTGGAGTGCAAAAGAGCAAGTGTGGGGGAATTTGATGAGCACAATTTATTCACACTTCATAATTAATCTTAGCTTTATTGGACTCTAATTGTGATTATATCCACTGTTTTAATTGAATTTATCAAATTGGACTTAATTGGGCTTTAACTAGAAATATTGTTTAAATTCGGATTTTTAAGCCTATTGACCTACCTGTCTTGTTTTGATGATATCTGGAGCTATAGGTATCCGATTTGAGTGATTCCAGTTGCGTGAAAGCTAACTTCCGGGGCTTTAATTTGATATGCTATATAGTTATATTCCACCAAGAGACAGGTGCAGCTTGTCAATTTGAAGTTGACGTTCAGAAGCTGTCTGAAGCTGCGCGGGAACAACAAGTTTCTCAAGTAGTTGCTGAAGTAGTTTTAGTATTTTGGGCCTGAAACCTGTTAGTCTGGGCCCATTTTACCTCTGCCATCAGATTAATCTTGGTTTAGGGAGTAGTAAAATAGAGGTTGTTACAATTCTGTTAGACACACCTTTTACGTCATTTTTCACTTTTCACACATATTGAAGTTGAGAGGACGCTTGGCTCTCTCTTCTTCTCTCTGTTTTTCTGCATTTTCGTTTTCTTCTTCTTCTTCCTTCTGCAATTTTTTTTGTTCTTCCTCTCATGGAAGGCTAAACTTCTTAGATTGATTCTTGAGTGATTTTACATTGGATTCTGAGGTTTTTTTCAATTCAAATTCATTTTCAATTTCTGCAGTAGATTCAATTTGATCTTCTCCTTTAGAATTCTGTTTAATTTCTTGAATTGGATTTGAACTCTTGTTGATGATTCAATTCTGTTTTTCATTAGAATTCTGGTTTAGTTTGCTTATTCTAAAAACCAATTGTTTGCTTAATTCAGGAGGTAAAGGATTAGAAATCTCATAACCAGTACGCTTAGTCTGGTCTCTCAAGTTCGCTTAGTTCTTGAGTGAGATTATTGTTGAATTGATTGACGCTTGTTCGGTTAATTCGAATCTGTTCTGGAAATTGAGAACGATGCATTTTAACTGATGAAGAATCCAATTGTAAATGAACAAGAGAATCAATCTATTTTCTTACATCGTTTTATTCCTTCTTCTTTACTTGCGAAACTATGTTTCTAAAACAATCAAAACCCCTATTTTCGTTACGTTTCTGCACTATTAAGAGAGTTTCTGAAATTCTGCATTTCAAGAACCTTCTTAAGTGAACTTGTGAAGTGAACTCTGATGTTCAACTTGCTGAAGTGAACTTGCTGAAGTTTAACTTGCTGAAGTTCAAACTCTCTGAAGTTCTTTCTGAAAGCTGTCATTGAAGTTGCTATTGAATTCCTTGAGAGACGACTTTGGGTTATCTAACCCTCACTACACTTAATTCATAGTATCTGATTGGGTACGACCTCGATCAGGCATCTTGCTGCTGCAAATTGTTTTTTTTTTTGATCTTTGAATCTTTTGATTAACTGATGTAATTCCCTGCTTATTATGAAGTCTCTTTTTATTGCATTACAGTTCTTTAAATCTTAGCTTATCATTTCTCTGTTAAAAGCTCTTAAAATGTTTGAATTAAAATCAGTAACAAGAACCTTAGACTCAGGGGAGCTCAACTCTTAAAAATGATAAGACCTTCTCAAAAGGATAAATGGTAAAATTTAGGGGGAGCTAAGTCTTAAGACTCAAACTTAAAACTGATTCATACTAAACTAAAACTTCATGGTTTGCCATCAAAAAAGGAGGAGATTGTTAAGACAAACTCACACCTAAGGTTTTTAAAGCAGTCAAACCATTAAGTTGAGATGATCACAAAAGCAAGTCTGAAATGCATCTTATTATTTACTAACCGTGTGCTCAAGTTTGTGGCAGATTCCTAGACATTGAATTTGCAGGAAATGATCAGAGAAGAAAGATCAAAGATCATCTTTGATGATAAGAAGCACAAAAGCCATAATCAAGATCTGCCAAGACAAGAGATTAAATCAAAAGTATTGAGAAAAGAAGAGATTCAAAGTGTTGGGATTCGAATTTCTAATATTTCGAATTCTACAAGTTGCAAGTTCTTTAGGTTTCTGAATTCACAGAAAATGTTAAAAGTTTCTTTTTCGAGTTTTGTCAAATGAATTTGATAACTTAGAAAGTTCTTGATTGAAGTTGATACAAAGAGAACTTTAAAAACTCGACAAGATAAAGGTGAATTCGAGAAATATGGTTTTTCTAGTATTCAGAAAAGTAAATGATAGTTCTTTTGTTCATAATTCAAATTCGAATTACACAAGTTTGAATATATTATCCTATGTACTCAATATATTAGAAAGGAAACTATCCTAATTTCTAAGGTACTTGATTCCTGTTTAACAGCCTATTTCTCTTCTTCCTCCTCCACAAGCTTTGATTGAACCAAGGCAAAAAGAATGTCTTCTCCAATCTGTTGAACCACCTTGGTGTACTTGGGGAACTAACAAACAAATTCATTTATTTCTAAATGAATTAATAATTGGCTACTACGTTCAACCCAAAAGAAAACCTTCAAAAAAGAAAGGTTGAAAAAGCCTATAGCTTTGGCTACTTCGTCAATCCTATCAAAAATGAAATCATTCCAGATTGGATTGTATGCAGTAGCCAAAGGAATGTACTTCTTCATATTCTTTGAAGGATTTAGATAAGAAGAAGAAGAGAAATGAGAAGGGTTTTTGAAGAGAAACCCAAATGAATTCCTATTTATAGGAGTTAAGAGGGTTAAGGTTCATAAATGAGCCAATTGTAACGTCCAATAGGAAGAACCCTCATAATGGGGTTGAATGGACGGTGGACGGTGATCTTCATGATCACTAATTCAACCAAATGAAGCTTGACATGTGGCATACGAAAAGAAGATGAACAAGTTTTGGAATCTGAAAAGACTTAGTGAATTCAAGTTTCAATAAAGGTTAAGTTTCAAAGAAGATTTCAAAATTCAGAAAGATGATTTGGATTCTGGAAGCAGAATTTGAGTATAAGAAGTCAAATTCCAGAAAGAAGATTTCGAGAAATGGAACAGTAAAATCTCGAAATGAACAAAGAGCAGAAACTCGAAAATAGAATGTTTGAAAACTTAGAAATTTCTGAATCTTAAAGTGACTTTTCGAGGAAACAAAAGATAGAAGAAAGCAGTTACTAGAAGTTACAGAAGTTTGTTGATCAAGGACAGATGGCAACATTTCAGTGAAAGCATTTGAAAAAGTTCAAAGAAGAAGGTAGTTTTCTGGTTAGCAGAAAACGTGGCAAGCATGCAGGCTACCAACACATAGGGCTAGATGATGTGTCAATTGTACATTAATAGCCGTTAGGAATAGAAATCTATAAATAGGTGAACTTTCTATATAATAAAGGTTGGCAAATCATTATACTCAAACTCTGAAACACCTTATACGTTCGATCTCACTGCGACAAACAGGTTACAAGGAGTAACAGTATGTGATGAACCCATCCATATTTCAATTCAAGCAAATTGTTCTTACAATTCATCTACTTTCTGCAATCTACTTTCTGTAATTTACTTTACGCAATTTACATTCTGCAATTTACATTTCACGTATTTTTTCTTTCTTTCTTTCAAATTCTATGTTTTCTATTTCTTTGAAACTTTGATTTTCAAGAATCCAATTTAGAACTTTGTTTGATAGAATTCTAAATCAAGTAGTTCTAAACTATTTGAAAGATAAGTTCTTTGATAAAATTCTGAATCAATTAACTCTAGTTCTTTCATTCCTAGAAGTCAAATTCTGGAAAAAATCATTGTAATTTCTGGAAAAATCAATTTTTTTTCTTATTAATTCTACAAATCAGAAACACCATAAATTTACTTTTTAAAACGAGTCCCGTAAGAGGATCTGATTCTAATCCCCAGATTGTTTTTAGAATCAAAGTGATAAAAAATAATTTTTGAATTTAGATTTTCACCACAAACACAAAGTTAGCTTGAGATGCAGACTTGAGATCAGATGCAGACTTAAAAATCAGATGTTGAGTCTTTTCATATGTAGACTCAGACAAAGGCTAAGCTTGAGACATATACTCAGACAAGGGACTCATATACAAACTTAAAAAGAAGGATCAAAAGACAGATTCAAGATCTGCTAAGAGATGAGACTCAGTCTTAGCTTCAGAATCAAGAGAATATCAGACTAGAAGATGATGAAACAAAGAAGAGACTCTAAGTCAGCTTGAGACGCAAGCTCAGAGATCAGATGTAGACATCAGACTCAGAAGCATGCTCAGGATATTAATGCAAGACACAGTTTTAGACTCAGCTGAAAGATGCAAGTCAAATGAGTTAGCAAGAGTCAAAGAAAAGGACATTGTACGCTGACACAGTGCGCAGAGAAGAGCAGTGTACCTCTCAACAAAAAGATTCTCTCTCCTTTCAACGACTCTTAACGGTAAGAAACAACTAGTTTTCATTTGAATTAAACTGAGAGCCAACAGTGAAGAAGTGAGAGACTACATTGATTATTGAATAGCTTCTACATCTCATCTCATCTGACATCTCAAGTCTATCTTATTTCAGATCTGATCTCAACTTGAGAACACCTTGTAGTATCAGTTTATTTCTCTTCTTAGTTCTTAGTTTCCTATCCTTGTAGAAGAGAATATCTCTAGCTAAGCTCACTGTTTATCCATACATTGTATGTTGTAAGTTAGACTCATCAATATCCTTTCAACCATTGTAACTAGTCTCAACTGAGATAGGAAAGAGCCTAGTCTCAGTGTGAGTGATTAGACGTCCTGAAGAGGCTGTAAGAATAATTGTGACTCAACCAAGGTAGGAGTGCCTAAGCTTGGTGTGATGGACGTCCTGAGGAGGCTGTAAGAATACTTGTAATTGACAGGGTTGTCAATAGTGGAAATCTCACAAGTTGTGAGGACTGGACGTAGCCCAAGGTGCGGGTGAACCAGGATAAGATCTGTGTGCATCTCTCTCCTTTATCTCCTTATTTTACATTGAGCATCTTACGTCTCAAAATTCTTTGTTGACACAAACTGAAGCTATTCAGAGAAAACCAAGTTTTAATAACTAAAGAATCATCTCTACTTGGTTACAAAATTGTTATTAATTAAAATTGAAACAACATCTCATCTAACCTATTTGAGACTCCAAGTTATCAAACTTGAGATAACATCTCAACTTGAATTTAAGTGTGTTTTCAGGAACAAAATTTTAAAGTCTCTATTCAACCCCCCTTCTAGAGACATCCAGCCAACTTCAGAGTGTTTGTGGTGATTTTTAGTAAAATCAAAGTTAAATTTCCTATGAACAATGGGACTGAAATCAAGTTCTCATGGTGGATTCTAAAATAAAGTGATGCAATTGAGAAGTGAGAAGTAGAAAAAAGGAAAAGAGCAAGAAACAATGTAAATTGAAAAGTAAAATAAAGTGCAAGAAAGTAGAGAAAATTTAAGAAAATCTATTGAAAAGTTTAAGAATAATGTATTAAAAAATTTGACGAATTCTTAAACTGACATACTTTTCGAGTGTTCTCGGATGAGCAAGTAGTAATGATAATGGTAGACAATATGCTTTTTTCGGGTAAGTCTAAAGTATGTAGAATGGAGAAAGATTTGTCCCTAGGACCTATGACTTTGCCCTATTTATAGACTTTTGACCCTAACATGACTAAGTTTGAATTTCGAATTTTGAGTTATTCAAGTCATGTGGGATTCGAATTCTTCAATGATTCTGCTCCTGTAACATTCAAAATTTTTCAGCTAAAAATGACTAATTAAGATCCGAATTTCTTAAGGATTCTGGCTGTCTCAATTTCGAATTTTAGTATCTCTAAACCTTAGAAATTATTCTAAGTCTGAGAATTCTTATACTTGGTTGACACAGTGAATTCGAAATCTTACTTCATGAAATGTATATATTTTGTACGTTTTCTTCATATGCCACGTGTCAACTTATGATTGGCTCTCTTGCTTCACACTTTTGATCAGAAACTGATCCATCAGATTAAACTTACTGATAATTTTTAGTCAGTTTTCACTGATTTTCATGTTTAAGCATTTATGGTATTACTTATGAATTTTTCTATAAATAGTTACCTTACCTTTTCATTTCATTCACCTTTGAAGTAAATTTTCTTTCCTTTTCTAAGAAAGTTAAATTTTCTTTCTTAATCTTTGAGTTTTCTTTACTCGAATTCTTCCTCCTTTGCTTCTTTGTTTGCCGAAATCTAGAGAGATTTCTGATATTGGTTATTACGTTCGACCTAAGTTTCGAGTGATTTCATTCGATTTTAGGTCGATGTAATGACAAATGTTAGAAATGTTTCTAATTTTTTTTTTGTCTTTGGGTCGAACGTTATAACTAAAAGTGGACATTTAATTGGTACTTTTACCTAATAATGCCTTAGATTTCTCCTCTTCTAAGGGAGTGCCTATGTCTTTTGTGGCACTTCCATCCCCATCCTCATCATAGTTTTATACACAAATTTTAGGAAGAAATGGGAGAAAGAGGAGAATTAAGATATGGAGGATGACTTCTTTTTTTAAATTGTTAGGTGGTGATGTGTGTTTCTTCGAATTTTCCTGGAAGATCTCACCTAGCTTTTACCCTCTATTCGAGTTGTAGGGGATGTTTATCTTTTTGCTTTTTACTTGATTAATTCCCCAATTCGAAATAGAAAAGAGGTATTATGTATGAGAAGGTTAATGAGAAAGAATGATCACTCACAAGCTTTGCCCTCCACAAAGTCTTCTTCTTCTTCGAAGACCAGGAGATTCGAAGAAAAGGAAATTTGATATTTCCAGAATTTCCAGAAGACCAAGAGATGAAGGCTTCTATTTCGAACTATTTTACTTGTAATTCATTATCATTTCATTTGTAATTTCTATGTAGTTCAAATTTTCTTCTGTAACTTATAAGCATTCTATTGTATTTCGAATTTTACCTTGTAACTTGTTATATGAATGAAATCCAGTTTCGAATTCAATTCCCTTGTACAAGTTTCTATTTCTTATCTTTATATAAAATTCAAAATCTTTGCGCCTTTTATTGCTAAGTTTTATTCAAAATTCTCAAGCACATCATCCGAGAATTTTAATTAACAAAGGCATTAACTACTATAAACATTTGAGATACCCTTCAGATATCAATTTCGAATTTTAACTTAATCAAGATCTCAAATAAGAAATTTCCTTTTTTTTATTAAGATTCATTCGAATCTTGTCTTTAAAATAGGAATCTTCTATAATCATAACTTAGTGAAATTTCCAGCCCTAACAAGGAGATGGGTAGAACCATGCTCATTTCAAGCAACCTACCAAGATCATTCTGGGCAGAAGCTATTCACCAACTTGCTACATTCAAAACAATTTTAATAAGACCAATTCTTAAAAGAACTCTCTATGAATTGTGGAGAGGAAGAAAACCCAACATTTCTTACTTCCATATTTTTGGCTGTGAGTGTTTCATACTTAACCCCAAAGATGATATTGGAAAGTTTGATCCTAAATCTGACAAGGGATTTTTCATTGGATATTCAGAAACTTCAAAGGCTTATAGGGTGTATAACTCTAGAACCTTGGCAGTAGAAGAATCTATCCATGTTAGATTTAATGAAGCTAAAGAGACTGATAGGGAACTATCAGATATGGAAGATGATTTTGCAGGTATGAAGCTAAATCCAACTTCAGGGAAGATAGAGGTGAAGGATGAAGAACCTGCTGAAGAACCCTCTGAAGTACTTGCTGAACAACCATCTGACCAACCTGCTGAAGATAATCTACTTCAGAGAGTTAATGTTGAGTCTCAGTCTGAGCAAGTATTTCCTCACAGAAATGAGTGGAGATACAAGTCTTATCATCCTCAAAGGCAAATCATTGGTGAAACTTCAGAAGGTGTAAAAACAAGATCAAGACTTAGAGAAGTCAATAATCTTGCCCTCCTATATGAAATTGAGCCAAAGAATATTGATGAAGCTCTATGTGATGAAGAGTGGATCCTAGCCATGCAGGAAGAGCTGAATCAATTTGCCAGAAGTGATGCCTGAACTCTTGTTCCTAAACCCCATGGGAAAACAATTATTGGAACCAAATGGGTGTTCAGAAACAAGCTCTCTGAAGAGGGAAAGGTTGTCAAAACAAGGCTAGATTGGTTGCTCAAGGCTACAACCAGCAAGAAGGTATTGATTTCATAGAAACCTTTGCACCTGTAGCAAGGCTTGAAGCCATTAGGATATGCTTTCGTATGCAGCCAATAATGGAATTAAACTGTATCAAATGGATGTTAAGAGTTCCTTTCTTAATGGGTTCATTGAGGAAGAGGTATTTGTTAGACAACCCCCTGGATTTGAAGATTCAATTTTTCCTAATCATGTTTTCAAATTGAAAAAGGCTTTATATGGTCTTAAACAAGCTCCCAGGGCTTGGTATGACAGATTGAGCAATTTTCTAATCAAAAATGGTTTTGAAAGAGGAAAAGTTGACACAACTCTTTTTAGAAAAATGTCTAACAAATATCTAATTCTTGTCCAGATATATGTTGATGACATTATATTTGGTTCAACTTATTCTTCATTATGCAAAGAGTTTTAAAGGTTAATGCAATCTGAGTTTAATGGGTGAACTCAAATTTTTCTTAGGACTTCAGATTAAGAAAGAACCTGACTATATATGGATCTATCAAGAAGAATATACAAAAGAAATGATTAAGAAATTTAAAATGAATGATTGCAAACCTATGTCAACTGTAACATCCCACATGTTAGGCTATCATAAGTTATTAAGTTAAGGGGGTGATATGTATATGTTAAATTTAGAAACAAAATATGATAAGGAAACTATAGGTTAAAACCCTATTACAATCAAGTTTATGTTTTAACTTAAGTGAATTTGAGTGATATTGAGTTCTGGTAATCGATTACAAGGAGATTGTAATCGATTACCCGAGAGCTAGTTTTTAGGTAATCGATTACTCACAGGTTGTGATCGATTACCTGAGAGCTGAGTTTTTGGTAATCGATTATAGGGTGTCTGTAATCGATTACCCGAGAGCTATATTTTGTGTAATCGATTACTTACAGGGTGGTAATCGATTACCTGAGGACTGAGTTTTTAGTAATCGATTACTAAGAGTTGTAATCGATTACAACACTATTGTAATCGATTACCAGTTGTCCAGTATAAAAGCCCGGACATGCAAAAAATCGAAACTCACCATTTTCTTTCCATTTTCTTCAACCCTAGATAGAGAAAGTGAGAATCCTAGAGAGAGGAAGTTAATTTCGGAGCTTTGGAGGGAGATTGAAGCTTGAATCACCGATTAAATCACTTCAAGTCCTCATTTTTCTCTTGATTTCATAAGCTTGGTGAGTATAACTCACTTTTATGGTAGAATCTATTGGTCTCAATGCATGCTCCCCCCCTTTCTCTTCCCTTTCTTGATGCTGGTTAGATGATTGATAGAATTGGTAAATACTTGTTGTTTGGATTGATTATCAATAGATTGAGCATATGAGTATAGAATCGAGCGTCGGAATCTTTAGTTTCGAAGTTATCGAAACTATCGAAACTTACGAAACTATCGAAACCCCTCGATCGTAACTCATATGAGCATTCTATTCGGTTATAACCCTTGTTTAGTACTACTTATGGATTGAAATGGCTAATTCGATGTTTGGATTGGAAATTGAAATGTATGTGTGTAGAGTCAAACTTTCGAAACACTCCAGATTGGCGGAATTTCATATGCTTGTTATATTTCACGCATAGCACTATGATTTATCATGATTTTGAATGGTTAAAGTAAATACTAATGTCGGCCTTGTGCTGTGAGTAAAAACGAATAATTAATGGTATTGAAAACATGGCTTCGACCCAGTTTGGGTGGGATTTGTCCCCAGGAAAGCCGGTTCCCGTAGTCTGAGCTCAGGTCTAACTCTAGAAAGTGATAAGAACATGCCTGCTGGGCACAGCAGTGAGTGCATCATGTTGCATAATACATATGTGATGATTGTATTGAATTCTTATAGAATATGAATTGGCATAACTATCTATTCCTTGCATTTATGCATACGAGTTATCATTGAGATTTTTATCTCACCACGTGTTATGTGGATTTTGTTTAGCTGAACAGGTACCTTCGTCGTCAGATTCCCAATCCAGGAAGTGAAAAGCTTGGGAGGATAGATATTTGTTCTTTCTTTTGTTTGTTCTGGTTGAAACGATGTGTGTATATGTATATATGAATTAGTGGGATTGAGTTACGTAGTAAGTTTGCTTTGTAATCCCTTAATGGATTAGAGAGTTTTCTATGAAAGGTTGTACTTATTTTGGACTCTTATATCGTTGTTTAGTATGTTCATTGAATTGTTGGATTTTCGTTGGATTTCTTATAATTTCTTGAATGAGTTGATATTCGAAATAGTATACTTTAAAGTTTAATCCGGGATTTGGTTTCCACGGACTAAGTTCTGGTTTAGAAATTTAAGGTGTTACATTTTGGTATCAGAGCAGTTCAATCCATTTGGACTGTGTGAAATTAGGATATTCTGTGGTTTGTTAATGATTCCATATATATTATTTTGTGAATTGAGAGACTGATCACCTCGAAATTTGCTTGATGATATGTAGGGAATTATGGCAGCGGCGGAGGAGAGGTCGTCCAAGGGTCAATCAACCTCCTTCATCATCATCATCATCCTCTAGGGTCCTCTCCGGATCCTGTGGCGGCAGCTCTTCAAGCTCTGACACAAATGATGGGAGAGAGAATGAATGCTAATCGAGTCCAAGCGGAAGCGGCAGGAGAAGCTGCCACCAACGCAGCCATGCTTCAAGAAATGGCTAGGAGGTATACAGAACCACCACCACCCCTCTGTTGTAGATTCTTTTGCTGCGGGATTATCAGAATTTAGGAAGCACACTCCTCCGCAGTTCAACGGAGTTTACGACCCTGACGTTGCTGCTAATTGGTTACGGGACTTGAATCGAATCTTCGAAGTGATGAAGTGCACTGATGAGGCTAAGGTGGGCTTTGCAGTCTATATGTTAAGGGGAGAGGCCGAAGACTGGTGGAAAACTGCTAAGGTTCGGGCTGCAGAGGTGGAGGCTCCTATGACTTGGGAGGTGTTTCAAATTTGTTTTTGGGGAAATATTTTCCAGCTACCATCAAGAGGCAAAAGGAGACCGAATTTCTGCAACTCAGGCAAGGAGACATGTCAGTGGGTCAGTATGTGGCAAAGTTTGAGGAGCTAGCCAAGTATTCTCGTTACCTTCAAGTTGTGACTGATGAGGAGTGGAGGTGTGCCTCAATTTGAGGAGGACTAAGACCTGAACTGTTGGACCCGGATTTGGAACATTAGAAATTAGAGACTTTTCGTTGTTAGTGAGCAAGTGCTACATTGCTGAGAAGAATTTCAAGGGACTACTTCATCATCTACACCAATGGAGAATAAGGGAAAGAGGAAGTTTAAGGTGCCCCTTCTGGGAAAAGGCTCCAAGCCTAAGTGGCAAGGCAAACCAGTCTTGCCCATTCAGCAAGCCCAACGCCAAAGAGGACTCTTAAGTGTAACAAGTGTGGAAAGGAGCACTGCTGGGGAGTGTATGATGGGGAAGAACTTGTGCTACTTCTGTAAGCAACTGGGTCACATAAGAAAGATTGTCCAAAAATGAAGAATTCCCATAAACCTTAATCAACTGGAAGAGTTTTTACCCTCAGTGGGCAAGTAGCAGCTTCTGCAGACAATCTGTTGAGAGGTATATGCACCCTAGGAGAGAAGACCTTAATTGTATTGTTTGATTCTGGGCAACCCATTCTTTCATTTCTTCTGAATGTGTTGAACAGTTAAAATTTTCTGTTGATTCTTTACCTTATATTCTAGATGTAATTACTCCAGCTAAAGAGTCTATTTCCACTTCTCTTGTGTGTTCTAAATGTTCTATTGTTATTCAGGGTAGGGTTTCTGTAATTGATTTTATTTGTCTACCTTTGAGGGGTATGGATATTATTTTGGGGAATGAACTGGTTATCTTCAAAATCAGGTTACATTAGACTGTTTCAATAAAAAGGTATATTTCCCCCTTTTCCTCCTCCTCCGAGGGAGAGACCCCCTAATGCTTTATCCAGTGTCACCCAGGTTAACCAATGTCTCAGTAATGGGAGTGAATGTTTTATTTTGCTACTTTCCTCAACTTTAGAATCTAAGGTAGATTTTAAGCAGTGTAGCTACGGTTAGGGAGTTCCAAGACGTTTTCCTAGTGAAGTTTTTAACCTTACCACCGGACCGAGAGTTAGAGTTTACCATAGACTAGTACCAGGTGCGGGACCCATTTCTAAAGCTCCATATAGAATGTCTCCACTAGAACTAAATGAACTTAAAACCCAACTAGAAGAATCTTATAGATAAAGGGTTCATTAGGCCTAGTGTGTCACCCTGGGGAGCTCTAGAATTGTTAGTGAAGAAGAAAAATGGGAGTATGAGGTGTGTGTAGATTATAGACAATTGACAAAGTCACCATTAAGAACAAGTACCCACTTCCTAGGATAAATGACCTTCTAGACCAACTTAGGGGGTGCCTCGTGTTTTCTAAGATAGATCTTAGGTCGGGTTACCACCAGATTAAGATTAGGAAGGAAGATATCTCTAAGACAGCTTTTAGGACTAGGTATGGGCACTATGATTGTCTAGTGATGCCATTTGGTGTTACTAATGCTCCTGCTGTATTCATGGACTACATGAATCGAATCTTCCCGGCCTTTTTTGGATCAGTTTGTAGATGGTATTCATTGACGACATCTTGATCTATTCTTGTAGTCTAGAAGAACATGAAGATCACCTTGGGATTGTGTTAGAGATTCTGAGAGAAAAGAGACTGTTTTCGAATCCTGAGAAGTGTGAGTTTTGGATGGACCGGGTCCATTTCCTAGGGCATGTTATCACTAGAGAGGGGGTATCAGTGATCCTAGTAAGGTAGAAGTCGTTCTTGAGTGGGAAAGACCTAAGACCGTCACGGAAATTAGGAGTTTCCTAGGATTGGCCGGCTACTACCGGAGATTCATTAATGGATTCTCCCGTTTAGCTTTGCCTCTTATAAGATTGACTCGAAAGGGTCAAGCTTTTGTGTGGGACAAAAGTGTGAACAGAGTTTTCTAGAACTCAAAGATAGATTAACTACCGCTCCCGGTACTGGCGTTGCCGGATTTGTCCAAGACCTTTGAAGTGTATAGTGATGCGTCGGGTAGGGCTTAGGATGTGTTTTGATGCAGGAAGGAGAGTAGTGGCTTATGCCTCTAGGCAGTTGAGGCCTCATGAGGGAAATTTTCTACTCATGATTTAGAATTAGCAGTTGTGGTTTTTGGCCCTCAAAATTTGTAGGCAGTACCTGTTTGGTGTAAGGTTTGAGGTCTTTAGTGATCACAGAGTTTGAAATAATCTCTGTGATAAAAAAGAACTCAACATGAGGCAAAGGAGGTGGATGGAATTTCTTAAAGATTATGACTTTGAGTTGAAGTACCACCCGGGCAAGGCCAATGTAGTGGCTGATGCTCTCAGTAGGAAATCCCTTCATGTATCATTCATGATGGTACATGAAATGAATCTTCTGCAGGATTTTAGGAACCTGAGTCTTGGTGTTGATGTTGGTGAAGGCAATTTAGGTTGTGCAAGTTAGAAATTACTAGTGAGCTTCAAGCTCTGATCAAGGAAGCTCAGGGTTCGGACCCAGAACTTCAGGGTAGAATTGAACAAGCAGGATTTTCTAAATCAGATGACGGGTCAATTCTTTTCCAAGGAAGAGTTTGTGTTCCTAAGGGGGGGTAGTGTGAGGCAAATAATTTTAGAGGAGGCCCACAAGGGGCAAGTTTTCTATACATCCTGGCTCTACCAAGATGTATCAGGATTTAAAGAAGATGTTTTGGTGGGAAGGGATGAAGAGGGAGATAATTGTGTATGTTTCTAAGTGTCTGACCTGTCAACAAGTGAAATAGAGCACTAGAGGCCATCAGGAACCCTTATGCCATTAGAAATTCCTGAGTGGAAGTGGGAGAGTATAGCTATGGACTTTGTGGCGGGATTGCCACGAGTCCAGGCTGGCTTTGATGCCATCTGGGTTATTGTGGACCGGTTAACTAAATCGTCCCATTTTCTTCTAGTTAAGAAATACCTATCCTCTGAAGAAGTTAGCTGACTTGTATGTCAAGGAGATTGTTAAGCTCCATGGCATTCCCTCTAGCATCATATCTGATAGGGACCCTAGGTTCACCTCTAGGTTCTGGAATGCACTTCATCAGTCATTCGGGACTAAACTTAGGTTTAGCACCACTTACCATCCTCAGACTGATGGTCAGTCTGAGAGGACCATCCAAACCTTAGAGGATATGCTAAGAGCTTGTGTGTTAGAGGAGTCGGGCAGTTGGGATAGGTACCTACCTCTCATAGAGTTTGCCTATAATAATAGTTTCCATAGCAGTATAGGTATGGCGCCTTATGAGGCTCTGTATGGTAGGAGGTGCAGATCTCCTGTTTGTTGGCATGAGGTTGGTGAGAAAGCTCTGTTAGGTCCAGAGTTGGTACAGGAAACCACTGAAAAGATTAGAGTCATTAAGAAAATCTTGCAACTGCCTAAAGCCGACAAAAAAGCTATGCTGATAACAGAAGAAAGGATTTAGAGTTTGAGGAGGGAAAATCATGTTTTTCTAAAAGTAACTCCTGTCACTGTCTTGGAAAATCTGTGAAAATCAAAAAGTTGAGTCCTAGATATATTGGTCCATTTCAGATCCTGCAGAGGGTTGGCCCTCTTGCTTATAGGATTGCTCTTCCACATCATATGTCCAGAATCCATGACGTTTTTCATGTGTCTAAGCTGAGAAAGTATATTCCTGATCCTTCTCATATCCTAAACTCAGAATCAATACAATTGAGGGAAAATCTCACACTTCCTTCCAAGCCTGCACAGATTGTAAGTAGAAGTGCCAAAACCCTGAGGAATAAAACAATTCCATTGGTTAAAGTCATTTGGGAAGGCTTGTCATCTGATGAAGCAACTTGAGAAAAAGAAGAAGATATTCGGAGTCAATATCCTCACTTATTCCTTCGAGGTATTATATTCTACCTTTGGTATCTTTAATCAATTTTGGGGACAAAATTGCGTTCAGGGGGTAGAATGTAACATCCCACATGTTAGGCTATCATAAGTTATTAAGTTAAGGGGGTGATTTGTGTATGTTAAATTTAGAAAACAGAAAATGATAAGGAAACTATAGGTTAAAACCCTATTACAATCAAGTTTATGTTTTAACTTAAGTGAATTTGAGTGATATTGAGTTCTGGTAATCGATTACAAGGAGTTTGTAATCGATTACCCGAGAGCTATTTTTTAGGTAATCGATTACTCACAGGTTGTAATCGATTACCTGAGAGCTGAGTTTTTGGTAATCAATTACAGGGTATCTGTAATCGATTACCCGAGAGTTGTATTTGTGTAATCGATTACTTACAGGGTGGTAATCGATTACCTGAGGATTGAGTTTTTGGTAATCGATTACTAAGAGTTGTAATCGATTACCAGATTCCCAGAAACGCTTTCCAGTATAAATTCTACCTCTGGTAATCGATTACAGCACTACTATAATCGATTACCAGTTGTCCAGTATAAAATCCCGGACATGCAAAAAATAGAAACTCACCATTTTCTTTCCACTCTTCTTCAACCCTAGAGAGAGAAAGTGAGAATCCTACAGAGAGGAAGTCAATTTCAGAGCTTTGGAGGGAGATTGAAGCTTGAATCACCGATTGAATCACTTCAAGTCCTCATTTTCTCTCTTGATTTCATAAGATTGGTGAGTATAACTCACTTTTATGGTAGAATCTATCGGTCTCAATGCATGCCCCCACCCCTTTCTCATCCCTTTCTTGATGCTGGTTAGATGATTGATAGAATTGGTAAATACTTGTTGTTTGGATTGATTATCAATAGATTGAGCAATATGAGTATAGAATCGAGCGTCGGAATCTTTAGTTTCAAAGTTATCGAAACTATCGAAACTTACGAAACTATCGAAACCCCTCGATCGTAACTCATATGAGTATTCTATTCGGTTATAACCCTTTGTATAGTGCTACTTATGGATTGAAATGGCCAATTCAATGTTTGGATTGGAAATTGAAATGTATGTGCGTAGATTCGAACTTTCGAAACACTCGAGATTAGCGGAATTTCATATGCTTGTTATATTTCACGCATAGCACTATGATTTTATCCTGATTTTGAATGGTTAAAGTAAATACTAATGTCGGCCTTGTGCTGTGAGTAAAAACGAATAATTAATGGTATTGAAAAACATGGCTTCGGCCCAGTTTGGGTGTGATTTGCCCCCGGGAAGCCGGTTCGCGTAGTCTGAGCTCAGGTCTAACTCTAGAAAGTGATAAGAACATGCCTGCTGGGCACAGCAGTGAGTGCATCATGTTGCATAATACATATGTGATGATTGTATTGAATTCTTATAGAATATGAATTGGCATAACTATCTATTCATTGCATTTAGGCATATGAGTTATATTCACTGAGATTTTTATCTCACCACGTGTTATGTGGATTTTGTTTAGCTGAACAGGTACCTCCGTCGTCAGATTCCCAATCCGGGAAGTGAAGAGCTTGGGAGGATAGATATTTGTTCTTTCTTTTGTTTGTTCTGGTTGAACTGATGTGTGTATATGTATATATGAATTAGTGGGATTGATGTTACGTAGTAAGTTTGCTTTGTAATCCCTTAATGGATTAGAGGAGTTTTCTATGAAAAGGTTGTACTTATTTTGGACTCTTATATCGTTGTTTTGTATGTTCATTGAATTGTTGAATTTTCGTTGGATTTCTTACAATTTCTTGAATGAGTTGATATTCGAATAGTATACTTTAAAGTTTAAGTCGGGATTTGGTTTCCAACGGACTAAGTTCTGGTTTAGAAATTTAAGGTGTTACATCAACTCCCATGCATCCCTCTACCATCTTAAGTAAAGATGAAGGAGAAGAATGTGTTGATCAAACTTTGTATAGAGGTATGATTGGTTCATTGTTGTATCTTACAGCAAGCAGACCTGACATCATGTTCAGTGTTTGTCTGTGTGCAAGATTTCAATCTGATCCAAGAATAACTCATTACAAGGCTGTAAAGAGAATTTTCAGATATCTCAGTGGTACTACTAATCTTGGTCTGTGCTATAAGAAGAGTAAGCACTGCAGATTATTGGGCTACTGTGATGTTGACTTTGCTAGAGACAGAGTTATGAGAAAATCAATAAGTGAAGGATGCCACTTCATAAGAGAAAATATGATTAGCTGGTCAAGCAAGAGGCAGAGTACAATTGCCTTATCAACTGCTGAAGCTGAGTATATTACTGCTGCAAGCTGTTGTTCACAGTTGCTATAGGTAAAATATTAGCTAGAGGTTTTTAATATTGTTGTTGATTCAATTCCTATGTTGTTTGATAATACAACTGCGAAAAACCTTCTAAAAATCCCATTCAGCATTCTAGGGCAAAGCATATAGAGATCAAACATCATTTATTAGAGACTATGTTCAGAAAGGAGTTTTTGATATTAAGTTCATTGATTATAGAACATCAATGGGCTGACATATTCAATAAAACCCCTTGCTGAGGATATGTTTAAGTTCATAAGAGATAATTTAAACATTCACGCATTTTCTGTAAAATAAGTCTCTGAAATATATGAACTTACTGATGTGTACGTGCTTGCTGAAGTATTTCCTACTTGCTGAAATATTTTTGAACTTGCTGAATAACACTTGCTGAAGTGTCACTCTGGTGACATGGCTATCTGAGATGGTTGGCTTTTCAACTTTCAAAAGTTCTATGCACGACGGATGTCTCCCTATGTCTGCGCAGTCTGTAACTGCCATGATTAAAGCTCTAATGATGGCTATTTATAGCGCGTGGGAAGCTTCTCTTGGTTACACTACTCTCTCTGCATTCTCAGACTCTTTGCTCCCAGAGAAACCTTTCAAGTTCTTCTTTCGTCAAGCTCTCAGCTCTTCAATGGCTCCCAAGAAGAATGTTGATGCTCCCAAGGCTGGTGGAAAGATTGTTCCTACCAGATGTGTGAACTTAGAAAAGCTTGTTGAGTATGGTCATGACTTCACCGAATACTTTGATGCTACGGGATGGACTCCATTCTTTGAGAATATCTACTGTTCTTGGCATGAAGCAAGCGTAGTGAAATTCTGGAGGACTGCAAGGGTGATTGGAGGCAAGAACAACTATGTCTCCATTAGGGAAACTATAATGGGGAAGAACATCTTTGTTGATGCCTCAATATTGGAGATGGTTTCTGGAGTAAAGGCTGAAGGAGAACAATTCATTCCAGATTGGGAGATTGTAATGGAGGTCCAAGGAAGTTTAATCTGATGTTGTATGGTTCAGAAACTCCAAGAAACATGAGTGGGACTAGTTTGTTGGAAATCCCCAGGCTTTTGCATGCCATAATTGGTTTATGTGTGCTTCCAAAAGGTGATAGCAAAAACCATGTTTCTGAGTTTGAGAGGTTCTGTGTTATTCACTTGCTTAGGAAGAAGAAACTGAACTTGCCAAGGATCATTCTGTTGAGACAAGCTCACCTCCAAGCAGTTTTTAATATGACAAACTAACTAAGTTTAAATATACATATGAGATGCATCTTGTGTTGCTGACTGTGTGCTCAAGTGTGGCAGAGACTTTCTGTATCTAGTTACTGCAGGTATTCATAAAGGATAGAAAGAATCTGAAAGACCACTAAGATAAGCCAAGTCATGGATAAAGAAACACAAGAAGCATAAACTGCAAGATGTCATGATTCAAGGAAATCTGCAACAAGTCCATGTTAGTTTAAAGGATCAGATGCAAGCTCAAAGATCAGTTAGATATAGACAACATGTCTTGATCCAGAATCTAAGAAAATTGGACTCAATCATTAAGTCAGTAAAAAAAGGCACTCAAATGATTTAAGATGCCAGCACAGCCTGAGATGCAAGCCTATGTTCAGATGATATCCTAAGAATAGAAGAGATCTCAGCATGAAGCCAAAAGAGACTCAAGACCTGCTTGAGATGCAAGCCATGAACAGATGCAAGTTCAGCTTGAGATGCAAGGACAGCTTGAGACGTCGTCTCAAGAACAGACGAAGCAAGATGGGATCTCATCAAAGATGCAAGTAAATTGTAACAGAATCTGGACAGAAGCAAGACTGCATGCTCAATGATAGAAGATAGCAAGTGGGGTCAGCATAAAGTCAAACAAGGACACAAGGACACTGACACAGTGGCTTAGCCTGAAAAGCTGCTGCCTCCCTACTGAAAAGACTGTACCTGCTGTTGTGTGCTCTAACAGTTTGCAACGACCACATAACGGCTAGTTTTCCAACTATTGATATAAAAGAGACAAGATCAAATGCTGATAAATGAGAGAGAGACTGCCTGCATTACTGATAACAAAAAAACCATTAAGCATCTTATCATATCTCAACTGACATCTCAAGTGCACATCTCAGCTGTCTGTGAACAGACTCATCTCATCTTGAGATCACCTGTCTCTTCTCATCTCTCTTGTGTGCATCACTATTATATTGTATCTTAAGTAGAGAGATTACCTAGCTTACCCATCTCTATATCCATACTGTGTATGCTTGTAAGCTAGACTCATCATAAACATTTACTGTAACCTGTCTCATCTAAGATAGGAAGGTTCCTAGTCTTAGAGTGAGGTGTTTGCGTCCTGAAGAGGCTGTAAGAATACTTATGGCTCAGCTGAGATAGGAGTGCCTAGGCTTAGTGTGAGTTAGACGTCCTGAAGAGGCTGTAAGAATACTTGTATTGGCGGGTTTGTCAATAGTGGAAAATCTCACGTGTTGTGAGGACTGGACGTAGCCCAAGGAGTGGGTGAACCAGGATAAGATCTCTGCCCCCTGTCTCTTATCTTGTCTTTACTAAGCTTATCTTGAAATAACTAAAACAACTTAGTAACAAAAGCAATAATTGAACCAATATTCAAGATAAGATTCTGAATTAATCTAGAAATATGAATCACCACTAAAATTGTATTTATTTATATATCCTGTCTTTATAGAGACTCTAAGTCAACGAACTTGAGAGCACATCTCAACAATCAATTTTATTGTGAAATAGCAGGAACAGATTTGAGAAGTCTCTATTCAACCCCCCCTTCTAGAGACCTTCAGCCAACTTCACAGTCTTTACAACATGATCAGAAGGGTAAGGGATACTACTGCTAATCTTCCTCACAACACCTTGATCATGAAGATTATGCTTCATTTCAAAATTCCAGTAGAAAAGCACTACAACTAGAAGCCGCCCTCTTTCTCCACACCAACAAATATCAAGCAAATGGGCATTGATATTAAACCCCCATCTCCTGAACTCACTTTGAAAAAACCTCTTGTCTTTGAAAACGCTGCAGCTGGTGGGAGGTCAGCTCTTGATATTTTGGAGAATAAGCTGAAGGGAGATACAAGGAGGGATGAATTTCAACCTTCTGCTGAAACTCCTATCAAGAAGGTAGTGAAGAAGAAGAGAAGCAAATTCTCTCAGAAGGCTCCTGAAGCTAAAGTTGTTCATCAAAGCCAAGAGGTAGTAACTCATGTTGTTCAAAAGGCAAACACCATCTAAAAAGGTTGCTGACGTGGCATAAACCAAGCTTCTGAACCTGTTCAGAAGGTTCCTAGTGAACCTGCTGAAATTGTGGGTCAGATGTTGAAGTTATTACTACTCAGGTCACTAAGCCTACCTCACCCTAGAGGGACAGGCCATGGTGTCTGATCAACTGAGTGAATGCTCCTCAGAAAGACCAATTGAGGTTATGCCTTTGGCTACCAGAAACCCTGATCCTGAACTTCAGAAGGTTGCTGCCTTAGCAAATGCCTTGGATGAAGAAGAGGCAAGAAAGGCAAAGGAGTTAGAAGATCAAGACTATGCTATTGTTGTTGCTACGCAACAAGCAATTCTGGAGGATGGAAGGATTCAACAATCCTCTAGGCCTAAAAGGAAAAGAAGCTCCAAGTCAAGAAGGATAATCAAAAGAAGGTTACTTTCACCTGTTCCTGAAATGCCCCAACTTTAGATTGTTACCAGAAGCAGATCTATTCAAGAAGAAGATGCTGTGAGATTCTAACAAGTTGCTGAAGTGGAAAGAAAGAAAAAGCTTGAAGAGCTCAAGCATGAAAAGTTAAAAAGGACAGCTGCTGAACCTGTTGTTGATGTTGCTCCTTACAAGAAGATTAAAGTATTCTTTGGGAACCTGAATCCCTCAGATGTAGAAGATGATCTTAGTCCTACTGCCTGTTCCAGTCAAGGTTGTTCAACCTACTGCTGCTGAAGTTATTGTTGTTGCCGCTGCTACTGCACCATCACCTCCACCATCTCATTCATCATCATCATCATCATCATCATCATCTTCATCTTCATCCCAATCAGAAGAAGAATGAGAATCTATTGTACCTGCTGAACCAAGAAGATTTAATTGGAAAGAAGAAGGAAGTTATGTTTGGAAGGGAGAAGGAAAAAATTTTTGCGAATGATGCAACCTTCCAAGAGACAACTTGCTGAAGCCCAAGTCTAGGGACTTATCAAGAAAACCAACATTTGATCATGTTGTTCCCATTGACAACTTGGATGACCTGTTGAAAGCTGCTGAATTTCCTCACAAATTTTATTCTGCTTCCACTTGGTTATAGGCCTGGAATGCCTAAGTTTCCAAATCCATATGAGGAACTGTTGTTCTTCAGAGAGCATCCACCTCTGCACAAGCACCTTGGACTTCATGTAGACTTTCTTGATGCTTGCAAGGAGTAAGAGTATAGCTGCTCAGAAGGAGATAAGGGAAGATCTTTTGTCTGATCAGCTTGAAAGGATTAAACAAGGATTTCAACCTCCCAAGAACTTCTGGAATAAGGTGGGTATAAATTCTCCTAACCACATCAAGATACCTACTCGAGATTAGATTTTGATAAGGCATCTGAACTTGGAGACTGAGCTATATGCAAGATATATTGTTTCTTTTGCTGGATGCAAGGATTTCAAGCCTCCCAAACCTCTCACTATCAAGCCATCCACCAAGATATTTTGGCAACTTGACAAGATTGTCCCAAGGCTTCCTTTTGCTGAAGGGCCTGATGACAAGAATAAGGCACCAAAATTCTATTCTTCCTACCCCAATAACTTGAAGCCCATGACTTCTGCTAAATGGGAATGAGTTCTTGGTTATGTGGAAAGGTATGGTGGTTTGGATCACAGTTACAGAGACTGGGTATGGAACTCGTATTGGCATGAAAGAGAGAAAGAAGAGTCATACTCAGGTACTAAGTTTGACTTTGCTGATTCAAGAATTGTGAGCTCTTTATCTCTTCAAGAATGGAAGACTTTCTTTCCGGGTTGATTTTCCTTATCTGATAGAGAAGAACATGAAGACTGGGTGATACAAAAAAATCCCCCCTGCAACCTATTCCTATCCAGTGTTCAAACCTGCTGAATTTGGCCTACCCATTAGATTTGGAAGATTTGAGGTTATAGGTCATCATCACACCTTTTTTCTTCATTGAAGCTGGTCTTGTTGAAGCTTTTGCTGAAATGAAGAGGGAGAACAAGAGGCTCAGAAAATTGAATGAAAGGCTCATGCAAAGGATGAATCAAGTTTTGGCTGCCCCAAGCTCAACAGCATTGGTAGGCATCTCAATCTCAACCTCCTTCAGGGTCCTCAATAGATCTCAGGGCTTGAGACTTTGTTGTTTTGCCTATGTCTATGATGGTTAAGCCAAAAACTTCAGAAAAGTGTTATTTTGTTCAAACAAATTTTTTTTTGTGAATGCAAACAATGTTTGGTGTGACTACGTTAAAATTATTTAATTGCTCGTACGCTTTATTGCATGCCTGATTGCTAAAATAAATGCTCTGATGTGTTTGTTTGCTCTGATGCAATTGTACCCTTTGGCTCTTTAATTCTCTGAATTGTTAGGTATATGCATTTATAACTTCAGAAGGCTCTGATGCACCCTTTTGATTGATGACAAAAGGGGGAGTAAAAATCCTAACAAAAATCTTAAGTTTAAGTGTTTTCAGAGAAGGAAGTATAATTTGAGGGGGAGCAATCATTCTGCATAAATATATGTCTAAGGGGAGAATTCTCTAAACTCAAGTTTAATTCCCTTCAGATATTTATTAGTTTTTAAAAGCAAATTTGTCATCATTAAAAAGGGGGAGAATATTGAGTCTCAAAAATATTATTAAGAAATTAATAATGTTTTAAGTCTCATTATCCTAAGTTTTAATGAATAACAAATTTGATCACTGAATTAATTATAAATACTCTTAAAAGTATCTCTCATGTTCAGCAGATTGGACCTTCTGAAGTAGACCTGCTGAAGTGAAGAAGACTTGCCGAAGTCAAGTAACCTGCTGGAGGTTGAAGACTTTCTGAAGTTTTTCTTACGTGGCTTTTGTTTTCTGCATTTAATCTACCTTGAAGAAAGGCTCGTTGAAGACTTTCTCAAGTATCAAGTCTACTCAGAGAACTTTGCAAGATGTCTACTCTAGTCACTCATCTTGGCACTGTGCGCAGAACTCCCTTCTAGAACGAGTTCAAATTCCATACCATAAAAGGAATGTTCCTGCTGCAGAAGTACACGTGCTTAGAAAAAGTAAGGTCATTGCTGCAAACCTACTTTGCCATGTTCAGAAGCCATCAAAATCTATATATGTCTCAACCAAAACTTTAACATTTAATTCTATCTCACAACAGGATTAAATAGATCTCAACGGATCTTAAATCCAACTCTATATAAACCCTCATCCAAGCTTAATTCGAAAAAAAAAATACAGCAACCTGCTTAAACACTGCAAATTTTACGTGAAAAATTTATTCTCTAATATTCTTGTACAAAAATTTCATATCCTGAGATTAACTCAGTTTGACTGTACATTTTACCTAGTTTGAGCTTTAAACTTGTGTAGTTTTTAAGCTTAGGCTATTTCTTTAAAACACAATTTGTATAGAGCTTGGAGAGGCTTGGTAAAGAAAGAATACATGTGTAGAGAGCCTGAAGAGGTTTGGTATTAAAGAATACTTGTAATATGTTCAAATTAGTGGATAAATCCTTAGCTGGTTGGCTTTGGGACTGGACGTAGCTCACAATGGTAGTGAGTGAACCAGGATAAATACTTGGCTAAGTTTCTCACCCTTAACTCTCTTAAATTTCAGTTAAGCTAACGAGAAGGGATTTGAATTCACTATTTTATAATACTTATCTTTCAAACATATTTTCTAACTGTTTTATCAAACCCTCTGAAGCAACTTCAGAGAGCATAAAAACTTCAATAACAGCAAGTTATTTGAACCTTCTGAAATATTTACTGCTTCTGAAAAGATTTTCTAAAAACTCTCTAAGTTTATAAAACACTATTCAATTCCCCTTCTAGTGTTTCCTGTGTTTTCCTACAGACTCAACAAGGGGTGGATGGAGGGTTGGAGGCACTAGGTCGATGGAGAATCTGTGTGGTGATTGATACTAAGGTTAATTTGAAACATATGGGCTTGCTTTGGTTAAGGGTGGAAACTTTACAATAATAGAGAATTCGGCCCATCAAGTAATGTACTATATTTATTAAAACATAGTCGGTGAGGTTCGGTAAGCTACAATATTTTTCTGCCCCACTTGAGCCCGATCGCTTAAAATCGTATTAACCCATATGCATGTGTAACCCGCTCCAATCCGGTTACCTGTTTCTACCTGACTGTTGCCTTTTGGTTAAGGCGGATTTTCTTGGTTTCTAGGAGGGTTGAAATATTTTGCCTACCCCTAACAAACATAATTATTTTTGCATGTTTCACGTGATTATACTTTCTCTTATTTAAGATTCAAATCTCCATATACTGTTTTACAACATTTAATAGTTTTTATTAAGTTATAAACGTGAATATTAATTAAACATAATAAATGTTTTAGAATTTAATATATTACTTTTATTTAGGGTTATTATATATTATTATTAAAAAACGCTTTTAGAAATAAGAAGAATTCAATGAATTCTATTAACAATTATTTAATGAATACATTTTTAATCATTTTAAAAATAAATTAAAAATATTTCACAATAACTATTTTTTCAATGTAATTTGGTACAGAAATAAAATAAATATATATTTTGAACATATATTTATTTATTTAATGAGAAGTTAACAAAATATTTAAAAAAAGTTTTACTCATTAAATATTTAATTAAATTTTAAAACACACTAATAATAAATAATACATTAAAGAAATACATTAGTAACATTCCTTTGTAATTTCTTAAAAGAAGAAAATAGTAAAGAAGATTCAGAAGAAAGAAGAGGATGAATACATTTTTAATCATTTCAAAGTAAATTAAAATATATTTCGAAATAACTATTTTTCAATGAAATTTGGTATGGAAATAAAATAAATATATATTTTGAACATATCTTTATTTATTTAATGAGAAGTTAACAAAATATTTAAAAAAAGTTTTACTCATTAAATATTTAATTAAATTTTAAAACACGCTAATAATAAATAATACAATAAAGAGGTTGTTTAAAGAAATACATTAGTAACATTCCTTTGTAATTTCTTAAAAAAAGAAAATAGTAAAGAAAAATCAGAAGAAAGAAGAGGATGAAGAGGAGTGAAAAAAAATTTCGATGAGGACAAAAAACTTGGTTTTTATGCATGTCCTTTAAGTTCTAATCTTGCTTTTGTCATCTTTGTGCTTTCTCACTGAGATCCCTTGTTTCTCTCTCTCTCTATTTCTAATATTCAAAGGTATCATTTTTACTAATTTTTAATCTCTCGCCTTATTTTCTATTAGTTCTGGAGTGGGTTGGTTGGTAATGGGATAACAACAAACCCCCCTCATGTAACTTCAACACCAAACTTGAACGTGAAATCAAAACGATCACCATCGTCATCATCACTGTGTCCTACACCACAAGTTTTAACTACCACCTCAGACTTTGATTGCTTTAACCATGACATTAGTGAGTTTCCTAGTAATTCTCTAAGAAATATAGGCCATAGGTACACCCAGTTCGAGATTCTCACCCTCCTTAATGATTTTAGCATCAACGATTATCTTGGCTCCATGGATGGTCACTCACTCTCAGGTGGCACCATTGAGAAAGACTCGCTCTCCACCTACCAGAATGTGGATAAACTAAACCCATCCCCTAGTGCCCTTGCATCTGATGTGGACAACTTTTCTATTGCTATTGGTAGTACCAATATCAATGAAAGAATTGATGATGGGTCCCAACATAGCCTATTTATGAATGGTTCAACATCCATAATCAAACCTGATGTGTTGGTCTCTGCTTCTGAATATGGATCTACTATTAACTCTAAACAAGCAATGTCTCCTTTTTCTATTGGTACTTGCATTGAGGATGATCTTGGTACCATGGGTGGACACTCACTTTATGATGATACCATTGGGAATGACTTGCTCTCCACCTTCTTCAATATGGATAAACTAAACCCATCCTTTGCTGCTCCTGCATCTACTGCAGACAACTTTGCTATTGCTAGTGGTACTACCAATATCAATGAAAGGCTGGACGTTGGGTCCCAACATAGCCAATTTATGAATGGTTCAACATCCATCATCAACCCTGACATATTGGTATCTACTTCTGAAATTGGCTCTACTATGAACTCAAGAAAAGCAATGTGTGCTTTTTCTATTGGTACTTGCATCAATGATGATCTTGGCACCATGGATAGTCACTCACTCTCCAGTGGCACCATTGATGAACACTTGCTCTCCACCCTCAATATGGATAAAATAAACCCATCCTCTGGTGCCCTTGCACCTGCTGCAGATAACTTTTCTATTGTTATTGGTACTACCAATATCAATGAAAGAATTGATGATGGGTCCCAACATAGCCTATTTATGAATGGTTCAACATCCATAATCAAACCTGATGTGTTGGTCTCTACTTCTGAATATGGATCTGCTATTAACTCTAAACAAGCAATGTCTCCTTTTTCTATTGGTACTTGCATTGATGATGATCTTGGTACCACGGGTGGTCACTCACTTTATGATGATACCATTGGGAATGACTTGCTCTCCACCTTCTTCAATATGGATAAACTAAACCCATCCTTTGCTGCTCCTGCATCTACTGCAGACAACTTTGTTGTTGCTAGTGGTCCTACCAATATCAATGAAAGGCTGGACGCTGGGTCCCAACATAGCCAATTTATGAATGGTTCAACATCCATCATCAACCCTAACATATTGGTATCTACTTCTGAAATTGGCTCTACTATGAACTCAAGAAAAGCAATGTGTGCTTTTTCTATTGGTACTTGCATCAATGATGATCTTGGCACCATGGATAGTCACTCACTCTCCAGTGGCACCATTGATGAACACTTGCTCTCCACCCTCAATATGGATAAAATAAACCCATCCTCTGGTGCCCTTGCACCTGCTGCAGATAACTTTTCTATTGTTATTGGTACTACCAATATCAATGAAAGAATTGATGATGGGTCCCAACATAGCCTATTTATGAATGGTTCAACATCCATAATCAAACCTGATGTGTTGGTCTCTACTTCTGAATATGGATCTGCTATTAACTCTAAACAAGCAATGTCTCCTTTTTCTATTGGTACTTGCATTGATGATGATCTTGGTACCACGGGTGGTCACTCACTTTATGATGATACCATTGGGAATGACTTGCTCTCCACCTTCTTCAATATGGATAAACTAAACCCATCCTTTGCTGCTCCTGCATCTACTGCAGACAACTTTGTTGTTGCTAGTGGTCCTACCAATATCAATGAAAGGCTGGACGCTGGGTCCCAACATAGCCAATTTATGAATGGTTCAACATCCATCATCAACCCTAACATATTGGTATCTACTTCTGAAATTGGCTCTACTATGAACTCAAGAAAAGCAATGTCTGCTTTTTCTATTGGTACTTGCATCAATGATGATCTTGGCACCATGGATAGTCACTCACTCTCCAGTGGCACCATTGATGAACACTTGCTCTCCACCCTCAATATGGATAAAATAAACCCATCCTCTGGTGCCCTTGCATCTGCTGCAGATAACTTTTCTATTGCTATTGCTACTACCAATCTCAATGAAAGGCTTGACGTTGGGTATCGAGATAGCCAGTTTATGAATGCTTCAACATCCATAATCAAACCGGACATATTGGTCTCTGCTTTTGAAAATGGCTCTATTATTAACTCAAACAAACAATGTCTACTTTTTCTATTGGTACTTGGATCGATGATGATCTTGGTACCATGGATGGTCACTCACTTTATGATGATACCACTAACAAGGACGTGCTCTCCACCTACCTCAATATAGATAAACTAAACCCATCCTCTGGTGCTCCTACATCTACTGCAGACAACTTTGCTATTGCTAGTGGTACTACCAATATCAATGAAAGGCTTGACATTGGGGTCCCAACATAGCCAATTTATGAATGGTTCAACATCCATGACCAAACCTGACATGTTGGTCTCTGCTTCTGAAAATGGATCTACTATTAACTCAAGAAAAGCAAAGTCTGCTACTGAACTTGCGGAGCTTGCCTTAGTTGACCCCAAGCGTGCTAAAAGGTATATTATTCATGATTTGGGTTATTTTAACATCATATATCTCATTAAAAGGATACTTAAGTAATTGATTCCATTTGTCTTAAGTCACTTTCGCTTTGACTAATATTAGTTTGTTTTAAGGAAAATTAAGAAGTATGTACAATGGGCATCATATCATTATATATACCTTTGTCATATATACCTTCTTGTTTTCCACCATGAATGATATTGCCTAGTTTTGTATAATAGGATTTTGGCAAATAGACAGTCTGCTATAAGATCAAAGGAAAAGAAGGCGCGTTACATTTCGGAGCTTGAAAAGAAGGTGCAAACATTGGAAACTGAAAAGACATCCTTATCTACACAGTTAACTATCTCGCAAGTATGTCTTAACTCATCATTTGCATCTTATGTCTCTGTCAACTTGAGACTGTTGTTTACAAGTGTTTGACTTCTTATCTTATGAATGGACTACTATTGTTATATTATGTCACCTTTTGATTGAAAATATTAGGGATTATGATCAATCCATTTTGGTCTCTTTTGAGCAGAGGGATACTCAAAGAAAGGATGATGAGAATAATGAGTTAAGGATGGGGTTGCAAACTCTGATACAACAACTTCAATTGGATGACAGTGAGTTCATGCTGCTATAAATGTTTAAGGCTAATGGTCTAACATTCTATTCTATTTTATTTCCAATATCAACATAAAAAATTATTAACAAACCATTATATGCTATTTGAGTTTTTGCTTTACCATTGTTGATGTATAATTTTACCTTGGTTTCTGCTAAGACCAAAAAATTTTATTAACTCTATTTTTGGGAGGAGAGAATGATTCATAGCATACATAACAATTGGCAAGTAATTTATAGTGTGAAAAAGGTTGTTAAAGTAAATAAAATTTCAATTGATTTCAAAACAAGCAAAGGAAAATTTAACTGATTTTGGTATATGTTTGTATATTGCTACGTGAAAATTGGAACTTATTTTAGATGATGAATTAATATGTATGGTTTTGCCTTCACTTCACATTTAAGGTTTGTGATTTTATTTTATGAATTAGTAAGTGTTGCCCTATGAATTAATACATTTGTCTTATATAAAGGCACATGTAAAATCTAAAGTTAGTTGAAATTTTTATTGGTTGATTGGTTAGTTTCATAGATGTAGTTAAAACACGCTCTTCTACTTAGGAAATGAGATTTCATAATTTTGTTTTTAATTTGTACGTCTTAGTATTGAATCCACAAAACTTAATTTTCATGTGCATGAAGAGTTATTCATGATCTTAGCAACCCCTTCATAAGAATTAATTCATTTATTTTTTACTTCTACCATTGAACAATGCAAAAATAGAGGAAATTCAACACCTTAAAGTACAAGCTATGCAAGCTATGCTAAATGAAGGAAATATGAACTCTGCTGCACTTGGAAGAGGGCAACAATACTATCTCAACGAACAGGACATGCATCCTCTTTTAGCTACACAACAGTCACAACAACTTCAAAGTCATTCCCAGAGCCAACAGCACCAACTTCAAGAACATCAATTACATCAGCAACGCCTACAGCAACCACAACCACAACCACAACAGCACCAATGCCAAAACCCACAACAAGAGGAGAAGGAGCAACAACATCAGTAGGAACAATAGTATAAAGAAATGGAAGATTGAAAATGAAAGTGGACCCAAACATAATGCTTCATATCAAATGTAGATTCGTCAACATTTGAGGTCCTTAGAAACTGCACATTGTCTCTTATTTTCTCCCATCAACTTTACATTTTGTCTTGGTTCATAGTTTGTTTAGGTCAATCATGTTATGTTTCTTTCTTATGAACAAGACAAATGTCCTAGTTAAGAATTGAGATTTATGCATTTATCTTTGCAATGTAGAATGTTTTTGCCTCCTTATGGACTTTGTTTATGAATCTTTGAAACGAATTTATGTTCATTAAGTTTTTCCTTCGATTGCTTTTTCGCTCACATAAGTGGCTTGTTTAGATTAATAATCATGTTATCTCATTATTTTTGTAAGAATTTTTTATGTTGCCATAAACTAGCATTTCACAACAAAAACACGATGCAAATAACTGCAAGGGGATAACAATAATGACTGATGCTATTTGCCACTACTTGGTGATTTACTCAATGTAGCAACATGGTTCTACAAAGAAACATGTACATTACTTATTTCGTGCACCGGGAGTTAAATATTGAAAATAAAAAAACCATAAATAACACGTAAATTTTTTTATAATATTTAATTCATTGTATATTATGATTATGAATTTTATAATGAAACATAAAAAATTCAAAAAAATGATGTTAATATCACTAAAATACATAAACAATAATGCAACTAAAATATTTTACTTTCAAAATATCAATTACAACAATACATCATAATGAATAGAGTTATAAAGCAAAATGCAAATATAAAATCCTCATTAATAAAATATGGCATACGTTGATTGAAGAAAAAAATTGTCAACATATCCTAAGTAATAATATTGTAATTAAAAAGTTTATAATCAACATAGGTTTATTTTGAACAATTAAACTAAAGTGCAATTTTTATCTTGTAATTTATATATTATGTGAATTTGTATAAAATCTTTATCCTCATATAGTATATTTTTACTCTATAATATTTTGTCTTTGAATTGAGATCCTCACGAGCATAGTTGTGAGTTTAACCCTCGAGTAGGGGTAATTGTTAGGTAAAGCTTTCCGAAGAGTAGCGAGTAAACAATTTGAACCAGTGACATTATAGGTAAAGTCTGCTTTGGGTCATAGTCTACTTTATCGGTGACCAACCTTTATAATTAATTAAACGCACATTGGTAAGTATTCATGAAGATATATTAATATACTTTTGCGTAAAACTTTTATTCTTATGTAATCTAAGTATTTATTTTTATAACTGAAAATTAACTTTTAAGACACTTTGATGTAATTCTTTCATTTTCAATATTTACCTATTGTGAAATAAATATTAATAAACATTCTTGTATAGATTTTTTTTATTCTTTTATATGAGATATAGTTATTCACCTATATAAACATCTATCTCTGTAATTTAAATGTCCATACACTTTTACGTAAAGTTTTATTCTCATATCTTGTATAAAGAAATACCTATATTAAAGTATTTTGTTGAAAGCATCTATCAATAAATCATAATTTATTTTTAAAAATTATTCATTTTTAGTATTTAATCTATTTTTCGATAGATGGGCCGCTTCAATATGAAAAAGTACAAAGTATCAAAGAAATAAAAGAAAGTTATAAAATATTAATATGTTTTATCATATAATAACAAAGTGTTGAATTAGAATACGATGAGTCAATAAATATCATTAAAAATACATAGAAAATAACATAAAATAGAAAACCTTTTTTGGATATAGCGGGTTCGAAAATACTTTATTAATTTCAAATACAACTTGTGCTTGTAATTCAAATTCAATAACAATGTGTTTAGTTTGAAAAAAAAATAATAACATATCTTAACTCATAATAACATTAACCATACGATTTAATCTTCATGAGTTGGACGATTAGACATCCGACAAAGAAATATAGAAGATCCGCTTCAAATCTGCACTGGGTTTGCCTCGATAAAATAAGTGACATGGTAGCAAAGGCAGCATTTGAAATCAGGCTATAGGCATCTGGTTGAAGTTGGCTGAACGTCTCTAGAAGGGGGGGTTGAATAGAGACTTTCCGAATCTGTTCCTACAATTCCACACTAAAAATTGATAGTTGAGATGTGCTCTCAAGTTTGTTAACTTGGAGTCTCTGTTAAGACAAGATGGAGTTTATCAATTTTGGTAAAGATCTTTGTCTAGACCTTAATTTAAAGTCTTATCTTGATTATCAATTCAACTGTATCTTAGTTATCAAGCTATATTAATTGATTCAAGATAAGCAGATATAAGAATAAGGTAAGAGACAAGAGACAAAGATCTTATCCTGGTTCACCCACTCCTTGGGCTACGTCCAGTCCCCACAACCTGTGAGATTTTCCACTATTGACAAACCAGTCAATACAAGTATTCTTACAGCCTCTTCAGGACATCTCACTCACACTAAGCCTAGGCACACTCCTATCTTAGCTGAGTCACAAGTATTCTTACAGCCTCTTCAGGACGTACACACCTCACTCTAAGACTAGGCACACTCCTATCTTAGATGAGACAGGTTACAAATAGATGTTTGTGATAAGTCTAGCCTAAGCTCATACAAAGTATGGATATAAAAGTAAATGAGCTAGACTAGGTCTCAACTCTGGTTACAGTATTGGAATGATATTCACAGAGAGGAGATGAAAGAGACAGATGTATGATCTCAAGATGAGATGTGTCTATGCTCAGACAGCTGGTAGATACACTTGAGATGTCTGTTGAGATGTGATAAGATGCTTAATGATTTCACGGAAGTGTAGGCAGTCTCTCTCACTTCTCAGCTCTTGATAATGTCTCTTTTATATCAAGACTTGAGAAACTAGCCGTTATATGGCCGTTACAGTCCGTTGGAGGGTACAACAGTAGGCACAGTCTTTACAGTAGGCAGACAACAGCTTTTCAGTCTTTAAGATACTGTGTCAGTGTCCTTGTGTCCTTGTTTGTCTTCATGCTGACTTTACTTGCTGTCTTCTCAGCTGAGCTTAAATTCTTGCTTCTGTTTAGAGTCTGACTTACTTTCCTTGCATCTGTGCTAAGATCTCATCCTTCTACGTCTGACCTTGAGATGACGTCTCAAGCTGTTCTTGCATCTTAAGCTGAACTTGCATCTGTTCATGGCTTGCATCTCAAGCTTGTGCTTGAGTCTCTTTTTAGTTCTAAGTCTTCTTGCATCTTAGTTGGGTCCTCATCTGACCATGAGACGACATCTGAACATACAAATCTTACATCTCATGATGTGTTGATTTTTGAAGTGTTTCTCATAGTCTTAGCCATAAGCTTTGGTTGCACCATATCTGTTCTGATTCAGATTATGTCTTAATCAGTGAAGCTCTTGTGAATTCTGATCTTATGTTACTTTGCTTGTATCCTTGCTTTCTCAAGTGGATTAAAGGTCCTTTCTATTTTTATGTATTCCTGTAACAACTTTAGATGTAGAAAGTCTCTGCCACACTTGAACACACAGTTAGTGACACAAGATGCATCTCATCTGGATATTTAAACTTACTCAGTTTGTCATATTAAAAACTTCTTTAGGGTGAGCTTGTCTCAACACTGGTTTCCCATTCATTACTTTATCAAAGAAAAAGGAATAGACTGAGGTGATGGTCAAAACCAAAAATGACGAATGAGCTTTGAATCAGAGACTTCTCGAGCGTTGCCATGTTTTTGCAAATAAAATAACGAGGCAGATGGTGAAACTGAAAACACTGTAAAGAAATATCTTCAACAGAGTCCACTATCCAAATATGTGGTTAAAGGAAGAGCTGAGAGCATAACAAAGCAGTCCAACAACAACTGAACCAAAGCCTATAAATCTCTATACCTCTGATTGCATCAGCCATCTGAAAATCTGGGTGAGCATGGGCATCGTGTTCTCTGTGAAATAAGTAAAAATTGCTTTTAGAGACAGAGGAACCATTTTTTTTACTTTGAATGAGAAAGTCTCCTCATTTTAAATTGAAATTTCGAGGAAAGGCACCAACAGGCTACAATCCAATTACTTGGTGTAGTAATAATTTAGTGTTTTTTTTCGTGTGATAATGAGATATGTATCAATTCTGTTTTCATGTTCACACTTCAGCTAAAGATAATGGTTATCGGGAGTTGGGCCGACCCAATATAATTAGAGATAAATTATTCATATAATAAAATTATATACAACCCATACAACATACTTTTTTTTTCTATATCTCTCAATCATATCATTCCTCACATCACACACTTCTCTCTCTTCTATATCTACCTATGTTGTAGATGATGTTGTACAATTATGATTTCTCATGTAATTATGGATTAATGGAAACATATTTTTAAAAGAAAGGAGTTTTTAATTAGCTTTGCAACCGGCGTGATGCACAGATATTTATTCTTAATACACAATTCATTGTTATTTGTATTCATATTCATTAACTCAGTGATAAATAAGAATTACTACCTTCAGTCCTATATATAAGAAACAAATGAATTTTTTTTTGTTCTATATATAAGAAACATAGTACTCCCTTCATCCCTTATCAAAAGACCCTTTCAACCATTTCACACAGTTTAAGAAAAGTTGGTTAATGTATTGGTCTTTTAAAAGAAATTATAGCATTCCAAATATAGACTAAACTGTCAATTTGGTCGTCCCTGAAAGATTGGAGGACCTTCATTTTTGTCTCTGAAAGAAGGAAACTGTCAATTTAGTCCTTGAATGTAATTCCAGTCTTTCAATTTAGTCCCTCAGTTACAATATGTCAGTTAACCTTAACAGAGATGCTGACATGGCACGTTAAGTGTGTAAGAAAAACAGGGAAACACTAGAAGGGGGGTTGAATAGTGTTTCAATGGAAACCTTTTGGTTTTAGAGAATACTTTAAAAAGTTTCTGTAAAAACTTTAGATGATAAAGATCATCTGACGTTAGTTACTACCTTCTGAACCTTGGTTTAGACACAAAGACAGTTTTGATAAATAGTTTTGTTTGATGTTAAGATTTTAGCTCTTGAAAACTTTTCTAAACCCCTTTGTTAATTTAGAAACTGAATTGAAAGAGTTTAAGGGAAAGGAAACTTAGCCAAGAATTTATCTTGGTTCACTCACTACCACTTGTGAGCTACGTCCAGTCCCAGGGCAAACCATCACTGGATTTCCACTAATCTTGCAAGATTACAAGTATTCTTTTCTATCAAGCCTCTTCAGGCTCTACACCAAGTATTCTTTTCTATCAAGCCTCTTCAGGCTCTACACCAAGTATTCTTTTCTGTCAAGCCTCTTCAGGCTCTACACCAAGTATTCTTTTCTGTCAAGCCTCTTTAGGCTCTACAACAAGTATTCTTTTCTGTCAAGCCTTTTCAAGCTCTACAACAAGTATTATTTCTTCCACCAAGCCTCTTCAGGCTCTCAGACACTTATCCAAGTGTAGCCCAAGTATTATTTCAGACAATAAGCCTCTCCAGGCTTGTAACCCAAACTGTTTTAAGATAAAAACAGATAAAGTTCAATCAATTAACTTCAGATGATAGATTGAACTTATCAGAAGTGTACAAGTAACTGAGATTTAGTCAGGATAAGAAAATGAGCAAATGTACAGAAAATATCAGAGTATTTTTTGCAGTGTTTTCCCAGAGTAAGATTTCTTTGATAGCTTTTCTCTTGTTGTCTCTAGCTTCAATCTGCATTGGCATATTTATAATCTTCAAGAAAATGTTGTTCGTTGTCAAATAGCATTAAATGCTTTAGGAGATGTTGAGACACACTCTGTCCAACACGTTCTGAGCAGTCTTAGGTGCAGCAGGTCTGCGCACACAATGCTTTTGAGCAGGTACAACAGCTTTGCAGACTTTCCTTAAAAATGCTAAACATTTCAACGAGGAGAGAAAGCAGCTCTGATTCTTATGCTGAAAAGGGTTAGACCATTGAGATGAACGTTCTTCTTACATAGGGTCAAACCTTAAACTTGATGCCTTTAGCCTTCAGATGCAAAGAGTGCTTCAGATGATCTTCAAGTCTTCAGATGATAAACACTCTTCAGATGATGTTGATCTTTCAAATGATCCTTTATACAGACAATATGATCTGAAACAGTGCAACATCCTGTGAGAGCATAGTATCATATAAAATGCCTTTTTATATTTTATATTTGTTGTTCATTAAAACTTAAGAGAGTGAGACTCAAAATATTTTTAATTTCATATATTTAATCCTTTAAGACTCAACAATCTTCCCCTTTTTGATGATGACAAATATAAAATATGATAAAATCTGAAAAAGGTTTTAGTTGTGAAAATTTTCCCCCTTAAACAGATATTTCATCTGAGATGATCATATTCCTTCTGAAGTATTCTTCTTCTGAAGTATTCTCCCCTTTCTAGTTCTGAGACATTTTCTGAAGTTCTTGTTGCAATGCTTTCAGATTTTGTTAGTAGCACCATAGTAAATACACCATAGTAAATACTGCATAACTACCAATCACATCATATTACTGCTCCCCCTTTTGGCATCAATAAAAAAGGGTAAGCAACAGACAGATAGCAGTTAAGATAGCAGTTAAGATTGATGTAAAGAGAGCACATAGAATGATAACAATCAAATCTTTATGGATTAAAAGCGGAAATACGTAATGACATAAACAGTGAAACTCAGTCTGAATCATTCTAGACATTATCATGAACGTGGTCTTAAGCTTCCCAGAGCTCTCTCAAGCAATTCTTGCATAGCCAGTCTCTGCCGATCAAGTTCAGCTACCACAACTTCTCGGAGATGGTTTTGACTAGCTTGAATCTGAGCTTGAGTCTCTAAAATATGAAATGTTTTCTGCATAAGCTGGTGATTCTTCAGATGAAGTTCCTCATTCTCCTCAACTAAAGCACTGACTTCGACTTCAAGATTCTCTTAATAGAAAACGAGAGAGATATGCTTGCAAGTGAATCTGAAGTATTGAAAGCCAGTAGGTAGATGATATTGCAAAGGATTCTTCACTCGGATATAAAATTCAGGGCGAACAAAAGGAGATGCCACCATCCACTCTGAATGGAGATCCCTATCAGACAATGGAAATCATCCTCTAAAGAAGGTAGCAGTTTCTAATATAGTTGAACCTGTAACCACTTGAGAGTCAGTATCATCCCAACTTGTTCCTGATGAACTCCCTGCCTTCTCAAAAAGGTTCCGGTGAAAGTCCCACATGGCATTATAAAGTGAATGATCCATGCCTTGGTTGATGAAGATATACTCTGCAAGATTCTTCCAGGCTTCTTCAGATAACACCCTTGGAGGTCCAGCACCTTGTGAAACTATCTTAGGTCCTTTGTCTTTGATAGAAAAGAAGTCAGCATAAGGATACCGAGGTACTATCCTGTCTGGTTGCACCAGAATAGTAGTTGATAGCTTTGTATGAATAGGTAGAGGGGGTTTGAAATCTCTATAGCCAAAGGATCTGGAACAACTTTGATCAATTAGTTCAGATTCAAGACACTGCATTCTGACAACGATCCACTCATTGGGAGATAGATTGTGTTGATCCTATGAGAAAGAATCCAAAGCTTTCCACTTATGGCAAGGAGTGATGACTCCATGTTTGATCTTCTCAAGAGCGTCTGAGAGACCACCTCCCCCTGAGTTGAGCATCCTCCTTCGTCTTGCTTCTGAGGAAGTTTCCAGCGAAAACCTTGATGGTGGGTGAGACAGCAGTGGTGCAGCTTCCTTGAAGAATAGCAATTCTTCATATAAGTTTGGGAACTTTGGTACTCTTGTTCGTACAGAAGTGAGTATATTGTAGTATCTGTGAGGCACTTCAGCAGCCCACTTCAAGTGTTCATTGCTGCGAATAGGTAAAGCTAGATCATAGGTAGGTTGCCTTGACAGGTTCCTTTTTTTTTACTTTCAGCAGAATGCTAACAGGAAGATTTCCACCAAACCAGATGCAGTCTGGTTCGACATCTGAATCAAGTTCAGAGTAACCTGACAGAGAGGAAGAAGATGGTGAAGGTGGGGGTACTTCTCTTGGTGTGCTGATAGCTTTAGGTGGAGGAGGGGCTTCATCTTCTGAGGATGAGACATTTCCAAAAGAACCCTAGGTCTCTTAATACGAGCCGTAGAGCCTTCCGTAGCTGGCTTCTTCTTCCTCAGTTCCTCCAACTTCTTCTTTCTTTGAGCTTCAGCAACCTTCTGAAACTCAACAGCATCTTCTTATTGGATGCTTTTACTTCTACTCAACCTCTGAGGGGCATCAGCAGCAAGAGCCAACAGTCTTCTCCTTTGATTTCTTCTAGTCTTAGCACTAGCTATTCTTCTTTTGAGCCTGTTGGCTTGCTCGAGCCTTTCATCTTCAAGAAAGGCTTGTTGAGCTGCAACAGCAAGAGCATAGTCTTGCTTTTCTTGTTCTTCCTTCTGCTTTCTTTCTTCTTCTTCAATCTCTGCAACCACTTGTCTGATGTCAGCTTCAGGCAGACTCGTAGCAAGAGGGATGGCTTTGACAGGCTCAGTTGAATCATCTAATGCAACTGAGATTGGTTCAGACTCTAGACTATTGTTGTCCTCTACCTGTCCTCCCGAGTTGAGAGTAGGCTAACTAGCAAAAGCTAGGTTCTTAGTAACCTGACCCACAATCTCAGAAGTATGTGCAGTTATACTCTGAGCAGGTTCAGATTGTCTAAACCGAACTTCTCCTTCTGGTGATTCTTTCTTCTGAAGCAGCTTTGTTCTTTTCTTCTTCAGAACTTTAGTGGGAGTCTGAGCAGACACAAACTTGTCTTTGTGAGTGTCACCTTGCAACTCCTCTTCCAGAATCTCTAAAGGACTTTTCCCAGTTCTGCGAGCCTTGGTTTGATCGGATTCTTCTAGCAGAGTCCTTTCTGGTGAGGGCTTCTTCATAGCAATCCCCATCCTTTTGACGTTAGTCAAGGAGAAGAGAGCAGGACCTTTGTGGTCATACACTCTTTCAATGAGAACATTGAACTTCAGGAGAATCTTTGTGATAAGAGTGGTATGAGTATAGCTTGAGGCAGAATCATTTAACCTTTTTAGCATATTGTAGAGGATGATCTTGGGTAGATTTAGAGGCTTTTTGTCCAAGAGATGGATTATGAAGAACCTTTCCAGCTCAGACACATGAATCTTACTTCCATGTTTGGGCAAAATACAGCATCCAAGATGGCATGAAGAATCCTTGCCTTAGAATGCATGTAAGAGCTTCTTAGATCACCTGGGTCTTCAATCCCGTACAACTTTTGGGTAAATCGCTTAACTCCACCATTCTTTACTTCCCATTCTGAAATGAACGTATCTCCAGTATTGGAAACACCAGTTACAGCACCAATGGTGTCAGCATCCACAAAGATTTTTATACCCATCACCTTAGTTTCAAAACCTTGATACCTTCCATCCTGAGAAGAAATATCTCGAGCATTTTTCCAGAAGTCCACCACACTCCGTTCATGCCATGCACAGTCAATGGCGGAAAAGAAATTAATCCAGCCACATGCTTCGAAGGTGTCAGTGAGATCAATGCCACCAGCTCGGAGCATCTCCAGGTCTACAGTCCTGGAAGGAACAATCTGACCACCAGCCAATTTCTCGGAAGTCATTGTTATGAACTATCAAGGAGATGAAGAATACAGAGAGGCTTCAAGGAACTTAGGGCACAAGAAAAAGCGGCAGTTTGCACTTGGAGAGAGAGAGAGAGCAGTAGCCAGTAACAGTAGCAAACATGTCTCTTAAATAGTCGTCACACATAGTAATGATGACAGTTGAAGTTTCGGAGATCGTGCAAACATGCTTAGAGTAGTTACTCAGAGAAGAAGACCAAACGTTTCAGCTTGCCACGTCATCAGACTGAGTTGCTTTACACATACATGTTATTCAGACAATCATGCATGTTCAAATGCAACAACTTCAGATGCATATTCAGATGCAACAACTATTTTTTAGATAAAGCCAAGATATTCAGATTATTTCTTATGAACTTAAATCTATCTTCAGTCAGGGCTTTTGTGAATATATCTGCCCATTGATGCTCAGTATCAATGAACTTTATATCAAAAACTCCTTTCTGAACATAGTCTCTAAAAAAATGATGCTTGATTTCTATATGCTTTGCCCTAGAATGTTGAATGGGATTCTTGGATAAATTAATTGCACTTGTGTTATCACACATTACAGGTATAGAAGATACATTAATGTTAAAATCTTCTAACTGATATTTTACCCATAGCAGTTGTGAACAACAACTGGATGCAGCAATATATTCAGCTTCTGCTGTGGAAAGAGCAATGGTGCTTTGCCTTTTGTTGGACCAGCTGATCATGTTGTTACCAACGAAATGACAACCTCCACTGGTTGATTTCCTCTCAATTCTATCTCCAGCAAAATCAGCATCACAAAATCCCACTAACTCGCAATCCTTACTTCTCTTATAGCAAAGACCAAGATTAGTAGTACCATTTAAATATTTGAAAATTCTTTTTACAGCTTTATAATGAGTAACTCTTGGATCAGATTGAAATCTGGCACAAAGACATACACTGAACATAATATCAGGTCTGCTTACTGTCAGATACAATAATGAGCCAATCATTCCTCTATACAAAGTTTAATTTACTGGTTCTTGTTGAGACAAGCTCACCTTAAAGAAGTTTTTAATATGACAAACTGAGTAAGTTTAAATATCCAGATGAGATGCATTTTGTGTTACTAACTGTGTGCTCAAGTGTGGCAGAGACTTTCTGTATTTAAGTTACTGCAGGAATACATGAAGACAGAAAGGATCTTTAGACCACTAAGATCAGCTGTAACATAAGTAACAGTGGCACAAGAACAGAAGCTATAAAGAGCTTTACAACAGTTGTGTGCTTCAAAGATAAGACTAGAGCTCAAGCAAGTCAATTTACACATACAACATGTGTGTTTGAATTAGAACAGAAAGTATAAAACCAAGCTCATCACTAAGTCTATGAAGAAACACTCCAACAAGATTTAGATAAAAGCACAGCTTGAGATGCAAGCCTATGTTCAGAAGCTATCATAGTTCAAGCAAGCATAAGCATGAAGCCATAAATAGATGCAAGCTCAGCTTGAGATGCAAGCCATGAACAGATGCAAGTTCAGCTTGAGATGCAAGAACAGCTTGAGACGCTATCTCATGGACAGACGTGAACAGACGAGATCTCATCAGAGATACAAGTAAAATATAACTGACTCTGGACAGAAGCAAGACTGGATGCTCAACGATAGAAGACAGCAAGTGAGGTCAGCATAAAGTCAAATAAGGACACAAGGACACTGACACAATGACTTAGCCTGAAAAGCTACTATACACCTACCTGAAAAGCCTGTCTCCTTGCTGTGAACTCCAACAGCTAGAAACGGCCATATAACGGCTAGTTTTCTAACTGAAGATATAAAAGAGACATTATCAAGAGCTGAGAAGTGAGAGAGACTGCCTACACTTCCGTGAAATCATTAAGCATCTTATCACATCTCAACAGACATCTCAAGTGTATCTACCAGCTGTCTGAGCACAGACACATCTCATCTTGAGATCATACATTTGTCTCTTTCATCTCTTCTCTGTGAATATCATTCCAATACTGTAACCAGAGTTGAGACCTAGTCTAGCTCATTTACTTTTATATCCATACTTTGTTTGAGCTTAGGCTAGACTTATCACAAACATCTATCTGTAACCTGTCTCATCTAAGATAGGAGTGTGCCTAGTCTTAGAGTGAGGTGTGTACGTCCTGGAGAGGCTGTAAGAATACTTGTGACTCAGCTAAGATAGGATTGTGCCTAGGCTTAGTGTGAGTGAGACCTCCTGAAGAGGCTATAAGAATACTTGTATTGACTGGTTTGTCGATAGTGGAAAATCTCACAGGTTGTGGGGACTGGACGTAGCCCAAGGAGTGGGTGAACCAAGATAAGATCTCTGTCTCTTGTCTCTTACCTTATTCTTATATCTGCTTATCTTGAATCAATTAATACAGCATGATAACTAAAGATACAATTGAATTGATAATCAAGATAAGACTTTAAATTAAGGTCTAGACAAAGATCTTTACCAAAATTGATAAACTCCATCTTGTCTTAACAGAGACTCCAAGTTAACAAACTTGAGAGCACATCTCAACTATCTTCTCCTTGTCCTTCACCCTCACCTCCCTTTCCCCCACCCTCCCTACCATTGGAAATCCAAACCCTCCTATCATCCTATCCCACTGTTTTTCAAGACCCCCATGACTTACCCCCACCCAGACCCCATGATCACCATATTCCTCTTCTCCCTAACACACCACCCATCAATGTTAAGCCTTATCATTACCCTCACTCTCAAAAAGAGGCAATGACCACCATCATTCAGGACATGCTCAAAGAAGGGATAATCATCCCTAGTACAAGCCCCTTCTCCTCCCCGATTTTATTGGTTAAAAAGAAAGATGGCACATGGAGATTTTGTGTTGATTATCGGGCCCTAAATGCTGCCACCATCAAGGACAGGTTTCCAATACCTACCATTGATGAATTGCTGGATAAGTTAGGTGCAACTACTATCTTTACTAAGATAGATCTACGCTCAGGGTATCACCAAATCAGGGTCAACCCAGCAGACACACATAAAACAACATTCAGGACTTGGGATGGGCATTACGAATTTTTGGTGATGCCATTTGGGCTCACTAATGCCCCATCTACCTTTCAGTCCTCTATGAACGATCTTCTGCGTCCCTATCTACGACGGTTTGTCTTGGTTTTCTTTGATGACATACTTATTTACAGTTTTTCATTAGCAGATCACTTAGTTCATTTACGCATCATTTTAGACTTACTTGCTTCTAACCAGTTTGTTGCTAAATTATCTAAGTGTATCTTTGTTATGCCTACTGTTTCCTACTTGGGCCATGTGATCTCAGCCCAGGGTGTTGTTGCTGATCCTGATAAAGTAAAGGCAATTTTGGATTGGTTGGTGCCACGTTCTCTCACGGCGCTCAGGGGATTTTTGGGCCTTACCGGTTTCTACAGACGGTTTGTCCGTCACTACGCCTCTCTCGCCGCTCCTTTCACCGATCTTTTGCGTTCCACTAATTTTCATTGGAGTACAGAGGCCATGCATGCCTTTACAGAACTCAAAAATAAAATGACAACAATGCCTGTTCTAGCCCTACCAAACTTCACCAAGCTCTTTGTCATTGAGACTGATGCTTCTGTAGTTGCCATTAGCGCCATCTTGTCCCAAGAAGGCCATCCCCTTGCCTTCTTCAGTAAGAAGATGTGTCCCCACATGCAGGCTGCTTCCGTCTATGTCCGAGAAATGTTTGCAATCACGAAGGCAGTAAAAAAATGGCGTCAATATCTTATTGGAAACCATTTTCACATCTATACGGATCAAAAAAGCTTGAAAAATTTAATCTCCCAAATTTTCCAAACCCCAGAACAGCAGAAGTGGGCTACAAAGTTACAAGGCTTTAGTTTTGAAATATTCTACAGACCTGGGAGTTCAAATAAGGTAGCAGATGCACTCTCAAGATGCTACAGCCATCTCCTCCCCTGTTCCATCACTGGTTCAAACACTCCAGCAGTACTACACCACAAATGAGGAAGGGAAGGAGCTTGTTCAGAAGTGTTTAAGTGATGAAAAATTAACAGAAGTTTTTCAATTTAATCACGGGCTGTTGTATTTTAAAGCGTGGTTATACGTACCAGATCTTCCTGGATTGCGACAAAAACTCCTGCATGAATTTCACTGCACACCAACAGCAGGCCATTCAGGCTTGAAACCCACTCTGGCTCACATTACGGCTTCTTTCTACTGTCCTAGCCTGTACAGTGATGCCAGATCTTTCATTCGTTCGTGCTCCATTTGCCAGCAGAACAAGTATCTACCACAGAAAAGGAACGGGTTACTTCAACCTTTACCCACCCCAAAGCAAGTATGGGAAGATTTAAGTATGGACTTCGTGACTCACCTGCCAAATTCCTTTGGGCACACAGTCATCTGGGTTATCTGTGACCGACTGACTAAATACGTGCATTTTCTTGCTTTACCAACCAAGTTCACTGCTTCTGACCTGGCAACTCGCTTCTCAGTAGAAATCCGCCGCTTGCATGGTGTTCCAAAATCTATAGTCTCAGATCGCAACCCCATCTTCCTGAGCTCCTTTTGGAAGGAACTATTCCGATTACAGGGCACTACATTAAAATACAGTACTGCTTATCACCCCGAAACCGATGGCCAAACAGAAGTAGTCAATCGGAGTTTAGAAGCATACCTTCGCTGTTTTGTCAGTGACCATCCTCGTAAGTGGTATAAGTTCCTCCACCTTGCTGAGTACTGGTACAACTCAGCTTTTCACTCTACTATTGGGATGCCTCCTTTCCAAGCATTATATGGGCGACCGCCTCCAACCATCCCTGATTACGTGCCCAGCACTGCTGCCATTGGTTCTCTGGACATCTATTTTCAGCAAAGGCAAGAGGTCATCACCACTCTCAAGAACAACCTCAAGAGGAATCGCCAGAGAATGAAGGAGCAGGCCAATAAACACCGGAAATAGTGCACCTTTGAACCAGGTGATTGGGTCCTGCTGCGTTTACGCCCCTATCGACAGAACACAGTGGTCCGATGCCCGTCTCAGAAGTTGTCCAAAAGATACTACGGCCCATTTGTTGTCTGTCGTCGTATCGACACCGTTGCATATAAACTAGATCTCCCATCAGACTCAAAGATACATCCAGTGGTACATGTTTCTCTCTTGCGGCCGTTCTATGGTAGTAACCCTCAAAAGCATTTTACACCCCTTCCCACTGAAGTCACTCGCTGTTTTTCTGAGGAGAACCCAACCCCTGAATCTCTCCCTCAATCGAACTCTCAGGAAAATGAAGAAGTGCAAATGAAACTAAGTGTACTTCTCCTATCAAGATTAAAGAGACTCTCTCTTCTATTCGAGTTTCATTGCCACCGTTAGATCGCACTCTCAGTCCATCTGGGCCCTCCATCCAGCCCATATTACTGGATCCACACGTTACTGGCTTTTTATTGTCTCCAACGGCACACTCCGAGACTTTAATTCAAAAGGGACAATCTCCATCGCTGGATAGAGGCGTTGATTTCGCGGACGCATCTCCACCGTCCAGATCGCTGACACCATCAACGCCTTTACTTCAAGAGACGCAATCTCCACCGCTGGATGCATGCACGCAGTTCGCGGACGCATCCCAGCCGCCCATCATCTTACCACGTAGCAGCCTTGAGCGCGCACTGCACGAGGAGCCAGCTGGTCAAAGCTCTCTTTCCCACACGCATCCAGAGCCACACGATCAACGTCCCTTTTCTTTGCAGCCATCCGGATCGTTGGAAGAAAGCACAATCCGTGTGCTACCTTTTTCCTACCCTAAGGATCATTCTGCACCATCAGATCTTCCCGCACTTACCAAGGTGCAATCTTACCCGTTCACAGAAGGCATTATCCGCGTGTTAAACCTTGAGGACAAGGTTCCAAGTGGGGCGGGCAGTATTGTTAAGCAGCCTCAAATGGGCTTGAACAGGCCCAAGAGAGACATTCAGAAACCTTCTTGGATAAAGGATTTTATCTAATTTTTTTGGGCTGAGTAAAATAGGTGTATTTCTTTATTGTTTATTTTAATTCCTTGAAATTAGCTGGAATTGGGTGTTGGCCGAATTACATTGCTATTTAGTCTGTTAGGTCTTTCAGAAAAGTTATGAAAAACCCTGAAGTAATTTTCCTTTCTCTTGAGCGTTGTTTTCTTCTTAGTTACTGATAGTAGCAGCCTAACAGAGCATCCATGACTATATGTGATGCAATGAATGTCTGTGGCTGTGACTGTGAGGACCGAGGAGACAGGACTAGAGATAATCATTCAAAGAAAAAATTTGAGCGGGAACAACAAATGTTGAGAGGGAAAGATGCGAGACTTAGGAGAGACAATTTGGTGGAGGAATTTGGAATAAAAAATCAAATAATTATAGTCAAAATATATTAAATAGTAAACAATGAAATTGTCCTCTATTTTTTGTTCAATTCTATTTATTAATTTTGGTTATTTTAATAATTCTAAATATTTTTTAAATCATATCCTATAACATAATTAAATATTTCATTTTTTATTTAATTGACTCAATTTCCACTTAAAAATATTTATCCTGTTTGAATTAAATAATATTTTGAAAACATTGTTAATTCTTTTCAAATAATAATAATAAATATTTTACTTTAGTTTTTTTTAAGGGTCGGTGATGTGAATTGAGACCTAACCTTTAGTTTTTTCATCAAATTTATATCATTCATTTTTTAAAAAATTATTAAATATTAATTATTGTAATTTTTATTGTAAATCAACGCTATATTATACTTTTAAGACTCACTCAACCTACTCTCTCTATATGAGTTTTTGAATTCTCTCTTCTCTTATTGAATGGTGAATTTCACACACTACTAGTGAAGGAATTTTCCTTCTTCATCTTTAATACTAATTTATAATGAAAAATAAAATAAATATGGAGTTGTCACAACATCAATCATGTAACGTGGCAATTTGTAATATATGAGTGTACATTTATATTTAACATCATTCGTAATATACATACATTATAAATTAGAATTCTTCAAAACTATAATAAAAACTAAATATTTGAATCTTTATATCATTTTTTTTAAAAGTTTTTGTAAATCATTATATATGGTCATAAATTAAGTTGGATAAGATATATTTATAAAAAAATAAGTGACAATATGAACTTAACTAAATTAGATTAGATTAATATAAATTATTTCATCAATTTAACTGAATATATATATATATCTAAATAATTAATTAATCAAATATTTTATTAGTTGATTTTGTAAAGAATATTTGTGAATATAAATTTTTTTAGGTTTATAATAAATAATTTTTAAATATTAAATTAAGAATTGTTTCAATATTTCATTAATGATATTTATTTCGAAACTAAATGAAAAATAATTGTAAAATATTTATCTATAAAAGAAATCTGGGGGTTTTATTTCTTATAATTGATATCTTTTTTATTTCTTAAATTGAAACTTCTACTTCATTTTAAATATGATAGAAAATCACACTAAGCCAAAAGTTTTTCAAAATAAAATATCAATTTTTTAATTTACATAACTTTTATGATAATTAAAATAAACTATATAGTCAGCACTATACTATTACTTAAGGGAAAAATTATAATTTCAAAGAAAAATAAATAAAATTAATTATGAAAATCAATTAAAAACAAATAATTATAAAATTATATTTTATCCTGTAAGATATTTTTCTTAATTTAACATATTTAATGATTTCTTAATTTTTTGGTTTATGAGGGGCATTTTCATAAAAAAAAATATTTACAATCACAAATTTAGTGACTTAAAAATCAGTTACTAATTTTCTCTAAAAATCGGTCACTAAATCGGTCACAAATAAAATTTAGTAACTGACATTTTAGTCCTTAATTTCCTCACTATATCGGAGGAATAGTTTTAAGATAAACAATAAATATATACATAGAATAGATAAAAGAGATAATAAATAAAAACAATAATGAACAAGATAGGGAGATAAAAGATATATTAGAATTATAATATAATTATAATAAAATTAAAATGGGATAAAAAAGAGAATAAAAAGGAAACAATGAGAGAGGTTTAAATATAATTATAATAATAAAATTAAAATGAAATAAAAAAGAGAATAAAAAACAAACTAAAGAAAAAGAAAAAAAATGTGTTGAAATGAATAAAAAAAGAAAAGGAAAAATGTAGTAGCTAATTTCTGAACTAACTCAGTCGCTAAATTAGTCACAAAATCAAATTAGTGACCGAATTTTCGGTCGATAATTTCCTCTCGAAATTGGTTACTAAATCAGTCACAAAATAAAACTTAGTGACAGAATTTCCCTCGCTAAATCAGTTTGTTAAATCGGTCGCTAAAGCAAATTTAGTGACTGATTTTTCAGTCATTATTTTAGTTACTAAATTGGTCACAAAAAACAAATTTAGTGACCGATTTTTTGGTCGCTAATTTACTGGCCCAAACAACTGCTAAATCGGTCACAAAATAAAACTTAGTGACCAATTTTTTAGCTGCTAACTTCCTCGCTAAATCAGTCGCTAAATTGGTTGCTAAATCAAATTTAGTGACTGATCTTTCAGTCGCTATTTTAGTTACTAAATCGGTCACTAAATCAAATTTAGTGTCAGATCATTCAGTCGCTATTTCAGTTACTAAACCGGTCATTAAATCGGTCACAAAATCATATTTGGTAACTGATTTTTCGGGTCACTAATTTACTCGCCGAAACGGTTGCTAAATCAGTCACAAAATAAAACTTAGTGACCGATTTTTCAGTCGCTAACTTCCTCGCTAAATCAATCACTAATCAATTGCTAGATCAAATTCAGTGACCGAAATATCGGTCTCTAATTTTTAGCGACCGATAATAAATTGGTATTATGAATCGGTCACTAATAGTGACCAAAAATTTTTCGTCACTAAATTGGTCACTAATCACAAGTATTCTAGTAGTGTTAGTTGCCCGTGACTTACTATGATCTCACAAGTACACATACTCTTTATAGGGACTGATCACTCCTATAGTGTGCGTGTTGTACACGGAGATTATGGTTAGTTATGTGAGTAGGATATCTTGGTCAGGAAGTTAGGACACTTCCTTAACAAGGTTAAAGCCACCCATCGTGTATTAGAAAGAGAGTAACCTAGGTTTATTCCTAAGAACGGAACCCATACCTTAGAAGCTTTATAAAATATGACCCTGAAGCCTTAATGAACATAAGGCACCCATGAGGAAGTTAGTTAAGATAGATTCATTTCCTGTGGAGGATGATTTGTTGTTAGCATAGTCATGATTGTGTAATTTGTATAATCTGAATGTATTGTGTGTCTTGCTATCTGATTGTAATATTGGTTTGTTTGAATGGTTTTATGACATATTGTACTAGAGTGTGTGCACCTGTTAGGTAGTAGTTCACATATCTAAAAATTTCTTTTAGTGCAAATACTAGTTAAGGTCACACTAGAGGGTGTTTTGTGGTGATAAAATACAATTCGAAAATTGAATTTATCACTTTGATTCTAAGAAACAATCTGGGGATTAGAATCAGATCCTCTTACGGGACTCTTGAAAAAGTAGATTTATGGTGCTTCAGATTTGTAAAAGGTTTTCAAAAAGTTCAATTTTCTGGAAAAAAAATGATTGATTGGTACAGAATTTCACCAAGTCAATTGTTATGTTTCAAATATCCAGAAATGATAAGTTAATTTCAAAGAGTTTGATTCAGAATTCTATCAAAAAACTTATCTTCCACAAAGAGTTAGAACTACTTGATTCAGAATTTTATCAAAGTTCTAAGTTTTTACTTGACTTCTTTTAGATTCACAAAGTATGAACGCAAATTTCAAAGTAAAGAAAGGAAATTGCCCGAAAGATAAAATACAGAACGTAAAGTACAGAAAGTAAAAGAATTGAAAGAAAAAAGTTGCATAAAGATAAGAGTGGATGGGTTCATCACATATAGTCAATCCTTGTAAACCTGTTAGTCGTAGTGTGATTGGACGTGAAGGTGTTTAAGGGTATGAGTGTAATGAATTGCCAACCCTTATTACATCAAGAGCTCACCTATTTATAGATTCCTAATCCTAACGGATAACTAGTGCATGTTTGACACATCAGCAACCTATTTGTGTTGGCAATATTTGTGCTTGCCACGTCTTTTGCTATCTAGAAAACTGTTTATCCTTTTCAAAATAAACCACTATCTTATTGACACTTGTCTTTGTCTAATACTTTTGTAACTTCCATTAACTGCTTCTCTGGTGTCTTCCATCTTTTCGAAAAACTTCCTTTACTTTCTTCAGAAATCTTCTAAGTCTTCAAATATCTTGTTTTCGAATTTTCTGCTTCGGCTTCTCGAAATCCTGCTTTCTGATTTCTCGAAATCAGCTTCTAACTCCATATATTCGAAAACATCTTCCAACCTGACACTTAGTCCTTTCTTGATACCTGAACTTAATAAATCTCTTCTTCTTCGAGATTTTGATTACAATCTCCCTTATGCCACGTGTCAACCTACAATTGGCCGTTTCAAAGGTCATGGAGACCACCGGCCACCGTCCACTTAACTTCATTATAAGAATTCTTCTTATTGGACGTTAAATAGTGTTTATTAATGGCCACTTGCCTCTTTTCACTCCTATAAATAAGAGTCTTTTGCACATTCTTTTCACAATTCTTCATTCTCTCTTCTTCTCTTTTCTTCTAAATTCTTCAAACAAACTCTTCAAAGAATATGAAGAAGTTAATTCCTTTGGCTATTACGTTCAATCCAATCTGGAATGATTTCATTTTTTGATAGGATTGACGTAATGGCCAAAGCCATTGGCTTTTTCAAACTTTTTTTTCTTTAAAATTTTGCTTTTGGATTGGACGTGATAGCCAAATATAGGTTCATTTATATAATAAATGAATTTATTTATTGTTTCCCATGATGACCTTGATTTCTTCCCCAAGTCGAAGGTGGTTCAACAGAATGAAAAACAAATTTCCCTTTGCCTTGGCTCTATCAAAGCCTGTGGGGGAGGAAGAAGAGAAAGAGGCATGGAATACATGAGTCAAGGACTCATTCTAGCTTAGGACAGTTTCATTTCTAATATCTTAGGTACTTAGGATAGTTTCTTTTCTAATGTATTTCCAATGTATTCGAACTAATGTAATTCGAATCTGGATTATGAATAAAAAGAACTATCATGTACCTTTTTGAATATCTGTAATGTATTATTTCTCGAATTCACACTTGTCTTCTTTTCGAATTTCTAAAGTCTTTTGCCTTAACTTCGATCAAGAATTTTTCTAAGTTAACAGACTTATTATCAAAATTCGAAATGAGGTGATTTTACCTCTTCTGTAAATTCAAAATGGCATCATACCCTTGTCATTTGTGGAATTCAAAACAATTGAAAATCAAATCCCAACAGAGGGATTATGGGAATGTTAGTCCAAATTAGGATAACTATCCTATTTAGAGTGAACCAAGCTTACATAGGTACACAGGGGGATACGAACATTTAGGAGGGTATATGAAGATTGAAAAAAAAAATTATATAGGTCCAAGACCTTACCTTAAATTAACAATATAGCATGAATATCACAGACATTTAAACTTAAACTAAAAAGGGTTCAGGATTGAGGTTTCTCTTGAGATAGTATAAGAATAGGTGTATTCCCTGAGTCATCTTGGGGTAGTTAGGGGATTTGCCAAACGGGTAGTGAGTTTTCAGTTACCTAATATTCTGCCTTACCATGTGTTGCAATCAGTAAAATCTTTTAACCCTACCGGGTGGGTAGGTTGTCACAGGGCAGTCATATCCTCAACCTTTCTACTTTACACTTAGAAGACACTTAGTAACCTTTAGGGGCAGTGACTTATAACCCTGAAATCTTGAAATTATCAAATGAGAGCTCTTCATCCATACCTTCAGTCTGGACCATATCGGTTTTAACCACGAGGACTCGGAGAAGTACTCGGGAGAGGAGTGAGGTAAAGGTCTCTAGTCAGAGTAGTGAGGACAAATCAGATTTTTCTCGGAAAGCCAACTCAGTAGGTACACCATCCAAAGTCACCCAATTAAACTTATTAATACCAACAGAGAGAAACCTTAGTCACAACACTCTTAAGGGAGAGGAACCTTAGTCAAGGAAGTTAAGAATCCTAGTATAGATTGCATAAGGTAGTGGAGATTTACCTACAAACCCAAGTAAGCATAAGAAGTTCCCAATTAAGTCATATTAGGGGTAGTCTTGTAAAAAAAAGAATTAGGAATCACCAGAGAAAATTATTAGGGCATAGAGTAAGTGAACCAAACACTTTAATTAAAGATAACAAAGTAGCGGGAATAGCTTAAACATCTCAGTATTGATTAGAAAGGGGAGGAAGTTATAGTTTGAAGTTCTGTTGGGAAATGAGTAGAACGAGTAGATTAGCGGACAACCCTAGAGCTAGCCAAGGATTTATCAAGAAACTATAGATGTCTTCCAGCCACCCCAAATACCTAACCTTATCCCTGAATTCCATGAGGGAAATACTAGAACCCTGAACCATACATACTTAGTGTGGTAGTTGTAACCAAACTTGCATATGCCAACACCCCCAAATAGAAATAGAGAATTTTATGTCACGCCATAATAAGAATAACCCCGGGAGCTTATGAGGGGGGAGCATGAATTAGTTTAGGAATTTGGGTGTAGGCTTGGTACCTCCAATGGAGGAATCAAGATTTAGAACCTTGAAGGATGTTAGGGAGGGTCTGAAGCCTTAAGGGGGGTAGCCTTATAGGAAGGACATGGGAAGCCACAGAGGAAACTCAGTACACTAGCACACCTAAGTTATACCTAGCTTGAAAGTTAGATTTGAGGATGGGTAGTTAGGCTCAGCCCAGAGGGTTAGGAACGATTATGAGATTGTTAGGCTCGCGCACCGAGTTAGAACGCCAAGGCATTTAGAAGTCCTTACTCCTAGGAGGACCAGGGCGTGGAAAACTCTAAGTCACCTTCCTTTTCCAGTGGAAACCTAAAGCCAAACTAGGTGTAAGCCTTAACCGGTATAGTGGGGTTGAATGGGGGAGAAATCCCATTAAGGGAAGTTAGGAGATTGGTCTAGTTTTAATGTGACCATGCTATGACCTATGGGTATTTCACCTGTGTTCATGGCGTGAGTGTTTTGCTAGATTTCTAAATACTTCATTAGGAAACGTGTGATTTTCGTCACGTGTTGAGTTTGGTGTGTGTTGTGTGGACTCAATTCCTTGAGCACAACGTGAGTGTTGGAATATCCCACCGGCACAAACTTCGTGGTTCAAGGGATTAAGTAATTGTATAAGTATAATTTAATATTGTTAACACTGTAGAGTTCAGATTACAACCCGATAGATCACTTAGAATCATCCTAAGCATAGCTAGTGGCGGTCGGAGGTTAGGATCCCCAATCATTTAGATAATTTCTAGATATCCCTAAGGTGAAGTGTATTTGGCAAAGATTAGGTATTGAATTAGTACCCTTAACCAGTTATTGTGGGAACTCTTTTATTTCCTTCAGATCCTAAGGGGTAAGTGTTTAACCAAATTAGTCGAGTCATTTGAGAGTGGAGTGATTAGCGTAAGGCCCCGTTAGAAAACCATATTAAGGTCATAGGGAAAGTGTAGGTGCTGGGGCATGTACTTTGAGGAAGAAGGAGATAGGAGGTGAACTGGTGTTGGAAGATGACCAGAGCGAATTTTGGGGACAAAATTCATTTTTAGGGGGATAGAATTGTAACATCCCAAAAAATTGGACTTAAACCAAACTAGAGGAAAGTTAGGAGTGGGTTGAGAAGCTGAGGAGGATTAGTAAGAGTTTATGGGTACTAAAGCAGAATTTAGGAGAATAATTAAGTTAGGAATGAGTTTTGGCAAAGGGAACTAGGAATGACAGAGTAAGTAAGAGTTAAGAGGAGTTAAATTTAAGAATGTAAGTGTTAGGATCCTTGTTCTAGTAACATTCCGGTAATTAAGATTTATGATGAGTTAAAAGAGATTAGGATAATGATTTGTAAGTTTAATAATCAAGAAAAGAGTAATTAGGAAATAGGATACAAGACTTAGGCTAAAAACCATATGTTTAGAAGTATCAGCATTCTCGCTTAAGCGAGCATGTCTAGCTTGAGCGAATTATGCAGCAAAAGTGTGAAAATGAGTTTCTGCATATCTCGCTTAAGCGAGAGATCTTGCTTAAGCGAGTTACAGGGGAGTTTTGGGAGGCTCTCTGGACATTTTTTCGCTTAAGCGAGAAAGGCTCGCCTAAGCGAGAATCGTCCAGAGAGGGGGTCTTTTCTGGATCATTCTCGCTTAAGCGAGATAGTTCGCTTAAGCGAGAATGTGAAGAAAAGACATGCAACTGACATACTCGTCCAAGCGAGAATATCTCGCTTGAGCGAGAATTCACCTTAAAGGCCTTTAAATATGTTTTAGGGTTGGATTTCTTCACTTTTCTTCTTCTTCCGTTCTTTTAGAGAGAAGGCAGAGAGGTTTTAGAGAGAGGGAGAGACTTCCTGTAGAAACGGGTGGTTTTGGAGCTTGGAGGAAGAAAAGGGAGCCTCAGATTTGCACCCCAAGCCTTCTCCAACTTCATTCTCTTCTCTTTGAGCATCATTGAGGTGAGTACAATTCACCCACTTTCACCTTCTTTGATTGTGTGCTTGGGCATGATCCCTATTCTCTAATCCCTTTCTCTATGTTTGTAAATATTGGTTATTGGAGATTATGTATGTTTTGTAGATTGTGAATGGTACATGCATTGATTTTTATAGAACCTAGGTTTTGATACTTAAGGAAGCTAGGGTTATGTTCTTATATTGATTGATAAGTTTATAATTATTGTGATTTAGAGCATGAAAATAGGAATTTTGTTGATGTAATGGTTTAAAATACTATTCAGGGTTAATTGTAAGAAATTAGCAAGTTGAAATAACATGAAATGTATGTAATCTATTGAATTAGTATTTTGTCAACATGATTCTTGTTTATTAAGTGTTAGCATGGTTTCGTGTGGATTGGATTTGAGCATTATAACATCTTAAGTCGGTTCCGACCGTGAGCTAATATAAGCTGGTTTCGACCGTGAGCTAATATAAGCCGGTTTCGACCGTGAGTAATTTAAGTCGGCCTCGACCGTGAGTAAAAATAAGTAATTATGTTTAAAACACGACTTCGGTCTAGTAATGGGTGGGATTCGTCCCGGGGAAGACGTTCCCTGTAGTCTGAGCTCAGTTCTAACTCCAGAAAGTGATAAGATCATGCCTGTTGGGCACAGCAGTGAGTTTCATCATAATTGCATTTATATTGAGTTGATTAAGATGTATGAGTTTATGCCATAACTGCTGTGTATTAGAAGTGTACATGTATCCTTACCTTGATTTAAAATAAGTTTCCATTATGTAAAGGATCAGAATTTAGTCAGGAGCTTTGTGTTAATTTGTATTATGTGTTGCATTTTTGCATAATTGATTCCCACACTGCATTTGCATAGTTGTACTCGCTGAGACTGTAGTCTCACCCCACGTTTCGGGGATATACTTTAGTTTGTGCAGGGAATTCCAAGTTATGGTGAAGCAGTGGAAAGGAACTGTGGAGCTGAGTTTTACTTCAGTGGAAGACATACTTAGTGGAATTAGTTTCTTATGTATTTGACAGTTAATTAGTTATTGTTGTATATATTTATTTTGTTTGGCCACGGAGGCTTGATTTTGATGTTAGTGAATTCGTGATATTAAACTGTACAGGTGGTTTTACTGATTTTCAGGTTAAGTTTGAAATTGGTAAACATCCAGTTTTAGGGGAGACTCTGCGAGGTTTCCGGTATGAGTCTCGTGAACCATAACACTCCAAGTGTAGGTTCTTTCCCTAAGTTTAATCAAGATTTTCAATTTATATGAGATTATGATGTATGTATTAGTAACAGCTTAAGCAAATCGTTGGAAAGCTTAAGCTATTGTTTGACGATATCAAAATTGAGCGAAATAATTTCATAAATTCAGGAATAGTGTCTCCAATGGGCATTATTCTGAGTTGAGAAATTAGGACGTTACATGACACAAAAAGTAGAGGGACCATTTCTAAAGATCGTGATATTTTGGGGGAGTAGTTTGAAAATTGTGCTATTTTATAGGAATTAATTTGAAAATGATAATACTTTTTAAGAGACTATTTGAAACAATTATTTGTATAAAACAAAAGGACCTTTATAAAAAATTATTTTAGAAGGACTATTCTAAAAAGTATATATAAATGGTGGTGACCAAGTGGAATAAAAACATAACTAAACCAAAATAAAATAAAATGCAGACACACGTTTGTTGTTTTGAGCAGAAAACACAAAATAGTATTCAAGACATGACTACAAATTCTTTAGAATAATGTTTGTGATAAATTTTGTATTATGATTTCACACAAGCTTCAGTAGCCTTTCTCCTCCTCTTTCGGCTACTTATTTGACGGCAAGCTTCCCTGGAACAAATGGTTGAGTCGATCTTGAATGTCAAACATATATCCCATACTCAATAAACTCATAAGCATGCTTACCAAGAACATTTTGTAAACTCCCGACGAAGTTTCCATACGCTGGCAACAAGATGTTTTCTAGGGATGTTATTATTTGTCCCCGTAGCTTCTTATTAGGGACAGTCCATATAGATTGAACGCTGCATATCTGCTCAAAGTGTAGATTAAACAAATTGAGCTTGTCTTTCATTGAATTTGCTGCAACATTCGGCGCCTCTGACTCATCGCTATCCACCTTCAAAAATTCTAACACCTTATCCCATGAGCTTCTTTGATAGAGTTCAAGGTTTTGTTGGACTTTTGCTCTGTTTTTTCGGAACCAATCATGGCCAAAAATGGCTCCCAACTCCAACCTTTCATTCAACTTTTCTATGTACCTCCGATTATTCATCATGAAAAAATAGCGCTGAAACGCACCGGATTAATATATATATATATATATATATATATATATAAAGAAATAGAAGGAAAGCTGGGTCATTTATAAAAGCTTCATCGAGAAGCTTTTCATCATTTTTCCTTCCTTTGCGTTCGCGAACCTTCCACCAGCTCTGCTCCTCCTTTCATTTTCTAATACTTTGTTCATTTTTGTGTTCCATTTCATCTCAAAACTCTTATACCTAGTGTGATTTGGTGAAGCCCAAAAATCCCACTCATCCCCTTTTTACTTTCTGGAACTAAGTATGATAATTTTTGGGGTTAAGGATGGTGCTTTGAGAAAGGAGAAGAGTACCCACACCGTAAAAGTTGCTCGTTCCAGCTCTCTAAGGTAAACCAACAAATGTAACTTTAAGGATAGGCTATTGGCATGTGTTAGCTTTAGGTAGAATTATTTTTAGAGCGTTGAGCACTAGTTTAGGGATTTTATGGTTACCCATAAATAGGTAGAGTTTCAAATAAATTTCTAAATGTTTGAACTATTTGTTGGTACTCAAATCTGTTGATTTCTACCTCGCATAATACTCTTGGACTTGTTGGGAAGCAGTTTGGTTGACTCTCCGTAGTTGTGAGTGGTTTAACGGTCATCGTGGTCTATTTTAATTCATCTTGTTCTATTTTAATGTTGTTTACTTAATAAATTTGGGAAACATACTCTTTTATTGATTTTATTCTCTATGAAATTTATTTCAAAGGTTGAAAGCTTTATAAATTTAAATTGATTATGTTTGATGAAATTGGAGATTTAATTTTGGAAGAGACTTTGAGAAAATAGAATAAATTGTTATTTATATTATTAGGATTCATGTTAGAACCCTGTATGTCGTTAGCGGATGATAATAGCCTAGGTGCACCTAGTTGTATGATTCCGGGAGGACAGGGCTATCCGTTAGATGGAGTCGTCACCCTGTGGAAAGGACTATCAACAAGATGGAGCTGTCCCCGATGATATGATAGGATAGATATGGTATGCTATGATATGACATTGAGACATGATATGATTCTGGGAGGAGAGGGCTATCCGTTAGATGGAGCGGCCACTCTGTGGAGAGGGCTATCAACGAGATGGAGCTGCCCCCGATGACATGATATGATTCCGGGAGGAGAGGGCTATCCGTTAGATGGAATCGCCCCAAGAGAGAGGCCACTCTTGGAGGAGAGGGCTATCAGCGAGATGTAGCTTCCCCCGATGATATTGAGATATGGACATGGTTCTGGAGAGGAGAGGGCTATCCGCTAGATGGAGCCTCCCCATGGGAAAGGCCACCCTTCGGAGGAGAGCGCTATCGACGCGATGGAGCCGCCTCTCGGTTCTATCATGAGTGATCCCTGTTGTATTTACATTTCATATGATTTGTGTTTTACTCAATTAATTTCATTTCTGATTTACTTATTAAATTTATATATGATAAATTAATATTGTTTTGGAAATGAAAACTTATCTCTTGGATATTGGAAACAAGTTATTTTAGATTTGTGGGATTTATCAAACTCATGTGTTTAGCAAGTTTTATGTTGAGAAATAAATTTTATACTGTCAATTGTTTCTATCGAACAACTCGTGCGTTGGTATGTTTCCCTTCTAGTTCATGGCGGTTGTTATATGTTAGGCCCTCACTAAGTCTTGGTGACTTATCAATTTCTATTGTTTTTCATCTAGATTCCCAGACAGTCGAGTAACAGGCTGTTGGCGGATTCAGTTGTTCCAGCTCTACTGTTTTTTCATTTTGGTAGGTCTCCTTTGTGTTGGTGGCCAGTTGATATTATTTTGGGATTATATGTATATTTTGCAGCTATAGGGAGTTTAGTCATTGGTTTATGTGACATGCATATTTTGATGTTGATTGAATCAATACTATGTTGTTGGAAACTTTGGTTGGTGTTATTTGTTGTTAACAAGATTTTCTGTAAATTTTGGGATGTCCAAAATATAGGGGAGACTCTGTCAAAAATTTCTGTAAATTCCTGGAAATATGTTTATTTTGGAAAATCATTTGTCAAGTAATGTACTATTGTTTTAGGTTTTACAGGCTAAGGACATTAGCCTATGTGCCGGTCACGGCCTCGGATTTGGGTCGTGACAAAGTTGGTATCAGAGCTTTGGTTGTAGGTCCTAATAACTGCAGACATAAGGTGATAATAGATTCATACAAGTAATTGTGGACCCGGGCACAATGTACTTGTAGGAAGTTATTATACACCTTATGATGGTCGAGTCTTGTTGTGTAAAATGTTGCTCAGTTTTCTTATTATTTTCCCTAAGTTCCCTACACTCTTGTCCTTTATTTGATACATAATCTTTTCTTAGGTGAGGATGCCACCAAGGACTAGGATTCCTGCTAGAAGGGAAGCTTCTGGTGAGTTTGCTTCCCAACTCCATGACCCTCTTTAAAGGGGTTGTGGTCGAGGTCGTAGTCGAGGTAAACGGGGCGTTAGTGTCGGGGTGTTAGAGGGTGTGGAATATGAATGGTTTGATACAGTGACACATGGAAGATCGGTTGGATCACCTCCGTTGGCTTGGGTGAGTTCTCTCGGTTACTCATGGCTTGTTTTCTTCCGGAGAGTGTCAAAGATGGGTTGGCTCATGAGATTGAGTGACTAGAGCAGACTGAGGGTATGCCAGTTTCATAGTACAGTGCCCATTTTACTCAGCTTTCTAGGCATGCTCCTTATCTTATCACAGAGGAGATGCGTGTCAAGGGATTTGTTAGAGGGTTGAGGGTGTACATATTTAGATTCGTGGTTGGGTCTAACTGTTCTACTTTTGATGAGGTTTTGAGTCAAGCATTTCAGCTTGAGCAGTGATAGAAGAAGAAAAGAGGCAGTGGCCGAGATTCTCGCAAGAAACAACGGGTTGAGGGATCGCAAAGTAGTCACCCCAGTGTTGGTGTGGGATCTGTGCCCGGTTATCAGGTGCAAAAGAGAGCGGTATCACAAAGGGGTGGTTCTAGTGGGTAGTCTTTTGGCACAACGCAGTGTCGTAGATCAGATAAGGGGAGATCTTCATGGACCACTTTTCCACAACGAGATTTTGGAGTGACTTCTACTCCTTGTCCTACTTGTGGGAGACTTCATACTGGGGCTTGTTTTGGAGATAGTAGGGTGGGTTATCAGTGCGGCCAGACATGTCATATTAGGAGGGAATATCCAGTGGTTGTGATGCAGCCATCATCTAGTCATGCATCAGCACTAGCAACTTTAGCATCTTCGAGGACGAATTTTCTTTAAGGGGGAAGATTGAAACGCACCGTATTAATATATATATATATATATATATATATATATATATAAAGAAATAGAAGGAAAGTTGGGTAATTTATAAAAGCTTCACCGAGAAGCTTTTCATCATTTTTCCTTCCTTTGCGTTCGCGAACCTTCCACCAGCTCTGCTCGTCCTTTCATTTTCTTCTACTTTGTTCATTCTTGTGTTCCATTTCATCTCAAAACTCTTACACCTAGTGTGATTTGGTGAAGCCCAAAAATCCCACTCATCCCCTTTTTACTTTCTGGAACTAAGTTTGATAATTTTTAGGGTTAGGGATGGTGCTTTGAGGAAGGAGGAGAGTACCCACACCATAAAAGTTGCTCGTTTCGGCTCTCTAAGGTAAACCCACAACTCTAACTTTAAGGATAGGCTATTGGCATGTGATAGTTTTAGGTAGAATTATTTTTAGAGCGTTGAGCACTAGTTTTAGGGATTTTATGGTTACCCATAAATAGGTAGAGCTTCAAATAAATTTCTAAATGTTGGAACTATTTGTTGGTGCTCAAATATGTTGATTTCTACCTCGCATAATACTTTTGAAGTTGTTGGGAAGCAGTTTGGTTGACACTCCGTAGTTGTGAGTAGTTTAACGGTCATCGTAACCTATTTTAATATTTTTATAATTACTATTTTAATTCATTTTGTTCTATTTTAATGTTGTTTACTTAATAAATTTGGGAAACATACTCTTTTATTGATTTTATGCTCTATGAAATTTTTTCAAAGGTTGAAAGCTTTATAAATTTAAATTATGTTTGATGAAGTTGGAGATTTAATTTTGGAAGAGACTTTGAGAAAATAGAAGAAATTTGTTATTTATATTATTGGGATCCATGTTAGAACCCTGTATATCGTTAGCGGATGATAACAGCCTAGGTGCACCTAGTTGTATGATTCCAGGAGGAGATGGCTATCAGTTAGATGGAGTCGCCACTCTGTGGAGAAGGCTATCAACGAGATGGAGCTGCCCCCGATGATATGATATGATAGATATGGTATGCTATGATATGGCATTGAGACATGATATGATTCCGGGAGGAGAGGGCTATCCGTTAGATGGAGCCGCCCCAAGAGAGAGGCCACTCTTGGAATAGAAGGCTATCAGCGAGATGTAGCTTCCCCCGATGATATTGAGATATGGACATGGTTCTAGAGAGGAGAGGGTTATCCGCTAGATGGAGTCGCCCTATGGGAAAGGCCACCCTTCGGAGGAGAGGGCTATCCGCGAGATGGAGCCGCCTCTCAGTTCTATCATGAGTGATCCCTGTTGTATTTACATTTCATATGATTTGTGTTTTACTCAATTAATTTCATTTCAGATTTACTTATTAAATTTATACATGATAAATTAATATTGTTTTGGAAATGAAAAACTTATCTCTTGGATATTGGAAACAAGTTATTTTAGATTGTGGTATTTATCAAACTCATGTGTTTAGCAAGTTTTATGTTGAGAAATAAATTTTATACTGTCAATTGTTTCTATCGAACAACTCGTGCATTGGTATGTTTCCCTTCTAGTTCATGGTGATTGTTATATGTTAGGCCCTCACTAAGTCTTTGTGACTTACCCCTTTCTATTGTTTTTCATCCAGATTCCCAGACAGTCGAGTAGCAGGCTGCTGGCAGATTCAGTTGTTCCAGCTCTACTGTTATTTCATTTTGGTAGGTCTCCTTTGTGTTGGTGGCCAGTTGATATTATTTTGGGATTATATGTATATTATGCAGCTATAGGGAGTTTAGTCATTGGTTTATGTGAGATGCATATTTTGATGTTGACTGGATCAATACTATGTTGTTGGAAACTCTGGTTGGTGAAATTTGTTGTTAACAGAATTTTCTGTAAATTTTGGGATGTTCAAAATATAGGGGAGACTCTATCAAAAATTTCTGTAAATTCCTGAAAATATGTTTATTTTGAAAAATCATTTATCAAATAATGTACTATTATTTTAGGCTTGCCAAGGCTAAGGAATTAGCCCGTGCGCCGGTCATGGCCTCGGATTTGGGTCGTGATGAGCGCAAAGCAGGGTCCTTGTATATTTTGGACTTGGCTATCAATTTTCTCTCTAACAGCTCCATTATCCGCTCCATTTGCCCTATGAATGAAGGAGATGTTACCGCTCCATTAGACACCTTCGGGTATTCTTGTAAAATTTGCTCGAGGGTCTGCCGTGACCTGCAAGCAGAAAAGAGGGAGTTCATGACGCTGTGTATCATCGGATGATTCCGGCCATTGGCCGGAGCAACTTCCTTCGCCTCGGGGTCGGGACACGGAAAATCAGATTATCGAAATCCAAGAAAAGGTCCCTGCTTGCTTCTCCTAACCTGTTTTGGACTTTGATTGCTTCATTCACCAACGAATTAGGAAACATGGATTGGAATTCCGTAATTAAATTAAATCACGCAATCCCTCAAACACGTGGAGGACGTTGAAAAAATGCCACACTGAGGGACTCCCATCAGCGATCACATCGTCAAAATTAAGCAGCTGAAACGCGGCTCCCCTGCAAACCTCTGTGAAAACGATCAGCAGCAGAGGAGAACCCCGAGAAGACACGATCGTAGAGTCTCCGCTCATTGGGAAATAGTATCCTGAGAGCCACAGTTGAAGCTGTATTCCATCTTCCAATCATGTTATCTTCAAATGCTCATCTCTTGCAAGCCTTGTAATTTATCTACTAAGCACTCCTCCAACCATTCCCTCCGCCAATTGCTGAACACATCGGTACACTCCTTCTCAAACCCAGCGCTCACCATTATCTTCACCGTTTGGTAAAGGTCGTTGAACCTTTCCGACGGCAGCGCATCAATCACAAAGTTATGGTCAGTCACCACTAATTCAGATGTACCGTCAAGGTAGTCCTTCACCTCGTTCAGTAGCATCCCGATGACTTTCGAATTTTCCTGATGAAGTGCCTTCACACAAGTATTGAGCTGTTGCATCATACTAGTAATATCAATACTACTAGTAGCCACTTGTGGTCAAACGACTTCAATGACTATGTCTTGGAGTCCAACATATTCGTTTTCTGGTGCGGCATCTATGGCAGAAAAGGAAGAACGAAGAATAATAAGAGAATAGCTGAAACCTGCTCCAACAATAACTAACTCAAATTTAATCTTCATGAGTTGCACTGTTAGACATCCGAGGAAAAAATAGAGAAGATCCACTTCGAATCCGCACTGTGTTTGCCTCGACAAGCTGAGTGACATGATGGCAAAGGCATCACATGAAATCAGACTATATGCATCTGGTTTTCCATTCATCACTTTATCGGAGAAAAAGGAAAAGACCGTGGTGATGATCGAAACCAAAAATGCTGAATGAGCTTTGAATCGGAGACTTCTCGAGTGTTGCCATTTCTCTGCATACAAAATCAAGAGACTGATGATGAAACTAAAAGCAATGTAAAGAAATATTTTAAGCAAATTCCAGTTTCTAAATAGATGGTTGAAGGAAGAGCTGAGAGCGTAACAAAGTAGTCCAACAATAGCTGAACCAAAGCCCACAAATCTCCATACGAAAGGCTGCATCAGCCATCTCAGAATTTGAATGGGCATAGGCACCATGTTTTTTGCTGAACCAATTTTTTTTTTTTTTTGGCTGTGATGAGAAAGAAATCCTCTCACGGACACACGTACAGAGATCGAGCAACCAATTTTGGCTTTGGAATTGGATATATAGTAATAGAAGCTCTCCCCTTTTTTTTTTATGATGAAGAAATTTCGAGGAACTAGGAAGCAGACTGTTCTCCTATGTAAGAAAGAAACTATGAGTAAACCCTGGTGCGTGACTTTTTTTTTTTTTTTTTTGGGTAGTTTAGTCCCTAACATTTAAAAATGATCTCATTAGTCTTTGACATTTTTCACTGTCAATCAGTTTAGTCTAACGTCACATTTTCTGTTAATGGAGAGCTGAGTTGTCAAGTTAAGTGACACGTAGGATTCAAAAAACCTGCAAATTAGTCCCTGGCTTTTTTAACATCAAGCAATTTAGTGCCCGTTTGTTTTAGATTTTGCAACAGTCAGAATCAATTCTGCAGAATTGATTTTAAATCACTTTCGTCCAACGTACTTCGTAAAGCGTGCATCATCCATCTCAACCATTCATTTCTAGAATCAATTCTACTCAACTGTAAACCAAACGGACCCTTAGTCTTTGACATTTAAAAATGACTTTATTAGGAATTGAATGTTATAGAAATGTGACTCTCTTATGAACTCTAAAAAACCTCTCAAAATACATTCATTTCCATTAAACATCAGACATTTTTAATTCCATTAACATCATACAATTTAGTCCCTGGCTTTTATAACATCAGGCAATTTAGTCTTTGACATTTAAAAATGACTTTATTAGGAATTGAATGTTATAGAAATGTGACTCTCTTATGAACTCTAAAAAACCTCTCAAAATACATTCATTTCCATTAAAAAAGTGACCAATTATTCTCTCAATGATCAAATATGTTCAGATTAAGTCTTTTTCTTTTAACTTCTGGTTCCGTTCTTCTCGTCTTGTTTTAATTTATATTTTTATTTCAATTAACATATTTATTAAAGGAAATGAACCCTCTTAAGGATCAGATTATATCATCAGATTGTTCACTATAATCTTATTTCCATTATAAATTCATTAAAAACAATTCCACTTGGAGAACTTTCCTCATAAGAGCACCCCAAAGCTCTCCCATTGGAAAAGCTTATGAAGTAAAACTTACACTTTTGCTTCTCCATATGAAAATGATTAACACACATATAAGGGAAGAAAAATAAGAAACTTAATCTTCAAGAGGGTTCATTTCCTTTAACAAATGTGCTAATTGAAATAAAAACACAAATTAAAATAAGAAAGAGAATGAATGAATCCAAAAGTTAAAGGGAAGAGATTTAATATGAACATGCCTCATCCTTGAGAAAATAATTAGTTACTTTTTTAATGCAAATGAATGTATTTTGAGAGATTTTTAGAGTTCAAAATAGAGTCATACGTTTCTACAACAATCAATCTCAAATAAAGTAATTTTTAAAATCAAGGACTAAATTGCATGATGTTAAAAAAAGTTAAGGACTAATTTGCGGGTTTTTTCGGTCATACGTGTCACTTAACGTGACAACTCAGCTCTTTGTTAACGGAAAATGTGACGTTGAACTAAATTGATGGACGGTGAAGAATCTCAGGGACTAACGAGGTCATTTTTAAATGTTAGGGACTAAATTGCCCGACGCAAAAAAAAATATCATAGACCAATTTATGAATTTACTCAATAAACTATAGAATAAATAATATCCACCTAATATATTTGTTTATATTTAATCATTAGTATTAACAATATAAAATATTTTTACCTTTTATGGTTTTGGACCCAGGGGGCTGTTATTCTGATGAAGAAATTGCCACGACACGAACTGAAACTATGGGACCCGGGAGGCTGTTCTCCTATTAGTCTATAACAGTTTATATATTGAAAGACAAAGGCGTCGTATTCACCCAATATATTTGTTATTAATGCATGGAATTCATGTATAATATATATTTCGTAGGAATTCATTCCGGACTCGGGAGAATTCATTCATAAATTCTCCTAAATTGCAGACCTAAGGTTTGAATATAAAATACACTATATTCACTAGAGGAACACCTACACCTTTCACTTTAACTGATTCTCTCACAAGTCATAAAAGATAATAGTAAGATTTATAATACGGAGAATTTTAATTCTCAAAATTATAATAGACAATATTAAGTGAATTGTTAAAATGAGAGGAATTGACAATGACAGTCTATAAAGTTTGAACATAAAAGAGAAATGTTGAAATTCTCTCTATATTTATCATTTGAAATTCCCCTATTTGTCATAGAAAATCCTCCTATTTGTCATTTGGAATTCTTTCTTCTACTATTTTAATACATAAATTCTAGTAATTTTAAATTTCTATATCCAAACACAAGGTTATATTAGCATTATCTATAACGGGAAATTAAATTAATACTTAGAGGATTTGATAGATAAATTAGAAGTATACTTTAGACAATAAAATGTAAAATTTTTTAATTATTAAATAAAATATTAATAACTTCATATTTATTATATATATCTCTATATATTTTATTATAATCATAATTTCAATAAATGTTTATAATTTATAATGCAAAAAAGACCTTTTAAGGCATTTCCATGTCACCCTTTTAAGGTATGTTTTTGCACCCTAAAATTCTAATTCTTTATAGTGTGATATTTTCTAAGGTGTTTTTGAAATGCCTTCTGTAAATTAAAACCAGTTAAGGCACATTCTGATGAGTTATTACTTCTACATTTCAATTACGTTGGACCTTTCTAGTCAAGGCACGTCAAATTGAGAATAGAATCATGGAAACCCAACCATGAGCAAATTTGAATTCAATGAACAAAGAAGAAAGAAATAGAAAGTGAAAGAGATAGAGATAGAGATGGAATGGATACTACAATTAGGAATTTAATTGATAGATCACGTTAATCACACCACACTTGCATGGAAGGAGAATGAAAAGATCTAAATTAATTATGGCTCAGCTAAAGAACCGTCAAGAATACACAAGTGTACTTGAATCCAATTCAACTTAACTTCAAAACTAAAGAGTTGTTTGTAAGTGCAATTACCTCTCTCTCTCTCTCTCTCTCTATATATATATATATATATGGCTAAGTTAGGCCCGTTCGGAGTGGTTGTGAGTTTTCAGTTTTTGGTTTTTAAAAATTTTGAATTAGGTTTTTAAAACTCAAAACCAAAAAATAAAAACCACTATATGTGGTTTTCAAAATGTATGTTTTGAAAACCAAAAAAACAAGTTTTCAATTTTTGGTTTTGAGTCGTAAAAACTTGGATTGAAAATTTTAAAAAATAAAAAACTGAAAACTCGCAACTACCTCAAACGGCCCCTTAGTGAGTAGGGGTGGGAATATGCTAGCCGACCTGTTACGGTTTGAGGCCTGACCTATTTATGATCTGGCTTGACTCGTTTATTAAAAAGGTCAAATTAAGATTTTTTTAAATGAATGTTTAGTTAAAGATCAAATTTCAGGCCTATGAAAAAGGTTGTTAGGCCTGACATGTCAGACTGTTTAATATAGTAATATATATAACATATTAAATTAATTACATGAATTACTCTATATATAATTAAAAAAATTTGAGTATAATAAAAAATAAAATAAAACATTAATTATATAGAAAAACCTGTTTAATGTTGGCTTAATTGCATAAGTTTATAGATCTATTGGCCTGTTTGTAGGTCTTGTTATAAAAACATGCTTTTAAATAGGCTTACAATCAGCCATTCTTTTACACAGGTCATCAGGCCAAACCTTATAAAAAGGTTCGTAACAGGTAATATACCCAAACTCATCATGTTTAAGAATTAGAAGTCTGGCGAAACTTAGGCCTGCCAAAACTTGACCTATTTTCACCCCTACTAGTGAGTCAAGTAAGCCACACTTGGGCCTATGGCTAGCTCAAGTCCAAGTCACCCCAACACTCATAAATTCTACTATTTTTGCTAATTAAAACAATAAAGGAAAAATCATAAAACCATAGGCAGATGTGGCCATCAAATCCTAATTACAAATTACTAACAATCTCAAGCTTTCTGATGATCAACTTGGTTTTGGAAAACCATATACATCTTAACTTCCACATGTAACGTCCAAGATACCTTTGTGTACAAGTTTTAGTGATGACTAGGTTTATGCCGGCGCGGTTCTGATGAAAAGATATATGTACATTAAAATTAATTTTGTTAAAATTTTCTGTTTAATTTATAGTTATGTTATATATAATAATTTATTTGAATTGTGTGCATAGTATTTTATAATGATATTATTTGTTTTTAATGGACTTATATATATATATATATTGTTTATATATGTGTTTCTAGAAATAAATTATTAATGTAATTGTATTAGGAATGTTTAATATTTTAATGTTAGACTTTTTTTAATATAAATTTTATTTAATTTATTTATGAGAAGTTTTTAAAGTTGATTTTGTTTGGTGCAGAATGATAAATGTAAAATGTTAAAATTCAAAGTAATGTGTAAGAATGATGACACACGGGTCAATTAATTTTGTCAATGTAGTTGTCAGTAAGAACCATCCCTTTATTGTCCCTTTGACTGGTTTATAGATGTCATTTGGTTCCTTAATTTTTAAATTTTTAACGATGTATATGCTTCCTTCTTATAAGTTGTGCATGAAATGAGGAATTAAATTTTGACAAACTACTACATGTAATGGATTTTCCTGTGGAAATGAAAAAACAGTGTCCAGGATTTGTTATAAATATCACAACAGTATTAAATTGTATTGTAAAAAACTCTATAAATTGAATTTAAATAATTATAAATTATTTAGTTTGTTATCATACCAATCTATTATATAACTATAGATGTATGTTATGCGTTATGTACAAACACATGAGTATAATATTGATTTGTTTTATTTTCTGTAATGATACAAAGGTTTGGACTGTAATTTGTGTATGTAATTATTTTTAGATTTTGAAAAATTAAAAACCAATCAGTAATTGGTCGTGAAACTATATGAATCATCTGTCTTCTAAGAATGTGTTTTCCAATTAATACCTTTGTATCTGTTCGAAAACTTATGTGTAGGACTTAACAATATATCATTCTGCAGCAAAGTAAATTGGCTTAATAAATTATTCTTAATTAATATGTTTATTTATAATTTCGTCAACATATTTGAAACAGAAAACTTTCATATTACAAGAATTATTATATTAAATTTATTCTACATATACCTATGTACAAAAAATATTTATTTTAAAAGAAATTAATTTCATTAACAAACTAATAATATCATTATAAAATACCACTGTCATAGTCCAAAGTAATAATTGCATATAACATAACTACAAATGAAAGTCACATATTTTTTGAAAGATTGTTCACTATACAATATTGTTTTTAGTGAGAAGTAGAAATAAAGCACAACTGTATAGAAAAGATTTGTTTTATTAAATTTATGATATATGTATTTTTTATATTTAATAATGTTAAAATAATATTAATAATAATAATAATAAATAAAAGGAAAAAAATTGTGCAACAACCGTTGTAAGTGTCTGTTCTGTATCTATTTTAACATATCTATATTTCTTAAGGATAGCTTTAAGGACAACCAAATGAGTGAGTAGCTTCTCTAGGATGGGATTAGGCATTTGCCTTCGAATTCTTGACTTCTACTATATTTAATTGTAGATAAGCTTACTGTATAAAGGGTGTAACATCTAAATACGGTCAAAGAAGCCTCTTGTGTCAAAGAGCCCTGAACTTCTTTGAATTGAGGTATGGCTTCTAAATTGCTCTGCCCTGTTCTGTTTGGGCATTCCCTCCAACTCCCATTTTATTGCTGGATTTACTATTTAGTGTTTATTAATCATGTTATTTTGTAAATATGATTTCTACTCCATATAATTAAGTTTAATAGTTTAGAGTTAGAATTGTATTATGATTTGGTATTGTTAGAAAGCAAAGAAAGTGTAATTTAACTAATTATGAATCTTCTTTCATGCTTTTTAATTGCAAATATGATCAACATATTGCTCTTTAAGAAAAAGGTTGTGGCTGAGCTTTGAAAAATGTTTGAGATTTATCAAGAGAAAGGAAATCTGTTAAATAAACAAATTAAATGGATATCATGTAATAAAACATAAGATTAGGAATAAGTGTATTTGTAAAGTAGGACCTATTGTGAAGATGATAGAAATGTGCAGAAGTTGGTTTGGTTTGGGCACATGAAGAAAATTAGATAAAATGGAAATTGGCCCAATTAAATGGGTAGAGGAAGACTTAATAATTCTTCAGGAGAAACCATTTACAGAAACTTTGCTTTAAATGCTTTTATTAAAAAAAAATATTTTTGGTAGAGTCTAACGATATAGACTGATTTGTGTTAGTTGATCCTGACTTTTGACATAAGGCCTGGTTCTTATTGTTTGGCATAATTATTCACAAGGACTCCTCCCAATATACTGAAAATGCCAAACAAAAATTGAGAACTGCAGAAACATGGACATAATTGTGCATTGTGACTGAAGAGTGAAAAGCACTACCTGCCAATGTGAAGTTGTTCCCCTAAAACAAATTATGCTAGGATTGCCACTAAAACTGTTCCAAGAGGATTAAACATGCTCACAAAGACTGGCCCTTTTTGTTCCATAGCCCAGATTTGAACAAAGATAATCAAACCACAACATATAACTCCCTGCCATTCCTCAAGGATGAGTTAGGATTTTTAGTTTGAATCAACCTTACTTTTAAATAAAGCTTGTTCATGTTTTACTTACAGCATAAAATATGCAACAGAGTTCTATACTGGATGTAGTCAACCATGCTCTAGGCTTGTGTTGCACAAGGACAATAAAGGCAACAGACCGTGCTGCCCCTATCAAATTTATCCATGCACTTAGGGATAATTGTGCTGGATATTTCTTCACTATAATTGCCAACAAGGTATGCAAAAAGCAACATATGGTAAATATGGCCTTTTATAAAAACCATCATAAGCTATTATTTCCATACAACATGTAATTTTGTAATAGCATATTAACATGCCAGTTTTCCTTCTCTGTTATGTATTTTCTTTTGTTTTTAATATAATTGACATGAAAGAAAATATCTCATAAACCACTAAAATGTATGTTACTCCAGATAGACTTAAGAGTTAAAATACTCAAGTTGATCCAATCTATTTTCTTTTCTAACATGTACAACATTCAATAGGATAATAAATCAAAAGTGAAAAGGTTTTATTGAAAATTACAACTATCACAATATTCAATGTATTGGTAATGTGAAATGTTACATTTTTCAATAAAATATTTTCACTTGATTTATTATCTTATGCAATATTGCACAGATTAAAAAAACCGTTTGTAAAAAGCTTCATCAGTATTTGACATGATGATTCTTTAATTCCATTCCAAATTCTTAATTAGTCATGCAGATGGTAAATTTGATCAGCAAGCAAAAAGGATGGGGGTAGTTCCTGTTCCTTATTAACTTATCAAAGAAAAATAAGTATATCTATCAATTTATTTTCTTTTCATAATCTTTTGGGGATGGGGGAGCATATGAGAAGTAAAACTAAGATGAAAGAACTTGATGAATAGATAAATGTACCTGCATTATGTACCATAAAGACCATGATATGCAACTTGAAACAACCAAAATTGATCCTTTAATCCAATTATTATGAACAGATTTGTCTTTGATATGGAATGGAGCACCCTGCAAGCTTTTTATTGCATGTCCTTTATACAAAGCCATGGTCTAGGCACCAATCAATGATAGTATGCTTCCAATAATTTTATCTACCCCACGAGGGTCCTTAATGTCAACAGCTTCCGGCCTAGATAAAAGAATCATGGAAAACACATAATAGTCAAGAAGAAAAGAAATTCTTGTTTTGTGGAAGGAGATGTATATTTCAAACTTGCAAAATACATGTTTGTGGCAAGACTGATCCTGTTTTCAAAGAAAAGGAGAAGAAAAAAAAAAAAGTAAGTTAATTACTTCCAGATTTTGATAAGAGGTTAATTACTATTTAAAAAGTGGCACTTGAATAATGATACCCTGTGAGGGAAAGAATAAACAACTCCAAGAACATTGTCATCGTCAACTTTGGCCTTGCTTTTCTGAAAAGAAGAAAATCATATGTCCATATTCTGAAAGCCAACACCAAAATGCTGCTCACTTGTAACAGAATTTCAAGCACAAGATTAAATTTTAAAACAGGATATGAGCACATATGTCTTTTCAATCAACATACTGTGTGACACTATTAAAGATCTAGCATGAGTACTTATACAAATGCTACCATAACTGTTGCAATAATTAATGTAGCTAGCAATGATATATAGTATCATATGTACTCACTACGCCAATTTGAGGATATTAGAGCACTCCCTTTAGGGCGCTCCCGTGCGGGCTAGCGTCTAAAACAATCGTTTAAATACCAGGGCGTTCAAAAGATGGGCGGGAGCGCCCTTGTAGGTAGAATAGAGGGCGCTCCAACAGCGCGCCCTTGTTCCCATTTGTTTTTTTTTTTAATTCTGATGAACTAGGAGTGCCCTCATTGGATTTTCTGTTTATAATCTGAGCGCCCTCTTTGGCCATTTTCCAGGGCGCTCCCAGGGAGCGCCCTTGTTCCCAACGTTAATTTGTTTTTTTTTTATTTCTGACGAAAGGAGGGCGCTCCCTGGAGCGCCCTCCTTTATTTTTTATTTATTTTTACAAGGCGCTCCTTTGGAACGCCCTCTTTTCTGGTGGATATTTTCTTTTGCCCTGCAATGGAGCGCCCTCCTTTATTTTTTTGCCCAGCATGATTTTTTTTTAAATTCTCTGGAATAGAGGGCGCTCCCAGGAGCGCCCTCCTTTATTTTTTTTTTTCTAATTTTCTGGGAATACAGGGCGCTCCCGGGAGCGCTCTTTTTTATTTTTTAAAATTATTTCAGGGCGCTCCACCGGAGCGCCCTCGTTGATCCTTAAAAATGACCACCCAGATTTAATTTTCACTTTCATTCATCCCGCGTCCCTTCTCCTCATTCTCCTTCGTCCTTTCTCCTCCGTGCCCAAGCTTCTCCTCCTTCCTTCTCCTTCGTCCCTTCTCCTCCGTGCCCAAGCTTGTTCCTCCGTCCTTTCTCCTCCGTGCGCGAGCTTCTTCATTCGTGCCTTCTCCTCCGTGTTCGTCGTCTTCGTCCGTGAGGGAGCTTGAGAGAGCTTCTCCTTCCCTTCTTCCTCTGCAGCGCAACCGTACGTGAGCTTCTCCTTCCCTTCTTCCCTTCTCCTATCCCTCGGCGCGGCACGACTCTCTCCTTCCCCTTTCTTCTCTCAGTCCGCGACGGCTACTAGGGTAAGCAACTCCAACATTGACACTTTTTGCTATCTGCACCACTTTTTGTTTATGCTGCACATTGTTTTTTTGCTACCTGCACCCCCTGTTTTGCTATCTGAACTGTTTATTTGTTGTTAAGGTTAGATAACATTGAACATTAGTATTATAGTTTATAATGATTTGATGTTTGGGATATAGCTTATAATGATTTATGTGTTAAGTATATAGGTTGTCATATATTACATTAGATTTTGAAATGTTATATAAATATATATTACTCATATTGATCTCTTTTGGACTGGTAGTTGGTGGTTTAGAGTTAAAATTGTTTTTTTCGTTAATTTGGTGGTTGCTGCTCAAATTTTTAACGACTACTAATTTTTATTACTAGTTAATTTTTTGACTTGTCTTTTTTTTTTTTTCAGGTCTTGTTTCCTAACTGCTTATAATCTAACAACTGCTTATTGGTGATTGACTTTAATCAGGTATATCCTTTATCATATTATCATTTTTCTTTCAACTATAATTATTAGGTTATTCGTATGTACATGCATTAGGAATAAGTTTGATAGGTACTTCATACTTTCACCACACTTTATAGCATGCGTAGGAAACTATTCAAAGTATCACAAGTTTGAATTCTTCATTTGAAGTAGATAACCTATTGATGCTTTGAATAGTTTCACATCTTTTATTTCCTTTAATTTATTTGTAATAAAAAACATGGTTGAAACGGAAAATAATAATGACGTGTATAAAAGTATGTGTGTTGTTTACTAAGTGTTGTTCATAGTATGACTAAGTGTTTGAATTTTAAGGAATTAATATGCATGATTTTGGATTAAGCCATTGGGATCAGACTGAAATAAATATGCAGGTTAAAGTAGATTAAAAAAATAAAAAATTGAAAAAAAAAGAAAGGAGGGCGCTCCTTGGAGAGCCCTTGTTGTAAAACAGAAATTGAAAAAAAAAAAAAATCGAAAGGAGGGCGCTCCTTGGAGCGCCCTTGTTTTAAAGAACCAGTGCGCTCTAGTGTGCGCCCTTTAAGGCTGCACGGGAGCGCCTTCTTTTTGCTTCTGTCAGGGCGCTCCATTGAGCGTCCTCGTTTTATTGACCAAACAAGAGCAGATTCTATTAGTGCGCACGGGAGCGCCCTTTAAGGCTACACGGGAGCGCCCTCTAAGGCCTTTTTTGGCATAGTGACTTGTTTCTCAAAACTTTTGAAGGCTTATAGGAGTGTATATTACAAGCACAGATGGGGGTTAACAGAGATGGATATAGAAATGTACCTTTCAAGAACATAAGCAAAAAGGAAATATGAGGATTCATTACCACCAACATCTTGGAGATAAGTAACAAAGACATGAGGATTCATGCCATTACTAAATGAAGCTTTTATTAGGAAATAAAGAAATGTAATACCATCTGAATAAGAGGCATGAAAAGGTGAGGCTTGAATTTCCAGCTCAACTAAAGGCCTCCTTGCTTATCTGTGAAGTTGCAATGCAATGCATATTTTTAGCTTATAAATACAGATGGAAGATCTTTTTCCATGTTATTCTTGCATATGTGCCAAAATTCAAAAAATTCTTATGTGATCTGAAAGTATTATCCCAAGTACAATAAAATCATAATCCATGTACTGATAAGTGATAACTATGATCTTAAGTTCAATAATTGCTTTTTTCTTTTTCTGAAAAGCCCGATCAAGATGTTAGTGAAAAAAAGTGATTATTTCTCAGAATAATTTTTTATGTGATTGTTTCAATTTTTTGTTCTATGGTTCTATAGGTGAGAAGAACGTAGATATGAGTGATGGTGGTTAAGTTTATTTTTTTTTCTTTTCCTTTTGAATTGTGTCCTTAAGTCCCATTGTATGGTGGTTATGTTTGCCAACCTTTTCTTTAAATAAATAAGCATTTTCTTCGATATAGATAATAATATAGTGAGAGCTGCATTTGTGTTCCTTTGTTTTCGACAGCAGTCAATAGCCGCCTATAGGCGGTATCAAAAACCATACCTTTGAGTCTAATTGGAGTGGAAGAGAGAGTGGACAAAAGCAACCATTGCCTGAAGCTTTGGCTTCCTTTCAGCCTCTTGTACGTCGTCTTCCCCACATGTAACTATTTCGACTTTCCACTTGCCATCATTTCTACGAAAATTTGTGCGTGTTAGACATATTCATGTGTAATTTATTTTAGGTTGCCTATCACATCATTTCCACAAAAAATCAACTCGCAAATTGACAACATTAGCCAAACAAATTAATGTAAAAACTTGAAAATAGAAAATACTACATGTACCTTACTAAAAGCTTTGACTCCATACCTCTCAAGCTTAACCTCAAGAGCAGGGTCCTCTGCAAGCTGCAAAAGCACATCCACAATGACTTTGGCAACATAATCCTTCACCCCTTTCCTTCTCTCAATATGTTCCTCCAACACATGCTCCATAAACCTATCAAATTTCTTGCTCAAAGCCTACATCATCTTTATGTAACCCTGCATATCCAAGAAATTAATCCAAGGAACAAAATCCCCGATGTTAAGCACCCCATTAACCAAGAACAACTCATGCACCATCTTCTTCAACTCCTCAGGGGAAATTATTGCAGAGTTATATAATTCATTCAGAAAAACATGAATACTTAACAATAGTAAGAAAAACATTAGTGTAAATATTGTATTGCTCGTGCCCAATGTTGAATGAATATGTAACACGGCCCTTAAGGGCTCATTTTTTTTGTTCAAAAACATCCCCAAGGGTTTCAACTTTGTCTGAACCTTCAAGCTGCAAACAATGGAGAAGAAAGTGAAAAAAAAGGATACTTGACCGCCCTGTGCGGACATAAGAGCACTAGAAGCGGGTAAAGGGTCATTCGGGCCCTCATTGGAGGCACGAAACCTTCATCATGTTCAACCTCCCCGTCAAATTCACGTCCATGGTGAACTTCACCTCACTCAACTCCATCTTCTCAAGCTCCAGTGCGACGAACACCCCGTGGTTGAGGAGCAGCACGTCAATTGGGCCCGCCTCGTCAACCGCCCGTTCTACGACATCGTAGAGAGCTTGTCCAGCGAGCACGCGAGGATGGAGACTGATGGTCAATCGACAAGTGTACCGAATCGGAACAAGTAATATAATGAAAGTAGAGTATCGTCCCACAGAGATTGATGGATCAAGTACCAATTAATAGAGAAATTAACTAGTTGAATAGGGAGAAATCAATTGTGTTCAATGATCTAAAAACTAGAGCAGAAAAATTAAACCAGAAACTAAACCAGAAAGCTATATTAAGTATTGAACAATTCACAAAATTGCAGTAAGTTTGGAATACGAATTTTTATAAAATGGTTATGGTTTTTGGCGCCGTTGCCGGGGATTGATAGTTTCAATATCAATAGTTCAGTGGATTTTCTAGATTGGATTCTGTTTCTATTTTTAATTCCAGTTCTGATTTGTTTTAGTTGTTCTTTTGTATGCGAGGCAAAAATAAAAACAAGGTTACAGTGGAATTTGATCCAGAGCTTGAATTCCCTATAACTCATTTCAAGAGGAAGTCTAAAAAGGGACTGCATATTGCATCAGGACAACCAAGCATTCAAGTTTCTACCACACTTTTATCTTCACCAAAGAGAGAAAGATCAAGACAACCAATCATGGCTGATATGGGAAATAGAGGTAGAAAAACATTGGAGGATTACTCACAACCTCGTCCTAGAAATTCTACACCTATAGTGAGACCTCCAATTCAAGCAAACAACTTCGAGATCAAGCCAGCTCTTCTCCACTTGATTCAGCAAGATCAATTTAATGGACATGCATCCAAAGATCCTAATGATCATTTACAGAATTTTCTCATATTATGAGATGTTCAAAACCAATGGAGTTAGCGATGAGGCGTTAAAGTTGAGGCTCTTTCCTTTATCATTGAGAGACAAGGCAAAGAGTTGGATACTCTCACTACCACATGGAAGCATCTCAACATGGGATGATCTTGAGGCTAAATTTTTGGCCAAATATTTTCCACCTTCAAAGACAACTAAGTTGAGGCAAGAGATACTTTCCTTTGCACAAAGAGATGCTGAATCTTTACATGAAGCTTGGGAAAGATTTAAGGAATTACAAAGAAAGTGTCCACATAATGAAATACCTGAATGGCTGCAAATAAGGACTTTTTGTGATGGTCTTAATGCAGATACAAGATCTATAGTGGATGCAGCAGCTGGAGGTGCTTTAAGGAAAAAGACCCCTGAAGAAGCAAGAGAATTGATTGAAATTATGGATGAAAATAACCATGCAGTAACAAGAGAAAGAGAATCTTCCAAAAGAGGAATTTTAGAGCTCAATAATGTTGATGCATTGATGGCTCAGAACCAATTGCTTTCTAAACAATTAAGTTCTTTGCAAGCAATGATTGAAGGGAAACAATTGGAGGCAATGAAACAAGTTCAACTTGTGTGTGATTTCTGTCAAGGGAATCATTCCAATGGAGCTTGTGATGTTCAAGATTACTTCCCACAACAAGATTCTGAACAAGTAAATTTCATGGGAAATTATCAAAGGCAACAGAATTTTCCAGCAAGACAACAATTTCAGCAAAACAGTAGATTCAATCAGAATGTTGGAACAAGGCAACCTGCTACACAACAGAATAATATGCAGTTTCAACAAGGAGGATCAAGCATCCAGCCATCTCAAAAGCCTGATAAAATTTCTATTTTAGAAGATGCTCTTATTCAATTGACACAACAAAATGCATCTCTAACTCAACAAACCTCTACTCTAACTCAACAAACCTCTACTCTAACATAATAACATTCTTCTTTTATGCAGGAGACAAGATCAAATTTCAAGAATCAAGAAGCATCTATCAAGAATTTGGAAAATCAAATTGGGCAATTCTCAAAGCAATTAGCGGAGAGAACAATTGGAAATTTTCCAGGAGATACAATTGTCAACCCAAAACAACAATGTAATGTTATTATTACAAGAAGTGGGAAGATTGTAGCTCCTCAACAATCAAATGTACAAAAAGATGCAACTAAAGAGGATGGAAAAGAAGAAAAAGTTGATGGTGTAGTCGAAGATTGTTCACATTCAGAAAATAATGAAAGGAAAATTGAAGAATCCTTGAATAAAAGTCCATGTACATCTTCATAAATAGAGATAGAGACTGATCAAGATACACCAAAGAGGAAATCCAAGAAACAATTATTTGAAGAAGCCGTAAAGCAAAAACCAATTTCCTCATATGCTCATGTTCCTTTTCCACAAAGGCTGCAAAAACAATGAGATGAAAAGAAGTTTTCAAAGTTTCTGGATGTATTCAAAAAGCTACATATCAACATTCCATTTGCTGAAGCATTAGAAGAAATGCCATCTTATGCAAAATTTATGAAAGAACTCCTTTCAAAGAAGAGAAACATTAAGGAGGATGAAATTGTTGCATTAACAGAAGAGTGCAGTGCAATTTTGCAGCGGAAGTTACCTCAAAAGCTTAAGGATCCAGGCTCATTCATCATACCATGTGCTATTGGAAATGTACAGATTGGAAAGGCTCTTTGTGATTTAGGTGCAAGTATCAACCTAATGCCATTGTCTATGATGAAGAAACTTGGGATTAAGGAAGTCAAGCCAACCATGATGTCACTACAACTTGCAGATCGATCTATCAAATATCCATATGGTGTGGTTGAAGATTTGTTGGTAAAAGTAGACAAATTCATTTTTCCAGCTGATTTTGTGGTTCTGGATATGGAAGAAGATGTTGCAATACCTCTCATTTTGGGCAGACCTTTTCTTGCAACAGGAAGAGCTTTAATTGATGTTCAACAAGGTGAACTCATGTTGAGAGTTCAAGATGAGAAGGTGATATTCAACGTCTTTGAAGCTATGAAACATCCAGTTGAAGATTTTCATTGTATGAGAGTGGATATCATTGATTCTTTGCTTCCAAAATTTCTCAAGAAGCATGATCTTGATTCTACCTTGGAGCATGTGTTGAGCACTTCTAAACAAGCAAGGTCTAATGATAATGAGAAAGAAGTGAATGATTTCCTAGCACATTTGGACGCTAATTCTCCTTTGCTTATCAATGTTCCCCCTAAGGAAGAGTTAAAAACTGAAAATAAAGAAGAAGTGACTCCAAAAGTAGAGTTGAAGCAATTGCCATCTCATCTTCGCTATGCTTTTCTTGGTGAGAATAACACTTATCCAGTGATAATAAGCAGTGCACTAAATGAACAAGAAGAAGAGAAGTTGCTGCGTATTTTGAGAGCTCACAAATAAGCTATAGGGTGGACAATTTCAGATTTGAAGGGTATAAGTCCTGCATTCTGCATGCATAAAATTCTTTTAGAAGAAAATTTCAAACCTGTTGTGCAGCCACAAAGAAGACTAAACCCAACCATGAAGGAGGTTGTTCGAAAAGAAGTCATCAAGCTACTGGATGCTGGTATCATCTACCCAATTTCAGACAGAAAATGGGTTAGTCCAGTGCAAGTAGTACCAAAAAAGGGAGGCATGATAGTAGTTGTGAACGAAAAGAATGAGTTGATCCCTACAAGGATAGTTACGGGATGGAGGATATGCATCGATTATCGCAGACTTAATGATGCCACTCGTAAGGATCATTTTCCACTGCCCTTTGTGGATCAAATGTTGGAAAGACTTGCAGGCCATGCTTACTACTGTTTTCTTGACGGATACTCCGGCTACAATCAAATTGTAGTTGATCCTAAGGACCAAGAAAAAACAGCTTTTACTTGTCCTTATGGGATATTTGCTTATCGCCGGATGTCGTTTGGTTTGTGTAATGCGCCTGCAACATTTCAAAGGTGCATGCTAGCCATTTTCTCTGATATGGTAGAAAGATTCATTGAAATATTCATGGATGATTTTTCTGTATTTGGTTCATCTTATGATAATTTATTGTCTAACCTCTCTTACGTTTTGAAAAGAGGCCAAGAGACCAATCTTGTATTGAATTGGGAAAAATGTCACTTCATGGTGCAGGAAGGTATTGTTCTAGGACATAGAGTTTCTTCAAAAGGCATTGAGGTAGACAAGGCAAAGATTGAAGTGATAGAAAAACTTCCTCCTCCAATAAATGTTAAAGGAGTGAGAAGTTTCCTTGGACATGCTGGGTTTTACATAAGATTCATTAAGGATTTTGCTAAGATCTCTAAACCGATGTGTGATCTTTTAGAAAAAGATGCAGTATTTGATTTTAATGATTCATGCTTAACTGCATTTAAAACATTAAAAGATAAATTGATTTCTGCACCTATAATCATTGCACCTGATTGGAATTTGCCATTTGAATTAATGTGTGATGCTAGTGAATTTGCTATAGGTGCTGTTTTAGGACAAAGGAAAGACAAACTTTTTCATGTAATATATTATGCTAGTAAAGTTCTCAATAGTGCTCAAATGAATTATGCAACAACTGAGAAAGAACTTTTAGCAATTGTCTTTGCCTTTGAAAAATTTTGTTCATATCTGATTGGTGCTAAGGTCACAGTTTATACTGACCATTCGGCTTTGAAATATCTTTTGTCTAAACAGGAAACAAAGCCAAGATTGTTGAGATGGATCTTACTCCTACAAGAATTTGACTTGGAAATTAAAGACAAGCAAGGCAAGGAGAATCAAGTTGCTGATCATTTGTCAAGACTTGATATAGAAGGAGTAAACAATGATGGAGTGCCTATCAAAGAAGAATTTCCAGATGAAAGACTATTTTTTGTGTCTCCCACTCCATGGTATGCAGATATGGCTAACTTCAAGGCTGCATATATCATTCCAGAAGGTTGGACATGGCAGCAGAAAAAGAAGCTTTTTCATGACAGCAAATTTTACCTTTGGGAAGAGCCATTTCTTTTCAAGATTGGAGTTGATGGGCTGATTAGAAGATGTGTTCCTCAAGAAGAACAACAACAAATATTGTGGCATTGTCATAATTCAGATTATGGTGGACATTTTGGTGGAAAAAGAACTGCTGCAAAAGTTCTTCAATAAGGTTTTTCTGGCCTACTCTTTTTAAGGATTCCAAGGAATATGTAGAGAGATGTGATAAATGTCAGAGGAGTGGTAACATTTCTAAAAGATTTGAATTGCCCCTTACTAATATTTTGGAAGTAGAACTTTTTGATGTGTGGGGTATTGACTTTATGGGACCATTCCCATCATCCTACTCCAATGAATACATATTAGTGGCAGTAGATTATGTTTCTAAGTGGGTGGAAGCCACTCCAACAAGAACCAATGATGCCAAAGTTGTCATTGCATTTATTAAGAAACACATCTTCTCAAGATTTGGTGTACCAAGAGTTCTCATAAGTGATGGGGGCTCTCATTTTTGTAACAAACAACTTGAAAGTGTGTTAAGTAAGTACAATGTCAAGCATAAAGTGGCCACACCTTACCATCCACAAACTAGTGGCCAGGTGGAAATTTCAAACAGAGAATTGAAGAGAATCCTAGAGAAAGTTGCCAGTAGTTCAAGAAAAGATTGGGCAAAGAAAATGGATGATACTCTTTGGGCTTATAGAACAACTTTTAAAACACTTATTGGTATGTCTCCATATCAGTTAGTGTTTGGAAAAGCTTGTCACTTACCTTTGGAATTGGAATACAAAGCTTATTGGGCAACAAGGATTCTGAATTGTGATTTCAAAGAAGCTGGTGAAAAAAGAATCTTGCAATTACATGAGCTAGAAGAATTTCGTCAGTCAGCTTATGAAAATGCTACCATTTATAAGCAAAGGACCAAGACTTTTCATGATAAACAAATTCTGCAAAGAAGCTTTTATCCAGGACAACAAGTACTTTTGTTCAATTCTAAATTGAAATTCTTTCCTGGAAAATTGAAATCTAGATGGTCTAGCCCCTTTATTATGAAAGAAGTATCACCTTTTGGAGCTATTGAAGTCCAAGATCCTTCATCTGGAAGGAAATTTAAAGTGAATGGTCAAAGGCTTAAAATATATCTTGGAGGTGAAGTTGAAAAAGGGAAGTCAATTGTCACTTTAAATGATCCTCCATGAATTGAGCATTAATGCAAAACCAGTAGTTGTAGCAATAATTTTCTGTTTTTCTTTAATAGATTAGGAACTTAGTGTTAATTCATAGGATTTGTTTTGTTAGAAATAGTTCAATTTTAGAGAATTAAAAGTACTGTGATAGTTTTCTACTTGTTTGATTGTAATTACATGACTAACAAGTGGTATTGTATTGCAGGAAATTGAAGAAATTATGCATATGCCTTGAAATGTTTCTGTCAGGACCGTGTCTTCACAAGCTTGCACTCATGTGGGGACACGAAAATTAAAAAGCAAATTTGAAGAAACTCGTGACAGTATGTGCTCTCTGTGTAAGTTTGGTGAGGACACCCTTTATTCATGTGCAGACACGATTTTTGCACTCCAAAATGGCACTCAAAACTGACATCAGCCATCACCTCTATTAAAAAAAAATTAAAGAAAAAAAAATAGTTTTCTTTTTCTTTATTGTGTGGAAAAAAATGAAAATTTTCCCTATTATTTTTTTTCTTTTCCTTCTCCTATACGCTACCCCCACTCCCTGAAGCCACCGTCTCTATTTCATTTTCCCCTCTCATTCCAAAACCCACCACCTTCTTCCTTTCTGTGCATCTTCATTCAAATTAAATCATCGTCATCTTCCCATTTGATAACGCTTTGTCCATTGCTTCGAGTTCATCATTTCTCATTGTACATTTCGCATTGTGCATCGTCATTTTGCAACTTGTTCATCCATTCTCTGTTCTGCGCGCTGTTCATTCGGTTCCTGCTTTGTGCACAGTTTATCCCTTACCTAGCATTTCTCTTCTCGCATTCTTCTCTGTTTGCGCTCAGAGTGAGTCTTAATCCATTTTTCAATCCATTCGTTGTTCATTGCACCGTTCATTCTCGCAATTCTGTTCCTATTCCTTGCTCATGTTCGGTGTTTGATTTGGGGGGTTGTTCACAGTTTGGGTAGAGTTCAGTTTTTGCTGAGAAAAGGAACTGTTCACGGTTGTTGTTTGCTGCAAGGAGTGGTCCACTTGGTTTTCATTGAGCATACAATTTTAAGGCTTCACAGGTATATTCATTCTTCCTTTTCTTTTTCATTTTAGTAAATAAAAGAGTGATTGGTTGATTGAATGTTTAATATCTTTGGTATAAAATTGAGTGTTGATTTTGCTTTCGATGCTTGGACTGTGCTTGATAAAATGCTCATGAGAATTGTGTACCTCCTTGCATTGTTGTAAAGATATTCTCCAACTGTTTGTCCCCTCTCTGAGAGTATTATTCCAAATTTTTGACCAGAGAAATTGCATCACATTTTGCGGTTCACACACTATCATTCACTGTTTGACACTTGATCTGCATATGGCTTCATAGAGTTGTTTTGTGCATATTCTATTTTTTTTTGTTTTGTTTAGTTTAGTTTTAGTATTTGTTTTTGTACATATTTTTAGGATGTAATTTTTGCTAGTCGTTGTATAGTTTAGGGTGTAAATAATAGTTTGTTTGCTTTTCTTTTAGTTTGTTTTCTTTTTTTTTAGGAAAGCTTAATTTCTTTGTTGAATTATTTATAATGTATCCCATGACTCTTTCTTTTTAATTTCACTCTAATCTATTTGATAATAATCTTCTTCCTTGACCAATTCCATAAATATTCCTCAATATTCAATTGCAAATTCTGAACATCTTGATTGATTGAAAATTCTTGATATTTGCTTGATAATTGTGTGAGAGTAGATCATTGATTTAGTTGGATTGTAGTCACAACATTACCCTGTGAGGATTTTGGGCCATACACTCTAATTGATTCCTTGTTGTGTGATTGGCTACTCCTTGGGTTTTCATTCCAGAACTTGACCTTGTTCTTAATTGAAATTGTTTCTCATTTGCATCCACATGCATGATTGAGGCATTCTTTTGTTAACTTTTGGACTAAATAAACCACCCTAAAAAAAAATATTTCCCTTTGCTTAGCCCCTTTGAGCCTTTTTCCCATTCTTCTTTCTAAGCTCATTACAAGCCTTTAAGTGAAAAACCATTAATGTCCTTCCCCTTTAGGATTAAAGGATATATGGCATATTCAAGGATGAGTTTTTGAAATTAAGTTTGGGGTTGCTTTATATTTTTGCTTGAGGGCAAGCAAATACTTTAAGTTTGGGGTGGGAAAGCAATTTGCTTTAATAAAAAAAAAGAAACTGGATGTAAAAAAAAGGAAGAAAGAAGTAAAGCAAAGCAATTCAAAAAAAAAAAAGCAAGTGCATTGATATATAAAAAAAGTTACAGTAGGAAAAAAAAGTTAAAAAAAAAAGAGGAAAAGAAAAGATTGATGAAAAAAAAAGAAAAGTTTAGAAAAAAAATAAAAGGGGGAAATGAAATGAAATCAAAGGAAGGAAGAGTTAACTCCATACTTAATTCTTGAGCTCATCACATATATCCTTTAATTTTTTTGGGGTTAACTAGATCCTAAATTTTCCTACCTTGTCCCAAGCCCCATTACAACCCAATTAAAAGTCCTCATGAATTATGGTTGCACTTGTGTTTGTAGTAGAAGTTTTAGAACATTGTCAAGCTTATGGTAATGAATCTTGAGTGGGTAGTAATTTTGAGAGAAACAGTACCCTTAAACACTAAGAGTGATGAGGGAAATACTACCTTATGAGGGTTGTGAATGCAATTCATACTTTTCTTTGTGAAACTTTTGCATATTTTATCTTGCATTGTTTCAAGTTGAACTGAGATATCATGATGTTAGGTACTGCACTTATTTGATTTGTGATAGAACTTATGCAAATTGTTTGAGGAATGGATTAGAATCAAATGATTAGTTATGGAAAAATTTTGGAGAATTGAGATGTTCACTTGTGGATTTCAATCCTTGTTTTGTCTAGAAATATTCTTGATTGAGCTTTAATTGTTTGCTTGGGGACAAGCAAAATTCTAAGTTTGGGGTTGTGATAAATCCACTTTAGTAGTAGATTTATAGATTAATTTTAGGTAGTTTCTAGTTGTTTAGTTGATAATTTTGTAAATTTGTAGTTAAAATTGTACATAATTGAGTTTGTTTGTGTTTTAGATGATTGTAGTAAATAATAGTATTTTTGTTCTAATTTTTCATTGATTTGGTCTTTTTAAAGGTATTATTTGAAAAAGAAGAAAAAAGTTTGAAGAGAAGCAATTTTGAAGTCATTGGAAAGATCAAACGGTGAAATTTTGAGAGAAGGAGGTGCAAATTGAGCAATTTACATTCTGTCATGTTCGTGTGGGAACAAGCCATTTTCGTGTGAGGACACGATACCTCTAGAGGCTACAAAATTGAAGTTTGCTCTCTGCCATGTTCGTGTGGGAACATGGCAAGACTTGTGTGGGGACACGAATTCTGCAGAAACATTATAAATAGATTTGTTTTAATTTTTAGCGGGAATCTTTTGCATTCTTTCAGTTTTCTCATTTCTTTTACTCGAATTCTCTCTCTTTTTCTCTCTTTCTCCTGAAGATCAAAACCAAGTGGAAGCTAGGGTTCTTGATTCAATGGAGTTTCTCATTGAGTTTGCAAATCTCTTCTCCTTTATCTTCTCTTTTGTAATGGATTGCTAGATTTTCTTAGGTTAGGAGTTGATGAAACTTGATCTGTATTTTGTGTAAGGAATTCACTCATTCAATTCAATTTTCGTTTTCAATTCAATTGCTTCCTTCTGCTCTTAATGAATATGTAACACGACCCTTAAGGGCTCATTTTTTTGTTCAAAAACATCCCCAAGGGTTTCAACTTTCTCTGAACCTTCAAGCTGCAAACAATGGAGAAGAGAGTGAAAAAAGAGGATACCTGACTGGCCTGTGCGGACATAAGAGCACTAGAAGCGGATAAAAGGTCCTTCGGGCCCTCATTGGATGCACGAAACCTTCATAATGTTCAACCTCCCCATCAAATTCACGTCCATGGTGAACTTCACCTCACTCAACTCCATCTTCTCAAGCTCCAGTGCGACGAACACCCCGTGGTTGAGGAGCAGCACGTCAATTGGGCCCGCCTCGTCAACCGCCCGATCTACGACATCATAGAGAGCTTGTCCAGCGAGCACGCGAGGATGGAGACGGGGGCGCCCTCAGTGGCGGCGCAGTGAGAGAGGGCAAGGCCGATGCCGTTGGATCTGCCGATGATGGAACGACGTCATAGTGCGAGGCAAATGGTGTTCTTGGAATCCTCGAGCTTGTTCGACGAGAGCACGAGGATGGAGACGCGGCCACCCTCGGCGGCGACGCGGTGGCCATGGGCAAGGTCGATGCCGCTGGATCCGCCGATGATGAAGACGTGGAGATTTTTTTATTGGGATCTTGACAGGCGGAGGCCGCACCAGGAAATAGAGTACGACAAGGATGAGAAGGCATGTTGAGGAGATTTTAGGTTGCCTATCACATCAGCCAAACAAATTAATGTAAAAACTTGAAAATAGAAAATACTACATGTACCTTACTAAAAGCTTTGACTCCATTCCTCTCAAGCTTAATTTCAAGAGCAGGGTCCTCTACAAGCTGCAAAAGCACATCCACCATGACTTTGGCAACATAATCCTTCACCCTTTTCCTTCTCTCAATATGTTCCTCCAACACATGCTCCATAAACCTATAAAATTTCTTCCTCAAAGCCTACATCATCTTTATGTAACTCTGCATATCCAAGAAATTAATCCAAGGAACAAAATCCCCTATGTTAAGCACCCCATTAACCAAGAACAACTCATGCACCATCTTCTTCAACTCCTCAGGGGAAATTATTGCAGAGTTATATAATTCATTCAGAAAAGCATGAATACTTAACAATAGTAAGAAAAACATTAGTGTAAATATTGTATTGCTCATGCCCAATGTTGAATGAATATGTAACACGACCCTTAAGGGCTCATTTTTTTTGTTCAAAAACATCCCCGAGGGTTTCAACTTTCTCTGAACCTTCAAGCTGCAAACAATGGAGAAGAGAGTGAAAAAAGAGGATACCTGACCGACATGTGCGGACATAAGAGCACTAGAAGCGGGTAAAGGGTCCTTCGGGCCCTCATTGGAGGCACGAAACCTTCATCATGTTCAACCTCCCCGTCAAATTCATGTCCATGGTGAACTTCACCTCACTCAACTCCATCTTCTCAAGCTCTTCTCAAGCTCCAGTGCGACGAACACCCCGTGGTTGAGGAGCAGCACATCAATTGGGCCTGCCTCGTCAACCGCCCGTTCTACGACATCGTAGAGAGCTTGTCCGGTGAGCACGCAAGGATGGAGACGGGGGCGCCCTCAGTGGCGGCGCAGTGAGAGAGGGCAAGGTCGATGCCGTTGGATCTGCCGATGATGGAACGACGTCATAGTGTGAGGCGGATGGTGTTCTTGGAATCCTCGAGCTTGTCCGGCGAGAGCACGAGGATGGAGACGCGACCACCCTCAGCGACGACGCGGTTGCCATGGGCAAGGTCGATGCCGCTGGATCCACCGATGATGAAGACGTGGATATTTTTTATTGGGATCTTGACAGGCGGAGGCCGCACCAGGAAATAGAGTACGACAAGGATGAGAAGGCATGCTGAGGAGATTAGGGAGAGTAAATGGGTATACAGAACGATCTAAATGGCGAAGCTTGACACATCAGAATTAAAATGATGTGGTAAAAATTAGCACGGGTAACAATTTCAGACATGACATGGAAGCTTCAGATTGCGCGACTTAGCTTTTATTAATAGAATAGATAAACTTTCACAACATGCTTTTAAGTATTTTGAATATCTTCGTACTAATAATTTTCCAGAGGCATGAAATCCAAATTGTCATAATTTGAACAACACCTTGTTTCCATAAGTTCAAGACAATCGATCCTTCAAGATTCAAAAGGTCTAAAAAAAGAAACTTTAAAAGCTTGAGAATGGATTTTTAGACTAGCAGAAGCATGAGCATTCTTCTCATGCTTGGAAAAAAATTAAACAATAATAATACATTATTTTCATTGGCTCATGGCACCTTAAAAAGTTCATTTTTCACATATCTTATCATATAACCTCTTTAATCCTAACATTATTTTAATTGAAATTTTACCATAAAAAAGTTTTTATTTATATTTAATTTCTGGTTCTAATATATATATATATATATATATATATATATAAAGTTTGTTATAAGTCTTTATGTGATTAAAATTTTATCATAATATAATAAGAGTTTAATTACTAAATTTAATTTGTAATCAAAATATAAAAGTTTTAAATAATTAATTTTTTTTAGTTTTTAATAATTGAATTAAATTTTATTAAGTACACTAGTATGATATAATTATTTTATTTCTTTAATTGTGCATAAAATTTTCGTATTATATTTTTTAACATGACAATACAATAATATAATTAATAATTTTTTATTATGTAAATATTTATAGTTATCTAGTACAAATTATATTTTTCAAAAATAAAAAAATTATAATTTACATATAGTAAATTTTCTGAACATCGCACATGTACCAATACTAGTAGAACAAAAAAAATCATGTATGCATGAAAAGGCTAGAAAAATAAACTGACATAACACCTTGTCTCTTTTTTTTTTATATAACTAAAACATAACTAGATCTAATTAATTAATGAAACCGTTAAATTCATAAATCTATATATTACTATTATATTATATATATATATATATATATTAACACTAACTCGCAAGCTTACACGTTGAAACGTCATCCATATTATTGTCACATACCTTTGATTGTGCCATGTCAAGAATGATATGACGTGTCATGTCTCTCATTGCAATTCACTCATTAGTCATTCTAGTCTAATCAAAATCTCCAAAGGCACACACCAATATCTCTTTCCACATTAATAACATTTTTTTTTGTAAACCATAGGTATCCCCTATTACTAGGTGCAATCCTATTCGGGGCTTAGTCACAGTTAAGGCTCTTCACCCCTCCCGAAGAATGTGTTTAGTGGGGATCGAACCCGGGAGCTCTTCCCACAATCTCAACCTGCGTTGCCAACTGAGCCACAATTAATAACATGATTCACAACTACAAAAATAATATCAGAGTTTTTTATTTATAATTTCATATGAAAATTTTATTGATTTTAATTAATTTATTTATATCTAACAAACAAACAAACAAGTATAGTTAATTAGTTTATTTTTTATAATTATATATTTTAAAAACAAAGAAACAAACAAAAAAATTTCTAATGCTATCGAATTTAACACAAATTGTTTTATTCTTAAATAATACTAAATAAAATTTAGTGTTATTAATTTCACAAACATAATTATATGCATAAATAATATTTTTGTTATATTTCATTTTTTCAATTAATATATTATTAATTTTCCACTATATATTATATTTATACCATACCCTATATTATTAAATAATAATATAGTTCCAATGTATTTTTTTAACCTATGTTACACTATAACTTTTTTCAAACCCGACTTTCAATTATTTCCATTGAATCTAACATTACTCTATTCATATTTAATATTAAATATTTTCTTCTAATCAATTCAACATATGTTGTAGATTTGATTTTTTTTTTTCTAATTTCAAGCACATCTTGCAAGAAAAATAATATACATAATACAAAATATGAAAATTAACCTAATAAATTACATATACAAATCAATCAATAGTTCTTACATACAATTACTTTGACCAAAATCAATGACTCATACCTCATAATTTATAACATCTATGCAATGATACTAATTAATATCCATATTTTATAAGATCTATGTTTCTGTGTACATTAATATATTAAAATCAATGTCACTATCTAGGTTAGATGTTGTGAGTTTTATCTACGGGCAAGTGTACCCGTCGATTAGAGTAAAATGAAGTATTTAAAACCTCAAGTATCGTCCCACAGAGACAATTAACAATATTAAATTAAATTTTTAATAATGATATAAGAAATAAAGAATATGATTTGATTTGTTTGTTGAACTTAAATGGAGAAAAAGAGAGAGAAAAAGTTGAACAATGAAGATAACAATAACAATAAGGATTCAGTTATGGAAGTGTCAAGGGCATTTGGTTTCACTCTAGTGCTTACTAGATTTTTCTCCAATTTCCCTTATAAATTATGTCAATCTAATTGCCAATCAGTTATTCTAATACTATCAATACCCAATGATCATGCAATATTGATAATCTTTCCCTTAAAACACTATCCCCAATGATCATGCAAGATAATGAGTTAAGAAAAGCATAAATAACCAATAAGTTTGTTAACCTAATAACTGATTGAAAACCTAGGATTAAGATTGATCATACAAAACCCTAGATCCAGTTTACCTTATAGATCCATTAATTGAGAATGGTACGATCGCCTATTACCCAACTAACTAAGATTTACCAAGGGTAATCAAGTCTTGATAAAATAAAACAATGAGGAAAACACAATTATAAAAAGAAAACAATAACTTATAAAGGGAAAACGGGTTCAAATCAAGTTCACAACTTAAGATCCACCATAGCCCCTTGGCTAGGTAATTAGTTACTCATAATAAAATATAAATCAACCAAAAGTAATATTCCTAAGAAATCCATAACTACTAGGAAGGGGTGATCACTGTAACCATTTGATGGGTCAACATGTTAATCATATCAAGGTTACTTTCGTCCATTTGTTGCCTCATGGACGGTAAGGCTACATTTGTGAATGTATTTGAGCCTATCTCATTTGACCACATCTCTGAAGTATTCCTTCTATTCCTAGGGGAAAAGGAACTGCTAAAGGGTTGGTATAAACCATTTGAGGTATTCCTAGTGTTGCCATCATGCCTTGTGTGTTAAAGCCAGGGGGTGGTCCATCAACCCTAAGAGGTTCATATGGTCTGACTTGGCTGACCACTAGGTCCTCTGCCTGAGGAAGAGTTCCTACCACAATATCCTCCCTATGTCTTCCAATTCCACTGGGAGAACTCTGACTGCCATTATGGCTGTCATGAGATGTTTCATTGGCTAAGGAATTTCTTGGAGGAGTTCCGGAGCCATTCCTATTTTTGTTCGCCATGATTCTTTTACCACTCCTTAAATTCACACAACACTAAAAGAAAAGTCCCATTGGGCGTGCCAATTTGTTTATCCTGGAAATCAGTCTAAACAAATGTATCTCAAGAACAATCTGGGACGAGATATGAGTCCTCTAAAAGGGTTCTTTAGAGTGTTGTTTTTAAGAAGTTCAAAGAAGGAATAGAAATCTTAATGGCGTGTCCAAAGATGGACAAACTTTTGATTGAAGTAATTGAAATAAAAGAATGCATACAGTGGAAAATTAAAGTACATGAAACGTAAAAGCTTGAAAAATAAATGGCGGTCTGCAATCCCTACTTGCTCTCTGCAACTGGGTGCCTTGATCTCTGGATAGATGCTTTGGCTTCAGGGTGCTTGAGTGTTCAGTTTGTGGACCATGTGCCAATCTTCTCAATTCCTATTTATAAGCATCCTTTGAAACTATTCTGGAACTGCATGTAACTGCCATGCAGGCTGTTTATCAACCTCCACTTTCCCACGTTCTTTTAACGCTCATGCAACACATATTTTTGTAACTGCTATTGCTGACGTGGATTATGGTTTGAAACCTCTTCGAGTGAAGAAGGGACTTCCATGCCTTCGAGTCCTGAACCCGACCTTATTCGATTGGTAATTTGCTTCTGCTTGTCTTCGATCTTGAAATGACCTCTTCGAAATGTCCTTCACAGGTGAGCTTCGACCTTGCGCACAACTTCTCTCTCAATTTTCTTTTGAGCACGTGCCTTAAATCTCCCTGCCGTCTAAAAAATCCCCTTGACCACCGGCCACTTGAATGCAATAAATGTAGTTTCTCCGTTATTGGTATGGACTGGTGGCAGTTTTACGTCTTGGGTCCTCTTTCTTGTTCAGTCTAAAAAATATTATTAAGTATTTAATAATGATTGAGTCTCACTTTCCTAAGTTTTTATGAATAACAAATTCTGTTAAAGTCTTACTTGCAAATATTGCCTATGCTTTTAAACGTGTTTCTCGTGTTTCAGCAAGTTGACCATCTGAAGTGATCTACTGTCTGAAGAAGTAGAACCATCTGAAGTGGTCTATCCATCTGAAGCATGGAATCACCTGAAGATGAAAAGAGTGTCTGAAGACGTTTGACGTGGCAAGGTGTTTGAAGTCAGAAGCCATCTGAAGAGTGAAGCACTCTGAAGATTTCTGATAAAGACTCAAGTCATTTTCAACGCCTTCTAAAACAAGTTTTTGACCTATCCTTTCTAAGGCATGCAAGATAGAGACTTTCCTGCTCGTTTGAAATACATGCACCAAAAAGGAAATATCTGTAATGCAGTCTTTGCAGTGCTCAGAACAGAGACAGTGTTGCACATCTACCTTATACTGTGTTAGAAGTTATCAGAAGCTGTATCACAACGGGATTAATAGCATTTAATGCTATCTCTCAACGGTGATTTCAACGGATTTCATCTCAATCATCTATAAATAGCTTCATGGAGAACCATGCACAAGTGAGAACAAGCTAAGAAAGAAAGTACCCATACGTTGCAAGTTTTTCGTTGTAAAAACACTCTGATAATTATTCTTTATACACAAACTTTCTTATCCTGAGTCTAACTCAGTTATTTTGTACATTACTGTGTTTGAGCTTTGAACTTATGTAGTTCTTTAGCTTAAACTTTCTTATACCTTAAACACTTGAGTGTTGAGCCAGGAGAGGCTTGTTTGTTAAACAATACTTGGGTTGAGCCTGAAGAGGCTTGTGAGGAAACAATACTTATTGTTGCAGAGCCTGAAGAGGTTTGACAGAAAAGAATACTTGTAATCTTCTGAAGGTTAGTGGAAATCCAGGGGCTGTGTTTGGCTCTGGGCCTGGACGTAGCTCACAGTGATAGTGAGTGAACCAGGATAAATACCTTGGCTAAGTTTTCCCATCCCTTAACTCTTTAAATTCAATTTTTAAGCTAACAAGAAGGGAATTGAATTGGTTTACATAAAGTTTATGTAAGGTCCAAGACCCTTAGAGCAAAGTTTTTAATGACAACAAACTTTCACAACAATATTCTAAGTGTTCTGAATACTTTGGTACTAATGTTTTCACTTGAGAAAGAATAGAGGAAAAGTTACAGAAAGAAGGTGCAAAGATCATAAACATCATTTAACATTAGAATATGTGTCTAGAAGCATGTCATATAGAGCTCCCATGTCAAAAGTGATGAAACAAGTTCAAGAAATAGCTTCTTAGCTTCAAGAAGGTCAAAACAGTTCATCTAAGATCCTAGGAATATTAAACTGAGTTGTATCAAGCTTGAGAAGCAAAGTTGAAGCTTTGGAAGGATCATTCAAGACCACTAGAAGCATGAGAAGGAGCTTTTCATGAAATTGGATACCTTCTGAATGTGAAAGATCATTTAAGCAATTCAAGCATAGTCATTCCAAGTGTTGCTGATGCAAACAAAGCAATTGGAGAAGATCAATATCACTAGAAACACAGTTTTGTCCTTAGAAGCTAAACTTACAGTTTCTGCAGAAGCATCAAATACTTACTTGAGGTTACAAACAAGATCAAAGTATCTTTAGAAGCATTGAACGAGTTCCCACACTCCTCAAGATATTATCCTTGAATATTTCAAGTTGAAGAACACTAAAAGGAGCTTCCATAAGCATAATTACTTCTCTCACAATGCAAATAAAGCAAGGATAAAACATTGGAAGCTTTACAAGCATATTTGAAGAAGAAACATAATTTCTGCACACTTCCAGAAGATGCAGTTTGCTTCTGCAGAAGAAACATAATTTCTGTAGAAGAAACAGAATTTTCTGCACACTTCCAGAAGATGCAGTTTGCTGCAGAAGGAAGAAAACAATTCTGCAGAAGAAACCTAATGACAGACTTTCTGCAGAAGATACAGAATCCATCATAACTTGCTAAATTCATTTCTGAGGCTGCAGCTAAGTTAAATACACTTGAAATAATCCATGATCATCCATTGAATGCTCTCAATATTCTTACAGGAGAAAGAGCCACGGAAAGTACTAGAATTGCATTCTGCAAAAGATAGGTCTGCAGAAGATATGACCAGTCAAAGCTGAAGAAAGAGAAAAGTTGTCACATGAAAGTGACAACTCTTAGATGGCCAACTCGGGACTTGTCTTCCTCTCCAAGCATTTCCAACGGTTAGTTTGACCACTATAACTCTATAAATATAGCCCCATTCAGCTGGGCAAAATAAAGGAGAACAAAGGGAAGAAATCCAAAGAGCCATAATGTAGAAATCCCCTTCTAGAGTGAGGTTCTCCTTCAACCACTCCAATCTGTAGAGCTGCTGCGCATAATTCTTAGAGAGTGTGTTTAGGTTCAGTTTTGTAAAGATTAATCCACTCCATGAGTGTTTTGTGAGCCATATGTTAAAACCCATCTCTTGTTGAAGAGTGTTTGTAATCTCCCAAGCTAACTAGAGAGAGTTAGTGTTGGTTTGAGAGGGTGTAGAGCCTGCAGAGGCTGAGCAAATAATACTGGTTTTAGAGCCTGAAGAGGCAGCAAAATAATACTTGGAAAAGAGCCTGAAGAGACTGCACAAGAATACTAGTGGTGAGGTGCACCCAAGAAGTCATTGTATCAAGGTTGATTTAGTGGAAAATCCTACAGGTGTAGGCACTAGACGTAGCCCAAGGATTATGAGGGTGAACCAGTATAAAAATCATGTGTGCAATATCTCTTACCCTTTCTCTCTTTAATTTTCTGCACATACTTCTATTGCTTGGTTAGTTATTGTTCATACTTTAAACATTTAGCAAGCTATAAACCATATTTTGATAAAACTCGTCTTTAAACTGATATTTTCACATAAATCACAATCATATTAGTTAAAAAACCGATCAGAAAAGTTTCATTACATTATGAAACTAGTTGGTACTCCAAAAGCACATTTCTTGAAAGATGTTCAATGTTCAACATAGAAACTCGGGGTTCAAACTACCAGATTTTGATAAACCTATTTTTTAACTAATATTTTCACATAAATTACATCCATATCAGTTAAAATACTGATCTGGAAAGTTTCATTAAATTATGAAACTGTTTGGTGCTTCAGAAGCACATTTCTTGAAATCTGTCCATTGTTCAACATTGAACTTGGGGTCCAAACTACTAGATCTTTATAAACATGATTTTAATTCAATCTAACTTGATATTCTAATTGGTTACTACTTAAATATCTGATCTGGAAAGTTTCATCAAGTTTTAAGTTCATTTGACCCTTCAAAAGATAGGTTTAAAGTGACAGATTCAATGTATTGCTTCTGCACAACTGCATAAACTTTATACTATTCTTCTGAACAGTTTTTCTCACATAACCTTATTAGTTATTGATTAAATAACTATTCTTGAAAGTTTTATTAAAATACAAAATCATTTAACCCTTCAAAAGATTGGTTTAAAGTGATAGATTCATTGTTTTGCTTCTGCATAACTGCATAAACATTATATTATTCTTCTGAACCTTATTCTGAGTTGTAAGTACATTAAATACATTATATGGAAGAATAAATTTTGATGATATCAGTCCCTATGATTTTGCTTGCCTTGAAGAAAATAATTTTAATCTACTTAGTTGGCATTATACACTAACCACTATCTTCTAGAAGGAACTTCTTATAGCCAAGACATTCCTTGAGCAGAGATCAACAAGTTGTTCAAAGTACTTGCAGGTTGGACCAAAAGTTTTCAAGGGTCACAATTCAACCCCCCTTCTTGTGACTCTCTGATTTATTTCAGTTTAAACGTAAGATCAATTTTTCAGAAGAACCTTTTTATCAGTCTGAACGAGATCACTTGCTTAAATCTATTAAGTTTTTTTTTTTTCCAATTTTCCAATTTTTCATTCATAAGAACCAGATGCTTGCAAATGCTTGTACAAGCATCTGAGCTCTTAAAAATAAGCATTTCGCCTACACGTCATTTTCCTCCATCGTTGCCTGAGTTGTTTCCTGAGTTGCTTCATTTTAATTATGAACCGCTTAAGAAACCTGTGTTGGAGATGGTCTAAGTGGAAAAATCATAAAACATTCATATAGATGATGTATTTCTTAATTTTATATTTATGTTACAAAAACTTACATCATCATAAACTAGTTTTCTCCAAAATAAACACGTACGTAAATATGAATAATTGTATTTATATAACATTTTTTACAAAAAATATATATAAGAAGAGAATAAAGTGTATATAAAAGGTGATAAGTGATATAACAAATAAAATAAAAAATATATATTATATGAATTTCATGCATTAAAAATAGAACTCAACGAATATATTAGGTGAATACGAGATGCCTAGTTCTTACAAAATATACATTGTTATAATAGAAAAGCCTCCTGGGTCCTAGTTTAGTAGTTCGTGGCAATTTCTTCAGTAGAATAAGAGCCCCCTTCGGTCCAAAACCATAAATAGTGAAAATATTTTATATTGTTAATATTAATTATAAAATATAAACAAATATATTAGGTGAGTATTTTTTTGTTACATGTGAAACTAAGACAAAAGCAAAAGAAAAAATTAAAATAAGTCCTCTGCTAGGAGAGGAAGAAGCTCAGTAGAGGGGCCTCACAAAGCACGAATGCCTAATTATTATTCTATAGTTTCTTATAGGAGAACAACTTGCTTCCTAGTTCCTCGAAATTTCTTCATCATAATAAAGGGAAGGGCTTCTATATATTCAATTCCAAAGCCAAAAATGGTTGCTCTCTCTATGTGTCTCTGTGAAAGGATTTTTTTCTCATCTCAGCGAAAACATGGTGCCCATGCTCATTCAAATTCTGAGATGGCTGATGCAGCCTTTCATATGGAGATTTGTGGGCTTTGGTTCAGCTGTTGTTGGACTACTTTGTTACGCTCTCAGCTCTTCCTTCAACCATCTATTTGGACAGTGGAATTTGTTTAAAATATTTCTTTACACTGCTTTTAGTTTCATCATCAGTCTCTTGATTTTGTATGCAGAGAAATGGAAACACTCGAGAAGTCTCCGATTCAAAGCTCATTCAGCATTTTTGGTTTTGACCATCACCTCCGTCTTTTCCTTTTTCTCGGATAAAGTGATGAATGGAAAACCAGATGCATATAGCCTGATTTCATGTGCTGCCTTTGCTATCATGACACTAAGCTTGTCGAGGCAAACACAGTGCGGATTCGAAGTGGATCTTCTCTATTTCTTTCTCGGATGTCTAACAGTGCAACTCATGAAGATTAAATTGGAGTTGGCTATTGTTGGAGCAGGTTTCAGTTATTCCCTTGTTATTCTTCGTTCTTCCTTTTCTTCCATAGATGCCGCACCACAAAACGAATATGCTGGAGTCCAAGATCAACATTCGGTAGTCATTGAAGTCGATTCACCACAAGTGGCCACTAGTAGTATTGATATTACTAGTATGATGCAACAACTCACGATTTGTGTGGAGGCACTTCATCAGGAAGATTCGAAACTCATCGACATGCTTTTGAACGAGGTGAAGGAATACCTTGAAGGCACTGAATCTGAATTATTGGTGACTGACCATAACTTCGTGATTGATGCGTTGCCATCAGGAAGGATCAACGACCTTCAACAAACGGTGAAGATATTGGTAGGCGCTGGATTTGAGAAGGAGTGTTCTGATATGTTCAGCAATTGGCGGAGGGAATGGTTGGAGGAGTGCCTAACAGATAACTTAGTAGGCTCGCAAGAAATCAACATCCAGAACGAGAAGGAGCAAGAAAGAAAAGCATTTCTAAATAAAATGATTACAAGATGGAACAAAGCTTCAATAATCGCTCTCAAGATACTATTCCCCAGTGAGCGGCGGCTCTGTGATCGTGTCTTTTCGGGGTTTTCCTCTGCTGCTGAGCGTTGTTTCACAGAGGTTTGCAGGGGATCTGCGTTTCAGCTGCTTAATTTTGCCGATGTGATTGCTGATGAGAGCCCCTCAGTGTGGCATTTTTTCAACGTCCTCCACGTGTTTGAAGGATTGCGTGATTTAATTACGGAATTCCAATCAATGTTTCCTAATTCGTTGGTGAATGAAGCAATCAAAGTCCAGAACAGGTTAGGAGAAGCAAGCAGGGAACTTTTCTTGGATTTCGATAATCTTATTTTCCGTGTCCCTGAGGAGAAGGAAGTTGCTCCGGCAGATGGCTGGCGTCATCCAATGATATCCATTGTCATGAACTCCCTCTTTTCTGCTTGCAGGTCACGGCAGACCCTCGAGCAAATTTTACAAGAATACCCCAAGGTGTCTAATGGAGCGGGAACATATTCTTTCACAGGGCAAATGGAGCGGATCATGGAGCTGTTAGAGAGAAAATTGATAGCTAAGTCCAAAATATACAAGGACCCTGCTTTGCGCTATTTTTTCATGATGAATAATCGCAGGTGCATAGAAACTGTGAATGAAAGGTGGGGATTGGGAACCATTTTTGGTGATGATTGGTTCCGGAATAACAGAGGAAAAATCCAACAAAACCTTGAACTCTATCAAAGAAGCTCGTGGGATAAGGTGGTAGACATTTTGAAAGTGGATAGCGATGAGTCTTTGTCGCCGAATGTTGCAGTAGATTCAATGAAAGACAAGCTCAATTTGTTTAATCTACAGTTTGAGCAGATATGCAGCGTTCAATCTACATGGTGTGTCTCTAATAAGAAGCTAAGGGCACAAATAATAACATCCTTGGAAAACATCTTGTTGCCAGCCTATGAAAACTTCGTCGGGAGGTTACAAAATGTTCTTGGTAAGCATGCTTATGAGTTTATTGAGTATGGGATGTTTGACATTCAAGATCGACTCAACCATTTGTTCCAGGGTGAAATCATAATACAAAATTTATTACAAACATTATTCTAAAGAATTTGTAGTCTTGTCTTGAATACTATATGTTTTCCGTTCAAAACAAAAAAGGTGTATATGTATTTTTATTTTTATTTTTTAGTAGGGATCAACTTACTCCAAAAGTAACTCTGGATAAAATTATTCCGCTAATTCAAAACAAAAAAGGTGTATATGTATTTTTATTTTTATTTTTTAGTAGGGATCAACTTACTCCAAAAGTAACTCTGGATAAAATTATTCCGCTTAATAACTTTAGGTAAAGTTACTCCTTGAGTTAATATTATTATTATTATTATTATTATTATTTTTATTTTATGTTTTGAACCGGTTTGCTTCAAGTCTAAGTCTAAGAATAAAATAAATAAATAATTGTTCTCTCTTTTTTTTTCTATTAGTGGGAAATCAACCAAATTAATATTAATATTATTATTATTATTATCAACCAAATTTATCATAATAATAATAATAATAATAATAATAATAATATTATTATTATTATTATTATTATTATTATTATTTTATGTTTTGAACCGGTTTGCTTCAAGTCTACGTCTAAGAATAAAATAAATAAATAATTGTTCTCTCTTTTTTTTTTTTTCTATTAGTGGGAAATCAACCAAATTGTCAACAACTAACCGTGAATGTAGAGTAAATAAAACTCGCGCATCACTATCATCATGGGCTTTCCAAGTTCCAACCAGTAGACGTGTGGAAATAAATAATTTTTTTTGGTAATTAGCCACACATAGTCACACCACATTCTTAAGGTGGAAATAGGACAATCGATTTATCAAAGGCCTACGACCTAACCTGTTTATGGCCATATCTGACCTGACTCATTTATTAAAAAGGCCAGGTTAAGGCATTTTAAAATGTTTGTTTAATTAAAGAGGTTAGACTTCATATCTATAGAAAAACCTTCTAAGCCGACCTGCTTAATGTAATAATGTATAATATATTAAATTTATTATATAAATAATTATATATATAATTTAAAAAACTAGAATATAATAAAAAAATAAAATATATTATATTAATTATATAAAAAACATGTTTATAGGTATGTTGTCTTGCATATGCTTATAGGCTTGTTGGCTTTGTTGGCCTTGTTATGAAAACAAACTTTTAAACAAGCTTATAGGCCAACAAGACTTTTACACAGGTCAGGCTAGACCTTAAAAAAAAACCTGTAGTAGGTAATAGGTTGTTGCGGTGGATTCTTTAGACCTTTGAAGGAAATTGGATCAAATATCACATCTACTAGTTAGAAGGGAAGTATGCACTTTATGGTTAAGTTTGCATATATTAGAGGTTAATTATTCGACCAAAATGGTTAAATATAAATATTATAGTGTTGGTATTCGAATTTTAAGTCTTTCAAATTTCACAAAGTTTTAAATATTCTACAAAGTCAGAACGTTCAATTTTGGTTTGTTAGAAGATGTTCCTTTTAAGAGAGGTTAAAAGATGAATTAAGTCTTAAGGAAGTCAGTATTCTCGAGTTCAAAGAAAAGAATAGAAATTCGAAATTCGAATTTATTCATGAACTCAAATGGTTAAGAGTCCTTGATTAAGTTAACTTGATACAAGAAGAGATTCAATAAAACTCGAAAAGAGGAGTGCAATATAAATTCGAAAATAAAAGACTTCAAGTATTCAGAAGGAAAATGATAGTCTTTCTAATTTATTCATAAGCAAAATTCGAATTACATACAGTTCGAATACAAACTGAAAGTACATATTGAAAAAGAAACTATCCTATGTGTTCTAAATATTAAAGAGTAAACTATCCTAAATTGCAGGATGTACTTGACTCCTGCCTTCCAGACCTCTTCTTCCTCCTTCTCCTCCGCAAGCTTTGATTGAGCCGCCAGGGCAAAGACATCATGTTAACTTGATTAAATGACCCTGGTGCTTGGGGTGTAATTAAAGATCTGCGTGGAGAAGAAGTAAACAGATTCATTTACTGCTAAATGAATCTAAGTTTGGCTACTACATTCAACCTAAAGGAAAATCTTCAAAAAGAAAGGTTGAAAAAGCCTATAGCTTTGGCTACCTCGTCAACCTTGTCCAAAATGAAACCATTTAAGATTGGGTTGAACGCAGTAGACAAAGAAATAAACTTTTCCATATTTTGAAGGAATTAGAAGAGAAGATGAGGAAGAATGAAAAGGGATGAAGGAAACGTCCAAATGAAACTCCTATTTATAGGAGCAAAAGAAATGAAGGCTAATAAATAAGCCTCTTAACTCGTCCAATTAGAAGAGCCTCCATAATGAGGTTAAGTGGACGGTGGACAGTGGTCTAAATGACCTTGGGTTTAGCCAAACAGAAATTGACACGTGGCACACACTGAGACACAATCAAGCTTTGAAATCAGGGGCTATTCAGTGAGTCAAATGCCAACAGAAAAAGCTAAGTGTTGAAGAAATTTAGAAGATGTATTCGATTTTGACAAGAAGTAAAATCGAAATGGAGAGATTTTGGTAAATCGAAGGCAATGTTCGATTTTATGAGTTGGATAAATTGAAAACAAGACCTATGAAGACTTAGAAGATATTTCTGAAGGAGAAGAATGTGTTCGAGGAAGTTGAAGACTAGAAAAGGAAGTTGGTAGCAGTTAATAAAAGGCCTATTATTCCAGACAGATGCCAGCATCTTAGTGGAGCATTTGTAAAAGTTCAAAGAAGAGAAAATAGTTTCTGGTTAGTAGAAGACGTGACATTCATGCAGGCTGCCAACACATGAAGATTGCTGATGTGTCTCATGTACATTAGTTAGTCGTTAGGATGAAAAGCCTATAAATAGGTTAACTTTTCATGTAATAAGGGTTGGAAAATCATTTGTACAAACACTCTGAAACACCTATACGTCCATCCTGTCAGTGACTAAATTGGTTCTAAAGAGTGCTAGTATGTGAATTCCTTTCGCTCTCTTTAATGCAATTGTTCTTACATTGTTCTTCATTTCTTTTTGTTCTTACTCTGATCTTTTGTTTTTCATTTCTTGCATTTATTTTATTTCCTTTTCTTTGCCTTCATACATTTCTTTTACTTTTGTGATTTATACTATTGTAATCTTTATTATTTAACACAATATTTTAAACCCAATATCGATAATTCAAATCTTTACATTTGGAACGATAAACCTACTTTTAAAAAGAATCCCAGAAAGTGGCTTTTGATTTTCTTGAGTTCCAAAGCTTTGATTCTTGCTAGCTTTGAGTTCAAACTATGGATTGGTGATGAATCTTGCAAGAAAAATGCATAGTTTTGAGTTAGTAGAAGCTCTAACAATGGAGGAGGCCTACACATCCATAAGGAGGAAGAAGAAGATGGAGAGAGAGTTTCCTCAGCAAGTGATAATTCTCTTTCTGCAATTTCCCATATTATAAACCTAAATTCTAGTATTTATAATTTATTTTAATTGTTAAAATTAGTAAAATATTATTTTAGTTAGCTTAAATATTGAGTCATAATTTTTATAATATTATTTTATAATTTTATTTAGTTGGTAATTGGCTCTATAAGTGTTTCAGACAATATAGGTTTCATACTGTTAATTTAAGGAGGTTTGGTTCCTAAGTTTAACCGTATTGAGTTTCTACAACTCCATATCCAATTGCGTCTCAACTAGTAGCATCTATATATCAAATTATCTTAGTGATATTTTTTCCTAATTTTTCCGGACACATGATTTTATAACATCCCAAATCTAACAATTATCATGAATAAAAGTAATAAAGGAAATAGAGTTTTGTAAAAGGAAATAGAGAAAAGGGGTTAAGAGAGAAAAATCAATGTTTTGAGTTCTGGTATTCTCGCTCAAGTGAGAAGGCCTTGCTTGAGCGAGCTTATCAGTAAAAACCAGGAAATTGGCTACTAGTATGGTCACTTGAGCGAGAAGCTCTCGCTCAAGCGCAATTCAACTCAAAAATTATAGTTGCTCTCTGATTTTCTCTCGCTCAAGCGAGGAGACTCTCGCTTGAGCGAGGCAAAGTTAGAGAGTAGGGAATTTTATTGAGTGAATTTCGCTTAAGCGAGTAAGTCCTCGCCTGAGCAAGAATGCGCATCTTGGAGGGAATATTCCTTCTCGCTCAAGCAAGAAAACCCTCGCTTGAGCGAGAGTGCGTGGACAACTTTTAATGTTTTTTATCCTAGGGTTTCACTCATTTATTACTTCACCCTTTTTCTTAGAGAGAGAGAGAGACAGTTAGAGAGAGAAGGAAGAAGAAGGAGTTGCTTGAAGGTCTCCACCTCACCCAAGGAGCTTGAAGATCACCATCCTCCCCCTCCATCTTCCTTATTTTACTTCACTTGAGGTGAGTGTAGTTCTCCCACTCACTTTCATCCTTGAATGGTTACCCATGTATGATCCCTATTCTTACTCCCCTTTCTTACATTTCTTGATTGTGTTTTATTAAAGATAAATCTAGGTTGGATTGTTGGATTATGGTTTTTGTATGTTCATATGGTTCTAAACCTAGGGTAGAAAATAGGGGTTTTTGCTTGGCGGTTGTATATTAATGGTGATACCTTGGAGGGATTATGCATTCATATGAATATCCATGCTCATGTATATGTTTTCCATTATCATGTTATGAATCCACTCATGTTTTACAAGAAAATATTTGGGGTCCTTGGAGCTCATGTTTAAAAAGAGAAGATTGGGTCTTTGGACCTCAAGTTTAATCAAAGAGACTTGGGTCTTCGGACCTCATGCTTAATGAAGAAATTCATGTTACATGTTAAAATCTATCACAGTTAAGGGGTAAGGTCCTGGTGGCCTTCAAGAATGACGATTCCTGTTAGTCTGAGCTCAATCTAGCCTTCACAGATAAGAGGAAAGACCCCTAGGGTGTTAGGTTAAGCACTTCACAATTGTCATGTATTTATATATAGAAAGTACTTATGTTGAACTTCTTAATTGATTGTTGCACCTCATTTGCTTGTTATTTCTCCCACACTGCATGCTTTATCACACTCACTGGGACTCTAGTCTCATTATACGTTATGGTTCATGTTTAGATATGTAGGGTTCCAGATCGGTGTTGGTAGTGGAAAGTATTTTTTTATCAACAAGGTCCATTAAACAAGTTTGATTCGAAAAAAGTAAGCATTGATTTTCGAATTTTAAAAGATTCTTCCAAGTAAAAAGAAGGATTAATTTCGAGTGGTTCAATGACTAAACAAAGCAAAAGATTTCGAATGATAGGTGGAATTTTAAGTGTTATTATTGAGAGAAAAATTCGAATCACAGCTATGGAAGGAAATTCAAAAATAAGCATTCATTCGAAATTGGGGTTACAACTAAAGGTAAAGGATTATTCAAAAAGTAAAAGAGCATAATATTATTGCTTGAACTAAAAAGAATTCTTTTTTAATTACAAAAGAAAGGATAAAAATACAAGTAAAAAGACTATTCCTAACTAAAAGTCTTCATCTTTCGTCCTTTCGATAAAATAGTAACCAATTCTCCTTTTCTCCTCGACTGGGGGCATCAACAGGTCATCAGCAAAAAGACAAACATCCTCCACAGTCTGAAAAGGAGGTGATTTCTTCTCAGTCATGGTCTTCGAAAAATCTTCAACAAAGACACAAACATCTCCACTGGCTATTTTCCCCTTCCTCATCTTCCTCCTACCTTAGCTTGGATGCTAAACTAGGATATGGAGGATGTTAGAAGTGTCACAAAAGACATAGACACTCCTAACTATAGGAGAAATTAAGAGCATTATTAGGGAAGAATACCTAATAAATGCCCTGTTTTAGCTATAACGTTCGACCCAAAGGATAATCAGGAACGGTTAGTAAAACTTCTAACATTGGCCATTACGTCAACCTAATCGAACGATGAAATGATTTGAGATTAGGTCGAACGTAATAGCCAATATCAGAAACTTCTCAATATTCGAAATATAGGGAGAAGGATAGAAAGAGAGGTAACTCTCGAAAAACCTATTCGAGAAAGAAGGAAAGAAAGAAAATCAAACTTCTAATAAGATGAAAGGAAAGAAGAAAGAAATGGAGATTTTGCTGTGAGAAGGATGAAGGAAGAATGAAGGGGGTAACTTCATTTTATAATGAGTAACCATAGATGGTGAAATTAATGCACAAAGTAAATGGCCCAATAACTTAAGAGAAGTGAAACGTAAGGTGATTGGACCTTTGTGAATGCATAAACGTATAGGGTATGAGCAAAAACAAGAATGAAAAATGTGAGTAAAACGATGGCCTATGATAGTCTGCCACGTGGTAGAAGTTAAAAAAAGAAGCATGGAACGTTGAAATTATGAGTATATCAGGGCTAAAATTTCGAATTCGAGAAAGAGGTGATTCGGATTAAAGACAATGAAATTTTGAAGATCTGAAGGCAGAAGAAAAGCTCTCTATTTTCGAGTAAACTCCAAGTAGATAAAGAGGTCAAGAATTCGAGCAGGAAGACTTCGAATAAAAGCTTTACGTACACTTGGCTTTTTGATGAAGAAGATTTTTGAAGATAAAATTCGAAGACTCAGTGAAAGAAGCAGGCACGTGGAAGACATCTGATGGAATAAAGACACTTGTTCGGCCAAAGATTAGGCAGTTAGGATTTTGTTATATGTGTCTGTTGTAAATTAGTTTACTGTTAGAGGTATAAGTCTATAAATAGGGCAAATTAGCAAGTCATAAGGACGAAAACATTTTCACTCTACATACTTAGATTTCACTCGAAAAAAGTATATTGTCTACACATATTTAGAGACTACTTGCTATCTTGAGAAGATTCTAAAAGTATGTCAGTCTGAGATTCGTCAATTTTCATTGTTCATTGTTAAACTTTCCAATTTATTTATTTAATTTACTGTTAAATTACTTTTCCTTTTCCTACTTTCACTTCTTTTCACATTTAATTTTTGAGAACCTACCCAGAGGACTTGATTCCAATCTCAGATTGATTCATAGGAATCTTTAACTAAAAATCACCACAAACAACCGAATGCTTGACTGGAACAAGGGAGTCATTTTAGGGCCTAGTGTGCCCATTTTACTATTTTAGACATTATTTTGTATTGGCTTGACTATTTTCTTTTGGATGGGATATTTTTGTACATGTGGATCCCTAGAGGCCTATTCTATTATGTCAGGACGCATGTATGATAGTATCCTATTAAGCCTACAGATTTACCTTGTATTTTGATTTAAGCCTATTTTGGCAGTTGACCGAATTTATTGAATGGTTGTATTTATATTGAGCCTGAGTAATAGTTGGATTACCTGAGCTATTATTATGTGTTTGTATGCTGATGCTTATAATGTGAGAAATAATTTCATGGATTCGTTAATAGTGCTCCCAACAGGCATTATTTCCGAATTAAGAAATTAAGACTTTACATTATTTTATCAGAGCAGTTCAATTCAATTGGATTGTGGATTTGAGTGACTCCTAAAGTTAGCTATTATCTTTACACATTATTATGAAACTGAGAGACTGATCACCTCGATGTTTTACTAATGATGTGTAGAGTATTATGGCTGGAAAAAGGAGAGGTAGGCCATGGGCTAATCCCTCACCCCCTCCACCATCGGGTTCAACCCAAGACCCTGTGGCAGTGACTCTGCAGACGCTTGCCCGAATGATGGGGGAGCTGAATGCCACCAACACCACAATGCTTTAGGCGCCGAGCCGACGACGGGGGGAGACACTGCTTCCTATGGTCATCATGGATCCCTTTGTTCAGGGCTTGGCGGAGTTCAGAAAACACCATCCTCCGTCGTTCACTGGCGCTTATGATCCTTTGGCTGCAAATTCATGGATCAATGCCATGAATAAGATTTTTTAGGTCATGGTGATAAGTGCAAAATATATGATAAATTATTGTATAATTACTGCACTTATCAAAGGTAAAATAGTAAATTTATTCCCTAAATTACCTCTTTTTAGTAATAAATGTATATTTTGTGATTATTTGATTTGAATTTGAATTTGATGCTATTTTGATAGAATATTTGTTGATTTTGCAGATAAAAAGGAAAGTTTTAAATGGAGAAACAAGATAACATCTATTTGAAGAGAAAATCTGCAGACGAAATTCTAAATGGCAGCAGATCAAGATAAAATCCGCAGTCATTTAAACAAGGATTCTGAAGATAAAATTCTCAATTTGAATTTAAAGATCAAATCAGCAAGATCAATCTAAAAAGAGGGAAATAAGGAAAGCAAAACAAACAAGGATAAGATCAGGAAGAGATCAAGCTGAAAAAGGAGGAAATCAGGAAAGCTGGAACGAGAAATACGCTCCACCTGTGCTGAGCGCAAATGGAGTGCAACATTTAATTTGATCTCTGTTTCCTGCACTTCATCTGCGCTGAGCGCAGGTTATTGAAGCGCAAGAATACAGGATCAGTTTTTCAAAGGATTTCAAATCAGATTCCTTCCAGATTTCATATAGCTTTCGAACTTCTATTTAAAGAACCTTTTGCAGAGGCTTTTAGAGACGGAGATGATGGAGCAGAGCTAGGGCTAGAGAAAAGTGTGACAGTTTCTCCGTTGGTTTGTAATGGCTACCATGTGTAGCTAAACTCTTCAATAGGATTGAATGTATTCGATTCGATCCCCGATTGTATGTGAATTCTCTTTACTATTTATGAATCCCTATTTTTATGATATCGGTATTTTTATATTGTGCTTAATGCTTAGCTTCCCCCTGTGTGCCGGAGTTATAGGTTGATTTTATGGGGCACATTGGAAAATGGTTTTATAAAATCAATAGCGAGTTTGGGGGAGCCTAGGAATAGGAAGCTTGAACTCTGATTGGTAAGAATACTCATAGTAGTTGCTGAGGAATCAGGGCGAATTGATAGTGTTAACAAACCAAAAACACATCTTTAAAGTCGGGGTAATTTGTCGCCTGGGAGAACCCGCGTGAATTATTTCTAAGTATTTCGCGATCCGGGGAACCTACGTGGAATAACTTAGTTTGGATAAGCTATCATAATTACATATTCATAAATATTATTGGGGTTCACATACGAAAAGGGTGCGATAGATGAAGTTCAATCCTAGTCTAAGTAACTGTCTCTACCTATCTCAATCTATTTGTTGTTTTTATTTACTTTTGAAATTCTCAACAATCAACAACCATACTCTCTACTTGATAGTTGTGACCACTGATCTTTATAAATTGAACCGTTCCTTGTGGATACGATACTCTTACTTACTATTATACTGCTGGGATTTTGGTACGCTTGCCAGATTCTCAACAAGTATTTTTGGCGCCGTTGCCGGGAAACGGTGTATCAATTTTTAAAGACTTGGGAGGTCTATTCTATCAAGTTGTATATTTTTTATTTTAATTTTTTTAGGATTTTTAGGAAAATTTTAATTTTAATTTTATTTTTATTATTCTCTTCCACCCTTACCCTTTTTCGAGTTTCTTGATTTATGCTCTTGCGAGGTCAGGTGTCTCCAAATCAATTGCAATTTGATCCAGAAATAGAGAGGACATCTAGAAGGAACAGGAGCCGAAACAAAAAAGGAGACAAAGGAGAATTCAAGAAGAAAACAAAAATATGGAAGAACAACAACCAAGAAGAAGAGTCTTAGGAGACTATGTCATACACCAAGGACCTCGCCACTACTCAAGCATTGTTTTACCAGTTACAGCGAAGTCCTTGGAGATGAAGGTTACACATTTAAACCTCATTAGGGCCCATCAATTTGCAGGATTGGATCATGAAGATCCACATAGTCATCTCTCTACTTTCTATGAATTGGTTGGTACTATGGGATTTGAGGAAGGAGATTTGGAATCTGTCTACTTACGATTGTTTCCTTTTTCTCTAATAGGTAAAGCAAAGGAGTGGCTGAAATCGCATCCTAATCAAAGTCTGAACAATTGGGACGTGGTAGAGGACAAATTTCTGAAAATATTCTTTCCACCATCGCGCTACATTCAAGCCAAGTCAGACATCTCCACATTCAGGCAAGGAGCAGATGAACCATTATGTGAAGCCTGCGAGAGATTCAAGTCCTTGCTGCGGAAGTGCCCAAACCATGGTTTTGACGACATTGCCCAATTAAACATCTTCTACAATGGACTCGGACCCGATTCAAAGTCATACATAAATGCTGCAGCAGGAGGGACAATTTTTGCAGTGGATGTAGAGCGTGCTATCACCATCATTGATAATTTTGCATAGAATGACCAGCAAGCTCAATATGGAAGACAACTAGTCCAAGTTCAGAAGAAGGGAGTGCTAGAATTAAATAGAAACGATGCACTTCTAGCAGAAAACAAGCTCACCAAGTGACAACTAGAGGTTGAGCAATTACTAGTACTAGGATTGAACTTCGTCTATCGCACCCTTTTTGTATTTGAAACCCAATGATATTTATGAATATACAATTATAATATTGAAACACAAATTAAAGTTATTTCACAAAGGTCTCCACAAATATGAAATACTCAGAAATAATCTACCATGGTCTCCACAGTGATAAACTACCCCGGATTAAAGATCTATTTGTTAAAGCTATCAATTCACCCTGGTCTCCACAGTCCCGAATTGAGTGTTTTCACCAATCAGAATTCAAGATCCCTATGTCTAGGCTCCCAAGAACTCGCTCATGATTTTATAAAACTACCTCTCAGTGCGCCCCATAAAACCAATTCATAACTCCGACACAAAGGCGGAAGCTAAGCATTAAGAATAGATTAAAAAAACCAATATTATAAAAACAGGGATTTATAAATAACAAAGAGAATTCAAATACAATTGGAGATTGAATCGACTACATTCAATCCAATCAGAGAATTTAGCTACTCATGGTAGCCATTACAAATCAATCGAGAAACTGTCACACTTTTCTCTAGCTCCAGCTCTGCTCTGTCGTCTCTCTGATCTTTGCAAAAGGTCCTTTAAATAGAACTTTGGAAAGCCTGTTGAAATCTTGCTCTGGCCAATGGGAAATTAGAATCCTGTGCTCCTGCGCTCCAACCTGCACTCAGCCCAGATGAAGCACAGGAAACGGAGAGGAATTTAATTCTTGCCCTCCACTTGCGCTCAGCGCAGGTGGAGTGCATATCTCTATTTTCTGTTTCCTTGATTTCCCTTTTCTGGCTTGATCTCTTGCTGATCTTATCTTTATTTGCTTCGCTTTCCTGATTTCCCTATTTTTAGCTTGATCTCCTGCTGATCTTATCCTTATTTGCTGCTATCTTGTTACTCCATTTAAAATTTTGCACTTTATCTGCAAAATCAACAGATTTCTTATCAAAATAGCATCAAATTCAAATTTGAATTAAATATTCACAACATCTGCAATTTAAACTAAAAAGAGGTAATTTGGGGTATAAATCTAATATTTTGCCCTTCATAAGTGCTGTAATTTTATAGAAATTTATCATTAATTTAGCACTTATCAAATTCCCCCAACTTAGCTTCTTGCTTGTCCTCAAGCAAGAAAACCTTTTGCAATCAAATGAATTCAATCCCCAATCAGAATTAAGTGGTGTTTCCAAGAATCAATCAGAACAGGATAAAAACACATTCAAATTTTTTCAGATGTAGTAACCAAAACAAGTGTTTGGATGGGGAAATGTTAGAGAGTAATGTATTTTAAGTGAGAATTTAAAATGATTTAGCTTAAAATTCTTTGTTTGGATAATAAATTTATGAAATTTTAAAATTTCTACAAATTTTGTAGAGGATTTCTTTTACCTGAAATTAGGGGATTTGAAATCCCTGCTCCAAGGAAAGAATTTGGAATTCCTCTCTCGCAATCGCGCTCCTCGCTCAGCTATCGAGATTGCTCGACTCTGCATCACTGTCTCCTACGAGCTTCTCTACGCAATTCCTTTTCTCTCAAACTTCTCTCTACTTTCTTGAGCTTCATCGAGCTTCTCTTAGAGCTTCTGTACACGATCTCTCTCTCTCTCTCTCACTCAAGCTTCTCTTCGGTATAATTTCTTATCTCCCTCCATGCATCTTGATTTTGATTCTATCTCATTGTGGACCTGACACAATATTTATGGATAGATTTGATTGAAATAATTTTCACGATTTCTTCAAATTTTGTTTTCTATTCTTCAACTTCTGAATTTTTTTTGTTTCCTTGTTTAGATTAGCTCAATTTGGATTGTTGTTTGATGGATTTAGGTGATAACTGAAACGATAAGGTGCATATTCTGTTCTTAATTATTTTCTTGTTGCTTTAGATTGTTGTGTTGCTGTATTGTTCAAATGCCAGTTAGTTGTATTGTTGAATTGTTGTGTTTGTTTGTTCTAAATTGTATTGTTCAACACTCTATATATTTTTTTCTGTTACTGATGTTGGTAATTTGGAGCAATAATTTTATTAACAAATGGTAAAACCATATTGTTGTTGTTTACTTATCCTTGGGAGATGTTGTGCTTCTTATTGTTGGGTATTGTTTCCTTGCCAATGTGCATGTTGTAACCCAATCATACTCAGGATTTCTTTCCCTTGCCGTTCATTTATTGGCTCAATCTTTTTTTATACGTGAAGTTACATTTTGGTGGAGTTTAAATGGCAAATTATCATATTGGGTAGTTGCAGTGATGTTTCTGTTATGGCTGTATGGGTTTTTTTATTTGTTATCTAGTGGTATATCTCATAAGCTGCTAAATTTGTAAAGGGAGCCTACTGTGGAGTTTGATTAAGGTGTCTAGTGCATTTGGTTTTTGTATATTACATGCTAGTTTTCTTTGTATAGGTTCCTTGCATTTTCTTTTCTTATTTTCTACACTTCATGACATCATTGAGTTGAGATTTTTCTTGCTAAAAGTTATGATTGGAGCAGCCAGGGAACTAGATTTCCTACAATCATTAGAGAAGAAAATTATATACAGAGATCTTAAGCCTCGTGTTACGTGAATTAATTAATACTAATCATGTTATGCCAATCAAATAGGTCACTAGCTTGTTGAAGAAAGCCTTTGAGCTTTGTGTGCTATGTGATGTTGAAGTTGCCCTTATCATCTTTTCTAGTCGTGGCAAGGCTTTCTAATACAACTGCACTGAGTAATTTTCTTTCTCTCTTTATCTTAATTTCCTTTCCTTTTAATTTTGTTTTTCATTCATATATGTTGAAGTAGCTACTCTGGCAGGGTCTAGTATATTCATTTTGGTGGGAGGTGTGAGACATGAGTAATAATTAAATGCCATATTTTCCCATATGCTAGCTAGTATTTGATGGGCTGAGGCTTTGATGCTACTATTCAGTTTGCTATCTTAATTTTGTAAGTTCATTATTGTAATTTATGAAAACATCAATTACAATGTGTTTTTTGTGAAGTGCAGGTTAGTTGATAAAATCAATACATCAATTACAGGTACTTACATCAGTGTGAAAATATGGAAATTGGTGCTAAGTTTTTATTTCTTTACTGTTAGAGGTATATGACTGGCATATTATGCATTTATTATTAATATGGATTGGTCATTTGAATGGTTTGTCAAAAAGGTGCTTTGGTCTGATTAATGTGGGACAAGAAACACATGTTCTGTTTAATTATATAAATCCCTGCAGCATCACATACGTGGCTAATTGTGCATCTGGTGTTATTCTGATCATGAGTAGAAGAAACAATGTGTTTCTAGTGGTATGTTAGGATATGATAATGCTATACACAATGGGCATGACACAGACCAGACTCCTTCAATATTCAAGAGTAGAAAGGTTACATTTGGATAGATCCTGTACCTCAGAAGAAAAATGATGCTTTCGAAGGTGACATGGTTCTTGCTGGCAGCAAGTTTCTAAAAAAATCAACAATTAAAATGATGATAAAATGCATCCACAAATATAATAAATTATAAAATGGCCTAAGCTAGAATGGTAGTGTCCGATCTATGTTCAATTATTTTGTTATAACAAGGCTATGTTTCACTTCAGGTTTATGAAAAAGAATTATTATGTTATACATGCATCAAGGATAATTATTATGTTATACATGCATTAAAGAATTATTATATTACATTTTGTTAGAATATTATCGGTTGTTTATTACCCTTTTAATCCCTAAGAGAAGTTCTGCCTTCTTTTTGGTTACTTTATTTCTATATTTTGGTCTTTTTTTAATAGCTCTTTAATACCTAAGTTTTCTTACGCAGTATCCCATGACATTAGTTGAAGGCTGGAGTCAAGTCATCACTTAGTTGATTGAAGAATGAGTAATTGAAAAGATTTAATTTGCAACATTAGTTCACTATGTTCTAATTTTTGTACTTAGACATTGACTTCAATTAATTGCATGGTTATTTGTATAATGTCATTGTATTAAAATTTCACCATTTGTTTACATATTTGCTATTATAGGCTTAATTGTAAATTCAAAAGGCTAGTTGATCAATATAGAAATGAGTATATTTTTAGAGATATTGTTAACTTTTCAATAGAAAGTTCAATTTCTTATTAACATTGTGCTTGAATGAAAAAGATATGCCTAATTTTTATAATTTTAATATATTAGTTATTACTAATTTTTAAATAATATAATTATTTTTTTCATTTACTTATACACACACATATATATATATATATAAAATTAATTATAAAAATTATTTTTTATAAAAATAATTGTTTTTTAATTCCATTATAAATTATTAGTTTAAATTATTTAAATTATATTATTATGTTATTTATTTAAAATAATATAATATAATTTAAAATGATAAAAATAAAGACTTTTAAAAATGGGGGAATTTGATTTTTTTCATCCAAACAAAGAATTTTAAAAATGAAGCAATTCAATTTCTTCATCCAAACAATAAATTTTTAAAATGAAGGAATTTCAATTGAAGCAATTGAAATTCCTAGAAATTTAAATTCTTTGGAATTCTCAATTGCTCCATCCAAACGCAGGGTAAGTGATAAATCAAGGAATTCTCTCATGCTCACGGGTAAGTGTTTCCCTAAATTTTTCACAGCAGTTGAACAACTAAAATTGATAGTCGTTTCTGGTTAATAAACAGGCACATGGCAAATCATGGATCAAAAGGTCTTTCAAGGGTTGTAATGAGACTGGGCTATCAAGAACTCATGGTTTTTCTAGGTATCCAAAGAAACACTGGAATAGAGAGCATTTTTGAATTTTTCTTTTTCTTGAACTTTCTCTCAATTCTCCATTTCATTCTTGATTTGCATTATTCAGCTGACCTCTTCTTTTTTATTGGTGATTCACTCCCTTTTTTTATTCACTTTTTCTTTTTCTTTTCTGTTCTTGAGGGAGTGACTCACTTTGCTTTCTCGTGCCTGATTTTTGTTTTTCTTCAAATAAGCAATCAATTTACTTTCAAATAACCAACCAATTCTCCCATTGTATCAAACTGCACCTTTGCTCTCTATCCCAAGTGTGTAAGGGACAGGATAAAGAAATTATTTTTGCTGGGGTGCATAAGAAAAGAAACATTAAAGCTCAAATGGGTTACCAAAAAAATTGAAAAAAATTTTCATAGGTTGGCTTTTTTGCACTAAGCAAATAATTCATAATCACAAATTTGCCTTTATCACTTCCATATTTTTCATGTGCAGAATAAAATCCAAAAACTCAAGCAATAGCAGTTGACAAGCAGCGGTGAAAACTCTCATATCAAGTGTTTGGTCCCACAACTCACCGACTTTTTGGCTAATTTCCTTGATGAAGTCACTTATTGAAATTAATTAACTACCCTGATATATTTTTCTGCATAATATCCTAATCATAACTGATTATCGATTTAATCACAAAATTCCTGTTTCTTTCCTAATTTAGTTAGTTAGACTGCCTAGTTTTGAGATTTTAAAATCATTTCCTTAAATCCCTATTTCTAAAGTCCTAAAAAAAATAAGGTCCTAAAATGAATAAAAGAATTCCTAACAATCTATACTGCACAAAAAAATGTTTGCTATATCAATTTTATGCCATGTACAGTATGGAGTTCTAAAAATAAAGGAATGGCAAAAGAAAATAGAAAAGTGAAAAGAGTGGAAAAATGAAGAGAAGAAGGGACACCACCAATATCAGTATACTGTCAATCTTCATTATCTGTGTCTCCTCCTCCACCCCCTCTCGGGAAAAATGGTCTGTCCCCAGGCCATTCCAAAGAATCCTGAAATCGATATGGTGACATGCCCGGGTGTGGACCCTGGACATTGTGATAGAGGAACTCCTACAAGTGCATCATCCCAGAATGGACAGCCCGGATCTGCCGACACATGTGATCCATAAAGAGCTGATACGGTCTGTCAACGGGTGGCGGTGGTTGTGGATGCGGAAGGATTTCACGGATATCTAATGGTAGCTGCACCTCCTCCTGTGGGATACAATGAGTCTCAATATATCTCTTATTAATGGGAGACCCTATGGGAGAAGTGGGGTGAACCTCCACTCCCGCATAGTGACACAAGGCGGTGATTAGGGAGGAAAACCCTAAACTCGCTCTGGAGTGTACGCTCCTCCTTTTTCGAGTTGTCAGGATCAGGGAGTGTAACAAATCAGAAATGACGCTGGAAACATCTATCTGGGCTCCGATGAGTATACTGTATAAAAGGTGTGATGTTGCCCTGTCGATATCGAAAGAAGTCAGTGATGGTTGTATGTTAGCTATCACTAAAGTCATCCACATCCTTGAAATGCCGCGCAAGTGCTGCTGTAGTATCCTAGCTGCCTCTCCATAGATGTTAACCTCATAAGAGTACCCAGGAAGATTCAGGTACTACGCGGTCAAGGTATCAAGCACCTCACTACCGTATGGGCCAACCTCCTGAATCCGCTGATTATACTGGCAAAATGAGTTCTCAACCACTTTTGGTGCAGGATATCCCAACAGTTCATTGATTTTGTCACGGTCATATGAGATCCATCGTCCTTGGACAAATGACCATTTATCAGCTTCCCCATCGAATGTAATCATTGCATTGCAGTAGAACTCACGAACAATTTCAGGGTCAAACTTCCTGTGGGGTTCGGCCAGGTGTCGCTACTGCCCTCCTTGTGATTTCCAAGTTGAACTCCTCAAATTCTCCAGCTTCCAATTCCACTGGTCTCTCTACTAGGAAATTACAGTTTTAATGTAACTGTAATGGACTGCAGCACTCACATCTTTGAATTTTCCATAGTCCAATGAAGGAATAACATCTCTCCTCCTTCTTTTTCGGAGCCCTGACGAACTAGCGAATGTGGTTATCTTGGTGCATACCATCTGCAAAAATATCAACCCTTCATTAATCAGAATGATATGCATGACTACAAACCCTACTGACCAATGAGAAACAATTTATAGACTAGGATGTAAATATTTTTCATAGAACCAATCATGGTTTTGAGCCAGAAAATTAAGTGAATTATTAGTGCTCAACAAGAAAGTTCACAAGAAAGTGCAATATCCACAGTACATTGGCACAACAAGATTCACAAGATTTCACAAGGATTGGTGCAGCAAGATTCTAACCAGAGAGCTTAGCAGGGATATTCAAGAACATAGAATTATTCATTCAACTAAGCAAACAAGTAGTTAACTCATATCACTAAACTGTGCCAATCATCAAGAATGTTGAGCCTTTCTAACAATCAAACCATAGTTTCTATCCTAGTGTGCTAATGTTCCAATTAATAGTTGTGAGTTTAAAGTCATACCTTGAAGAGGAAATCAAAATTGAAGAATAAGAATCTTGGAGCTGGAAAAATAACAAGAAACTCATAGAGAATGGACCAAGAATTCAGGGAAATGTGCCAAAAATGGCTTTTCCCTAATTCTGGTTCATATTTATGTCTGCGCGCACAACTGCGCTCAGCGCAAGTGAAGCGCAAAAAACAGAACCATAATTGTAATCATGCGCTTCACTTGTGCTCAGTGCAAGTGAAGCATAGAAAACAGAGGCACTTTTGCAAATTTGCGCTTCACCTGCGCTCAGCGCAAGTGAAGCGCAGAAAACAGAGTGTACTTTTGTCAACACTTAGTTTTTCGTCCATTTCAGAATTTCTGTTATTGCTTTTTCCACACAGGACTTAACTATTTCTTAGCCTTCCTAAACTAAAACATAAAAAACCCAACTATTATACACAAAAATTTAAAATGAAAATTACTAACTAATCGTTGGGTTTCCTCCCAAAAAGGGCTCGTTTAACGTCATATAGCTTGACGCCTGTTTTTTATGGATCTTGAAGAAGAATGACAGAGGGGGATCTGTCAATTTCACCTCCTGCATAGGGCTTTAGTCTCTGTCCATTCACCACTCATTGCTCCTTTGAATCAAGATCTTCTAGTTCTACAGCTCCATATGGTCTAACCTCCTTAGCAATGAATGGACCAGACCATCTTGACCTTAGCTTTCCAGGGAAGAATTTCATCCTAGAATTGAATAGAAGAACTGATTGGCCTGGATAGAACTTCTGCTTAATGAGCTTCTTATCATGATATGCCTTTGTCTTTTCCTTATAAATCTTAGAAGATTCATATGCATTGAGTCACATTTCTTCCAACTTATGCAGCTACATGATTCTCTTCTTTCCGACCACTTTTGTGTCCATATTCAAAACCTTTAGTGCCCAATATGCTTTGTGTTCTAATTCAACTGGCAAGTGACAAGCTTTTCCATAGATCAGCTGGAAAGGTGAGAGACTTGTGGGTGATTTGTAAGTTGTCCTGTATGCCCAAAGTGCATCATCAAGTTTGATATACCAATCTTTTCTGGAAGAGCTTACTGTTTTCTCAAGAATTCTCTTAATTTCTCTGTTTGAGACTTCAACTTGTCCATTTGTTTGGGGGTGGTAAGGTGATGCTACTTTGTGTCTTACTCCGTAATGCTCCAAAACCTTCTGTAATTGTTCATTGCAGAAATGAGAACCCCCATCGCTGATTAGAACTCTTGGTGAACCAAACCCGGAAAAGATATTTTTCTTCAGGAATTGCACAACTGTCTTTGCATCGGCCTTTATTATTGCAGCAGCTTCTACCCACTTTGAGACATATTCAACAACTACTAAAATGTATTCCTTTCCATTAGAAGGTGGTAAGGGTCCCATAAAGTCTATCCCCCAACAGTCAAATACCTCCACTTCCAGAATGTTATTTAGTGGCATCTCATTTCTCTTGGAAATTCCTCCTGTTCTTTGACAGCTATCACATTGCTGAACATACTGATGAGCATCCCTAAACAGAGTTGGCCAAAAGAATCTAGATTGAAGAACCTTTGCAGCAGTTCTATCCTTGTTGAAATTCCCTCCATAAGGTGAACTATGACAGTGCCATAAGATGCTTTGAGCTTCTTTTTCGGAGATACATCTTCTTAGCAGATTGTCAGCTCCCATCTTAAAAAGATGAGGATCATCATATATATATATATATATATATATATCTTTTTGCGTCCCTTAAGAACTTTTTCTTTTGCTGCCATGTGAGATCATCTGGTAATACTCCTGCTGCTTTGAAGTTGGCCATGTCAGCAAACCATGGTCTTTCATGAATCATCATAAGCTTCTCATCGGGAAATTCCTCATGCAATTCAGCCTGTGCAGTTGTTACTTCCTCATTTAATAATCTTAATAAATGATCTTCTACAACATTTTCACTTCCCTTTTTGTGTTTAATCACCAAATCAAATTCCTGCAATAATAAAACCCATCTGATCAGTCTCGGTTTAGAATATGGTTTGGTCAAAAGATATTTTATTGCAGCATGATCAGTATACACAGTGGCAGTTGAGCCTATCAGACAGGGTCTAAATTTTTCCAAAGCATACACTATTGCTAATAATTCTTTTTCTGTGGTAGCATAATTAATTTGTGCCTCATTCAAAACCTTACTAGCATAATGTATAGCATGAAAAACTTTAGATTTTCTTTGCCCTAAAACTGCCCCTATGGCATAATCACTAGCATCACACATGAGTTCAAAACCTAGTGTCCAATCAGGACCAATAATGACAAGAGCAGAAATCAATCTTTGTTTCAACAAGTTAAAAGCATTTAGACGATCAACATCAAATTTAAATGGAGTGTCCTTATTAAGTAAGTTGCTGAGTGGCTTGGCTATTTTTGAGAAATCCTTGATGAAACGTTTGTAGAAGCCGGCATGACCCAGGAAGCTCCTGATGCCTTTCACATTTACTGGTGGTGGTAACTTTTCAATGACTTCTACTTTCGCTTTATCCACCTCAATGCCTTTGGCAGAAATTTTGTGCCCTAAGACTACACCTTCATCATAGGAAGATCCAAAAACTGAGAAATCATCCATGAAGACTTTAATGCATTTTTCTACCAAATCTGCAAAAATAGCAAGCATGCATCTTTGGAAAGTGGCTGGTGCATTGCATAGACCAAATGGCATTTTCCTGTAAGCAAAGACACCAAAGGGACAAGTAAAAGCAGTCTTTTCTTGGTCCTCTGGATTTACCGCTATTTGGTTATATCCAGAGTATCCATCTAGAAAATAGTAAAATGTCTGTCTTGTCAATCTTTCTAACATTTGATCCATGAAAGGTAAGGGAAAGTGATCTTTTCTTGTTGTCTGGTTCAGTTTCCTATAATCTATGCACATTCTCCATCCAGTGACTATCCTAGTGGGAATTAATTCATTTTTATCATTTTTAACAACAGTCATACCTCCCTTTTTAGGAACAACTTGCACTAGACTTACCCAAGAACTATCAGAAATAGGGTAGATCATACCTGCCTCAAGAAGTTTCAGTACTTCTTTCTTTACCACTTCTTCCATGGTAGGATTCAATCTCCTCTGGGGTTGTGTAACCGGCTTGTAATCTTCCTCCATATGGATTTTGTGCATACAATAGGATGGACCGATGCCCTTGAGGTCAGACAAAGACCAGCCTATTGCCCCTTCATTTGCCTTCAACACAGAGAATAGCTTTTCCTTCTCAGAGGGGGTTAAAGCTTTGCTTATAACAACAGGTTTATTTTTATCATCGGCAAGGAAAGCATATTTAAGGTGAGAAGGTAATACCTTTAGTTCTAGCTTCTGACTTTCAGTTTTCTTGTCCTGTTGTAATTTTTCAGCATCTTCTTCATCAGGTAGCACTATCTTAGCCGAATCCAATTGCCTTGAGTATTCCTCAACTTCAATCCTTTCTTCTTCATCAAGGTCATTATCAATACCTATTAGAGCTTTTTCCAAAGGGTCTGCTTTTGTTAATAGCTCTTGAACAACTAAAGATGTTTCTTCTACCACATCTAATTCGAGGCACTGCTTCTTCTCTTTGGGGTATTGCATTGCTTCAAACACATTGAAATTCACCTCATCATCTTGTACCCTTACTTTTAATTTACCATCATCAACATCGATGATAACTTTAGCAGTTTTGATAAAGGGTTTCCCAAGGATGAGGGGAACTTCAGTGTCTTCTTCAATATCCATTATTACAAAGTCTACTGGGAACATGAATTTGTCTACCTTGACCAATACATCTTCAGCTACTCCATATGGATATTTCATTGATCTATCATCCAATTGTAGTGTCATCCTTGTAGGCTTTACTTCTAAATCTCCAATCCTTTTTAGCATGGATAAAGGCATTAAATTTATGTTGGCACCTAGGTCGAGTAATGCCTTTCCCACTGGTAGGGCTCCAATTGTAACTGGTATTGTGAAACTCCCAGGATCTTTGGTTTTTTGAGGCAATGATTTTTTAATTATGGCATTGCATCCAGCCTCAAGCTCAATTGTTTCATCTGTAAACTTTCTCTTCTTGGTGAGGAGTTCCTTCATGAATTTGGCATATGTAGGCATTTGATCCATGGCCTCCATCAATGGAATGTTTATTTGCAACCTTTTGATAATATCCATGAATCTTACAAATTGCTTGTCTATGTCTTTCTTAGAGGGATTCTTTGGATATGGTAATTCCCTAACTTGAGGTGCCTGTATGTCTTCCTTCTCCCTCTTTTTCTCTTTTGTCTCAATGACATTCTCTTTTTCTTTTTCTTTGTTTTTCTCCGTTCTTTCAGGCTCTCTCTCTTCTTCCTTTGTTTCTTCACTCTCAATTTTGTCTTCATTATTTTCTTGCTCTATCTTTTTTAGAACTTCTCTTTCTATGACCAGGTTATCACCAATTCCTCTTCCTATTTCCTTACCACTCCTAGTGGATATTGATTTGCAATACTCCTGTTGTGCAGAAAATTGCTTCCTTAGTTGCTCCACCTGAGTCTCCAGGTTTCTGAGTGTTGTCTTTGTGGTCCTCTAACTGGTATTCACATCTTGTATGAGTTTATCTAACTTCTCAATTTTTGAATTTATGTCACGCATTGTAGACCCTCTATCTTGGCTCCACCCAGAGTTGTTGTTGAAGAGATTACCTTGCCTTCCTTGATTTTCCACATAGTTGACCTATTCCACTCGAGTATCCTAATAGGAATAGTGACCATTGGGATGGTCGCCTCCACAAAAATCACAAATCAACTGCAGGGGTTGGCAGGGTTGAGATTGCACGATATGCAACTATTGAGTAAGTGCGTCCATTTTCTTGGTTAGTGCCTCAAACTTTCGAGAGATGAGCTTTCTTTCAGCTAACAGTGCATCAGTGTTGTTGAGCTCTAGTATCTCCTTCTTCTGAACTGGTTGTCTCCCATATTGAGCTTGCTGATCATTTTGTGCAAAATTATCAATTATTGCAATAGCACGCTCTGCATCTACTATCATGATGGTTCCTCCTGCTGCAACATCTATGAATCACTTTGAATCGGGTCTGAGTCCATTGCAAAAGATGTTCAGTTGAGCAATGTCTTCAAAACCATGGTTGGGACACTTTCGCAGCAAGGACTTGAATCTCTCCTAAGCTTCACATAATGGTTCGTCTTCTCCTTGCCTGAATGTGGAAATATCTGACTTGGCTTGAATGTAGCGCGATGGTGGAAAGAATCTTTTTTGGAACTTGTCTTCCACTACGCTCCAACTGGTCAAACTTTGATTGGGATGTGATTTCAGCCACTCCTTTGCCTTACCTATTAACGAAAAAGGAAACAATCGTAAATAGACAGATTCTAAATCACCTTCCTCAAAACCCATAGTACCAATCAATTCATAGAAGGTAGAAAGGTGAGTATGAGGATCTTCATGATCCAGTCCTGTGAATTGGTAGGCACTAATGAGGCTCAAATATGCGGGCTTAATCTCCAAAGATTTTGCTGGAACTGGTATATTTATGCTTGAAAAATATCGAGGCCCTTGATGCATGACATAGTCTCCTAAGACTCACCTTTGTGGAATTTGTTGTTGTTCTTCAGCCATATTTTTGTTTTCTTCTTGATTTCTCCCTTGTCTTCTTCTTCTATTTCTATTCCTGTTCCTTGGATGTCCTTTATATTTCTAGATCAAATAATAATTGATTTTGGGACACCTGTCCTCGCAAGAGCATAAATCAAGAAACTTGCACAAGGGTGAGAGAAAAATAAAAATAAAAATAAAAATAAAAATAAATTTTCCTAAAAATCCTAAAAAAAATAAAAAATAAAAGAAAAAATAAAATATATACAACTTGATAGGATAGACCTCCCAAGAATTTAAATTAAAACATTGTTCCCTCCCGGCAACGGCGCCAAAAATACTTGTTGAAATTCTGGAAAGCGTATCAAAGTCACAACAGTATAATAGTAAGTAAAAGGGTTTTGTCGTATCCACAGGGAACGGTTCAACTGTAAATCCTAGTGGTCACACTTATCAAGTGAGAGGAGATGGTTATTTGTGTAGATTGCAATAGTAAATAAAGAAAAATAGTAAATTGAGATGAGGTTGAGCAATTACTAGAACTAGGATTGAACTTCGTCTATCGCACCCCTTTTGTATTTGAAACCCAATGATATTTATGAATATACAATTATAATATTGAAACACAAATTAAAGTTATATCACAAAGGTCTCCACAAATATGAAATATTCAGAAATAATCTACCCTGGTCTCCACAGTGATAAACTATCCCGGATTAAAGATCTATTTGTTAAAGCTATCAATTCACCCTGGTTTCCGCAGTCGCGAGTTCAGTGTTTTCACCAATCAGAATTCAAGATTCCTATGTCTTGGCTCCCAAGAGCTCGCTCATGATTTTATAAAACCACCTCTCAGTGCGCCCCACAAAACCAATTCATAACTCCGGCACAAAGGTGGAAGCTAAGCATTAAGAACAGATTAAAAACACCAATATTATAAAAACAGGGATTCATAAATAACAAAGAGAGTTCAAATACAATTGGAGATTGAATCGACTACATTCAATCCTATCGGAGAATCCAGCTACTCATGGTAGCCATTACAAACCAATCGAGAAACTGTCACACTTTTCTCTAGCTCCAGCTCTGCTTCCCCGTCTCCCTGATCTTTGCAAAAGGTCCTTTAAATAGAACTTTAGAAAGCCTGTTGAAACCTTGCTCTGGCCCATGGGAAATTATAATCTCGTGCTCCTGCGCTCCAATTTGCACTCAGCGCAGATGAAGCGCAGGAAACAGAGAGGAATTTAATTCTTGCACTCCACTTGCGCTCAGCGCAGGTGGAGCACAGATCTCTGTTTTCTGTGTAACGCCCTAATTTCTAAATTCAAGACTTAGTCCGTTGGAAACTAAATCCTGAACATTCGAAACTAAAACATACAATCCTGGATATCAAAGCTCACATTTACACAAGTATCCAACAAAACTCATACAAATGTGAGTAACTTAAAGCCTTAAAATTTTAACCAAAGTCCATAATATACATAGCCATATATATTTGGTCCAAGGATTATAAACTAACATCCAATAAAACTATATACATATACAAGCTCCATATATACATCAGGCCCGATGGCTACAAACTGAACGACTTAACAGAGTTCCAAAACAAATACAACTTATATATATAGATATAATCCCAAAAGGAACATCTAAAACCACATCTCTTGCTCTAACTCACTTATTACTTCCTGGAGGTACCTGCACACCTAGATTATCCACAAAACGCGTGGTGAGACTAATGCCTCAGTGAATATAACTAATCATGCTAAGTGTACATGGAATAAGCACAAATGAAGACATATCAAGTTAATCAGTATCAATCATCATGTTACATTCCAATACCATAACACAACTAACATAATCTTAATCAATAAAATGCAACTCACTACTGAAATCCAGTAGGCATGAACTTATTACTGAAACTAGAGTTAGAACTGAGCTTAGACTACGGGAAACGTCTTTCCCGGGGACGTATCCCACCCAAAACTGGACCGAAGTCAATATTTTTACTTATTCAAACCATTTCTTAACTCACAGCACAAGGCCGGCTTAATTAACTCACGGTCGAAACTGGTAAAAGTGAATTGATAACCCAAAGCTGAAATATCGAGTGTTTCGAAACTTTCGTAAGTTTCGTAACTTCGAAATCTAAGGGAATTATAATCAATTCCTAGCATGAATCACTCAATTCTAGTATAAACTTCATCAATTCAATCAAATTAACTAAATTGAAAGGGAAATGGAAGGGTAGGGATCATACATTAAGCATTTCGCAAGTTACGTAATTTCGCTACTTTCGTAAATCTCGCTACCCTAAGGTTTTCAACGAAAATCACCGATCAAACTACTCAATCCCACACCAATATCAACAATCTAACTACAATATGCAAATGGAAAGAGAATCAAGAGAGTAGGGTTCATACAATGGGGAGAAATTAAAATCAAGGGAAAGTGGGAGTGTGTGAGTTATACTCACCAATTTTCTTGAATTTCTCAAGGGGAAATTGATGGATTGGAAGTCCCTTTGATGAATCCTAGCTTTGATTCTCTTCAATCTCCTCAAAATCCGCTTTTTCTCTCTAAAATCACTCTCTCTCTAGGGTTTGAAGGGGAAGAAGAAGAGAAAAAATAAAATCTGAATTTGCATGTCCAGGTATATATACTGGACAGCTGGTAATCGATTACAGTAGCTGTAATCGATTACCAACGGTAGAATTTACACTGGAAAAACGTTTCTGGGAATCTGGTAATCGATTACAACCCTTGGTAATCGATTACCAAAAACTCAGCTCTTAGGTAATCGATTACCACCCTGTGAGTAATTGATTACACAAAAACCAGCTCTCGGGTAATCGATTACAATATCCCTGTAATCGATTACCAAAAACTCAGCTCTCAGGTAATCGATTATTGCCTGTGAGTAATCGATTACCTAAAAACTAGCTCTCGGGTAATCGTCCTTGTAATCGATTACCAGAACTCAATTTTCTCAAATGCTCTTAAGTTAAAACATAACTTGGTTGTAATAGAGTTTTAACCCATTGTTTCTTTAATTTTCCTCCCTATACTTACTAATACTTAATTCTCTTGCTTGTGACCTAAAAACTATTTAAGCTCATAATTTGCGGGATGTTACATTCTTCCCCCCTTAAGCAATTTTGACCTCAAAATTGATTAAGAACAGAATTTAGAAACTACCTCAACTGAAAAGTTCCGGGAATTGACCCTGAATGTCATCTTCCTTCTCCCATGTGGCCTCTTCAGGAGATTGACCCTCCCAAAATACCTTTACCAAAGGATTGCCTTACTCCTTAGAGTCTTGACACTCCTGTCAATAATCTGTGCAGGTCTAGAAGGAATGGTGAGATCTTCTCTTAATTGTATCGATTCAGAGCTGATGATATGAGATGGATCATGAACATACTTCCTCAACTGGGATACATGGAAAACATTATGTATCCTGGACAACTGAGGTGGCAAAGCTATCCTGTAAGCCAGAGGGCCAACCCTCTGCAGGATTAGAAATGGACCGATGAATCTAGGGTTGAGTTTTCTGGTCTTAATGGATCGTCCTAAGCCCGTGACGAGATTTACTTTTAAAAACACACGTTCCCCTTCCTCAAACTCTAAGTCTTTTCTTCTTTTATCAGCATAACTCTTTTGACGACTTTGAGCAGTTACAAGTTTTTCCCTAATGACCCTTATCTTATCAGAAGTTTCCTGCACTAGTTCTGGGCCTAAAAGTGTTCTCTCACCTACCTCATACAGACACAAGGGAGACCTGCATTTCCTACCATACAGTGCCTCAAAGGGTTCCATGCCTATACTGCTATGGAAATTGTTATTGTAGGCAAACTCAATAAGAGGTAGAAATCTATACCAACTATCTGACTCCTCTAAAACGCAAGCCCTGAGCATATCTTCTAAGGTCTGGATGGTTCTTTCAGACTGACCGTCAGTCTGAGGGTGGTAAGCAGTGCTAAACTAGAGTTTGGTCTCGAAAGCCTGGTAAAGGGCATTCCAGAACCTGGAAGTGAATCTAGGATCCCTATCTGATATGATGCTAGAGGGAATACCATGAAGCCTAACAATCTCTCTAACATACAGATTGGCTAACTTGCTAAGGGGATAAGTGTTCTTAATTGGTAGAAAATGGGCTGACTTAGTCAGTCGGTCCACAATTACCCAGATAGCATCAAACCCAACTTGAACTCGAGGCAAACCTACCACAAAGTCCATAGCTACACTCTCCCACTTCCACTCAGGGATATCCAAAGGTAAAAGGGTTCCAGATGGTTTCTGATGTTCTATTTTAACCTGTTGGCATATTAAGCACTTAGAAACATAATCAGCTATGTCTCTCTTCATACCATCCCACCAAAACATCCTCTTCAAATCCTGATACATCTTGGTAGATCCAGGATGTACAGAAAACTTACTCCTATGGGCTTCCTCCAACACCTGCTGCCTGAGGCTACCCCCCTTAGGGACACAGACTCTCCCTTGGAAGAGAATCATCCCATCTTCTGACTCTGAAAATCCTAATTGTTTCTTTCTCTCTTGAAGGCTTGAGTCCAAACTCTGAGCCTCCTTGATAAGAGCTTTCAGCTCACAGGTGATATCTAGCCTATGGAGAATAATTCTATGTTCACCGACTGAAACACCTAGGCTTAGGTTTCTGAACTCCTCCAGCAAACTCAATTCATGAATCATCATTGAAGACACATGAAGGGATTTCCTACTGAGGGCATCAGCCACTACATTGGCCTTGCCAGGATGGTATTTCAATTCAAAATCATAATCTTTGAGAAATTCCATCCATCGCCTCTGCCTCATATTGAGTTCTTTCTGATAAAAAAGGTATTTCAAACTCTTATGATCACTAAATACCTCGAATCTTGCACCAAACAGGTAATGCCTCCAAATCTTGAGGGCAAATACCACAGCAGCTAACTCTAGGTCATGAGTAGGATAGTTCTCCTCATGTGGTTTCAACTGTCTAGATGCATAAGCTACTACCCTCCTATCCTGCATAAGAACACAACCTAAACCTTTCCCTGAAGCATCACAATATACCTCAAAGGCCTTGGACAAATCCGGTAATGCCAATACCGGAGCGGTGGTTAACTTTTTCTTGAGCTCCAAGAAGCTCCGCTCACAAATCTCATCCCACACAAAGGCTTGACCTTTCTGAGTTAACCTTGTGAGAGGTAAGGCTAGCTGGGAGAATCCTTTAATGAATCTCCGATAGTAGCCGGCCAATCCTAGGAAACTCCTAATTTCCGTAACGGTATTAGGCCTTTCCCATTCAAGGATAGCTTCTATCTTGCTAGGATCAACAGACACCCCCTCACTGGTAATCACATGTCCTAAAAATTGAACTCTATCACTCCAAAACTCACACTTCTCCAGATTTTCAAACAATTTCTTCTCTCTCAAACTCCTAACATAATTCTAAGGTGTCTCTCATGCTCTGCTAAACTACGGGAGTAGATCAAAATGTCATCGATAAACACAACAACAAACTGATCCAAATAGGGCCTAAAGATTCGATTCATGTAGTCCATGAATACAGCAGGAGCATTGGTTACTCCAAATGGAATCACCAAATACTCATAATGCCCATACCTAGTCCTGAAGGCTGTTTTTTGTATATCCTCTCCCTTAATCCTGATCTGATGGTAATCAGACCTTAAATCTATCTTAGAGAAAATTGAGGCTCCCCTAAGTTGATCTAGAAGGTCGTCTATTCTGGGTAAAGGATACTTTTTTTTAATGGTAACCTTGTTCAACTGCTTATAGTCTACACACAATATCATACTCCCATTCTTCTTTTTCACTAAAAGGACTGGAGCCCCCCATGGTGACACACTGGGCCTAATGAACCCCTTAGACATAAGATCTTCTAACTGAGCTTTAAGTTCACTAAGTTCTAATGGGGACATTCTGTATGGTGCTTTAGAGATAGGTCCTGCACCTGGCACTAAGTCTATGGTAAACTCTATTTCTCGGTTTGGAGGTAATGTGGTTATCTCACTAGGGAAAACATTTTGAAACTCCTTAATTGTAGTTATGCTACTCAAATCTATTTTAGACTCTAGAGTTGAGGAAAGTAATAAAACAAAACACTCATTCCCATCACTAAGGCATTCAGACACTTTAGCGACACTGGACAACAGAATTGATGGTCTCTCCCTCGAAGGAGGAGGAAGAAGTGGAAAGACAACCTGTTTGTTAAAACAATCAAGCATGACTCTATTTGCAGACAGCCAATTCATACCAAGAATAACATTTATACCCCGTAAAGGCAAACAAACTAGGTCAACCTTGAAGGCCTTCCCTTGTATCACAATAGGGCACTGAATACACACAAGGAAAGTAGAAATGGCCTCCTTGGTGGGAGTAACAACACTAAGAACATAAGGCAAAGATACAACATGCAAGTTCAACTGTTTTACACAATCAAGAGAAATGAAGGAATGGGTGGCTCCTGAATCAAATAATACAATTAAGGTTCCATCTCCTAGGGTGCACATACCTCGCAACAAATTATCAGCAGAAGCTGCCACTTCCCTGCTCAGAGTGAAGACTCTTCCAGCGGTTTGGGGTTTTGGGAGATCCTTCCTCTTGGGACACTCATGCCTCATGTGCCCAGGTTGCTTGCAAAAGTAACATACGTTCTTCCTCGTCTAGCACTCTCCAGAATGTTCCTTCCCGCACTTGGGACAAGTAGGTGCCCCGTGGCGTTGGGCCGGTCTAGTAGTCAAGGCGGAGGTGCCTTGCCACTTAGGCCTCGGGCCCCTAAACTGATTCGATCCCTCTATCTTCCTTTTTCCTTTATTATCAGCAGGTGGTGTTGAAGTAGTGGTTCCTCGGATGTTCTTCTCCGCAATGTAGAATTTATTGATCAGGGTGGGAAAATCTTTGATCTCTAAGGTTCCAACTCGATCCAGTATCTCAGGTCAGAGACCTCCCTCAAACTGAGTGCACCTCCACTCTTCATCAGCTACTGTCTGCAGGTACCTTGAGTACTTGGCCAACTCCTCAAACTTAGCTACATACTGACCCACCGTCAAACTTCCTTGCTTTAATTGTAAGAATTCTACTTCCTTCTGTCTTCTAACCGTAGCAGGAAAGTACTTGTCTAGAAATAGAGTCTGAAAGATGCCCCATGTAATCGGAGCCCCCGTCACAGTAGGCCTAACACTTGCCGTCTTCCACCAATCCTCAGCTTCACCTCTCAGCATGTAGATTGCAAAACCAACCTTAGAATCATCCGCACACTTCATCACATCAAATATTCTGTTGAGATCCCTCAGCCAGTTGGATGCCACATCTGGATCGTACACTCCATTGAATTGAGGAGGGTTATGCTTTCGAAATTCTGCCAGCCCTTGGACAAATGGGTCTACAACAGGAGCATGAGGTGTTCCCGCTGTTCTACGGGCCAATTCTTGGAGTATTGCTGTATTAGTAGCCGCCTGCTCTCCCATCATGTGTGTGAATGCTTGCAGAGCTGCTGCCACTGGGTCAGGTGGTGGATTCTGAGAAGTGAAATTGGTTCTGGACGACCCTTCCTGCCACTTGCCATAATTATCTACACATCATTAAGTAAACATCGAGGTGATGAGTCTCTCAATTCACAAAACAATGCATAAATCAGAATAACAAGTCACAAGGAAAATTCTACTACCACAGTCCAATTGGATTGAACTGCTCTGATACCAAAATGTAACGCCCTAATTTCTAAATTCAAGACTTAGTCCGTTGGAAACTAAATCCTGAACATTCGAAACTAAAACATACAATCCTGGATATCAAAGCTCACATTTACACAAGTATCCAACAAAACTCATACAAATGTGAGTAACTTAAAGCCTTAAAATTTTAACCAAAGTCCATAATATACATAGCCATATATATTTGGTCCAAGGATTATAAACTAACATCCAATAAAACTATATACATATACAAGCTCCATATATACATCAGGCCCGAAGGCTACAAACTGAACGACTTAACAGAGTTCCAAAACAAATACAACTTATATATATACATAATCCCAAAAGGAACATCTAAAACCACATCTCTTGCTCTAACTCACTTATTACTTCCTGGAGGTACCTGCACACCTAGATTATCCACAAAACGGGTGGTGAGACTAATGCCTCAGTGAATATAATTAATCATGCTAAGTGTACATGGAATAAGCACAAATGAAGACATATCAAGTTAATCAATATCAATCATCATGTTACATTCCAATACCATAACACAACTAACATAATCTTAATCAATAAAATGCAACTCACTACTGAAATCCAGTAGGCATGAACTTATTACTAAAACTAGAGTTAGAACTGAGCTCAGACTACGGGAAACGTCTTTCCCGGGGATGTATCCCACCCAAAACTGGACCGAAGTCAATATTTTTACTTATTCAAACCATTTCTTAACTCACAGCACAAGGCCGGCTTAATTAACTCACGGTCGAAACCGGTAAAAGTGAATTGATAACCCAAAGCTAAAATATTGAGTGTTTCGAGTGTTTCGAAACTTTCGTAACTTTCGTAACTTCGAAATCTAAGAGAATTATAATCAATTCCTAGCATGAATCACTCAATTCTAGCATAAACTTCATCAATTCAATCAAATTAACTAAATAGAAAGGGAAATGGAAGGATAGGGATCATACATTAAGCATTTCGCAAGTTACGTAATTTCGCTACTTTCGTAAATCTCGCTACCCTAAGGTTTTCAACGAAAATCACCGATCAAACTACTCAATCCCACACCAATATCAACAATCTAACTACAATATGCAAATGGAAAGAGAATCAAGAGAGTAGGGTTCCTACAATGGGGAGAAATCAAAATCAAGGAAAAGTGGGAGTGTGTGAGCTATACTCATCAATTTTCTTGAATTTCTCAAGGGAAATTTATGGATTGGAAGTCCCTTTGATGAATCCTAGCTTTTATTCTCTTCAATGTCCTCAAAATCCGCTTTCTCTCTCTATAATCACCCCCTCTCTCTCTAGGGTTTGAAGGGGAAGAAGAAGAGAAAAAATGAAATCTGAATTTGCATGTCCAGGTATATATACTGGACAGCTGGTAATCGATTACAGTAGCTGTAATCGATTACCAGCGGTAGAATTTACACTGGAAAACGTTTCTGGGAATCTGGTAATCGATTACAACCCTTGGTAATCGATTACCAAAAACTCAGCTCTCAGGTAATCGATTACCACCCTGTGAGTAATTGATTACACAAAAACCAGCTCTCGGGTAATCGATTACAATATCCCTGTAATCGATTACCAAAAACTCAGCTCTCAGGTAATCGATTACAGCCTGTGAGTAATCGATTACCTAAAAACTAGCTCTCGGGTAATCGATTACAGACTCCTTGTAATCGATTACCAGAACTCAATTTTCTCAAATTCTCTTAAGTTAAAACATAACTTGGTTTGTAATAGAGTTTTAACCCATAGTTTCTTTAATTTTCCACCCTATACTTACTAATACTTAATTCTCCTACTTGTGACCTAAAAACTATTTAAGCTCATAATTTGCGGGATGTTACATTCTGCTTCCCTGATTTCCTCTTTTCTAGCTTGATCTCTTGCTGATTGATGGGTTTCTGGCAAGCGAACCAAAAATCCAGTAGTATAATAGTAAGAAAGATATCGTATCCACAGGGAACAGTCAATTTACGTACACTCGTGATCTATTTATCAGGGGAAAACAACGGTTTTTGAAAATATTATAAACTGAAATTCAATAATTAATGAATTAGAAAGGAAGAGTTAGAGACACTTTACTTGGATTAGGATTGAACTTCATCTCATCACACCCCTCATGTATGTCGAGACTACCTAATATTTATAGGCTTTGAACTATAACACTGTAGACAAACTATATTGCTAAGACCCCGAGTTACCAGGCGCCATTCACACTCAAAAGTAATCCATGCGGGTTCTCCCAAGCGACAGACTTACCCTCAGTTTATTATGCTTTTATTATTCCGTTTGTAAAAGAATTAATTGATAAACGAGGCCTACTACTCTGGACGCACCTTCGCTAGAGTACTGTCACTACCCATCACTCATTAGAATACATCCACGGTTCGCTTCCTGGATTGACAATCAACTAATCCTTTGCTATCGGTAATTTAATAACCATGCCTATCCTGTAGACGCCCTTCATTAGAGTACTCACTAGCAACGCCCATGTGTCGGTTCACTGGCTACCGAGTATTCTCATTCACTCAGAGGTTGAGTTTCCTATGTCTAGGCTCCCCCAAACTCAATCCTAGTCGCAACGTTAATTACAAACTAGTCTATAACTCCGGCGCAAGCGCGGAAGTTAGGAATTAAGCATAGAACAAGATTACCAATATTACAGTTAGGGAACTGCATAAATAAATAGATAGAGTTCAACATACACTTGGAAATGGAATGATTACATTCAATCCTAATGGAGAGTTAACTACACATGGTAGCCATACAAACCACCGAAGATGTTGTCATCATCTTCAATCCTTGTGAAGCGCTCCTCCTCTCCTACTCTAAAATTAGAACTGGTGCATTATCACTGAAATATAACTGAATTACAATAATCGTGCACACTTTGATCTGGTGCAATGAGGTCCTATTTATAGGCTAAGGAAAGACAAAGAAAATTGGGGAGAAATCTATCTAAATATGGCAACAGGGAACAAATCTGCGTGGCCTGCGCTTCAAGCTGCGCTACAGCGCAGGCTGCAGCTCAGGTTCCAGAGAGCTGCGCTTCACCCTGCGCTACAGCCCAGGTTGAAGCGCAGAATGCGTCCTGCAGCTCCAAACTTTCTCTTTTTATCTTGATCTCTCCCCGAGACTGGTTTTGGTTGATTTGTCTTTCCTTGTTTCCCTTTTTTTGATGAGATCCTTGCATTTATTGAGCATCTTTGATTTATTTGGGAAGGTTGTCTGCAGAATCCTTGTTTGATTAGCAGTGATCTCCTCATTGATTGCCTCAAATCTTCTTAAAATCTTTATTAAATGTCTTCAATCAAACTCAAATCTTGCAGATATCTCCCTCATTTAATGTTATCTTTCCTTCAAATCAAATCTTTGCAATATCCCGCAAAAATCAACAATATTTCTATCAGAATAGCATCAAATTCAAATCTCAGATTAATAAATACAATTTATCTAATACTTAATGAAAAGGGATTAAACTGGGGCAAAAATACCATTTTATCCTTGATAAGTGAACTAAAAAGTGCTCTAATTTATCAACTAATTTTCACTTATCACTGATCTTATCTTTATTTTCTTCGCTTTCCTGATTTCCCTCTTTTTAGCTTGATCTCCTACTGATCTTATCCTTATTTGGTACTATCTTGTTACTCCATTTAAAATTTTCCACTTTATCTGAAAAATCAATAGATTTCTTATCAAAATAGAATCAAATTCAAATTTGAATTAAATATTCACAAGATCTGCAGTTTAAACTAAAAGAGGTAATTTGGGGTATAAATCTAATATTTTTCCCTTGATAAGTGTTGTAATTATATAGAAATTTATCATTAATTTGACACTTATCAGTGGGATGAGACTAACGTCCCAGTGAGGTGACAAAAGTTCATATGCAGCGGAAAGACAATTATGAGCATGCAACACATAAAACCATTCAACAACTCATGAAATAAACACAATAATAACACCTCAAAGTTAGTCCTGAAGTGTTTTACCCAACACCTAAGGGTTCTTTTTACTTTACATGAGGCTAGACTGAGCTCAGACTAACAGGAACCGTCGTTCCTGAAGGCCATAAGACCTCACCCAATTAACCTGATAGATTCAAACATAATTACTTAATTTTTAACATGAGTCCATGAACCAAAACAAAGTCTTAAAACATGAGTCCATGGACCAAATCTTGAATTATTAACATGAGGCCCTGAGACCCAAAAAAATACTTTCATGAGGTCCTAAGACCCAAAACCTTTCCTTTTTCATGATTAGGGTTAGGAATGTGAAATATTGTCAATAATCATGGATATAATGAAAGTAAACATGAGAGCAAGTCATTCTTTGCATATTCTGAAAACCCTAACCTTACCTAAGGCACATGGGATGGCTAAACTAGCATACTGTAACCCACACATTCACACAATCCATCATACAATCATCAATAAACAATCAAAAGAAGGGGACTAGAAGAAGTGGGGTCATTCAAGGAAAACTTCCTAGCATGTGGTCACACTCACCTTGTAGATGGATGAAGAGATTGAGAAGAAGGAATGTTGGGGATGAGGGGAACCAAAGGAGAGCTTGATCTTGATGGTTGAAGACCTTCCTTGGGCTTCAATGGAACTTCCTCTCACTAGGATCTCTCTCTCTCTAGAATGTCGAAAGGAAGAAGAAGAATCAATCAAAATCGTGCCCTAATTAATGCTTTTATGTCTGTAAGTAGACTCTCACTCAAGCGAGCTGTTCTCGCTTGAGCGAGAAGCTCGAGATAAAAATTTCCCTTCTCATTCTCACTTGGGCGAGAGGCATCTCGCCTGAGCGAGAATGGACCAGAAAAGGACCCTTCTCTGGAAGATTCTCGCTTGGGCGAGAACCATCTCGCTCAAGCGAAAAACGTCCAGAGAGCCTTATAATTTCCTATGTTTCTCGCTTGAGCGAGACCCTTCTCGCTCAAGCGAGATATGTAGAATCCAAATTCTTTATTTTTGCTGCATAATTTGCTCAAGCGAGTTTGTCCTCGCTTGAGCAAGAGTACTGTAACTTGATTTTCTTGCTCAAGGCTCTTAGTGCTTTTCTTACCAATTCCTTACCTTAGTTCCTCATTAATATCCTGCAAATCATTATCTTATGACTATTAATTGGCGGGATGTTATAGGAAAGGTCAATGATGGTCAAAGTTGACCTAAGGAAAGAAGTTAACTCCTCATGGATGGGATACCTGGGTCTTGCGCCCCTTGCTGCCCAAGCTATTCCAGCTCCAGTCTCATCTTCAAAGCAGTTTCCATTAGGAGCCAAGCCTTCATGATTTACGTAATTTCAAATTTTCTTGAATTTGTGTGTGTGAACCCTTTAAACAATTGAAAAAGGATGAAATCTAAAAGCCAAAAGATGATAAGGTTCAATGCTAATGAAAAAGATCGATGCAATGTAGTAGAATTAAGTGTTAGGAATATGCACTAGAGACTTATATATTTATGAACATCCATCACTTGTATCATGTTATTTTATAAAGGCAAACTTATTCTTTTAGAATATAATTATTGTCCTTAGAATAGTAAGCTTAAACTTCATAAGAAATCAAGTAGATAACTTCATCATGAGATCTTATGAAGAACTATTCTTAAATAGTCCCCAGTCAAGTATCATCTTAGGACAAAGATGCATTTAGACTAGTATGTGAGTTCATTGATGATCACATCTCACAGATCATGGATATGAGATATCATGTGCTCACATAGGTACACATTAAGAGTAATGGTGTACTGGACAGACCCACCTTAAGAACGTTGCATGGGTTGTTACATAGGTGTCATGAACGTTTCTTAAATTGATAAATGTTATATGAAGTCCTTCGACCTGAAATCACTACGATTCCTACATAAGGAATTATATGTTTTAATTATCATCAAACGTTACCTGTAACAGGATAATCATAAAGTTGGTTTTTGGACATATAATAAATTATGTGGTGGAATGTGAGTGCCCTAGATGGGATTTGTCCCTCCTATGTAACAGGAGTTATATCTGTAGGCCTCTTGATAAAGTGAGACTGCAAAATGCATGGCCATGCTCAGGAGGATAAATATAAGATATTTATTTTCTGTACAGTCTACTTGGGGATCAAGAAAATATAAATTGAACTATACAAGGTTGACACAATTCATGCCCTTGTGTTCAATTAGATATTTGGACAAAGGGAGAAATAATATAAATTATTATCATAAAATAGGATTTATCAAAGTTATTGATAATCTCAATATTTGGATAGTGATGTGTTGCTAGATACCGCTCACTATTTATGATATTAAATATAAAAGGGGTTTTATTTTAATATCATAACCAAATATTAAAATCCTATTGGGTCACACGCATACAACAAGCCACTAGGAAAAGAATAATAATTCTAAGTGAGTGAAGGGTTAAAACCCTAGCCACCACTCTATAAATAGAGCATAAGATGCATTACCCCAGGCACACATGAGCAATCGCTTTTTACTTTCTAAGGCTACTAGCAGAGCTGAGGAGGGTTTCCTAGTCCGGCTGTTGGCGTGGATACCAATAGAGACGTGGCTACTCTTGCCTCGTTTGTAATCCTAATAAGGTACGACCTTTCGTTTCAATACCTTTTATGCCTTGATTCGTGTTTTCGCAAAACGATTATAACAAGGGAGGGAATCCATTTATTTCCGCTGCACCCTGACCACATGCTTGATTCCCTTCATTAAGAAACAGCTTCAACGTTCACGTTCAACAATTTTTACCTTCAACAATGTTCACCTTCAAGAAACTCCTCTGGAAGTCACCCCTTTAACAAAGATACCTCACTTTGCTAAAGAACCTTACGAGATCCCACCTGCATGATCAAAACCACTGAGAGATTCCTCACCCTCAACACAACAATATTGATTGAGAAGTATATAGCAAAATAAAGAATATAGAGAAAATCCTAAGCTTCTTGAAAGTATAAGAAAAATGATCTCCTCAAGAATGATTTTTCTTCTCTTCTCTCAAAAACTCATTAAGCTCTCAGATTTATAACTGGAAACTATCTTTAGAATGATTTCAAAATATCTATATGAAATTGACTAAACTAAAAAATTAGTCCTTGAGAGATTCCTGATCATGCAGTTTAGCCCCTGAGAGATTGCTCCGTCATGCAAAATGGTCCCTGTAATGCAAAATGGTGCAAAATGGTCCCTGTAATGTAAAATGGTGCAAAATGGTCCCTGTAAAACAAGCAAATTAGTCCCTCACACATTAAAAATCATGCAAGTTAGTCCTTGAAAAATAACGTTTCGAACCATTTTGCATGACAGAGCAATCTCTCAGGAACCATTTTGGGATTTTGAATCTCTCAGGGACTAAACTGCACGATCAGGAATCTCTCAGGGACTTGTTTGCTAGTTTAGTCTTCTTATTAATTAGAAAAGTATTAGAAAGTTTATATAGATGTTCTAAGAGTTAAAATTCATGTACAATTGAAATAAAAAAACTCAAGTTTGACAATTCTTGCTGAGTTAATTGAATTATTTCAACCAATAATCGATTATCTAAGCTTTTGTTCAAGAAATAATTCGATTATTGAATTAATTTATTGCTACTGATATTGTTAGTTTGGTAATTCAATCACTTCAATTTTTAACATATTACTACAGTTCATAACTGTCTATTAATTGAATGATACCTACCGGTTATCAATTATTACACTTCAAGACTTTTATTTTTTTTATTTTAGAACCTTTATAATTTACTTTAAAATTGTTTCCTTAAAGTTCCTTCAATTCTATTAGTTAGTTCACTTAAGGAATACTTAGACTAACTTAGCTAACTTAAAGTTTCAATTTTAATCCTTTTTAGTTCATCTTAATTAGCTAGTTTTAGCTTTATAAAGGGAGATCATTGCTTCACATTTCAAGACGTATACATACAACTTATAAATAACTAAGTACTTGTTTGTCCTTATCAAAACTTGTCTATTGGCAATCTTAGAGAGACACGTTCTGACATGTTAAGGAAGGAAGAAAAAAAGTGAAGATAGAGAATAAGATGATGAGCCTCAAAGTTTTGATGATGGAGAAAGGAAAAGAAAGTTGTTTTCTTGATCCTTGATGATGAATAGAAACCCTAGGAAACGTTTAGGGTGAAGGAAGCTTGACGTTACTTCCTTAAATTAGTAAGAAAGAAGAGAGAAAATGAAAAGAAATGGAAAGACAAATTAGAGAGAGCAAATTCAGTCAAAAGAAGAGGAAGAGATAAAAGGTTGAGCTCTCCTTCAAGCCTTTGATTCAAGGGTGGAGGTTGTCACACCACATTTGATCAATGGCCAAGATTGATCACTTTTGTAAAAAAAAAAAAAGTAAGTAAAAATTGACTTTTTCCCCACTTCCACACCTTATGAAACACCATTTTATTCATTTCGATGCATGGCAAGAATATGGTGAGGGAAGGGAGAGGGGTATTTTGGTCATTTACAAAATGAGTAGTAAACTAGCAAATCGGTTCCTGAGTCTGCAGGGACCATGCAGTTTCGTCCCTGACTTTGCTAAATAGCACTTTAGTCCGTACTTGTCAAAAACACATGCATTTAGTCCCTAAAGTGCATATTTTGTAATAAAGTGAAGGACTAAAGTGCATGTTTTTTAGTGAAATAAGGACTAAAGTGCATGTGTTTTTGACAAGTACGGACTAAAGTGCTATTTTAGCAAAGTCAGAGATGAACTGCATGGTCCCCGCAGAGTCAGGGACCGATTTGCTAGTTTAATCTTTATAAAATATTATATAAGGGCATTTTAATAATTTCTTATTGAAATATTAAAAATTTCTAGATTAACTATTTTTAGTATTGTAATTTATATTTTCCATCCTAAATCACTCCTTTTCCTATAATTAAACCCTAATTACACTATTATATATAAAAAATTCACACAAATATGAGAATTTTTATAAAAATTAATTATTAAATATTATTAACTTCTATTGCTCTAGATACCTTAAAAATAAACTTTCTAATTAATTTACTAACTTTACACTTGTTCTTGGTAAACCGAAAGGTGAGAAAAACAGATGTTACAAAAAGTATTTTATATGAAAGGAAATTAATATCAATATGTAACTTATCTTTATATATATATATATATATATAAATAAGTAAGGTAGTGAAATCATCCTTTAAAATCTAAAAGGAGGATAAAATGGTAAATTCCTTTCAATAAAAATTCTAAAATAATAAGTCACTTTTATATATTAAATTGTTAGCATTATTAATCATCATTAATTAGTTATAGTAATTATGTTAAAGAAAAAACACTATTATTAACTTATAAAAATAATTATAATAATAATAAAGATATATCCTCTAATTTACCTTAAACCCTATAACTTTTACTAATATTTGTTTTACTTAATTAAATAATTAATTTATTTGAGAAATTACAAATACTACTACCTGAAAAATAATTAAAAGTGGCTTAAATTAATTGTGATAAAATGTATAAATCAAAAAAGTAGGGGCAATGATAAAAATAAATGATACACAATTATTAAATTAAGCACTTTTTAACAAATGAAAATGGAGAATGTTAGTCACATGTGAATCTATTTGATGTGAAATGCTTTTAGTTAAATATGGGAAGTGACGTCAGGATAGAAAAGAGGATATTAGAGGGAATAAGACTTAAGAAAAATTGAAGTAAGAGTTCGATGATATGGGAGTTGATGGAGGGAATGATTGGGAATTAGAGGAGAAGTTAAAAGATAGGTTTTATGCTTATTAACGTTAATAAGAATTTACCTCAACTTTGCTAAACTACCTACAAGTTTTGCTAAATTATAGTCAAATTATCATAATCATTTATTTGATTTGAAATTATCATGTTTCATTTTTTCCATTCTGAAAAAAAAAACGTCTTCTATTTTACCTGAAAAGCCTACAACTTTTAGTTAAAATATAAGGATGAAGACTAAAGTTGACTAAAATTCTAGGGACGAAAAACATACTTTTCCATTTAAATAATAGTTGCCATTTTTATTTTGAAAATATAACATCTTTTTGAATATTTTAATTCATATTAACAGTCCATGTGTTACAGATGAATAATTTAATAAGCTTGATGAAGTTTATACTTTTAAAATTCTTAGTACAATAAGTTATTCAAAACCTCCAAACCATAACATTAAAATGAAAGCAGTATTTCCATCATACTATTGAGAAATATAAATTTATCTTTTAGATTGTGCAAAATAACGCATGACTTATAATCACTCAGATGAACATGTATGTTTTCAAAGGAAGAGTTATATTTGAAAACAATGTTGGTGAAAAAGTTTTGATTTCAAGGTTTTCATTAATTTCATCAAATATAAGTATTGCTTTTAAATTTCAACGCAAACAATTTATAATTGTCATTTCATTTACAATTATAATAAATAAAAGATTTAGATATTTAATTTGTCTTATATTTAACTCAATTTTGTATTCTATTTGACTATATATTCAACAATTGTTTACTTTTTTATATTTTAATATACAATTTATTCATTAATATTATTTTAATTTATTAATTCAATATATCATATCTCATGCATCGCACGGGTACTATACTAGTTTATAATTAAGTTAAAAAATAAAATTAATATTTTGTGATATAAAATTTGTTGAATTTAACACTTAGTTTAATCTTTTAATATAAATTTTTGGTTATAAACTTTTTATATGTTTACATTACATGGGAATGAAAATTTTAGAATAAAGTGTGTTAACATCTAAATTATTGAAATAATATTTTCATGATATAAGAAGAAATGTTTTTGTTATCAAGTATATAATTCTATCATTATATATTATACCATTTTATTATTGTATATTTTCAATTTTTATTTTCACTTTGTTATATTTTGTAATTATAAAAAATTGATTTACATTCTTCTTACTTCATGGTTATTTCATTTCATGTAAAAAGCTTAAAAAAGGAGTAGATGTCATTAATCGTATGATTAATGTTATTATGAGTTAAGATATGTTGTTTTTTTATACTAAACACATTGTTATTGAATTTGAATTACAAGTTGTATGAATTTGGATTACAAGTTGTATTTAAAATTAATAATGTGTTTTCGAACCCGCTATATCCAAAAAAGCTTTTCTATTTTATGTTATTTTTTATGTATTTTTAATGATATTTATTGACTCATCACATTCTAATTTAACACTTTGTTATTATATGATAAAACAAATTAATATTTTATAACTTTCTTTTATTTCTTTGATACTTTGTACTTTTTCATATTTAAGCGATCCATCTGTCGAAAAATAGATTAAATACTAAAAATGAATAATTTTTAAAATAAATTATGATTTATTGATAGATGTTTTTAACAAAATACTTTAATATAGGTATTTCTTTATACAAGATATGGGAATAAAGCTTTACATAAAAGTGTATGGACATTTAAATTACAATGATAGATGTTAATATAGGTGAATAACTATATCTCATATAAAAGAATAAAAAAATCTATACAAGAATGTATATTAATATTTATTTTACAATAGGTAAATATTGACAATGAAATAATTACATCAAAGTGTATTAAAATTTTAATTTAAGTTATAAAAATAAATACTTAGATTGCATAAGAATAAAAGTTTTACGCAAAAGTATATTAATATATCTTCATGAATACTTACCAATGTACATTTAATTAATTACAAAGGTTGGTAATCGAGAAAGTAGATTAAGAACCAAAGCGGACTTTACCTATAAGGTCACTGGTTCAAATTGATTACTTGCTACTCTTGGGAAAGCTAGCTTTACCTAACAATTACCCCTAGTCTAGGGTTAAACTCACAACTATGCTCGTGAGGATCTCAATTCAAAGACAAAAAATTACAGAGTAAAAATATACTATATGAGGATAAAGATTTATGTAATACCTTAATTTTCTAGCTAAGAATCTAGTCCATTGGAAACCAAATTCTTTAGAGCGTAACATTTCGAATATCAATTTACTCACGAAATTGCAAGAAAACCAACGAAATTCCAACAATTCAATGAAGCATTCTAAATAATAATCAAAGGTCCTATAAATATCAACAAGTACATAAAACATAAGTTCATAAAGTCCATTAAGTCAAAAGGGTATACAAGAGTCTCTAAGTAACTTCAAATTTTGACTAAGGCATATACATATTTACATAGAGTTCAACTTAGAGCAAAACAACAGAAACTAGAGTCTATCCCAAGTTCTTCACTTCCCGGATTGGGAATCTGACAATGGAGTTACCTGCTCATCTAAACAAAATCCACATAATGCGTGGTGAGATAAAAATCTCAGTGAATATAACACATATGCATGAATGCAAGGAATAGATAGTTATATCAATACATATTCTATAAAAATTCAATACAATCATCACATGAATATTATGCAACATGATGCACTCACTGCTGTGCCCAGCAGGCATGTTCTTATCACTTTCTAGAGTTAGACCTGAGCTCAGACTACGGGAACCGGCTTTCCCAGGGACAAATCCTGTGATACCCCTAGTTACCACTAAAAGTACCACATGCATTACACGTGACCAACGAAGTAGAACGTCAAAAATGCGGAAGTTTTTTTTTTTTTTTTAAAGGGTTTAGGTGTCATTGACCTATTATCTCTCTAGCTTTATTTTAAGTACTTATGAAATATCCTTTCCTTCACTTTCAAAAAAACTTATCTTTCCGTAAGCGTCGAAAGAATTAACACCTTACGCGCATCCACAACATACACATGGTTAAAGACCTTGAGAGAACATAAAACAGTATGACATGAATACATACATACATATTAAATAGCATCGATGTACCTCTCGAATACCCACACGACCACATTAAAACATGAGTTCCGGTAGTAAAATAAATGAGACCTCTAACAGAATACAAAAGAAGAGATTCCTAAATCAGAGCTGCGTACTACCTAGACTCAACACAACCTGGTCCTTTTCAGGTACAAGAGGAAGTCTGGGGTGCGTGATGGTGACACAAACCCCCCCATAGAACTCACACATGCGCGGGATGCCCGTCACCTTCCGGGTGCCCCTTGGCAACCATCTGATTCGCACCTGCATCGACGTCATGACGGAAGTCCTCGATACCGACTGTCAACGTGACGAGAAGAACATAGAAAGAAGAGATAGAAAAGAAGGGTGAGAACATCGCATGAACTCACAGCATGTAGGATACAACAAACTAGAGCACACACACAGAGGCAATCCACACAGTCGAATCAATAAGCAATCACGACATCTCATCATGGTTGTACTCATATGAACGCAACTTTTACTATTATAGTGCAATATCTAATGCATGCGGGCCCAGGGAAACATCACCATAGGCAGAGCACATAGCAGCTGCCCGACCATATATACACAGCACGTCAGGAGTTAGAGTCTGTACAAGCATTGGTACAAAGAGCATTGCTCATAAAGTTTGGCCAAATAAATTTTCCGACATCCAGACAATCTCAACTGACCATGAAAACTTGAGAGCGACAGGATAGTCAAGCCTTGTACCCCGTTTACACGACAGTAGGGGGCGAGCCTACGTCACTTGTGCCATTTCGGGACCTGACTATCCTCAGGGCTGGCATCCCACTCGAGGACCCTCTGGCGTTCTTTGCAAAACCCAGTGCCCAGTCCCTACCAGTTTCACACCGTACCGAGTGTTACTGCTATATAGGTCGTAAGGTTTTTTAAACCTCGAACATCAACGACGCTTCATGATGCATGTCACACAACAATTCTCACAACATTCACATCCTTACAGACAAAACCCATTCAACGTCTTTCCTTCACAAGGAAAGCCAAACCGCACTCTCTCGCCAAGCTTCTCAAGTTTTATGTAGAAAGAGTGTGTTGGTTATAGTCCTTTAAGGTAGTTTGTACTAATGTTCTTGATAATCATGTCCACTTAAGTCCTATAATTTACTAAAACTTATGATTGTATCTTATGGATGGTATTACTTATCTTAATTCTCCTTGTATGACTCATTAAGATTTGGTTTAACTTTTAATCTTAACTGGTCTTCATCAACTGGATTACAATTAATCTTAATCCCCTTTAATTAAGTCTTAATCCTTACTTAAGATCCTAATTAATTCTTAATCATCCCTTAATCTCTTCCTTAATCTTGGATTAGGACTTTTAATTATGTTTGATTAAGTTTAATCATAATTAATTAGTTCTTAATCATCATTATTGGTTAATTACTTAATTAATATTTTCATTAAGGTTAATTAACTTAGACTTAATTATCATTCTTTACTTAATCGACTTAAGTGAATTAGGTTGATTAACCTAGGTAATTGAATTAGTTAAGCCCACTAATTAATCCTAAGTTTAACTTTTAATTACTTGGATCAGAGTTGAAGTCCAACTCCAATCTAACTTTTAATTTCATAATCTAATCTTGATTGACTTTTAATGAGTCTTTAACTCCTTTTCTTAAAGGTTTTTAGACTTAAATTAAAAGCCTAAAGGTTTTATAACTCTTAGGAACTTATTTTTAGTCATGGTAACCTAAAATATTGACCTTTAAGTTGACTTTTACTTGGTTGGAATTGGAAATCCGAATTGTTTTATTATTTTTAAAGACTTATTCTTAATTGCACTTTAGTCCTTTTAGACCACCAAAGCCCATAAACATGTTTTCAACATACCCTTGACCTTTTTAAGATCAAAAAGGTATTCTTGATGAGTTTCATCAAGAACAACTCATGAACATCAAGAACACTTGAATGTTCATCAAAACTTCAAATTTTTCACAACATCCAATCTTCACCAAAACTTCACACATTCATCAACAAACAATCTAAATGCCAAATATCATACCAATCCACTCAAAATCATCAAAATACACTTTAACGTTCATAACTCCATTTTCAAGCTCATAAACACTATTTTTCAAAGATCAATCATCCAAAACAATTGTATACCTTCAACCAACTTCATGCATGTTCATAGATTCATCATACAAACACATTCCAAGCACCAAAAAAATTTTGAAACACATGCAGCCCCAAAATCCCTCAAGGCCGAGAGCTATTAAAGGAAAAAGGGGAAAATTTTTCCAAAATTGTTTCTTGGCTTGCATGCACCAACAATCACAATCCAAGCACATTCCAAGCATCAAAACAAACTTAAAAACATGTAAACAACCCAGCTCCAAGAATCCAAAACGTTTGCTCAAAGAAAAGCTCAAAAAGTGATTTTTTTCAAGGAGAACAAGAGTAAAAACAAGGATTTTAAGGGCAAATCCTTGACTCTAGTTACCAATCCTACTAGAGTTCAAGTTCTCCCCCCCCCTTTACCTCAAATTTCCAAGAAAATGAGTGCAGAATTCTGGTCCCAAAACAGCCCCCAAAGATGCCTCCTTTAGTCACCAACAAGGATTTGCAAGGCTAGAAGGCTTAGTGTTTAAGCTTAGGGTTCAAGGATGGAACCTTAAGCTTGAAAGTGTGAGAAGGAAAAATGGAGATTTTGAGAGAAAGGAGAGGGGAACTCACGGCTTCAATGAGGAGAGAAAAGAGAAGTGAGAGAATGAAAAAGGAACCTTGCATGTAGGAAAGGAGAAAGAATAAATGTTTTAGTCTTTTAATGTCATAATATCATAAGCTAGACACTTGTCTGGGAAGGAAGAAAGGATGAGACAAGTGTCTCCCATGCAACACACACACACATGCACGGTTTCTAGAAGGAGGAAAGAAAGAGTTGTGCAAATTTTTCTGGCCCGGATCAAGAGTATTCGGGCCCGGTTCAAGGGACAGGAGGGGGCAAAAAGGTCATTTTCACAGAAAAACCCCAAAATTCCAGAAATTCCCTAAAAATAGGAAATTAAATTCTAAATCCAAAAATATAAATTTTGGTGATTAAAAATAATTTTAACAATTCAATAAAACACGAAATGCGGTAAAACGGTAAGAAGCGGGCGTTACAGTAACGGAGAGAGAAAATTAAGGTTTTAATTACAAAGATTGTATAGAATTATAAATATCATTTTAAATCATCTTTTAAGGTTCAAAATATATTTTCCATATTTTTCTACAAATTTTTTTTTATGCTGGCTATGGTTATACTTTTAATTGGGGCATTTGATCTTTTTGCCCAGAAGTGCTAGAAAAATTCTAAATAATTTTCTAAAACTCATCACTAATTATATTAAGAGTATTTTGAATAAAGGTATAGATACCTTAGAGTTTTAGCTATTTTTAATAATTAAATCTATATTTTCCTTAACTGTATAATTACTAAAGGTATCTTAGGTTATTTTCTCAAACACCTCTCTAAAGAAATTTACTCATAATTGTGGTTGGGTATTATAAATTTGGTTGTCTATTAAAAGCTACTAAATACTTATAATTAAATGATTATTACTATTTTAAAATTTTCTTTATTCTATTTATACACCAGTAAGAAAATTTGCGGGTGTTACATTTCTCCCCTCCTTTAAGAAATTTCGTCCTCGAAATTTGGAGTTCCTACTGCTGAATAGGGATAAATCCATCTTCTATCAGTTCTAGCTCCTTAACCATCATTGCTGACATATGCAAAGATTTCCGACTTAACGCATCAGTTACGACATTAGCTTTTCCAGGGTGGTACTGCAGACTAAGCTCATAATTCTTCAAAACCTCCATCCATCGTCTCTGCCCTACATTAAGTTCCTTCTGGTCAAACAGATACTTCAAACTCTTATGATCGCTAAAACTTCAAACCTAGCGCCATACAGATGGTGTCTCCAAATCTTCAAGACAAAAACTACTGCCTCCAACTTTAGATCATGCGTAGGGTAGTTCACTTCGTGTGTTCACAATTTCCTAGAGGCATAAGCCACTACCTTTCCTTTTTGCATTAACACACAACCTAATACTTGTTTTGAAGCATCACAGTATACTTCAAAACTCTCTTGTGGGTCAGGTAAAACTAACGCAGGCGCAGAAGTTAACCTCTTCTTCAATTCCTGAAAACTATCTTCATACTACTGGCTCCACACAAAAGGTTGGTCTTTCCTAATCAAACGGTTCAACGGAGTTGCTATCCTTGAAAATTTTTCAATAAACTTATGGTAGTAACCAGCTAACCCCAAGAAGCTTCTCACTTCCGTTAAAGTCCCAGGTGCTTCCCACTGTAACTCAGTTTCTACCTTAGCTGGGTCTACGCTAACTCGTCCACTATAGATCACATGACCTAGGAAATTCACTTCCTTTAACCAAAACTCACACTTAGATAGCTTAGCATACAACTTCCTATCCATCAAATTATTCCAAGAATGCCATACTCCCCAATTGGATCTAGAAATAGGAGAGAACATTGCACGAAAGAATGAGGATAAGTTGGCTTAAATGAGGTTAGAAAACTGGATTTACTGAGGAGGGAAAGGAACACCAATGACAACCAATCCAGATGGAATTACTAGACACCTGTAGCATCCGTGGTAAAGTCCAAAGCAGATTGTAAGATTACCTATAGTCTCGGTATATAGATAGAGGCAATCTATCTTTAAACCTATCTTTGGGAATATTATTATCATTCCTTATGGTTATCCTACTTCCACGAATTGTATTTGTCCCCTAGGGCATCCTTACGCGAAACGTCACCTACTTATCTAGTACTATTCCAATCCAATCTTAATCGTTTATGAGATTCCATTCACATACCTTATTCAATCTATAGGAGCATCAATCAGTATACTCTTAGTCATCAAAATCAACACATACGATAATCACTCATTATTTGACATATCTATTATTTCTACTAACCTCATGGAAGTGTTTGTCCTTACTTAGTTCATACCATTGTAGCTCTTGTAGTGCTTACTCGTGCATATAATTCTCCATCACATGATCTCTTTCTTCAATTTCCTGCGTAATCTTGATACTAACAGATCATTTTCTTAGTCATATCCTACCATCCGACTAAAATTCTTAAGAACTACACCTTGTGCTATTGGCCTCAATACTTCGACATCCTTCGTCTTAAATCGAGTTTTCCACTTGTTTCTATAAATCCTTATTCTATCAATCCGTTAGAGATAGCGATCATACTCTAGTGTATCTATCAAACTTCAATCATGACACCCATTCCACAGTCAAACCCTTTTAGACTTCAAGTTCATCAACAGGGTATCCAAATATGCCTTAACTGTTAAGATCAAACCCCAATTCGTGTGTTTGTCATTCTTATTCTAAACTCCATTATTATTTATCCTGAGTATACCCCAAGCCGTCGATTATTTCTAACTTGCCTTGCCAAATTATATATATTTTCAATAACTGAATCCTCAAGAGCTATTAGTACAAATCCCCAAATCTCAAAACCTTAATAATTAAACATCAATGATCAATCATCTTAACCTTGAATTTACAGCCTCGAATCCATTATCGATCCCTTAGGTTACTCATCTAAAGGAATGGGAATCTAACCTTAGTGGTCATCCTACTCTAACTTTTAACGTCTCACTCATCACTTCAAAACCACAAGCCAAATCAACTATTGGCTACACTAATGTACAACCTTAGGACCTAGAGGTCTTAGCAGTAGGGGTGGAAACTACAAGATCATAGGGTAGTCCAGTAACAAGAATTTTTTTTTTGACATTCCAGAGGAATGAAGAATGCGTCGCACCCGAATCATATAATACAATTAAAGGAACCCCACTTATGACGCACTTACCTTGGATTAGATCTTTGGATCAGCAGCTCCAGTACCGCTACCACTTCCCTTCCGAGCAGGGCAATTCCTCTTGATGTGGCCAGTTCGTCCACAATGAAAGCATGCACGTTCGTTAGACTGGTTTGAGATCGGGCTCTTGATCGGGCGGTCCCTCAGGAAGTGACTTCTCTTACTGTGTGGACAACTACCATCGTTGTTGCCGACACTGTTTGCAGGATTTTCCCCACTAGCAACCACTGAATGCGGTCTCGCAGTGCCCTCAGATGATGAGACAAAATTGTTTCTTGGAACGAAATAAGGCTTCCTCCTTTCTCGTGCAACCTTGGGTTTGTTCCTCTGTGGGCCGGAATTCTTCCAATGAGCTTGGCTCTCCTTGGTGTCATTTTCAAGGATATGGCACACGCTGACCAATGCCTGCTGCTGATTTTCTAGAATGTTCACGATCTTCCCTAGAAGATCGTTCGTCCCAGGATTACCTCTCCCTGCCATGGAATCCTGCATTCGCAGAACAAGTCAACTTCTTCCGTTTCATTGCAGAACCATTCAAGCAAGAATAAGCAACGCTACACACAGATCCTCATATTACTAAGATAGTAAGATGACAGCAACCAATTCACACAAGGCAAACAATCAACACAAACAAACAATCAACATAGAGTAAACACAGAGAGAAGGGTATTGCAGACCATACCTGAGGCCAAAAGGAAAGAACAGCTCTGATACCACCAAATGTGATACCCCTAGTTACCACTAAAGTACCACATGCATTACACGTGACCAACGAAGTAGAACGTCAAAAATGCGGAAGTTTTTTTTTTTTTTTTAAAGGGTTAGGTGTCATTGACCTATTATCTCTCTAGCTTTATTTTAAGTACTTATGAAATATCCTTTCCTTCACTTCAAAAAATCTTATCTTTCCGTAAGCGTCGAAAGAATTAACACCTTACGCGCATCCAAACATACACATGGTTAAAGACCTTGAGAGAACATAAAACAGTATGACATGAATACATACATACATATTAAATAGCATCGATGTACCTCTCGAATACCCACACGACCACATTAAAATATGAGTTCCGGTAGTAAAATAAATGAGACCTCTAACAGAATACAAAAGAAGAGATTCCTAAATCAGAGCTGCGTACTACTAGACTCAACACAACCCGGTCCTTTTCAGGTACAAGAGGAAGTCTGGGGTGCGTGATGGTGACACAAAACCCCCCCATAGAACTCACACATGCGCGGGATGCCCGTCACCTTCCGGGTGCCCCTTGGCAACCATCTGATTCGCACCTGCATCGACGTCATGACGGAAGTCCTCGATACCGACTGTCAACGTGACGAGAAGAACATAGAAAGAAGAGATAGAAAAGAAGGGTGAGAACATCGCATGAAACTCACAGCATGTAGGATACAACAAACTAGAGCACACACACAAAGGCAATCCACACAGTCGAATCAATAAGAAATCACGACATCTCATCATGGTTGTACTCATATGAACACAACTTTTACTATTATAATGCAATATCTAATGCCATTGCGGGCCCAGGGAAACATCACCATAGGCAGAGCACATAGCAGCTGCTTCGACCATATATACACAGCACGTCAGGAGTTAGAGTCTGTACTAGCATTGGTACAAAGAGCATTGCTCATAAAGTTGGCCAAATAAATTTTCCGACTTCCAGACAATCTCAACTGACCATGAAACTTGAGAGCGACAGGATAGTCAAGCCTGTACCCCGTTTACACGACAGTAGGGGGCGAGCCTACGTCACTTGTGCCATTTCGGGACCTGACTATCCTCAGGGCTGGCATCCCACTCGAGGACCCTCTGGCGTTCTTTGCAAAACCCAGTGCCCAGTCCCTACCAGTTTCACACCGTACCGAGTGTTACTGCTATATAGGTCGTAAGGTTTTAAACCTCGAACATCAACGACGCTTCATGATGCATGTCACACAACAATTCTCACAACACATTCACATCCTTACAGACAAAACCCATTCAACGTCTTTCCTTCACAAGGAAAGCCAAACCGCACTCTCTCGCCAAGCTTCTCAAGTTTTATGTAGAAAGAGTGTGTTGGTTATAGTCTTTTAAGGTAGTTTGTACTAATGTTCTTGATAATCATGTCCACTTAAGTCCTATAATTTACTAAAACTTATGATTGTATCTTATGGATGGTATTACTTATCTTAATTCTCCTTGTATGACTAATTAAGATTTGGTTTAACTTTTAATCTTAACTGGTCTTCATCAACTGGATTACAATTAATCTTAATCCCCTTTAATTAAGTCTTAATCCTTACTTAAGATCCTAATTAATTCTTAATCATCCCTTAATCTCTTCCTTAATCTTGGATTAGGACTTTTAATTATGTTTGATTAAGTTTAATCATAATTAATTAGTTCTTAATCATCATTATTGGTTAATTACTTAATTAATATTTTCATTAAGGTTAATTAACTTTAGACTTAATTAATCATTCTTTACTTAATCGACTTAAGTGAATTAGGTTGATTAACCTAGGTAATTGAATTAGTTAAGCCCACTAATTAATCCTAAGTTTTAACTTTTAATTACTTGGATCAGAGTTGAAGTCCAACTCCAATCTAACTTTTAATTTCATAATCTAATCTTGATTGACTTTTAATGAGTCTTTAACTCCTTTTCTTAAAGGTTTTTAGACTTAAATTAAAAGCCTAAAGGTTTTATAACTCTTAGGAACTTATTTTTAGTCATGGTAACCTAAAATATTGACCTTTAAGTTGACTTTTACTTGGTTGGAATTGGAAATCCGAATTTGTTTTATTTATTTTTAAAGACTTATTCTTAATTGCACTTTAGTCCTTTTAGACCACCAAAGCCCATAAACATGTTTTCAACATACCCTTGACCTTTTTAAGATCAAAAAGGTATTCTTGATGAGTTCATCAACAACTCATGAACATCAAGAACAACTTGAATGTTCATCAAAACTTCAAATTTTTCACAACATCCAATCTTCACCAAAACTTCACACATTCATCAACAAACAATCTAAATGCCAAATATCATACCAATCCACTCAAAATCATCAAAATACACTTTAACGTTCATAACTCCATTTTCAAGCTCATAAACACTATTTTTCAAAGATCAATCATCCAAAACAATTGTATACCTTCAACCAACTTCATGCATGTTCATAGATTCATACAAACACATTCCAAGCACCAAAAAAATTTTGAAACACATGCAGCCCCAAAATCCCTCAAGGCCGAGAGCTATTAAAGGAAAAAGGGGAAAATTTTTCCAAAATTGTTTCTTGGCTTGCATGCACCAACAATCACAATCCAAGCACATTCCAAGCATCAAAACAAACTTAAAAGCATGTAAACAACCCAGATCCAAGAATCCAAAACGTTTGCTCAAAGAAAAGCTCAAAAAGTGATTTTTTTCAAGGAGAACAAGAGTAAAAACAAGGATTTTAAGGGCAAATCCTTGACTCTAGTTACCAATCCTACTAGAGTTCAAGTTCTCCCCCCCCCCCCTTTACCTCAAATTTCCAAGAAAATGATGCAGAATTCTGGTCCCAAAACAGCCCCCAAAGATGCCTCCTTTAGTCACCAACAAGGATTTGCAAGGCTAGAAGGCTTAGTGTTTAAGCTTAGGGTTCAAGGATGGAACCTTAAGCTTGAAAGTGTGAGAAGGAAAATGGAGATTTTGAGAGAAAGGAGAGGGGAACTCACGGCTTCAATGAGGAGAGAAAAGAGAAATGAGAGAATGAAAAGGAACCTTGCATGTAGGAAAGGAGAAAGAAATAAATGTTTTAGTCTTTTAATGTCATAATATCATAAGCTAGACACTTGTCTTGGAAGGAAGAAAGGATGAGACAAGTGTCTCCCATGCAACACACACACACATGCACGGTTTCTAGAAGGAGGAAAGAAAGAGTTGTGCAAATTTTTCTGGCCCGGATCAAGAGTATTCGGGCCCGGTTCAAGGGACAGGAGGGCAAAAAGGTCATTTTCACAGAAAAACCCCAAAAATTCCCAGAAATTCCCTAAAAATAGGAAATTAAATTCTAAATCCAAAAATATAAATTTTGGTGATTAAAAATAATTTTAACAATTCAATAAAATACGAAATGCGGTAAAACAGTAAGAAGCGGGCGTTACAGTAAACGGAGAGAGAAAATTAAGGTTTTAATTACAAAGATTGTATAGAATTATAAATATCATTTTAAATCATCTTTTAAGGTTCAAAATATATTTTCCATATTTTTCTACAAATTTTTTTTTATGCTGGCTATGGTTATACTTTTAATTGGGGCATTTTGATCTTTTTGCCCAGAAGTGCTAGAAAAATTCTAAATAATTTTCTAAAACTCATCACTAATTATATTAAGAGTATTTTGAATAAAGGTATAGATACCTTAGAGTTTTAGCTATTTTTAATAATTAAATCTATATTTTCCTTAACTGTATAATTACTAAAGGTATCTTAGGTTATTTTCTCAAACACCTCTCTAAAGAAATTTACTCATAATTGTGGTTGGGTATTATAAATTTGGTTGTCTATTAAAAGCTACTAAATACTTTATAATTAAATGATTATTACTATTTTAAAATTTTCTTTATTCTATTTATACACCAGTAAGAAAATTTGCGGGTGTTACAAATCCCACCCAAACTGGGCCGAAGCCATGTTTCAATAGCATTAATCTTTTATTTTTACTCATGGCACAAAGCCGGCTTGAATTCACTTCAATTATACATAATCATGATAGTGTTACAATGCATTACTCTATACATAACGTTTACAAATGAATATCGCTATTCTCGACTATTTCGAAAGTTTCGATCCTACGAACATAAGTCTCAATTTTTTCAATTCGAACTCTAATCTAACCATTTCATTCATGAAACTAAGCATCAAACAGAGAACTATAATCAATTCAGATATTCGTATGAGTTACAATCGAGGGAAATCGATAGTTTCGATAGTTTCGATAGTTTCTTAAGTTTCGATAGTTTCGATAACTTCGAAACTAAAGATTTCGACGCTCGATTCTATACTCATATACTCAATCTATCGATAATCAATCCAAACAACAAGAAATTATCAATTCAAACATCAAATATCCAGCATCAAGAAAGGGGAGAAGAAAGGGGGTGGGAGCATGCATTGAGACCAATAGTTCTACTCTTAGAGTGAGTTATATCTCATTAAATGTAGCAATTCAAGGAGGAAAGGAGGTTAGAGAATGATCTTCTAGTGTTTCCTTGACCGAAAATCCCTTCCTCAAGCTTCAATTGAAGTTTCTCTCTCTAGGTTTTCTCTCTCTCTCTATTACGTCGGAAAGGGGAAGAAAGAAATGAATATTCTGGTTTAATTTCGCACCAGCTATATATATTTTTCGTGCTGGTAATCGATTACCGACTTACTATAATCGATTACCATAGGCTAAAAAGACACTAGAGAGCCATTTCTGGTAATCTGGTAATCGATTACTAGGAACCCAGATTTTTGATAATCGATTACTAAACCCTGGTAATCAATTACCAAAAATCTTGCTCTCAGGTAATCGATTACCACATCCTTGACATGCAATTACCAATAAAACAGCTCTCTGGTAATCGATTACCACCTCTTGGTAATCGATTACCAACAAAACAGCTCTCTGGTAATCGATTACCAACTCTTGGTAATCGATTACCAGGGACTTAAACTCCTAGAATTTACTTATTTTAAGAATCCCAAACTTAGATTTTATTCCCTAATCCTTATTACTTCCAGTTCTCAACTAAACATACAAAGATTACCCTTTAAATCTTTTAAGTTATAATAGCCTAATATGCGGGATGTTACATTTTATACACACATAATATATAAATTACAAGAGAAAAACTGCACTTTAGTTTAATTGTTCAAAATAAACCTATGTTCATTATAAACTTTTTAATTACAATATTATTACTTAGGATATGTTGACAATTTTTTTCTTCAATCAACATATGTCATATTTTTATTATGAGGATTTTATATTTGCATTTTGCTTAATAACTCTGTTCGTTATGATGTATTGTTGTAATTGATATTTTGAAAGTAAATTTTTTAGTTGTATTATTGTTTATGTATTTTAGTGATATTAACATCATTTTTTTTTAATTTTTAGGTTTCATTATAAAATTCATCATCATAATATACAATGAATTAAATGTCATAATATTTTTTACATGTTATTGATGGTTTTTTTTTAATTTCAATATTTAACTCCCCGTGAACAAAAGTAATGTATATGTTTCTTTGTAGAACCATGTTGCTACATTGAGTGAATCACCAAGTAGTGGCAAATAGCATCAGTCATTATTGTTATCCCCTTGCAGTTATTTGCATCGAGTTTTTGTTGTGAAATGCTAGTTTATGGCAACATAGAAAAATTCTTACAAAAATAATGAGACAACATGATTATTAATCTAAACAAGCCACTTATGCGAGCATAGTTGTAGGAAAAAACAATCAAAGGAAAACTTAATGAACATAAATTCATTTCAAAGATTCATAAACAAAGTTCAAAGGGACCAAAACATTTTACAGTCCAAAGATAATGCATAAATCTCAATCCTTAACTAGGACCAATTGTCTTGTTCATAAAGAAGAAACATAACATGATTGACCTAAACAAACTATGAACCCAAGACAAATGTAAAGTTGATGGGGAGAAATAAGAGACATGTGCAGTTTCTAAGAACCTCAAATGTTTGACGAATCTACATTTGATATGAAAAGATTATGTTTGGGTCCACTTTCATTTCAATCTTCCATTTTTTTATACTATTGTTCCTATTGATGTTGTTGTCCTCCTTCTCCTCTTGTTGTGGGTTTTGGCATTGGTGTTTGTTGTGGTTGTGGCTGCGGTTGCTGATGTAATTGATATTCTTGAAGTTCGTGTTGTTGGCTCCTGGGAATGACTTTGAAGTTGTTGTAACTGTTGTGTAGCTAAAAGAGGATGCATGGTCTGTTCATTGAGATAGTATTGTTGCCCTCTTCAAGTGTAGCAGAGTTCATATGTCCCTTCATTTAGCATAGCTTGCATAGCTTGTACTTTAAGATGTTGAATTTCCCTCTATTTTTTGCATTGTTCAATGGTAGAAGTAAAAAATAAATGAATTAATTCTTATGAAAGGGTTGTTAAGATCTTGAATAACTCTTCATGCACATGAAAATTAAGTTCCGTGGATTCAATACCTAAGACGTACAAATTAAAAACAAAATTATGAAATCTCATTTCCTAAGTAGAAGAGTGTGTTTTAACTATATCTATGAAACTACCAATCAACCAATAAAAATTTCAACTAACTTTAGATTTTACATGTGCCTTATATAAGACAAATGTATTACTTCGTAGGGCAACACTTACTAATTCATAAATAAAAATCACAAACCTTAAATGTAAAGTGAAGGCAAAACCATACATATTAATTCAATCATCTAAATAAGTTACAATTTTCGAGTAGCAATATACAAACATATACCATAATCAGTTAAAATTCCTTTGCTTATTTGAAATCAATTGAAATTTATTTACTTAACAACCTTTTTTCACACTATAAATTACTTGCCAATTGTTATGTATGCTATGAATCAATCTCTCCTCCCAAAAAATAGAGTTAATAAATTTTTTTGGTCTTAGCAGAAGCCAAGGAAAAATTATACATCAACAATGGTAAAGCAAAAACTCAAATCACATATATGGTTTGTTAATAATTTTTTTTTATGATGACATTGGTAATAAAATAGAATAGAATTTTAGAACATTAGCCTTAAACATTTATAGCAGCATGAACTCACCATCATCCAAATGAAGTTGTTGTATCAGAGTTTGCAACCCCAACCTTAACTCATTATTCTCATCATCCTTTCTTTGATTCTCCCTCTGCTCATAAGAGACCAAAATGGATTGATCATAATCCCTAATATTTCCAATCAAAAGGTGACATAATATAACAATAGTAGTTCATTCATAGATAAGAGGTCAAACACATGTAAACAACAGTCTCAAGTTGACAGACACATAAGATGCAAATGATGAGTTAAGACATACTTGCGAGATAGTTACTTGTGTAGATAAGGATGTCTTTTCAGTTTCCAATGTTTGCACCTTCTTCTCAAGCTCTGAAATGTAATGCGCCTTCTTTTCCTTTGATTTTATAGCAGACTGTCTATTTGCCAAAATCCTGTTATACACAACTAGGCAATATCATTCATGGTGGAAAATAAGAAGGTATATATGACATATAGGAAGTACGCTCTCCAACGATAAATGATGCACAAAGATATATTAATGATATGATTCCCATTGTACATAATTCTTAATTTTCCTTAAACAAACTATATTAGTCAAAGTGAAAGTGAACTTAAGACAAATGGAATCAATTTGTTAAGTAATCTTTTAAAGAGATATATGATGTTAATGTAACTGAAATCATGAATAACATACCTTTTTGCACGCTTGGGGTCAACCAAGGCAATCTCCGCAAGCTCAGTAGCAGACTTTGCTTTTCTTGAGTTAATAGTAGATCCATTTTCAGAAGCAGAGACTAACATGTCAGGTTTGATGATGGATGTTGAACCATTCATAAATTGGCTATGTTGGGACCCAACGTCAAGCCTTTCATTGATATTGGTAGTACCACTAGCAATAGCAAGTTTTCTGCAGTAGATGCAGAAGCACCAGAGGATGGGTTTAGTTTATCTATATTGAGGTCAGTGGAGAGCACGTCCTTGTTAGTGGTATCATCATAGAGTGAGTGACCATCCATGGTACCAAGATCATCATCAATCCAAGTACCAATAGAAAAAGCAGACATTGTTTGTTTTGAGTTAATAGTAGATCCATTTTCAAAAGCAGAGACCAACATGTCTGGTTTGATTATGGATGTTGAACCATTCATAAACTGGCTATCTCGAGACCCAACGTCAAGCGTTTCATTGATATTGGTAGTACTAATAGCAATAGAAAAGTTATCTGCAGCAGATGTAACGACACCAGAGGATGGGTTTATTTTATCCATATTGAGGTTGGCGGAGAGCAAGTTTTCATCAATGGTGCCACTAGAGAGTGGGTGACTATCCATGGTGCCAAGATCATCGTTGATGCAAGTACCAATAGAAAAAGCAGACATTGCTTTTCTTGAGTTCATAGTAGAGCCAATTTCGGAAGCAGATAGCAATATGTCAGGATTGATGATGGATGTTGAACCATTCATAAATTGGCTATGTTGGGACCCAACATCAAGCCTTTCATTGATATTGGTAGTACCACTAGAAACAGCAAAGTTGTCTGTAGTAGATGCAGGAGCACCAGAGGATGGATTTAGTTTATCCATATTGAAGAAGGTGGAGAGCAAGTCATTCCCAGTGGTATCATCATAAAGTGAGTGACCATCCGTGGTACCAAGAATATCCTCGATGCAAGTACCAATAGAAAAAGGAGACATTGCTTTTCTTGAGTTCATAGTAGAGCCAATTTCAGAAGCAGATACCAATATGTCAGGGTTGACGATGGATGTTGAACCACTCATAATTTGGCTATGTTGGGACCCAACATCAAGCCTTTCATTGATATTGGTAGTACCACTAGCAACAACAAAGTTATCTGCAATAGATGCAGGAGCACCAGAGGATGGGTTTAGTTTATCCTTATTGAAGAAGATGCAGAGCAATTCATTCCCAGTGGTATCATCATAAAGTGAGTGACCACCCGTGGTACCAAGATCATCCTCGATGCAAGTACCAATAGAAATAGGAGGAATTGTTTTTCTTGAGTTCATAGTTGAGTCAATTTCAGAAGCAGATACCAATATGTTAGGGTTGATGATGGATGTTGAACCATTCATAAATTGGCTATGTTGGGACCCAACGTCAAGCCTTTCATTGATATTGGTAGTACCACTAGCAACAGCAAAGTTGTCTGTAGTAGATGCAAGAGCACCAGAGGATGGGTTTAGTTTATCCATATTGAAGAAGGTGGAGAGCAAGTCATTCCCAATGGTATCATCATAAAGTGAGTGACAACCCGTGGTACCAAGATCATCCTCGATGCAAGTACCAATAGAAAAAGGAGACATTGCTTGTTTCGAGTTAATAGTAGATCCATTTCAGAAGCAGAGACCAACACATCAGGTTTGATTATGGATGTTGAACCATTCATAAATAGGCTATGTTGGGACCCAACATCAATTCTTTCATTGATATTGGTACTACCAACAACAATAGAAAAGTTGTCTACATCAGATGTAAGGCCACCAGGGGATAGGTTTAGTTTATCCACATTCAGGTAGGTGGAGAGCGGGTCTTTCTCAATGATTCCACCTGAGAGTGAGTGACCATCCATGGTGCTAAGATAATTGTTGATGCTAAAATCATCAGGGAGGGTGAGAATCTCGGAATGGGTGTGCCTGTGGCCTATATTTCTTAGAGAATTATTAGGCAACTCACTAATGTCGTGGTTAAAGCAACCGAAATCTGAGGTGGTAGTTGAAAATTGTGGTGTAGGGCACAGTAATGATGACGATGGTGATCGTTTTGATTTCACGTTCAAGTTTGGTGTTGAAGTTACATAAGGGGGTTTGTTGTTATCCATTACCAACTAACCCACTCCAGAACTAATAGAAAACAAGACGAGAGATTAAAAATAAGTAAAAATTGTACCTTTGAATATTAAGAAATAGAGAGCGAGAGAAACAAGGGATCTCGGTGAGAGAGCACAAAGATGACAGAAGCAAGATTCGTACTTAAAGGACATGCATACCAACCAATTTTTTTGTCCTCATCGAATTTTTTTCACTCCTCTCCATCCTCTTCTTTCTTCTGATTCTTCTTTACTGTTTTCATTTTTTAAGAAATTACAAAGGAATGTTACTAATGTATTTCTTTAAACAACCTCTTTAATGTATTATTTAATATTAGTGTGTTTTAAAATTTAATTAAATATTTAATGAGTAAAACTCTTTTAAATATTTTGTTAACTTCTCATTAAATAAATAAAGATATGTCCAAAATATATATTTATTTTATTTCCGTACCAAATTACATTGAAAAAATAGTTATTGTGAAATATATTTTAATTTATTTTTAAAATGATTAAAAATGTATTCATTAAATAATTGTTAATAGAATTCATTGAATACTTCTTATTTCTAAAAGCGTTTTTTAATAATAAATATATAATAACCCTAAATAAAAGTAATATATTAAAATTCTAAAAGCATTTATTATAATTAATTAATATTCACTTTTATAACTTAATAAAAACTATTAAATGCTATAAAATAATATGAAGATTTGAATCTTAAATAAGAGAAAGTATAATCACGTGAAAGATGCAAACATAATTATGTTTGTTAGGGGTAGGAAAAATATTTCAACCCTCTTGGAAACCAAGAAAATCTGCCTAAACCAAAAGGCAACGGTCAGGTATAAACAAGTAACCGGATTGGAGCGGGTTACACATATGGGTTAATACGATTTTAAGCGATTGGGCTCAGGTGGGGTAGAAAAATATTGTAGCTAACCGAACCTGACCGACTAAGTTATAATAGATATAGTACATGACTTGATGGGCCCAATTCTCTATTATTGTAAAGTTTCCACCCTTAACCAAAGCAAGCCCATATGTTTCAAATTAACCCTAGTATCAATCACCACACACATTCTCCTTCAGACCTAGCGCCTTCAACCCTCCATCCACCCTTGTTGAGTCTCAAGACTTTAAATGTCTAAGACACCACACATCTAAGATTTTGATGATAATAAACTTAAGAAAGCACTTTATAAGGCTTCATCAAAATTCTAATGAGGTTCTGATATTTTAGATAAGGTCAACCATATGGTTTTGAAGCAAGTCATGGTTTTGAAGGAAGCACGTTCTGAAGAGTTCAAGGAGTTCTGAAGCACCAAGGTTCTAAAGATTCATCTGAAGTTTGAAAGGTGATATGAAGTCTGAAGAGATATATGAAGCCAAGTTGTGTGAAGCCAAGAGCCTTTCTGATGTGGTCAATCAAAGTCTGACCCATTTCTTCACGCAACCTCACAATATTAATCTGGAAAGACAACAAATCACTTTTGGTTAAGGTTTGAGAAAGAGGCACTAAAAAGGAAATGTTGCGCAGCATGACTTGTAGAAGTCAGAGCAGCGTTGCAACCTTGTATTTATACTCTGATTATTTGTTGTACAAACCTTCATATCCTATGTCTTACTCAGTTTTCTGTACAATTTCTTTGCAATGAAGAACTTATCTGAAGTTCTAAGTTCTTTTATTCTTAGTAAACACTTAGGGTAGAGCCTGAAGAGGCTGGGTAAGCAAACAAAACTTGTAAGAGCCTAGAGAGGCTAGGTGTGCAAACAATACTTGGTTGTTAGAGTTTGATGAGGCTTGACTGTAAAAGAATACTTGTAATCTATTTCAGATTAGTGGATAAATCCAGTAGCTTGTTGGCACTAGGACTGAACATAGCTCACAGGTGATAGTGAGTGAACCAGGATAAATCTGTGGCTAAGTGCTTCTTTCCCTTAACTTCCTTTATATTATTTGCACTAACGATTAAGGGGATCTAAATGTAAAGTTTACAAACAATTTTTTTGTTTTAACAAGAAAAATACTTTCACAAAAAAAAAAATCTTATTTGAAGTTTTCAGATAAGGGATAAAAGTTTATACAACTTATGAAAACTTGTCTGAAGTTTGTATACTTTGTTTTTGAAAAAGTTTTCTAAAGCTACAGAGTTTGTAAAAACATTATTCAACCCCCTTCTAGTGTTTTCCCGTGGTTCTATAGTTGGTATCAGAGCTCAGCCTCTTGGTTGAGATCCTAACAGTGAAAGAGGAGTAGATCCGAAGTATATGGAAGCCTCATCAAGCACAAAATACTACATCACAAAAGGAGCCTCTATGACTAGCCCTCTAGCCTTCAACGGGGAGGACTACCATTGTTGGAAAGATCTCATGAAGCTTTTCATTTAGTATAACAACATAAATCTATGGGAGGTGGTGACTGATGGTGACTATATCCCTATGCGTGATGGAAATCCCATTTCTTAAGTCTGAATGGACTGGTCATCAGAGAGCTCGTGTGCAGCTCAATGCAAAGGCTAAACTCTTTTTAGTTTGTTCCTTGAACAAACCTGAATATGAGAAAGCTCATGGTTGAAACACTACCAAGGAGATGGAGGATACTTTGGCATTAACTCATGAGGGGACTGAGAACGTCAAACAATCCAAGACGAGCATGCTTGTTCATCAATATGAGATGTTCAAGATGCAAGAGTCAGAAACCATTGACCAAGTGTTTGGTAGGTTTCAGAAAATAACAAATGGACTTATGTCTTTGGGAAAAACCTATGATTCTGGAGACCACAACCGAAAGATTCTAACGAGTTTACCCAAAGCTTGGAGACCCAAAGTTACTCCTATTCAGGAAGCTGGAGATCTTGACTCCTTGAGAATAGAGGAACTCTTAGGTTCGTTAAAAGTTCATGAGTTAGAACTTGGAGAGAATGTAACCAATAAAAAGTCATTGGAACTGAGCACTAAGGTCGAGCAGCTTAGGCATGGAGCAATGAAAGCCATGCAAGTCGAGGATACTTCAGATGGTTCATAAGCATATGAAGATAGTTTTGAAGATGATAATCTTGCATTGTTGAGCAGAAAGATCAAGAGAATGCTTCAGAAGAAGGGAAGATTCTTAAGAGACCAATAATTCAGAGGTAAGAAGGAGAATCCAGGTAGGGAAGCTTCATCTTCTGTCAAAGGTCAAATTGTTTGTTATGAATGCAAATATCCAAGTCATATTAAAGTAGATTGCCCCAGGTTAAAACCAACCTTCAAGAAGAAGAAGGGATAAATGGCTACCTGGCAAGACCTTGATGACTCAACTTCAAAAGAGGAAGAAGAGCCAGCTGAAGAAGCTAACCTGTGCCTGATGGCAAGTCTGCCTTCTTCAGACAATTCTGAATCTGAGGTACGTTCTCAACGTGATCTTCAGGAAAGGTATGATGATCTTGTTGAGAGTTCAAAAGAACTCTTCCAAGAATATAAGGGTCTCAGTAGAACATACATAGAAATGTGTAATAAAAGTGAAGCTCTAGAGAAAGAGATCCTTATACTCAAGGAAGAACTTGGGAATTCTAAGAAGAACAATTCTAAAACCCAATGTGATGAAATGAGTTAGCTTCGGAAGAAGGTTGATGAGCTAACCCTTGATTTGGACAACTTTGTGGAAAGAACTGAGAATCTGAATAAACTTTTGGGAATATAGAAGGGTTCCAAGAACAAGTGTGGGTTATGGTTCAAATAGATCATCAGACCCTCCTGATCCTAAAGTTAAGAAGTCTCAAAAGTATGACAAGAAAGGTAATGAGTCTTCTTATTGTGCAAAACCTGGACATCATGTGTCATGGTGTAACCATAAGAAAAAAAGGGAAACCCAAAGCTAACAAGAAAGAACCCAAGAAGCTATGGGTACCTAAATTTTCTGTTGCAGATGTGTTTAACGGGACAAAGGAGACGCCTCAAATGGTACCTGGACAGTGGCTCCTCGCAAAACATGACGAGCGAATGGTATTTGATCCAAAACCTTAGACCCAGAGATGGTGGAGTGGTCACCTTTGGAGGAAACCAATAAGGGCGAATCACTGGTGTAGAAACAGTAGGTACGGAACCTCTATCTTGTATAAAAAATGTTTTGCTTTTTGAAGGACTTAAGTACAACCTTTTGAGTATAAGTCAATCATGTCATAGTGGTTATGTGGTATCCTTCACCAAGGATGGTTGCATATTCAAAAACTCATATGATCAAGTTCTCTTCACTACTAAGAGACACAACAATGTGTATAAAATTGATCAAGAGGAACTTGCAATTCAAAATGTGAAATGTTTTCTCTCAGTTGAGGATGAAAAACAGATTTGGCATAAAAAACTTGCACATGCCATCTTGAGATTAATCTCAAAGCTTACAAAATACAATCTTGTTAAAGGATTTCCAAAGCTTTCATACAAGTTTGATAATTTATGTGAGAGTTGTCTGAAAGGGAAGCAAACAAGAAGCTCATTTCAGAGCAAGAGTGTTGTCTCCACTAACAGACCTCTGGAACTAATTCACTTTGATTTGTTTGGTCCTACTAGAATAGAAAGTCTTAGTGGTAAGCTATATGGACTGGTCATAGTTGATGACTACTCTACATATACGTGGGTGATATTCCTCAGAAGCAAGGATGATAATTTTGAGAATTTCACAATATTCTGCAAGAAGGTACAAAATGAAAAAGAATTTTGTATTTCTGCCATTAGAAGTTACGATGGTGTGAGTTTGAAAAAACAAACTTCAAACTATTCTGTGAAGAGAATGGAATCTCTCACAATTTCTATGTGGCTAGAACACCATTGCAAGAGATGGGAAGAACCATGCCCATTTTAAGTACTTTTCATAGGTCTTTCTGGGCAGAAGCTATTCACACAACGTGTTTCCTTTAGAACAGAATATTGGTAAGACCAATTCACAAAAAGACTCCTTATGAATTATGGAAAGGAAGGAAGCCCAACATTTCTTATTTCCATATCTTTGGATGTGAGTGTTTTATACTCAATACTAAAGAGGATATTGAAAATTTGATGCTAAGTCTGACAAAGGGTTCTTCATTGGATATTCTTAAACTTCAAAGGCTTATAGAGTTTACAACTCTAGAATCTTAGTAGTAGAGGAATCAATCCATTGTGAGGTTCAATGATAAGAAAAGGACTCATAGTGACCTATCAAATCTTGAAGATGATTTTGCAGTTATAGAACTCAACTAGTCATCTGAACTGATCCAGACAAAGATTGAAGACCTATCTAAACCTCCAATTGAAGGACCATCTGAAGCTAAACAACTTCAGACTACCAAAGTTATGTCTCAGACTGAAGGCAGATCACCTTTTATAAATAATTGGATATATAGGCCTCATCATCCTAAGTAGAAAATTATAGGTGATACTTCAGTAGGAGTGAGAACAAGATCAAGACTTAGAGAAGTCAATAATTGTAACGTCCTAATTTCTAAATCCAAGAATTAAGCTCGTTGGAAGCAAAACTCCCGAATTTTTGAAATTATTTCACGCCATTTAGATATCACACATACAATCATCATATAGCACTTAAGTTTCCAACGATTACTTAAACATTAAATGGACACATAATCTGAATACATAAAAATTCCACTTGGGACACCACCATACATGTTCCCTAAACAAAATACAGAGGGCCCAAAGGCTGCACATGTACAGTCATATCCCACAAAAGAATAATATACAACGTATCAAGTTCCTAACATAACAAGGCCTAACAACTAAATACATAACATCATGGCCCAAGAATCAAAATATAAACAAAATAGCTCCCAAGCTCCATGTTCACTGACCGGTGCAAGGAGGGAACATGTGCATCTAATTTATAGTCCACAAAACGGTGTGGTGAGACAGGGGTCTCAATGAATATAACTATGCAGCATGCAGTGTGGGAAAACAGGAGAATGCAATGCAACAAAGAAAACATAATCAATCCTGACATAATATATCAACTGAAAATAATCATGATATGCATGGCCTGCATTACCGGCAGACGAGGTCTTTTCACTAATTCTAAGGCTAGACCTAAGCTCAAACTACAAGGAACGTCTTCCTTGGATACTATTACGACCAATTATTCTGGACCAAAGTCATTATTCTAGACCAAAGTCTAGTTTTAATACTTGAATGTCTGGGCCGAAGCCAAATGATCTGGGTCGAAGAAAAAGATCATAATCTGAGCCGAAGCCAAACTCATTTTAGTCTTATTCTGGACCAAAGTCAAGCTTGATTATTTAAGGTTTGGTGGCCATAGGCCAAATTCATTTTCCAAGCTTTCAATGTGTAACACTAACCATACCAATAATATGTAAGTACACAATGAATGCTCCATCATGAGACAAATTAAAGAAACCCTAACATACATGCCTTAACTCATGCCTCATTTCACATTGTTCATTCAAAGCTAAATATAGAACAACCACAATCACATAAGGACATACAAGACTAGGGAAAGGTAAGATGAGAAATTAGGGCTCATTCAAGGGACTCAAGCAAGAATGAGAGTGGGTGTGTGAGTTATACTCACCTCAAGAGAACTCGAAGAGAAAGGGGAATGATGTTGAGGAGGTTGGGTGTGCAAATCCTTGGCTTCCTCTTCTACTCCTTGGCTCTAATGTCTAGTCCCTTTTCTAAAACCTCTTCTCTCTCTAGAAGAAAAGGATGAAAAATAAAATAAGGGCAAAGCCTTAAAGAAAACTGTTTTAAAAACTCAGTTCGTGTTTTCTCACTTAAGCGAGACCTTTCCCTTGAGCGAGGAAAAACTTAATCCTGGACAAATACGCATCTCGCTCAAGCAAGAGGATACTGCTTGAGTGAGACAATTCCAGAGAGCAACTCTAGGATTTGCACTCAAGCGAGCTGAGTCTCGCTTGAGCAAGACAATTCCAGAGAGCATCCCTGGAATTTCCCCTGAATTGTGCTCCTCGCTTGAGCGAGGCAAACCAGAAACCTTTTCCCCAACTTTTTACTGATAGATTCGCTCAAGCGAGACCGTTCTCGCTTGAGCGACAATGCTGCATAATGGAAATTCTAAATTTCCATTCCAAGCTCTGTCCTCTGTTTTTTACCCTCTTTTCCTGGTTCGTTTTTATAAAAACACTTTTCTAACCCTATTTAGTTTATGAAAAAATTTAGAAATATGGGATGTTACAACAATCTTGCACTGCTTTCTAAAATTGAACCTAAGAATATTGATGAAGCTCTGCATGATGAAGGGTGGATTCTATCCATGCAAGAAGAGCTAAATCAGTTTTTCTAGGAGTGATGTCTGGACTCTAGTTCCTAAACCCCATGGTAAGACCATCATTGGAACTAAGTGGGTGTTTAGAAACAAGTTGGATGAAGATGGCAAAGTTTTCAGAAACAAGGCCAAACTAGTAGCACAAGGTTACAACCAACAAGAAGGTATTGACTTTACTGAAACTTTTGCGCTAGTAGCAACGCTTGAAGCTATTAGGATTATGTTCTCCTATGAAGTAATTAATGGCATCAAACTATATCAAATGGATGTCAAAAGTGTATTCCTTAATGGAATCATTGAGGAAGAAATATTGTTAGACAGCTTCCTAGTTTGAAGATGTTGCCTTTCCTAATCATGTCTTCAAATTGAAAAGGCTCTCTATGGTCCGAAACAAGCTCCAAGGGCTTGGTATGACAGATTGAGTAGCTTTCTTATTAAAAGTGGCTTTGAAAGAGGAAAGGTCTACATAACTCTCTTTAGAAAAACTTCTAACAAAGATATAATCCTAGTTCAGATATATGTTGATGACATTATATTTGGATCAACAAATTCTTCTTTATGCAAAGATTTCTCTAAGCTTATGTAGTCTGAGTTTGAAATGAGCATGATGGGAGAATTAAAATTCTTCCTAAGAATTCAGATTAAGCAAGAATCTGATTGTATATGGATTCCATCAGGAAATATATACAAAGAAATGCTTAAGAAGTTCAACATGAATGACTGGAAGCCTATGTCAATTCCAGTGCATCTTCTACAATATTAAGTAAAGATGAAGGAGAAGAACCTGTTCACAAAACAATGTATAGAGGAATGATTGGCTCATTACTGCATCTTACAGCAAGTAGATCTGACATTAAGTTCAGTGTTTGTTTGTGTGCAAGATTTCAGTCTGATCCAATAATTACTCATTACAAGGCTATAAAGAAAATTTTTTGATATCAAAATGGTAACTACTATCTTGGTCTTTGCTATAAGAGGAGTAAGGATTGCAGGTTGTGGGATACTATGATGCTGAATTTGCTGGAGATATAATAGAAAGAAAGAGTACCGGTGGAGGATGTCACTTCATTGGAAGTAGTAACATGGCCAGCTGGTCAAGCAAAAGGCAAAGCACCAATGCATTATCAACAGCTGAAGCAAAATACATTGCAGCAACAAGTGTTGTTCACAACTTTATGGGTAAAGTATTAACTTGAATATTTTAATATCTTTGAGCATTGTATACATGTTATGTGTGATAATAAAGTGTTATAAATTTGTCTCAGAATCCCATACAACATTCTAGGGCAAAACATATTGAGATCAATCATTATTTCATTAGAGACTATGTTCAGAAAGGTGTTTTTTGATATTAAGTTCATTGACACAGACATCAATGGGTTGATATATTCATAAACCCCTATTTGAAGATAGATTTAAATCAAGAGAAGTCATCTAAACATTCATGCACTTTCTGAAAAATGACCTATCTAAACAGCATGATTGTCATAAATGCATGATCTAAAGTACAAGTCTGAATGCATGCAGTCTGAAATTTGTGTGATGTTCTAAAGTCTCACCCATCTGAATGACGTGGCAATCTAAGACGGTTAACATTCCCTTTTTCAAAAAGTGGACCTTTGCACTTTGCACGTTACCCAAGGTATGTGCAATCATGTCGTAACTGTCAAGTTGTCTGGAAAGCTATATATTTGGAAAGAGAAACGTGTTAGGGCATCGTACTCATTTTCCTGTAATTTTATGTTATCAACTTTCTCTACAACCTTCAATTTATAAATGGTATCCAAGAATTCAGCCGGTGGAAACATAGTGAAGAGAAAGGCCATGGACCTACCTAATTTGAGAGACGTTTGAGTGGACTTATATCTAAAGTTTGAAGCTGCTGGATGGGTTCAATTTTTCAGGAAGATTGATGGAGAAGTGTTTGAACCAGGTGTAGTAGATCTGGAAGAGTTGCACGGGTGACCATGGTAGAAAAGGTTTTTATAAGCAAGAAAAGGCCCTTTTAGAAGAGGTTGCACCTACCAAAAGACTACGGCTTTTGAAGCCCAAGTTGAAGTCTCAAGTTGTAAAGGCAAAGCTGATGGATACTAAAGAGGTTGATCTTTAGACCCAACAAATTATGGATTCAGCCGCACAACTCAGATCGTCTGAAGAAGTTCAAAAGGATGCCCTAGGGAAATCTAAAGGACTTCAGAAGACTTCTGAGGAAACTGTTCCTGTTGGAACTATTCCAACCTCAACATCAGAGGGCCAGGATAATGACTAACAAGATCCAGTTAAGGAGGGTGTAGCACTTTCTATGGACTCAGAAGTGGTACTCAATGTACAACCATTTGTTGAAAGCTATCTAGATCCAGAGTTGCAATAACAATTGCCCTGAGAAAGAGGAATAAAGGAAAAAGAAAGAGCAAGAAGAACTAGATCATGTTTTTGGCTAAGACTGCTCATGAAGCCTATGCTGAATATCTTAAGGCTGAGAGGAAGCAAAAGAGGCCTGCATAGAAAAAAATGCTCAGATTAGCTTCTGTTGAACCTGAGCCTACTGGTAGAATGATGACAAGGAGAGCAAGTGTTGAAGCTTCTCACATTCAGGTCACATCAGCTCAAGAGACTAAAGGAAGAATAGAGAAGAGAGGTAGAAGAACCTTCAGATGGAAGAAAAGGAGGAGAAGAACAAACTCTCAAGCCTAAGAGACCCAAAGTAATCTTGGGTAATGTAAGTTCTTCAGATGAAGAACTTCCAGCATCTTAAATTATTAGGGGAATCTGAAGCTCAAGGTGAACCCTGAACCCCATCTTCTAAAGAGGTGTCTGAACCTCAACTCTCTCCTGAAGCTAAACCCTCTTGTATCATTGGAGGTTAGGGGCACAATATGTAGAAGTATCTGAAAGGATTGAATTCGCAGGAAAAACTTATGATCCTGCAGTTACTCCTTACTACTGAGTTGGGTTTGGAACTCTCCCAAGAGTTCCAGATGAGCATATATTTATTCACACTTTGCACCTTTAATCTTAGTATTTATTGGACTATGATTATGATTAATTCCACTATTTTGACTAGGATTTACCTTATTGAGCTTTAGTTGCAATGTGCTTAATTCGGATTTTAAGCCTATTGACCTATCGTATTGTTTTGCTGATGTCGGGAGCTCTAGGTGGGTCGTTTAAGTTGATTCCAGTGGCATTGGAAAGCTAAGATTTGGGAATTCATTTTATATGTGTATGATTATCTTTTACTGAGGGGAACGAGGTGAGTTTTGCTTCAGAAGTTTCTGTCTGAGTAAGTGTGGAAACAACAAAATTCTTAGTAGTTTCAATATTTTGGGTCTGATACTTGTTAGTCAAGGACCCAATTGCTTTTTGGTCAGATTAGTCTTGTGGTTTAGGAGAGTTGTATATATAGAGCAGATACAATTCTATTACCTTGTGTTTGGATGGAGAATTTGAAATTATTAGATTTTATGTGTTAAAATAGTAAAAGAAATTTTAAATGCCAAATAAGAGGGATTTGTATTATAAATGGGATGAATTTCAAATGACACATATTGAGAGAGAATTTCAACATTTCTCTTTTATGTTTAAATTTTTAGATTATTATTTACAATTCCTCTCATACTTACAATTTACTTAACATACTCTATTACAATTTTGAGAATTCTAAAATTCTCCATCCAAACACAAGGATAGGGTGTTTTTTTCACACATTTTACAAATTGGAGTTTTGAGACTCTTGAGTTTACTCTCTTTTGCACTTTACGTTTTTACGTTGTTCTTCGTTCTTCTTCTTCTTCTCTATATTTTCATTTTTTGTTCTTCCTCCATGGAAGGCTAAACATTTTAGGATTGATTCTCAAGTGATTTCACATTGGATCTTGAGGTTTATTTCAATTCAAATTTGCATTTCAATTTTTGTCACCGATTCAATTTCACCTTCTCCTTTAGAATTCTAGGTTTTGAATCTTGGATTGGATCTGAACGCTTGTTGATACTCTTCACCTTGAATTCTGGTTTAGTTTGCTTACTTCTAAACAACTTACCGTCTGCTTAATTAAAGGTAAAGGATAAGATATCTCATACCAGTTCGCTTAGTTCTGGCAAGGTCCATTAGTTCTTGAATGAGATAATTGATGAATTAACTGATGCTTGTTTGGTTAATTCGAATCTGTTTGAGAATTTGAGGTCGATGTATATTAAATGATAAAGGGTCCAATTGTGAATGAAAAAGAGAATCAATCTGTTTTCTTACACTGTTTTATCTCTTACAATTCTTACTTATGAAATTTTGTTTCCAAACAACCAACAAAACCCCTTGTTTTCTGTTCTATCTAAAATTATGCATCCTTAAGACTATATCTGAAATACGGTTCTGAAGAAGTGGTGTCTAACATGTTAAGTCTCAAGTTTTGATGAATACAAACCCGAAACAAACTTAGTAATAACTTCAGAAAGTTACTGATAATTAATTGGTTTAATATTTCAGATACACAAAACATCTCATATTCAAAGAGCAATCTAAAATACGTCAATGATCTGAAGAAAATCTGCCTGAAGTCATTTCATGATCTGAAGTTTGGTCAACGTTCTGAAGAGTCAAGTTCTGAAGCAAGGAACTGTCTGAAGAGTGAATGGTTCAGACGATGGTTCTCATCTGAAGACAAAGTCTGTCTGAAGTACAAAGACATCTGACGTGGCAAGTCAAAGCAAGTATGAGAACCACACGCCAACCTCAGTACACCAAAAAGGAAAGACAAAAAGACAACTTTTTGACAGAGCTTCAAAATACAAACACAAAAGAGGAAAGCCTTGTCAACAAAAGTTGCAAAAGCCAGAAAAAGCGTTGCAATCTCGTACTTTCGTCAAAAAGGTTTCACAACGGGAAGATGTCATCTCTAACGGATTTCTCAAACTCAGGCCTATATATACTATGATGGTGAAGAGAAAATTAGCAGATACATGTGTATGCCAAAAGCTGAAACACTTCCTGTTTCTAAATAAGAAATATGCACTAGCAATGAGCAGTTGAAAGGAATCTACACAGTGAAGGATTCTGATGAAGAAAGAAAGAAGAAGATTGGAGTGAATGCTTATGTTAAAAAGGCACAAATGCAAGTATCATCATCTATGTGCACAAAGCATCAAAAGAGAACAAGTGCAGAGCAAGCAAGCATTAAGAATGACAAGCTTGAAGTATCAATGAAGAAAAGAAGAATGAAGCTTGAAGATGTCGGATGTGAATTTGATTATAATGTACAAGATCAAATTTACATCCAGTGTTAGATCACTTATTTTCTTTGTACACCCAGAATGAAGAACATGTGTTCTAAGTTCAAAATATTTGTTTTCAATTGTAATCATTTTGTTATAAGAGCTTGAAGAGGCTTAGGACAAAAGAATACTTGTTGTAGAGTTTGGAGAGGCTTGATAGAAAAGAATACTTAGTATGTTTCCTGGAGAGGAAGTTGAAAAGATATAATACTTAGAAGCATGGAGAGGCTCTCTGAGAAGAATACTTGGTGAGTCGCCTAAAGAGGCAATTGATAACAAAGAATACTTGTAACTTTGATAAGTTAGTGTGAGGACTAGATGTAGCCCAAGGTTGTGGGTGAACCAGGATAATTGGCTGAGTAATTTCTCTTACCCTTATCTCTTTATATTTAGTTTATATTAACAAGAAGAGGGATCTTAAACTAAGTCACTATTGAAGTCTTCAATATCTTATTTTGTGAAAATGGTTTCAAACGTGTGTCTGAAAATTTTCAAACAAAGAACAAACCTTCAGACAACATTTGAATCACTGGTTGAAAGCTTTCAAAACTTAGTTTGCGAAAAGGTTTCCACAAAAACACTTAGTTTATAAAAACACTATTCAACCCCCCTTCTAGTTTTCCAGTGTGTTCCTACATGAAGTAGGCATCTAAAATAGGTGTCTGAAGACCATGTCTTAAGTTTACCTGTCTAAAGTACTCCATCTGGAGACTTGTCTGAAGTTACTGTGTCTTAAGACTGGTCTGAAGTTTTGGTTCTGAAATTTCCTGTCAAAAATATGATTTTCTGAATTGCTTTTAAATTCCTTTGAGAGACGACTTGGGGTTGATTCAATCCTACTACACTTAAATTCATATTATTTGATTGAGTATGACCTCAATCAAATTTGGCGCCATTGCTGGGGAATTAAATTCAATTTAGATTCAATTTCAGTTTCAATTCCAGATTTTGTTTGTTGTTCTTAGTGTGTCTGAAAATTTCAGATTAGTTCACTGTTTGCAGACCAGTGCAATCTGAGTTTTTAGTTTTCATAGTTAGAGGTGTTATTTTTGCATGATTTTTTGTGTCCATATTTCTTTTGATTAATAATGAATTTTAGATACTGTGGTTGGACCTAAATACCCCAGAAAGTCAGATAACACTTTCCACTAGCTCATTTTCAACTTTCAACTTGAAATATGCATAACTTGAGCTAGGGAAGTCATAATTTAACAAAGTTTATATGCTTTTTGGGCGGAAAAGGCCATTTGGAGCGTTTTGAGCCACCTCTAGCCGCTCATTCCACGTATTTTGGCCAGAAAAATCTTTTTACTATTCCTTTTTATTTTTGAATCCCTACTCATTTCTAAATCTGCTCTTCTTCAAGATCATGTTTTTTATCTTGCTGCTCCACAGAGCAAGGTCTTCATCTTCATTTTCATCTTTAGATGCTTTTGAGCCATCTAAAGTTTCTTCATCTTGCATGGCCTTCATGGCACCTTGAATGAAGTTTTTGGCTTTAGCGTTCAAAGCCAAAGACTTCTTCTTGCTAACGTATTCTCCCAGCTCCAACTCATGGACCTTAAGAGATCCCAAAAGTTCTTCTATCTTTATGGAGTTAAGATCCTTAGCTTCCTGAAAATAAGTAACTTTGGGTCTCCATTGCTTGGGTAAACTCCTTAAAATTTTCCTATTAAGGTCCCTACAATCATTTGTTTTTCTCATGGACTTGAGCCCATTGGTTATAGTTTGAAATCTTCCAAATGTAACACCCACAATTTTCTCTACTAGTATATATATATATACACAATATATAAGATAAAGAAAATTAGAAATAAAATTGCGAGGTATTTATGAACTATTTATAAACAATCAAATTTATATTTTTGGAACTATCCAACCATAATTTTAAATAAATTTTTCTAAAGAGGAGTTTTGGAAAATGACCTAAATACCCTTAGTAATTATACAGTTTAAGAAAATATAAATTTAATTATGAAAAATATCTAAAACTTAAGGGGATCTATATTTTTAGTCAAAATGGTCTTATTATAATTAATAATGAATTTTAGAAATTAATTTAGAATTTTTCTGGCACTTTTGGGCAAAAGACCAAAATGCCCCTGGTTAACAGTGTAACCCTAGCCAGTATATTAAAATTCGTGAAATAATAGGAGAAATGTACTTCGGACCTTAAAATTAGATTATTAACCATATTTATAACTTTATAGAATTTGTGTGTAACACCACAATTTTTCTATGTGCTTCCTCTTGTTGAAATTTGTCTGTTTGTGTGTGAAAATTGGGAAATTTGGGAAATAAGAGAGTTTAAGTGAGAAGTGAGTTCTAATCACATTTTTAGGTTTAAAATAGGTTAAAATAATTATGGGATTTTTTTCTAGAATTTTTGGTAATTTTTCTAGATTTTTCCATGGTGAAATGACCATTTTGCCCTTCACTACAGTGTAAAATTATCAGTCTGACATTGTATCATTTGCTTTGTGCCTCATGCCTAATTTAACACTTGAAATTCAAATTCCCTCCCATTCACACGGCCTCACATGTAGGAGACAAGTTTTTCATGGTTGCCTGCATGGGTCACTATCACACATACCTTTTCTCTCTCCTACTTTTGACTATTCCCTATGCAGATGGAGCGAATAATGGAGCATTTTGAGAAAAATTGGAAGCCAAGTCCAAAATTTATGAAGACCCTGCTTTACGTTGTTTTTTCATGATGAATAATTTGAGGCTCATTGAATACAAATTGGGAACCTTGTTCGGGGATGAAAGGTTCAAAGAAAACACAGAGCGATACCTCGAACTCTATCATAGAAGCTCATGGAATAAGGTGCTAGACACTTTAATCTGGACAGCAATGAGACAGTGGCGTCCAATGTTGCAGCAGAGTCAATGAAAGACAAGCTCAATTTGTTCAATCTGCAATTTAGGGAGATGTGCAGTGTTCAATCTACATGGCTTGTGTTTGATAAGGAGCTAAGGAATCAAATAATAGTATTTGTGTAAAACTTGTTGTTGCCAGCATATGCAAACTTCATTGGGAGGTTTCATGATGTTCTTGGTAAGCATGCTGATGAGTATATTGAGTATGGAATGTCTGACATTCAAGATCAACTCAACCATTTGTTTCTTGGAAACGAGCTGATGAATCAACATTCAAAAGTAGCTGAGAGAGAAGGAAAGGATTTGAGGTAATATCCTATATGCACCTGTATGTTTTGTGCTAAAGAATCATAAAGGCATGCTTCCTTTTTTTGTGCTTTTATGATACCAAAATTTGTGGTTTTATTACTCTCACTTTGTAACAGCCAAATTCTTATCCTGTATATATGTTTTCTACTTAGTATCATTATACATTTCCTTTTTCTTTTTTCATTGGTGACTTTATTTTTAACTGACTACCACTTTTCTAAATACCACTTTATTGCTAACAATATACCACAGTAATGGAGCAAATTATAGGTTGTTCTAAACTGAATTAAACTGGTGCCTAACTTGATTGCTGTTGTATTGAACATCATAGACACTGGTCCTCCTTTCCTGAATCAAAACTTACATAAACTCCTAACTGGTCTCAACTTTGCACCGGCGAGATCAACATAGGCGTCTTGCGCGTGTTATCATTAGTTATCACTTCACTCTCCCCATTTGCATGTGAATTTAATATTTGTCTCCCTAAAGTCCAAGATATATTTTGGGGAAGTACATAGTGGAAAGCTTTGCGAAAGAGCTGCCATGGAAGCCAATGAGGCTGAGCGGAATGAGCTTTCTAGATAGGAGACTGACCTCCTCACTCATAGTAAGAAAAAACCAAAAGTAGGGACGAATGAAGTTTCAGGGAGTGAGGATACAGTAGTTGTGGACACCTTCCATGACTATAGTGGAGATGGAGGAACCAGTTCTTCCCCTGTAGAGACTGAGAAATCATCCTCACCAGGCAGTGAACCTGTGGAGAGGAAAGTTGTCTCTTATAGAGATATTTGCTTGGGAGAGGAAGTACAGGGTCGGATGCTGAGAGGGAGGACTCACATGACTCTGAAGATTCTGACTATGAAGAATCATTTGATGAGGACACTTCTATGGAGGATTCATCCAGCTCAACTGATGATAAGGATGGGCAGGAAGTTTTTCCAAAGTGCCCAGTTGTGAAGGTGACCAAGGAGGAGAGAAAACAAGCCTGCCAGCCATAGAAACAATATGTTATCATCAAGCTACTTGGAAAGAGGGTGGGACTAAATTCCTCACTCTCAGACTGCTGAAAATGTGGAATCCATTAGGAGAAATGGAGGTAATTGACCTAGAGAATGATTATTTTTTGGTGCAGTTTTCAAACCTTAATGCTATGAATCATGTGTTCGAGGGAGGGCCATGGATGATATTGGGGCATTATCTAGTTGTTCAAAAATGGCACCCAGAATTCTTCCCCTTTGAAGATGAATTAAGAAAGGTAGTTGTGTGGGTACGTATTCCTTCTCTTCCTATAGAATATTATGACAGGACTATCCTTTCCCGGATTAGTGATACTCTTGGCAGGACGGTGAAGGTGGATTCTAACACCATGAAACTAAAGAATGGTGTTTGGGATGAGACCACCACTGAAAGGGGAAAATTCGCAAGACTCTGTATAGAGGTGGACCTCAGGAAACCATTGATATCTATGATTTGAATTACTTGGGAGAAATTATAATGTTGAATATGAGGGTCTTTACTTGGTTTGCTTTAAATGTGGAAAATATGGGCATAAGTCAAATAGTTGTCCTTTATCCCATCAGAATCAGGAGAATATTCATAGTCCTTTGAATACAACTGGTGATAACAATCAACCCATAGAAGCTGCCATGGAAGGTGACAGGGACGGTGATAGGATGGACCAGAGGAGAGCCTTTTCCGAAAACGACAAAATTATTGGTACTAGTACGTACGGACCATGAATGTTGGTCTAGAAATCCACACGATGCAGACAAGGTAGTGGAGTGCATAACGGAAATAAAGATTTTGAAAATATGCAACGTGGAGGGAATTGGCAGGAAAAGGGACCACAGCAGGATCTCGTTTTGCTATTATGGACAATGACGTGGAGATGGGAGAGGGGGAGGACCCTAGTAAGCAGGAGCCTATGGTAACTATTGTGGACAGTCAGACAAAGGGAAATGAAAGGGACCCTACCAAACCACCCAGAACCCAAACTGTAGCCCACTCCAGACAAAGGTTTAGCCTTAGGCCCAACCCAAAACCTCAACAGATTATTACACAGACCCCCAAGACAATTACACTGATAAAGAGAGCATCCAGGGAAAAAGCCATTGTTGGCCCAGTCCAAAATGTGTCTACTAACCAAGAGCAGCCCAATACTATCCCTATTGTCCAGCCTTTGCAAATCGGGAGTTGCTTTTGGAACCCTCCTTTTTGCTATTCGCACCCCCTAATATATCCCCTTCCCAAACTACCCCTACCCCCTACCCCCACCCCCTTCCCCACTCTCCACGCCCTGTTCCGGTCCCTTCCCCCCTCCCCTTTATTTTTTTTCAATGTTTTGTGTTTAGAGACGGAACCTTCCGGACATTAAGTTCTGGATGTCAACTTTGTTAACGAAATTTCCGGAACCTTCCGGACATTAATTTTCGGAACCTTCCGGGCATTAATGTCCGGAACAATTGTGCAGCAGCAGGGGTGAAAAATTTCTGAACCTTCCGGACATTAATGTCCGAAAGGTTTCAGAATTTTTTTTTGCGAGACGAGTTTAGAGACGGAAAAATTCCGTCTCTAAACACAAAACATTGAAAAAATAAAAGGGAGGGAGAAAGGACCGAAACAGAAGAGGAATGGGGGTGAGAGTGGGAAGGGGTGGGGGGTGGGGGGGGGGGGTGTGGGGGGGTGGGGGGGTCGGGGTGGGGGGGGAGGGTAGGGTAGTAGGGGTATGGGAATGGAGAAAGGGATTCTGATGGGTTCATAGCAAAAATTTTTTCAAAAACAACCCCTCACAAATCCCGCAAGCCTCCTTTTGCCCACTGATAACCTTGGGCCAGGGGGAATTTGTAATATGCGACCCCCTGACCCAAATGATAATCAACAACTTCTATCCTCCCAGTTGACAAGAATCAGATAATTGTTTATCATGTTGAGTCTTCTAGAGAACCAGTTGGACACGTGCACGAGAGGGCGATGCCAAGTCACTTTCGCCTTGTTAGAGTGGTTTGCTACTCATTTTCTTCTTTTTTTTTATACATGTTTTTTATGAATCTATTATCTTGGAATGTTCGAGGAGCAGGATCAAGGACTTTTCCTAGTGTCTTAAGGGATTTGGTTAGTAGATATAAAATTTACATGTGTGCAATATTGGAGCCTAGAGTTAGCAGCCCGAGGAGTGACCAAATAATTTCCAAACTGGGTTTTCCAAACTCATTTAAGTGGAGGCTAGGGGTTCTCTTGTAGCATTTGGGTTTGTTGGGATGAAAATGTGTTCCATTTTGATATCTTGACAACCCATGAGCAATTTATTAATGGTGTTGTTCACCTTCCAAATAGTCCTCAGATATGGTTTTGTGACTTTTATTTATGGGAGTCCAAGGATGTTGGAGAGGAGAGATTTGTGGCAAAGTTTGATTAATTTGGAGCCACTATTGATGGGCCCTGGCTAGCTATGGGTGATTTTAATGCATACCTTTTGGCAAATGAGAAGTCTAGGGGAGCTGATCCAAATTGGGGGTCTATGGATGAATTTAGACTTTGCTTGAATTCCTGCAGGTTGGAGGACTTAGGTTTCAGTGGCCCCCTTTCACTTGGGAAGGACATGGTCAAAGAAAGATTAGATAGAGCAGTTTCAATGATAGTTGGAGAATTTTGTTTCCTGAGGAAAAGGTGAAATATCTTCCTTCTCTAAGTTATTACCACAAGTCTGTTTTGGTTAATACCACTTCCTCATCTCCTAACCTCCAAGGTGTTTAAGCCTTTTAGATTTCAACCGGCCTGGATAACGTTTTCCTCCAATTGTTAAATCAGCCTGGGACCAAAGTTCTGATTGGTTCTCTACTGTTCGTAAGTTTCATGACCTAGCCCTTGATTGGAACAAGAATGTGTTTGGCAATGTATTTCACAAGAAAAGAAGACTGCTTGCCAGATTGGAGGGAGTTAATAAAAGGTTGACTATGAATCCTCACAGGGGCCTCCTCAAACTTCAGGATCAAATTTGGAAGTACAATTCAGTGCTAGCTCAAGAGGAATTGATTTGGTATCAAAAATCCAGATGTGACTGGATAAGACTTGGGAACAGAAATACTAGATTTTTCCACTTGTCTACAGTGGTCTACGGGAGAAAAACAAAATTGACACCTTGACAAATGTGGCGGGAGAGACTGTTTCTGATCCTGGTATTATAAAAATGGTAATTGATTTCTTCAGCTCCCTGTATACAGCCCAAGGAAGTACTACTGCTTGGAATCTTAGAGGAAGGTTTCCAACTTTATCAACCCACCAGCTTATATAGATTCAAAGTAGCTTTTCTGATAATGAAATAAGAGATGCTTTTCTTGCAATGGGGCCTTATAAAGCCCCTGGGCCAGATGGGCTCCACCCTCTCTTTTTTCAACGTTTTTGGACAGAGATCAGAGGCTCAGTTTGTGGTATTTTGAATGAAATAAGGGAGTAGATTTTTTTGGTAAAGATTTGTAGTACCTTTTTGAATCTACAGTTTTGGGTATAGTGAATTATAAATCCAACTAATCATTTTTTCTTTTCAATAGCTCCTTTGTAACAATATAGTTTTTTTTTAAATATAATTAGTGTTTGAAAAATTTGTTCGAATTTTAAATTAAAACAAAAACATGAAATATAATATATATATATATATATAATTGCAGCCCCATTCTATTGAAAGTAGGGACACGTGTCTTTACCGGATTAAATCATTTTTAAACAAGCTTGGAGAAAAGTTACATAAATAGAAATAATAAAAATTTTAAAAATAAAAAAGGGTCGGTCAACAAAGAAAAAAAGAAAGAAAAATTTATAGTTGTGTCTCGAGGTGTGTAAAGTGAGTGGTTAGTGACCGTTTGACACGGCTTTATTTTAACTTATAAGTCACTTAAAAGTGAAAGTTGAGCCAAGCTGGTATTTTAAGAAGCTATTTAAAATTAGAAAGAGCTTATTTTTTGTATTAGTAAGGAGCTTTAAAAAGGCTGCGTCTAGGGTATGTCACCGAATGGATGACATACTGGTATGACACCTATTAAAAGTCGTTAGATCACTTTCATTTTGAATAAACGGCCCTGATTGATTGATTATTTTATTCTAAATAATTGAGTGGCATATTATTACTAAAAAGAGGTGTCATATCTGTATGACATGGGTGACACACCCTAGAAGCACCAAAAAAGCTAATATTTATGGCTTTTTCGGTGCTTTTCTCAAATGTATCCCACTTCAATCTTAACTCACATACTGTTTGTATTTTTTTTCACTTGCATTCCTTATTCTTAAATCTTTCCTCCTTTCTCTTTAATTCTGATCGATATATATAAACAGAGAAGTTTCTTGAAAACCTTGCGGAACCATCGCTGAACCATTCAGACACACCTTCATCGCCTGAAGAAATTCAAGACCATCACCTGAAGTTGTGAGCAACCCGATCGAAGCTCCTTGCAACCTTGCAGAACCACCTGTTGAAGCTGTGAGCAATCATTCAGACACACCTTTGCTGTTGAAGCTCATCGTCGTTCGCTGCTGAAGCCGTGAGCAACCATTCAGACTGTTCTCCGCCGTGTTGCAATGTTCACGTGGTGCACATCCTCCGTTCTCCGCCTCTTCATTTGCCCGTGCGCCTCCCTGGCGTTCGTCTCCGTTCTCCACCGCTCACCGCCCATATCGTTGTGTGTTCAGTAAGTGCCTCATCTCCGGCTATCTCTATTTTTTAATACACTGCGTCTGCAGCCATAACTCAGCTGAATGGTCTCCGTCTCTGTTTTTTCCTCTTATCGTGAACACAGTATTTTTTGCTAGCCATAAACTCAGCTGTTTTTTTAAATCGTGGTTTCTTGGTTTTGTTTTAATCGTTGGAGTTGTTGTTGTCTGTAATGAATGATGCAATATTGTTCTTATTTGCTTGCTCTGTTTGTATATGCAACTGAGCATCTTAACATTAGACAATGTGCTTGTCTTTAATTATCTCCCAGGACATGTATTAGCCTTAGGTATGCTGAAGACACATGATGAATTATATTGTAGTAAATTTAGTATAACTTGTAAATGCCTTTGCTGCCATATTAGATAATTTTAATATTTTATTTTACCAAATAACTTTTAATTTAAAAGTGGCTTTTAAGTTAAAAAATATCAAACTCGCAAACAACTTATACTTTACTCTTGAAAGCTCTTATTTTTCACTTTAACTTTAAAGCAACTTATAAGTAAAAATAAGTTGGGCCAAACGTAATTAGTCAACATATTTTATCACTATGTAATGTGAGTGTGTTCTCGACGCTAATTACTGTGGAAAACATAACCATGAACCACCTAATAATGACGGGTTCATAATTCAAACGGACAATTATCTCCAAACTACATTAAATTGATTACATAAAAGTTACTGCCTTCGGTCCTATTTATAAGAACATTTTAAAGACTTGCTCTTGGTCCTTAATTATTATAAGAACATTTTCAGATTGTCCCTTGTATTAATTATTTTTTAACAAAAATACCCCGTTAGTGGAGATAGGTGAGTAATTAATGAATAGAGAGAATGACATAATGAAGTAATTAAATGGAAAGAGAAAAATAACGAGTCTCAATAAATTCAAGGGTAATTATGTAAAGATGATACATATTCATAACAAATTTATTGTGATCAACTAAATTAACCAACTTCCTTAATCTTTTGTAAAGTGGTTTAAATTTTCTTATAATTAGGACCAGAGGTAGTGTATGGCAAATCAACACCAATGAACTGTATTTGTTAAAGGAAATAACAAATATTAATAATAATAAAATTAAATACGTCCATTAATACGAATAAGGTTTTTACATCAATCATGCTCATATCTAACTTATAGATGTAAATATATATGGAAAATAATAAATGAAAATTTATTCATATTAAAATTAAAAAGTAAGAATTTATTACACGAAAAAGAAAAAATTTACTTAAAATATATTAAAATTTAAATTTAAATTATAGGAAAAAACACATACATCATATATGAATAAAATTTTAAACGAAAGAATACCTAAATAATAGAAGTAAATATTAAAAATATATAACAACCTAAGTAAAATTATATCACACAAAGATCAATATTTCTATGTAAGAATACATTAATTGTTGAGTCTCAATATTAATTTAAGTATTCAAATAAAAGACTCATTACCCTTGGTTTTAATGATTATCAAATTTGTTGATCACATTATCTGAATAAGAAACTGATTCTGCTTAAAGGTATTTGTTATATGTGTTGCAGGAAAACACTTTCATGAAGATACTGAATCTACTTGTGCCAAATCGATCTGAAGATATCTTACACTGAACTGGCTAAAACAAGCTTGAAGTAACCATCTGAAAGAAGCACTTTTTGAACCTGCTGATCTAAGAGCAACACGCTGAAGTTATGCATCCATCTAGAAGCTCTCAACCTGTTGAAAGTATGTGAGTACCAAAGTTGAACCCGTTGATCACATACTTTTTGAACTTTCACGTGATGACATGGCAACATGAGTCTACTGAGACAAAAGACTCTCTGAAGTGTTTGGACTTACTGAAGAATTTATCTAACCTTCCAAAGAGTCGCATTCATGCTATGAAGACTCTCTGGAGAACTGTAACGCCCTAATTTCTAAATTCAAGACTTAGTCCGTAGGAGACTAAACCCTAAAATTTCGAATTTAAATCGCGCCATTTCGAATATCATACATCACAATTCGATAAGAAACCAACGATAACTTATACAATTTGTGAAGAACTCAAACTTATATACATATACACACTTCTGTAAAAGTGCACAAAAGGCCCGAAGGCTACAAACTAAGCATCTTTAACATAAAACCAAAATATACAGAAGTACTCCTACACAATCTAAGAGATACTAAATCCAACATATATCAGACTCTAGCCTTCAAATCATTGATCCCTGCCAGGATACCTGCACACCTAGATTGTATCCACAAAACGCGTGGTGAGGCTAATGTCTCAGTGAAGTATAACCATGCAAACATGCCGTGTAGGAAAATAGAAAATGAAATGCATCAATCATCACCAAGTAAGATACATACTAACAAACATCTTAAACATAAAGTCACAATAATCGGCATAACCCAGCCGACGGGCTGTGGCGCATACGCCCTCAACTGATCTTGGCGCACACGCCCTCAACTGAACTTGGCGCACACGCCCTCAACTGAACTTGGTGCACACGCCCTCAACTGAACTTGGTGCACACGCCCTCAACTGAACTTGATTCTTAACTCATAAGTGGACTAGCACACATGGATCGATAACAAGAACTAAGATTTCAAACATTTCGAAAGCTTCGTAATTATCGTAAGTTCGTAACTTCGACATTCAAAGATTTTCCAAGCAACCCTAACATCATTTCTCAAACATCAAGCACAAACATCATAAATCCAATCAATTTAATCAAAAGAAAGGGCTCGAAGGTAGGGTTCATACATGAGCATTTCGTTAATTATCGTAATCTCGCTACTTTCGTAAATCTTGCTACCCTAAGGTTGTTCAATGAAATACTAATCAAACTACTCAATCTCAGAAGCATAAACATACTAATAACTACAATAATCATATAGAAGAGGAATTAAGGAATGGGATTCATACGCTTAGGGGGAAATCAAAATCAAATGGGAAGTGGGTGTGTGAGTTATCTCACCAATTCTATGAAATCAAGAGTGAAATAAAGGGATTGAAGTGATCCCCTTGATTAATCTAAAGCTTCAATCTCCTTCCTAGGCCTCCGATTGAGTGTTTCTATCTCTAGACTTACCTCTCTCTCTCTAGGGTTCGAAAGGGAGAAGAGAGCAAATGAAATGTTCTGACTTTGCAGTGCCTCGGTATAAATACTGGACAAGCTGGTAATCGATTACAGTAATGCTGTAATCGATTACCAGAGGTAAAAATTACACTAGAAAACGTTCTGGAAATCTGGTAATCGATTACAACCCTTGGTAATCGATTACCAAAAACTCAGCTCTCGGGTAATCGATTACAACCTGTTAGTAATCGATTACCCTAAAAACCAGCTCTCGGGTAATCGATTACAGACTCACTGTAATCGATTACCAGAACCCAAATTCCCTAAGTTCACTTAAGTTAAAGCTAAAAACTTGATTTTATACCTGAGTTTTAACTTGTAGCTCCTCAATTAACCTTAATCCCTCAACTTATTCTCAGCCTACTAAGTTATTAAAATTCTCAATTTTGTGGGATGTTACATTCTACACCCCCCTAAAAGAAATTTTGTCCTCAAAATTTTCTTTACAACTCATCTCTACATCTCTTACTATAACCAAGCTTTTCAAATAGATGTAATAACGATAATGCAAGTAATCAAAAGGCAACACCAAAAACATAACATAAACACACATATTCCACATCATATCAACAAAAACAATCAGGAACAAAATAAAGCAATAAGTGAAAAAGAAATGTTCATTTCCTTACGTGATGGTTAGATTAAGGAGAATTTTAATCTTGTTCTTACCTTCATCCTCTCTAACTCTGGGCACCTACGTTCTATGTGACCCCACTTCTGACAATGGAACATCTCTTCAACTTGTAGTTTCTGGGCAGTCCCATATCACGTGTCCGGTTGGCCACATCCGTAACATACCCCTAGTCCCACATGCACTCTCCCCCATGGGCCCCTCCCACATTTAGGGCATTGAGGCATCTCCCACTGCCTCTGAGCTATAGTGTCGTCCACAATGTCATCATCCTGCTCCTTCGATCCCGAGTCTATCTCCTGGTTGGGCTCTTCCTCTAGTTGTTTCTTCCCCTTATCATCTGACAGCGGAGGTGAGGGTAGCATTCTTCTGGTTTTTCTCAGCAATGTAGCATTTTGTTGATTAAGGTGGAGAAGTCCTTGATCTCGTATGTTCCAATTTGATCTAGCAATTCTGGTCGTAGTCCCCCTTCAAATTGTGCGCATCTCCATTCTTCGTCGACCACCGCTTGCATGTACCTGGAGTACTTGGCTAGCTCCTCGAACTTTGTCACATACTGACCCACCGTCAGATTCCCTTGCTTTAATTGAAGAAACTCAGCTTCCTTCTGTCTTCGAATGGTGGCCGGAAAGTACTTTTCCAAAACCAAGGTCTAAAAGACCACCCCAGGTGATTGAGGCTTCTACTGTCGCAGTCCGAGCACTAGCAGTCTTCCACCAATTCTCCGCCTCACCCCCTCAGCATGTACACAGCAAAACCAACCTTTGAGTCATCAGCATATTTCATCACATCAAAAATTCTATTAAGATCTCTAAGCCAGTAGGACGCCATATCCGGATCATAGACTCCATTAAATTGAGGAGGGTTGTGTTTCCAAAATTCCGCTAACCCACGAACAACTGATCCACCGTAGGAATGGGAGGTGTCCCCGTTGTCCTCCGGTTCACTCCTGAAGTAATGCTGAATTGAGGGTTGCCTGCTCTCGAGCTTCTTCGGCTTGCATCCTATTAGAATTCATCTATTCCCTCATCATCTGAGTAAGAGCCTGTAGAGCTGTTGCTACTGGATCCACAGTTGGATCCCGGGACGAAGAAGAATTGACCCTAGCACGACCCCTCCTGCCACTTTCCATAATTATCTACACATCATTAAGTAAATATCGAGGTGATCAGTCTCTCCATTCACAAAAATAATGTATAAATCACAATAACAAATCACAAAAAAAATCCTACTACCACAGTCCAATTGGATTGAACTGCTCTGATACCAAAATGTAACGCCCTAATTTCTAAATTCAAGACTTAGTCCGTTGGAGACTAAACCCTAAATTTTCGAAATTTAAATTGCGCCATTTCGAATATCATACATCACAATTCGATAAGAAACCAATGATAACTTATACAATTTGTGAAGAACTCAAACTTATATACATATACACACTTCTGTAAAAGTGCACAAAAGGCCCGAAGGCTACAAACTAAGCATCTCTAACATAAAACCAAAATATACAGAAGTACTACTACACAATCTAAGAGATACTAAATCCAACATATATCAAACTCCTGCCTTTAAATCATTGATCCCTGCCAGGAGATACCTGCACACCTAGATTGTGTCCACAAAACGCGTGGTGAGGCTAATGTCTCAGTGAAGTATAACTATGCAAACATGTCGTGTAGGAAAAATAGAAAATGAAATGCATCAATCATCACCAAGTAAGATATACATACTAACAAACATCTTAAACATAAAGGCACATAATCGGCATAACCCAACCGACGGGCTGTGGCGCATACGCCCTCAACTGATCTTGGCGCACACGCCCTCAACTGAACTTGGCGCACACGCCCTCAACTGAACTTGATTCTTAACTCATAAGTGGACTAGCACACATGGATCGATAAAAAGAACTAAGATTTCAAACATTTCGAAAGCTTTGTAATTATCGTAAGTTCGTAACTTCGACATTCAAAGATTTTCCAAGCAACCCTAACATCATTTACTCAACTCAAGCACAAACATCATAAATCCAATCAATTTAATCAAATAGAAAGGGAATCAAAGGGGTAGGGTTCATACATTGAGCATTTCGTTAATTTCGTAATCTCGCTACTTTCGTAAATCTCGCTACCCTAAGGTTTTCAATGAAAATACTAATCAAACTACTCAATCTCAAGCATACATTACTAATATAACTACAATAATCATATAGAAGAGGAATTAAGGAATGGGATTCATACATTAGGGAGAAATCAAAATCAAAGGGGAAAGTGGGTGTGTGAGTTATACTCACCAATTCTATGAAATCAAGAGTGAAATGAAGGATTGAAGTGATCCCCTTGATTAATCTAGCTTCAATCTCCTTCCTAGGCCTCCGATTGAGTGTTTCTCTCTCTAGACTTACTCTCTCTCTCTCTCTCTAGGGTTCGAATGGGAGAAGAGAGAAAATGAATGTTCTAACTTTTGTATGCCTCGGGTATAAATACTGGACAGCTGGTAATCGATTACAATAATGCTGTAATCGATTACCAGAGGTAAAAATTACACTAGAAAACACTCTGGAAATCTGGTAATCGATTACATCCCTCGGTAATCGATTACCAAAAACTCAGCTCTCGGGTAATCGATTACAGCCTGTTAGTAATCGATTACCTAAAAACCAGCTCTCGTGTAATCGATTACGGACTCACTGTAATCGATTACCAGAACCCAAATTCCCTAAGTTCACTTAAGTTAAAGCTAAAAACTTGATTTTATACCTGAGTTTTAACTTGTAGCTCCTCAATTAACCTTAATCCCTCAACTTATTATCAGCCTACTAAGTTATTAAAATTCTCAATTTTGCGGGATGTTACAAGAACGTTCAACGTAAATCCTGCCAAAGTCAGAAGACTCTCTGCTCAACGACTTAAAGGTCTCTAAACGTCTTCTGCAAAGCGTACTTAACAAGAAAGTCTACAAAAGTTCTTTCTGCACTCTCTATATCATAGTACATAAAAAGAACTTTATGCCAGCTGTAAATTACACTGGGTGATGATAAAGTGAGGACTGTGCTACTGTTACGTACTCTTTGTTGCACCTTCTCATCAAGTCAAAAGCTATTGGAAGAGTATCTCTCAACGAATACAATTCATCTCACAACGGTGAAGGAAGCTCTCTTCAACAGAATCTATTTCAAATCTACATATAAATAGCTTCATAAAAGACTTTGAAGATTGGCGAACCTCTGGTGAACCCACGACGACATTGAAGCCCAAGGCGGAGATAATGCCCAAGAGAGATCTGGCAGAAGCTCAAGATAATATCTCATCAAGCCAACTCTCTAAAGAAAAATATTCAGATATAGAGAGGAAATCGATTAGAAATTCATACATTTGTATCTCTGTTATTTCCTTGTACTTAGATTCTTTAGTTGTATCCTGAGTTATACTCAGTTATCCCTTTATACAAGAAGAACCTAAGTTTATGTTTCTCATAAACTTAAACTTAGTTTATGTTGTAAACACTTTTAAAGTATCTGAGAGCCTGGAGAGGCTTGGTGGAAGAAAGAATACTCACTGAGCCTGGAGAAGCTTGACTGTAACAGAATACTCGTTTGAGCCTGGAGAGGCTTGACTGTAAAAGAATACTCGTTTGAGCCTGGAGAGGCTTGACTGTAAAAGAATACTGCATGAGTTTCCTGGAGAGGCAGTTAAAAACAAAGAATACTTGTCGGGCCTGGAGAGGCCAGGTGTGCAAATAATACTCGGTGTAATCTTGCGAGATTAGTGGAAAATCCAGTGGTGGTTTGCCTTGGGACTGGATGTAGCTCACTGGGTTAGTGGGTGAACCAGTATAAATTTGTGTTAAGTTCTCTCTTCCCTCAACTCTTTACTTTCCGCTGTTATCTGTTTTAACTAACCAAGGAGGGTTTAAGAAAAGTTGTTTTAACGATCCGAGCAGAAAAACAATCTTTTCTTTAAGATAAACTAATTTCAAAAAGGTTTTTATTCAACCTTCTGAATTGCATCAGCAAGTTGCTGAAACTCCCAGTTTCGGAAGGTTGATAAAATATTCTCAAATCAGTTTTGCTTGTTTGAAAGGTTTTCACGAAAAATCTGTAAAGATTATTAAACACTATTTAAAACCCCTTCTAGTGTTTCCTGTAGTCCCAACATTAATGTCTATTTGAAAAATTATTAATATTTAAATTATAGAAAAACATATGAATATTCAAATTAAATCACAAAATATATATACTTTTTAAATACGATAAAAATCATATGCTTTTTAAATATTTTATTGAGGATAATTTGAAATACAATGGTATCAATTTTTTACGTACTCACCTAATCATTATTCTAATAACTAATTTTAAAAATTTAATTGAGAAGTCATCCTTATTTATAAGAATGTTATTTTTTAAGCAAGCACAATACAGTAGAACCTCTATAAATTAATACTCAACAAATTAATAACCTCTCTAAAATGATAATTTTTCTCGGTCCTGACTTGGACCCAGGGTCTAAATTAATAATTTTGATAAATTAATAAAATAATAATTTTTTGAAAGACCTTTATATAAATTTATGGTCCCTTCAATATCATAAATATATAATTCTATAAAATTACAAATATAACTAGGACCACTTATTAAAATATTTATGATTTGGATTGACTAACTAGGAATGTTTGATGTTGTTTATATAATGGTTGCATTAAGTTTTAATTAGTACTACGTACTACAGTACAATGAACTTTGTTTTTTTAGGGGGATGTATTATATATTTAATCAGTCACATTGTACATGAACATCATTCAATTAGTCAATACAATGTACATATGTTTTATTCATGAAAAATAATGTAGGTTCGTTGAATCAGAAAAGATCTCTTGAAATTAATAAATTATTAATTTAAAATACCTCTTTAAATTAATAAAATTACGTGGTCCCGATATTATTGATTTACAGAGATTTTACTGTATTGTGAATATATTAACATAAAATCATTCATAACATATGAAAATTTGAATTTAAGTTATAAGAGTAAATATAAATATTACAATTGTTTTTCTATTTAGCTTATGATGCATTTTTACATTAATAATAAAATTAAATACTTCTATTATATATGAATAAGGTTTTTATACATTAATCAAGTTCATATCTAAATTATAAATGTAAAAATATAAACATGGAAACATAATAACATAAAAAATTATTCATATTTAAATTATAAAATAAAAATTTATCACACGGGAAAGAACAATTTACATAAAACTTATATTAAAATTTAAATTTAATTAGTTATAAGGGTAAATATAAATATTGCAATTGTTTTTCTATTTGATGGTATCTGAAAGTGGAACCCTATACTACTGGAGGCTGCCTTGGGTGCATGGGACCTGACCCACAATCTACCTAATTTGACCCTCCATTTCATGGTCAATTCCTCATGGGTCAACCTTGGGTCAAACTATCATGACACCCATTATAGGATTTTATTTTAATTTTAGTTATTTTCCTTTTGTAATTAGTATTTCCCATGTATTTTGTTAATTATAATTTGCTTAATTAGTAATTAGGATCGGTGTTGGGCTCTACTTTTTAGAGTTTTAGTGGTTAGTAGCTTTCAAGCTACTTAGCCTTAGGAGACCATGGATTCAACACCCATGTAGAGTAAAATTTTAATCTCTTTTATTTTTCGTTCCCACCACCTAGCCACCCCTTTTCCTATAAATAGGAAGACACCCCTCTTGTATTTTCACCTTTGATCAATAGTAAAGTTATTCTGCTAAGTTTTCTCCTCAATTGTGAGTAGAGAAGGGTTGATAGTGTTTTCCTAAACCACTCAGAGACTTATCCAATTCTCCTGAATTGGTGGCATCCAACCTTGATCTTATCTGCATAAGGGGTTTCTTGCTCCGGTGGTGATCTTCCACCTCTCATTCTCCATCCAGTTTTTAGTTTCCTCTTCCTTTTTCTCTCATTTTTATGCGCTAACTTACTACACATTTTCTCCTATTAGTTTGGTTTCTAACAACACTCATGGCTCTCTGGCTTCATTTCTAGATTCGGTAATATGTCTCCTAACAATTGGTAATCAGAGCTATGCGGAATTGGAGTTGTTTAGAGCCATTTCTGATCACCATAGGCGTGGTTTTTTGGGTTGGTTAGGTGCAGAATTTTCTGCATTTTCCTTACTTTTTCCATGTATTCCAGATCATTTTACTTGAAATTCTTGGAGTGTTGGACTGTTCTGAGCCCGAGGTACTCTTCCATTGCGATGCAGCTCTTATTTGCTTGTCTTCTTGCTTGATTCTGTGTAGAATTGGGGGCTTTTTTTGCCACTAATCCCACCCCCTTAGGTGTTTGTTTAAATGCTTCTACAATTGTTCATAAATGTTCTTTATTGTTCTTGAAATAACCGCTTGTTTAATTCTGGTGGAGTGTGGTAAGTGGGAACATTGTTGTTCCCATTTTCCAAATATTGTTCACCTACATCAATTCAATCCACATTCCATCCCCATTCCCATTTTTATTTCTGTCATTTAATTCAGCTCATCCTCATCCTTTTCATTTCTGCTCATCCCATTTAATTTCTATCAATTCCCCATCTTTTTAATTATGCTTATGTTGGTATAAAATAAAATAACTCGAAAAAAGAACAAGAGACAACCAAAGAAGATCAACTTTATTTTATTAATTAGATATTTACAAAAGGAAAATATAAAGTTGCTATCTATTTGGCCTTTTTCTCTTCAAGTTAGACCTTGGTGTTGCTCTCTTCGAATAGGTCTCTATTGCTCCTCATCTTCGAGTGTCCACTCACTTACTCGAATTGATGATCATAAATGTCTTCCCAGGCTGTAGGCAGAGAAAAAGCCTAGTGCATAGGGTGGAAACAAACGAAAGTCTCTCAAAGGGTTAGGACTCCCTATTTTGGCTGATTTGTTCGACCTAAGGAAAGGGTTAAGAGAGGATGAAGGAGCCTATGGTATTGGACACCGTGTCGACCTTATCAACATAGATCAGACTCTCAGCATAGGAATATAGTCTTGAGACTTATCAAACTCCTTTTTCTGGGACATAATGTAACCCACAAGCTACCTGATTTTGACCCTCCATTCCATGGTCAACTCCTAATGGGTCAACCTTGGGTCAAAGCATCATGACACCAATTATATGATTTTATTAAATTTTAGTTATTTTCCTTTTGTTATTAGTATTTCCCTTGTATTTTGTTGTTAATTGTAATTTGCCTAATTAGGATTGGTGTTGGACACTACTTTTTAAAGTTTTAGTGGTTAGTAGATTTCAAGCTACTTAGCCTTAGGAGACCATGGGTTCAACACCCATGTAGAGTATAATTTTAATCTCTTTTATTTTTCCTTCCCACCACCTAGCCACCCTTTTTCCTATAAATAGGAAGGCACCCCTCTTGTATTTTCACCTTTGATCAATAGTAAAGTTACTCTACTAAGTTTTTTCCTCAATTGTGAGTAGAGAAGGGTTGATAGTGCTTTCCTAAACCACTCAGAGACTTATCCAATTCTCCTGAATTTGTGGCGTCCAACCTTGATCTTATCTGCAGAAGGGGTTGCCTGTTGTATTCGCGATCTTCCACCTCTCATTCTCCATCCATTTTTGAGTTTCCACTTCCTTTTCCTCTCATTTTTATGCGCTAACTTTCTACACAGTTTCTCCTATTAGTTCGGTTTCTAACAAAACCGATGGCTCTTTCGCTTCATTTCTAACGTGTCTGCTATCAGCTTATGATGCATTTCTCTACAATTATAATAAAATTAAATATTAAATTTTGGATAGATAATATCTACATTAAATTTTTTAAATATTTAAATTATAAAGTAAGATTCTATTACACAGGAATGAACAATTTACATAAAAACATATTAAAATTTAAATTTAAGTTATAAGGGCAAATATAAAATATTGCAATTAATTTTCTATTTAGCTTATGACGTATTTTTACATAATTTGAAATTTTAAATAATATATTCTTTTAACTAATTTTAATTCAATTTCTCAATAATATCATCTGTGGTACATGATTAAACACACTAGTATATATATGGGGTTACTAATGTACTCCTACTTGATTTTTAAATGGAGTACATTAGCACTTTACACTTTATATTTAGATTCTAAAATGCACATGAAATTGTAAGATCCATGAATCCTTTTGAGATATTTTCATAATGACAAAATTTTCAAAGTATACTTGTTGAGTCTCAAAAATATCATAAGAGAAAATATGATGTTTAAGACAGCTCAATTCCTAAGTTTTAATGCTTAACAAATTTGAGTTAAAATATTTATCATAGATACATATATGTTTTAATGATTTATCTATGATTTCAGCAAGCCACTATAAGCTTATATAAAGACTATGTGAAGTGCTTTCAACCTGTCTGAAGAGTTAAGCCTTCTGAAGGTTCAACCCGTCTGAAGTGTTGAAGCCGTCTGAAGTGCACAACCCGTCTGAAGTGTTGAAGTCGTCTGAAGTCTCATTAATGACGTGGAATCTTTTGTTGAAGTTTGTGAAGACTTTTCTGAACCTCTGTGGCACGTACCTTTTCAAACACGTTTATAGCAAGGAACACAGAGACCTTTCCTGGTGAATTTCATACACCACTGAGGAAATCTCTGCAACGCAGCCTCTGCAGCAACATTTGTAGCAGCTTTATGGCAGGAGCAACCTTGTACCGTGTCAGAAATATCAAAGCTCTCAGAAGCATGTCTCACAATGGATTAAATAGCATTTAATGCTATCTCTAAACGGTGGTATTTCAACGGATTAAAGATTGGGTATAAATACCCCTCTATGAAGACCATCAAAAGTTAGAGAAAAGAAGAGAAAATCAATATACAAGAAAGCCAAGAGAAACATCACGCTGCAAGTTTTTACTCTGTAATAACTCTCTGATAAAATTCGTTGTACTCATATTTTCATATCCTGAGTTCTACTCAGTTATCTTGTACAATTCTGAGTTTAAGCTCTGAACTTGTTCATGGTTGCTTAGCTTAAACTTATTCCTTGTAAACATTTGGGATTGAGCCTGGAGAGGCTTGCTTGTTAAAGAATACTTGGGTTACACTTGGATAAGTGTCTGAGAGCCTGGAGAGGCTTGGTGGAAGAAAAAATACTTGTGGTAGAGCCTGAAGAGGCTTGACAGAAAAGAATACTTGTTGTAGAGCCTGAAGAGGCTTGATAGAAAAGAATACTTGTTGTAGAGCCTGAAGAGGCTTGATAGAAAAGAATACTTGTTGTAGAGCCTGAAGAGGCTTGACAGAAGAGAATACTTGTTGTAGAGCCTGAAGAGGCTTGACAGAAAAGAATACTTGTTGTAGAGCCTGAAGAGGCTTGACTGTAAAAGAATACTTGTAATCTTGGTGAAGATTAAGAGAAAATCCAAGTGCTAATTGGCATTGGGACTGGACGTAGCTCACAGTGGTAGTGAGTGAACCAGGATAAATTCCCTGGCTAAGTTTTCTTACCCTTATCTCTTGTCAATTTGTTTATACTAATCAAAGGGTGTTGAAAAGTTGTTCTGATATTTTAAAAGTAAAGAAACCTTTTAAAAATACTTTTTCAGAAGCCGTCTTAAGAAACTTCAGACAACCCCCTTAAACCTGTCTGAAACTGTTTCAAACTTGTTGTTTGCGAAAAGCTTTCATAAAATATTAAGAAACACTATTCAACCCCCGTTCTAGTGTTTCCCTGTGTTTCTACAGTTGGTATCAGAGCTCAACTCAGGGTTGAGCACCTAACAAGTGTTGAGGACTAAAGATCCAGATGGAAGCGTCCAACAACAACAGGCAATACGTCTCTGAAGGAGCCTCTATCACAATGCCCCCAGTACAAATGAATGCCAAAGCCAAACTCTATCTGATATGTTCTTTGAATAAATCAGAGTATGAGAAGGTTCATGGATGTACTTCTGCCAAGGAGATCTAGGATACTCTTGCAGCAGCCCATGAAGGGATAGAAACTGTCAAGCAATCCAAGATCAGCATGCTCATACATCAATATGAGATGTTCAAGATGGAGGAATCTGAAACCATTGACCAGATGTTTGGAAGGTTTCAGACTATAACTAATGGACTCAGGTCCTTAGGTAGAACTTATGAATCTGGAGACAACAATAGAAAGATTCTAAGAAGTTTGCCTAAGTCATGGAGACCCAAAGTTACTGCCATTCAAGAGGCAAGAGACTTAAACTCTCTTAGAATGGAAGAACTGTTGGGATCTCTCAAGGTCCATGAGCTTGAGCTTGAAGAAGATGACAACAAGAAGAAGTCTCTAGCACTAAACTCCAAGGCCAAACAGCCTAGGCATGGAAGCATGAAGGTTGTACAAGCTGAGGAAACTTCAGAAACAGATGAAGATTTTGGAGATAGCTCAGAAGATGATGATCTTGCTCTTCTAAGTAGGAAGATCAAGAGAATGCTGCAAAATAGAGGAAAGTTCAGAAAGAACCAACCTTCAACCTCTAAAGCAGGTAAATCGGGTAAAGACTGACAAAATTACTTGTTTTGAGTGCAAACAACCAGGTCACATGAAGACAGAATGCCCAAGACTGAAGAAGAACACCTTCAATAAGAAGAAGTTCTTCAAGAAGAAGAAGGGACTGATGGCAACATGGGAGGATCTTGATGAGTCTACCTCAAAAGAAGAGGAGGACACTTCAGAATAGGCCAACCTGTGTCTCATGGCCAGCCTGCCCTCATCAGACAGCTCTAAAGCTTAGGTATTTCCCTTAACTCTTCAAGAGATGTATGATGACCTGATGGAAAGTTCCAAGGAACTCTTTCAAGATTATAAGAATCTGTCCAAAGCCCACACAGAAATGTGTAGTAAATATGAGGCTTTTGAGATAGAAAATATTATGCTCAAGGAAATGATTCTTGTGATTGAAGTCAGCAGTTCACAAACTGTATCTGAAGAAAATAAAAACTTCAGAAACAAGTTGAGGAACTAACAAGAGACTTAGCCAAATTTGTCAAAGGAATAAAAAATCTTAATATAATACTTGGAAATCAAAGACATTCCCTTGAAAAAAGTGGTTTAGGCTTTTGTGATCACAACATCTCTGAACCTCCTACTGTCTTAAATTTTACTAAAGGCAAAAAGAAGGTTATTGGGTGTTCTCACTGTGGCAAGCCTGGACACAATGGCTCAGTGCAAACACAAGAGAAAAGCAAGGCCCAAAGCTAACAAGAAAGGACCCAAAAGAATATGGGTACCTAAAAACTTGATCATTCCTGTTGCAGATGTGTTTAACAGGACAAAGGATACCCCACAAATGGTACCTGGACAGTGGGTGCTCGCGACACATGACAGGAGAAAGGTCTTTGTTCCAAAACCTTAGACCCAGAGCAGGAGGTGTGGTCACCTTTGGTGGAAATCAGCAAGGGAAGATGACTGGTATAGGGACTGTAGGTATATCTCCTTTATCCCTTATTAAGAATGTTCTTCTAGTAGAGGGACTTCAGCATAATCTACTGAGCATAAGTCAATTGTGTGACAGTGGATATGTGGTCTCCTTTACTAAAGAAGGATGTATAGTCAAAGACTCTCATGATCAAATCCTTTTTACTGCTAAGAGACACATCAATGTGTACAAAATTGATCTAGAGGAGTTGGCAAGTCAAAATATAAAATGTTTCATCTCTGTTGAAGATGAAAAATAGATTTGGCATCAAAGACTGGGGCATGCCAGCTTGAGATTAATCTCAAAGTTAGCAAAATACAACCTTGTTAAAGGACTGCCCAAGCTTTCTTACAAATCTGACATTTTATGTGAAAGTTGTCTGAAAGGGAAACAAACAAGACACTCTTTTAAGAGTAAGGATGTTGTTTCTACTAGCAGACCTTTAGAACTGTTACATATTGACTTGTTTGGTCCTATTAGAACATAAAGCATTAGTGGTAAAAAATATGGTTTGGTCATTGTTGATGACTATTCTAGATTTACATGGGTGTTATTCCTAAGAAGCAAGGATGAGACTTTCAGGAATTTCACAATATTCTACAAGAAGGTACAGAATGAAAAAGGATTCTGTATATCTGTCATCAGAAGTGATCATGGTGGAGAGTTTGAGAATGCAAACGTTCAACTGTTCTGTGATGAGAATGGGATCGCACACAATTTCTCTGTGGCAAGAACACCTCAGCAAAATGGGGTTGTTGAGAGAAAGAACAGAAGCATGCAAGAAATGGGAAGAACCATGATCAACTCTTGCAACCTACCAAGATCCTTCTGGGCAGAAGCTATTAACACAGCTTGCTACCTTCAAAACAGAATATTGGTAAGACCAATTCTGAAAAAGACTCCTTATGAATTGTGGAAAGGAAGGAAACCCAACATATCATATTTCCATCCCTTTGGATGTGAGTGTTTCATACTCAACACCAAGGATGATCTTGGAAAATTTGATGCAAAGTTTGACAAAGGATTTTTCATAGGTTATTCTGAAACATCTAAAGCCTATAGAGTATTCAACTCTAGAACTTTAATTGTGGAAGAATCAATTCATGTAAAATTCAATGACAAGAAAGAGACTGATAGGGAACAATCAGATCTAGAAGATGATTTTGCAGGTATGAAGCTGAATGATCATAACAGCTTGAAGGATGAACAGGTGTCTGAGGCACCATATGTCATTGAACCTCTTCAGACAAATGTTGAGTCTCAGACAGATCAGACAGTATCTCAGAAAACTAACTGGAGATACAAATCACATCATCCTAAGGAGCAAATCATTGGCAGCACTTCATAAGAAGTTAAGACAAGATCAAAATTCAAGAATCTGAATTCTCTTGCTTTCCTGTCTGAAATTGAGCCAAAGAACATTGATGAAGCTCTGCATGATGAAGGATGGATCCTAGCCATGCAAGAGGAGCTAAATCAATTTGCTAGGAGTGATGTCTGGACCCTTGTTCCTAAACCCCATGGGAAAACTATTATTGGAACCAAATGGGTGTTCAGAAACAAGCTGTCTGAAGAAGGAAAAGTGGTCAGAAACAAGGCAAGATTGGTGGCTCAAGGGTACAATCAACAAGAAGGTATTGATTTCACTGAAACATTTGCCCCTGTTGCCAGGTTAGAAGCAATTAGAATTCTTCTCTCTTATGCTGTAAATAATGACATCAAACTATATCAAATGGATGTCAAAAGTGCTTTTCTCAATGGATTCATTGAAGAAGGGGTTTTTGTTAGACAACCCCCTGGTTTTGAAGATATAGCTTTTCCTGATCATGTTTTCAAACTGAAAAAGGCTCTTTATGGTCTGAAACAAGCCCCAAGAGCTTGGTATGACAGATTGAGTAGTTTTCTTATCAAAAATGGTTTTGAAAGAGGAAAAGTAGATACAACTCTTTTTAGAAAACAGTCTAACAAAGATCTTATACTTGTCCAGATATATGTTGATGACATTATTTTTGGTTCAACTAATTCTTCTCTGTGGAAGGAGTTTTCTGAGTTGATGCAATCAGAGTTTGAAATGAGTTTAATGGGAGAACTAAATTTTTTCTTAGGACTTCAGATTAAGCAAGATTCTGATTGTATATGGATCCATCAAGAAAAATATACAAAAGAAATGCTCAAAAAGTTTAACTTAAATGATTGCAAACCCATGTCAACTCCTATGCATCCCTCTTCATCTTTAAGCAAGGATGAAAATGAAGAACCAGTAAATCAAACTTTGTATAGAGGAATGATTGGCTCTTTATTGTATCTAACAGCAAGCAGACCTGACATAATGTTCAGTGTGTGTCTTTGTGCTAGATTTCAATCAGATCTAAGAATTACTCATTACAAAGATGTTAAGAGAATTTTTAGATATCTTAAAGGCACTACTAATCTTGGTCTATGCTATAAGAAAGACAAGGATTGCAGGTTAATAGGATACTGTGATCCTGACTTTTCTGGAGATAGAATAGAAAGAAAGAGCACCAGTGGAGGATGTCATTTCTTTGGAAGTAACATGATCAGCTGGTCAAGCAAAAGGCAAAGCACCATTGCATTATCAACAGCAGAAGCAAAATACATCTCAGCAGCCAGTTGTTGTTCACAACTGCTATGGGTGAAGTATCAGCTTGAGGACTTTAATATTCCTATCTCTGTTATACTTGTTTTGTGTGATAATACAAGTGCAATTAATTTATCTAAAAACCCTATCCAACATTCTAGGGCTAAGCATATAGAAATCAAGCATCATTTTATTAGAGACTATGTTCAGAAAGGTGTTTTTGATATTCAGTTCATTGACACAGAGCATCAATGGGCAGATATATTCACAAAACCCCTGGCTGAAGATAGATTTAAGTTCATACACAATAATTTGAACATACATGCATTCTCTAATAATTGATTATGTATGATATTGTCTGATATGTTAAGAGCGTCTGAAATTCCAGGGTGTCTGAAAAATTGTGACATGTCTGAAATTTTATGTGTGTCTGAAATTTCTCACTTGTCTGAAATGACTTGCTGACGTGGCTATCTGAGACGGTTTAATTTCATTTATTTTGTCTCTTCCACTTCGCACGTTACCCAATGTCTGTGCAGCCGGTACAGGCCATCATTGCATTGTGGGTCTATAAATGCATGAGTAAGTGTGTCGAGGAAGCCTTACACTTTCTCTCAGCATACTGCTTGAACTTCTTCTCTCAGGCAACCGTTTCCTCTCAAGTTTCTCTGCAACTTATCAATGGCACCAAAGAAGTCTTCCAGTTCCGATGGAAATGCGGTCAGATCAAAAGGTGTGGACCTTGAGGAGCTTCGAAATCTTGGTATGGATTTGGTTGAGGAATTTGATGCTGTTGGCTAGACTCCATTCTTTGACAACATCTACTGTTCATGGCACGAGCAGAGTGTCATAGATTTCTGGGCTTCAGCTAGAGGAATCCCTAACTCCAAGGGAGTGTATGAAAGCATCAAGGCTACTGTTCTAGGAGTCCCTGTTTTTGTTGATGAAGGGATTCTTTCCACCATCACCAAGGTCAAGGCTGAAGGAGAAACCTTCACTCCTGGATGGGAGTTGAGGAATGGTGGGCAAAAAAGTACACAAAGATGTTGTATGGTACAGAAGAACCCAAGACTCCTGATTCTAAGTTCTTGCTGGATAAGGTCAGAGTACTTCACTCCATCTTAGGGTGCTCCATAATCCCTAAGAGTGGAAGCAGAAACCACGTGTCTGAATTGGAGAGATTCTGCATGATTCACTTGCTGCAGAAGAAGAAGGTCAATCTTCCCAGCATCATCATGTTCCACATGCAGAAGAAGATTAGAGACTCTGGGGCAAATCTACCTCACAACACTCTCATTACAAAGGTACTCTTGCACTTTAAAGTACCTATTGAAAGACTGTTTGATCACAAGTCACCTGCATTCTTTGGTGAGGCTAATCTGAAGAGCATGAATCTCACTCTCACCCCAAGACCTCCATCTCCTACTCTGAAAGAGAGTATCCTCATGGAGAAGGCCTCAAGAAGAGGAAGCACAATAGAGATTCTTGAACAAGAGCTTCAAGGGGACATCAGAAAGGCAGAGTTCAAGGCCTCAAAACCATCTCCTCAACCTAAACTGCAAAAGCTACCTGTGAGAAGCGCAGCAAAGGTATCTTCAGCAGCTTCTACTTTGCACACTCAGGCATCTGAGCCTGTTCAGAAGGCTTTGCAAAAGCTGTCTGAAATAGTGGGTCAGGGTTCTGAAGGTGCAAAACCTCTTAAGCCTACTTCTGACATAGAAGGAAAGGCTCATGAGGAAGAGATTGCTAACCTTGCTGAACCTAAAGCTGTAGCAGCTCCACCTCTGGCAGCTTGCCCCTCTGATCCAGAGTTGATTCAAGTAGCAGCCATAGCTACTGCCTTAGAGCAAGAAGAATTGGATAAGAAGGCTGAGCAAGAGAAGACAGACTATGCTATTGTTGTGGCCTCTCAGCTAGCCTTGGCTGAAGATGAAAGGCAAGCTACCTTGGCTCAAGGTAATAAGAAGAGAAAGAGGTCTAGTGCTCAGCAAAGGAGGAGAACCAAGAGCAAGATTCTTGAGACAGCTCCTGAACCTACTACTAGGGTTACAAGGAGCATTGCTAGCCAAATGGAAGTTATGGATGAAGCTAGCAAGTACCAGAACTTTGTAAAGGCCAATCTCTATTTCAAGAAGAGAAGAGAAGAAAAACAAGCTGAAAGGGAGAAGGTTTCTGAACCTGAGAAGGTCAAACCCCCTGTGAAAAGACCAAGGGTGAGGTTTGACAATGTGACTCCATCACCTCCTTCCTCACCTGAAAAGAAACATGAGGAGAAAGAAGAAGAAGCAGCACCACCATCACCACCATCACCTCAATCATCACCACCATCTTCACCATCATCATCATCTTCAGAGTCAACACAATCTGAAGAACCCATTGTTGAGATTCAGCAAGGAGAAAGCTCAAAGGTGTGGAAAGGGAGTATGCTGCCTGAACACATTAGGCTAGGACCTAAAAGTAGGAATTTCTTCACAGAACCCACTTTTGATCCTTATGAATTTCCTTTCACTCAGCATCAGTATGATGAGGAAGCTGAAGTGCCCCATAAGAGGTATGAAGGACCTTTCATTGAGAGGGAAATGGTTCCCAAGTTCCCAAACCTCTATGAAGAACTGCAATATTTCAGAGATGCACCCCCTATTTCTCTACACCATGGGCTAGTCAAACATACTTTAGATGCTGAAAGAGAAAAGTATCAAGGAAGCTTAGACCAGATGTACTCAGGGCAACTTGAGAAGATCAGAAAGGGTGTGGTACCACCTGCTCATAAGTGGGCTCCACTTGACCCCTTTTCTGATGTTGATTGTCTGAAGATAAGTAATGAAGACTGGTGTTTTGTCAGGCATCTATACACAGAAGGTGAACTCTTTGAAAGGGATTATCTGAAGTCTGTTGGCATGAGAGGATACAGGCCCCCTAGAACATTTTCCATCAGGCCAACCACCAAGATTCTAGTGCAACCTGATAGAATTGTTCCTAGGTACCCTCTGAAGGAAGGCCCTGCTGATAAGTTCAAGGAACCTAAGGCCTATCTTGTTCCCTTCAAGCCTCTGACTCCAAGAGAATGGAAGGAGCTACCAGCAAAGGTCAAGAGACAAGGTGGAGGCATGGATCACAGTTTCAGAGACAGAGTTTGGTCATCTTACTGGAAGATCAGAGAGGATGCTGGATCCTCTTCTGGGTCAACTGGACCAGATGCTGATTCTATCATAGGGCATGGGAAATTCATAAATGTGAAGTATCATTACATCAGAGGCCATTTCCCACCTCTGTCTGAATCATTTCATGAAGACTGGGAGATTATGTGTCCCATTGGAACATTCTTCTTTCCAGTGTATCATCCACATGAGTATGGTTTGCTTCCAGGTTTTGATGTGCTGAGATTTGTGTGCAGACACATCCAGATTATTCTTTTTGAAGCACCATTTGATCCTGAAGAAGAAAACAAAAAGCTCAGGCTGAAGATAGAGAAGCTAGAGAAGAAGAATGTTGATCTCATTGCTAAACAAGATAAGATTCTTCAAGAGCAACAACAGATTAGAAGTGGCCAAGAAGACATGAAGACTGCTCTTATCTCTCAGATTGACAAGGCCAAGGATGAGCTGATTTCCTTCATGAAAGAAGCTTTGCTGAAGAAGGATGGGTAGTCAATGATGTGTAGCCATGTCTCATGTTTATTTCTGCTAAGTGATTTCTTTTTTGAACAGTTTGATTAATACTATCAGTGTTTCACATCATGCTGTGTTTGTGCTGAGTTTGTTGTTTTCTTTCATACTTCATGATTTTGCTATGATTGTTGTTGTTGTTATGCTCTGGAATTCCCTTTTGATTGATGACAAAAGGGGGAGTATTAAACTAACAAAATCTGAATTTGAAGTGATCACAGGACTCAGGGGGAGTAAATAAGAAACTGATAAGTATTTTTGATAAAATCAGTTTAAGAGATCACCATCTGAGGGGGGGCTATCTATTCTTTTATCTTTAAAACTTCTTTCAGATTTATGTATTTTAAACAAATTTGTCATCATTAAAAAGGGGGAGAATGTTGAGTCTCAAAAATATCATAAGTGAAAATATGATGTTTAAGACAGCTCAATTCCCAAGTTTTAATGCTTAACAAATTTGAGTTAAAATATTTATCATAGATACATATATGTTTTAATGATTTATCTATGATTTCAGCAAGCCACTATAAGCTTATATAAAGACTATGTGAAGTGCTTTCAACCTGTCTGAAGAATTAAGCCTTCTGAAGGTTCAACCCGTCTGAAGTGTTGAAGCCGTCTGAAGTGCACAACCCGTCTGAAGTGTTGAAGCCGTCTGAAGTCTCATTAATGACGTGGCATCCTTTGCTGAAGTTTGTGAAGACTTTTCTGAACCTCTGCGGCACGTACCTTTTCAAACACGTTTATAGTAAGGAACACAGAGACCTTTCCTGGTGTTTTTGAATTTCATACACCACTGAGGAAATCTCTGCAACGTAGCCTCTGCAGCAACATTTGTAGCAGCTTTATGGTAGGAGCAACCTTGTACCGTGTTAGAAATATCAGAGCTCTCATAAGCATGTCTCACAACGGATTAAATAGCATTTAATGCTATCTCTAAACGGTGGTATTTCAACGGATTAAAGATTGGGTATAAATACCCCTCTATGAAGACCATCAAAAGTTAGAGAAAAGAAGAGAAAATCAATATACAAGAAAGCCAAGAGAAACATCACGCTGCAAGTTTTTACTCTGTAATAACTCTCTGATAAAATTCGTTGTACTCATATTTTCATATCCTGAGTTCTACTCAGTTATCTTGTACAATTCTGAGTTTAAGCTCTGAACTTGTTCATGGTTGCTTAGCTTAAACTTATTCCTTGTAAACATTTGGGATTGAGCCTGGAGAGGCTTGCTTGTTAAAGAATACTTGGGTTACACTTGGATAAGTGTCAGAGAGCCTGGAGAGGCTTGGTGGAAGAAAAAATACTTGTGGTAGAGCCTGAAGAGGCTTGACAGAAAAGAATACTTGTTGTAAAGCCTTAAGAGGCTTGACAGAAAAGAATACTTGTTGTAGAGCCTGAAGAGGCTTGACAGAAAAGAATACTTGTTGTAGAGCCTGAAGAGGCTTGACAGAAAAGAATACTTGTTGTAGAGCCTGAAGAGGCTTGACAGAAAAGAATACTTGTTATAGAGCCTAAAGAGGCTTGACAGAAAAGAATACTTGTTGTAGAGCCTGAAGAGGCTTGACTGTAAAAGAATACTTGTAATCTTGGTGAAGATTAAGAGAAAATCCAAGTGCTAGTTGGCATTGGGACTGGATGTAGCTCACAGTGGTAGTGAGTGAACCAGGCTAAATTCCTTGGCTAAGTTTTCTTACCCTTATCTCTTGTCAATTTGTTTATACTAATCAAAGGGTGTTGAAAAGTTGTTCTGATATTTTAAAAGTAAAGAAACCTTTTAAAAATACTTTTTCAGAAGTCGTCTGAAGAAACTTCAGACAGACCCTTAAACCTGTCTGAAACTATTTCAAACTTGTTGTGTACGAAAAGCTTTCATAAAATATTAAGAAACACTATTCAACCCCCCTTCTAGTGTTTCCCTGTGTTTCTACAATACTTACTGTAATTCTGAGTATATGGACTAATGTTTCAAATTGAGTTGGTTTAAGAAGGAACAGGTAAAATGAATAAAGAAAAACTGATAAGTGCAAATTATATGATATATTCTTGTATTTTTACTGCACTTATCAAGGGTAAAATAGTAATTTATGCCCCAAAATAATCCCTTTTTTATTAATAATTGTGTTTATTTAATTTGACTTTGAATTTGATGATATTTTAATATAAAATCTGTTGATTTTGCAGATTTATGAGAGAGATTTAAACGAGGAAAGAAGATAGCATTATTTGAGGATAAGATCTACAGATTTGAAGTTTGAATGAGAACAAATAAAGATATGATCAGCAACCATTTAAACAAGGATTCTGCGGATAACTTCCTCAATTTAAATTCAAAGACAAGATAAACACAGAATCAATTCGAAAAGAGGGAAACAAGGGAACCAAGCAGATAAGGATAAGATCAGGAAGAAATCAAGCTGTTAAAAGAGGAAATAGAATAACCTGTTACGCGCTCCACGCTTCGTCTGCGCTGAGCGCAGATTGGAGCGCATCATTCTGTAACCTGTGCTTCACTTGCGCTGAGCGCAGGTGAAGCGCAGCTGTGCGGATTTGTTTTTAAATCTGTTTTCAAAATAGATTCCTTCCAGATTTAAGATAGCTTTCCTTCATCTATAAATAGGACCCTTTGTACAAATCAGAAAAAAGCTTTTGGAGACCAGAGGCCAGAGCTTTTGGAGAGACGGCAAATCAAAAGCAAGGGCTGGAGAAAGTGACAGTTTCTCCGTTGGTTTGTAATGGCTACCATGCATAGCTAAACTCTCCAATAGGATTGAATGTAGTTGATTCAATCACCGATTGTATGTGAATTCTCTTTATTATTTATGAATCCCTATTTTTATGATATTGGTATTTTTATACTTTGCTTAATGTGTAGCTTCCGCCTTTGTGTCGGAGTTATAGGTTAATTCTAGGATAGTATATGATAGAGATTTCCGGATTAACAGCGAGTTTGGGGGAGCCTGGGCCAAAGGAAACTTGAACTCTGATTGGTAAAAATACTCATAGTAATTGTTATAGGAATATAGGGGGAATCGATGATTGAAGATGGAATGTGACAGCCTCTTCATAGTAGTCCCTATAGGAATATGCAGTGAATTGATAGTATTAACAAACGGAAAAGTTGAGCAATCAAGATGGGGTAATTTGTCTCTTGGGATCGGAGAACCCGCATGAATTATTTCTGAGTATTTTATCATTGTGGAGACCAGGGTAAACTAACATAGTTTAGCTAGGATATCATAATTATATATTCATAAATAATATTGGGGTTCACATACGAAAGGGGTGTGATGATACGAAGTTCAATCCTAGTCCAAGTAACTGTCTCTATCTCTCTCATTTAATTTCAATTTTATTTACTTGCACAATTCTCAACAAACAACCATACGCTATTACTTGATAGTTGTGACCACTAATCTTTATAAGTTGAACCGTTCCTTGTGGATACGATGCTCTTACTTACTATTATACTGCTGAGATTTTGGTACGCTTGCCTAAATCCGATCAAGTATTACCCTTGATAAGTGCACTAAAAATACAAGAATATATCATATAATTTGCACTTAGCAAATACCCCCAACTTAACTTCTTGCTTGTCCTCAAGCAAGAAAACCTTTTGCAATCAAAATGGACTCAACCCCCTGTCATTATTCTTAAAAAGATTAAGGAAATAAATTTATCACCTCTTGCTAGGCAGCTGTCACTTTCCAAATGTTAGATTGAAAGTCAGAATCAAGTGATATTTCCAAAACTCAACCAAAACAGGATAAAAATACATTCAAACTTTTTTAGAAATAGCAACCAAAACAATAAGTGAAGAAAAAATCAAGGAATCCTCTCATGCTCACGGGTAAGTGTTTCCCTCAATTTCTCACCGCAGTTGAACAACTAAAGTTGATAGTCATTTCTGGTCATTATACATGCACATGGTTAATCATGGATCAAAAGGTCTTTCTTTGGTTGTAATGAGGTTGGGCTATCAAGAATTCATGGTTTTTCTGGATGTGCAAAGAAACACTAGAATAGAGAGCAATTTTGAATTTTTCTTTGTTCTTTTGAGCCTTCTCTCAATTTTCCATTGCATTCTTGACTGACATTTGTTTAGCTGGCCTCTTCTTTTGTTTGATGGTTCACTCCCCCCAACTTGTTCACTTTTATTCAATTTTTCTTTCTTATTTTAGGGGGAATGATCTTCTTTTGCTTTCTTGTGCCTGCTCTTTGTAATTCTTTAAGTGAATCAATTCACTTTTCAAGTCACCAACCAATCTTCCCATTTTATCCAATTTCACCTTTGCTCTCTATCCCAAATGTGTAGGGACAAGATATAATATTAACTTTGGCTGAGGTGCATAAGAAAAGAAACATTAAAGCTCAAATGGGTTACCAAAAAAATTAGAACTATTTTTCATGGGTTGGCTTTTTGGCACTGAGCAAATAGTTAAACCACAAAATTTTGCCTTTATCACTTCCATATTTTCCAAATGCAGAATAAAGTCCAAAAACTCAAGCAGTAGCAGTTGACAAGCAGCAGTGAAAACTCTCATATTAGTGTTTGGTCTCACAACTCACCGGCTTTTTGGCTAACTTTCCTTGATGAAATCACTTATTGAAAATAATTAACTATCCTGATATATTTTCCTGCACAATATCCTAATCCTAGCTGATTATTGATTCAATCTCAAAATTCCTATTTCTTTCCTAATTTGGTTAGTTAGACTGCCTAGCTTTGAGATTTTAAAATTAATTCCTTAAATCCCTTTTTCTAAAGTCTAAAAAAAAGGAAAAATAAAACAAAAAATCCTAATTAACAAAAAAAAAATAATCCTAAAAAAATAAAAGAAAATAAAAGAAAGAAAAACACCAGTATCAATCTTCATCCTATGTATCCTTTAAGTCCTTGTCCTGCTCTCCAGCTGTTGCTGCTCCACCTCCCCCTTAATGAATAGGCCTGTCCCCAGGCCACTGCTAAAATATCCGGATCTCTTCAAACAACATGCCTGGGTATGGGTCTGGTAACTCCTGATTGGTTTGAGGCAACTAGTATTTTCTTCGTGAGCTAGAGCCACAAAAAAGGCTAGTAATGTATTTAATCCTAGGCATCTGAAAAGTCAAATAACAACAGTTAGTTGCTAAAAACACATTTATTTCAATGATGCCTTATTGCAAACACTAATTTAAGAACATGGAAGCCTATCATTAACCAATTTGCATGCAAAATTCAGAATCAATATCTTCACAACAAAATTTCAGTTGCACTTGGTAATGACTTCCTAAAAACAGAATATACCCATTTGTTTTGTAAGCATTCAATCAATCCATGGAAAGTGAAAGTTTAAAATTTTTGAAAGAAACAGAGCATAACACTTTCGAATTCAATAACTCACAAAACAAAGAGCATTCCAATCAAACAATTTTTTCTTCATGTTCCACATAGCTAAAATCACATTCAAGATAGCAATAATCAACAATATACTCATTCACACTCCTAACGTTGCTATCCTAAAGTTCAAACTATAAAAACAGAGGGAGTGAATATTTCAAATGGTTAAAACTAAAACATAATTTGAAAGATTCAAAATTGATGGAGGTTTGTGAGTGGAAAAAGTGAAAAGAATAGCTTAGGAAGTAGAGAAACGGTACAGGAGAAAATAGGGGATTTTTGAAATTTCGTACCACTGCGCTTCACCTGCGCTGAGCGCAGGTGAAGCGCAGAAAACAGTGACTAAAATTGCATTGTTGGGCTTTACTTGCGCTCAGCGCAGGTGAAGCACAGAAAACAGAATGAAATTTTGCAATTTTAAGTCAAGTTTTCTGCTACTTCAAACTGTTTAAAAATTTAATTTTCCACAAACTCATTCCAATTAATTTTCAAAATTTCCTAAATCCTAAAAAAATGAAAAATCCTAATTAATAAACAAAAATAAAACAAAACAAAACTGAAAATAATTAAAAACTTAAAAATCTCTGGGTTGCCTCCCAGGAAGTGCTTGTTTAATGTCTTTTAGCTCGACGTTTGTTCTCTCAAGGTGGTTGAAACTGGAATCTTTTGGTGAGCTTGTGTGCTGCACCTTTCCTTTCTCTGGCCCATAAACCTCCCCATAATCCTGCCTTGGAACAATCTGTAGTGTGATATGACTTTGACCATTTGGGCTTCTTTCTAGAATTAGACCATGCTTCTGACTCCCTTGGCTTGATGATCGAGGTCGTACTCAACCAAATATTAATACTCAGAATATGTAGTTAATGGAAAATTAACCAAAGTCGTCTCTCAAGGAATTCAATAGCAAATTCGAATTTACTCACAAGAATTGTTGATTCAAAAGCAAGCAAGGGGGTTTTGTTTGGTTGTTTCTTAAAATTCAAGAACATAAAGCTAAAATTCGAAATTCAGAAAATATGTATGAAAATGGAAGAATTCTCAAGGTCATTCACATAGGATCTTTCATTGATTTATAGAAAATTATCAATTCCTACACAAATTTGAATTAACCAATTAAGCATCAATCAATTCATCAATTATCTCATACAAGGATTAAGCAAACTTATGTGAGAATCTAATCCCTAACCTACTGAATTAAGCAAACAGTAGAATCATCTTAGAATTAAGCAAACTAAGATTCAAATTTAGGATCAAGAGGAGAAGAAGAACCATGAAGCATGCATTCCAATTCAAGATTCAAAATCCTAGAATTCTAGAGATTAGGAGAAGAGAAAATGTGCAGAAAATTGTAAAACGAAATTTCATAGATGAAACCTCAAGATCCAATGCTTAGAACACTTGAGAATCAACCTTGAATTCAACCTTCCATGGAGGTTGAAGAGGAAAAACGAAAATGGAAGAAGAAGAAGAAGAAGAGAGAAAATGAAGAGACTTCAAATCTGAATTTTTAGAAAATGAGAAAGAGTTCCCTCCAAAAGAGTAACTGTCCCTATTTATAGATCTACTCCTAATTAATCAGATCTAAATGATGTTTGGGCCGAAATTAACAAGTATGAGGCCCAATACACTAATATAAGTCTTAAAACAATGTTGTTTCTGAGACAGTTTCCGTAGCCCAACTTCAAACTACAACTGCTCCTAATTGCGTCATGGGAATATGGTCAAATAGCCTATCAAATTAAAGCCCCAGAAGTTAGCTTTCCAATGCCACTGGAATCACTCAAAACGGACACATGAAGCTCCAGATATCATCAAAACAAGACAGGTAGGTCAGTAGGCTTAAAATCCGAAATTAAACAACATTTACAGTTAAAGCCCAATAAAGCCCAATTCGGTACATACCAATTAAAATAGTGGATTTAATCATAATTATAGTCCAAGAAAGCTAAGATTAATTATGCAAAGTGTGAATAAAAATGTGTTCATCACTTGACTTTCTTTTTCTTTATTATCTTGCTCTCATGTGCATGAGTCTTCTTTTCCTGAAGCTTGGATGATTCACAGTTGATTGTTCTCAATTTCTTTGCTTCATAGGGGTCTTTGATATGAAATACACCTGACCGCGTTGTCTTCAGCCTGGCTCTAGGCTCTGAATGTGATGTCAGCTTGACTTTTCTTCTCTTTGCCCTGTTCTGGTCAGTGTGATTACAGGCCTTTCTTTTGTGAGGTCTGGAAGGTTTAACACTTGCACCATGCCTTTCTTGATCTTCCTTTGGAGAGCTGGTTGGATAAGGCAAGGTCTTTGGTCTTGGTACCACTTCCCCTCCTTTCTCGGGCTTTGAATCACTATCTCCTTGTTCACTCTTTTTCTCATTGTCTTGATCTTTTTCATCATGTACACCCTCATATGTTTTGTTCTCTACCTCCCTTTCACAGTCAATCTCTTCCTTAAGCACAATCTTTTTTGTTTCATCCTCTTCTTTTTCTTCTTCTTCTTCTTCTTCTGCTTCACCTTCTTCCTCTTCTTCTTTTGTTTCTTCTGGTTTCTCTTCTGCAGCTTCCTCGTTTTCATCTTCTTTTTCTTTTGCTTTTTCAAGTTCCTCTTCTTCAGCTTCCCCTTCTTCATTAGTCAGATTGTCATTGGATCCCTCCCTTATCTGTTGAACAATGTCGTCATACTGCTCTTCATGGTTGGGTAGTGCATTTGCTGAGATCTGTTCTGACTGTTGGTTGACTCTTGTTTCTGCTATCTGCTTCAGTAAGGCGTCAATATATCTTCTTGCTTTTTCTCTCTTCTTCTGAAATTGTATAAAGCTTTGATTGATTTCTTCAAGCCGCTCATAAAGTTTTGAGTCCCTTTGTCAATCTGAAGAGTGACTTTGTTGTTGTTGGAGAGAATGTTGCATGGGGAATGAAACATCATCTTGTTATCACCCAAAATTTTGACTCTGGTAACTTCCCCAATCCTGTGAAAAATTGTTAGAATAATTGTTGTAATTGGAGAAGTTACCTTGAATTGGTGTATGGGAGAAATATTTTGGCTCTTGCTGCCTAACATAATCTTCAAGGGTTCTCCTTGGAGGATATTTCCATTCAGAAGCCATTTAACATTTACTTCACTTGGGGTGGTTGAACAGAGAGTGTTGAGTTTGTCTCCTTATTTTTGGGTTCTTCCTCGCTTCTCCTTTGTCTCCTTCTCTTGTTTCTACTTCTGTTCCCCCTTGATGTCCTTTCTATTTCTGGATCAAATTGTAGATGATTTGGGGACACCTGGCCTCTCAAAAGCATAAACAAGAAAACTTGAAAAGGGTGAGTGTGGAAGAGAATTTTAAAAATTTTAAAAATTAAAATCTAAAAATTTAAAATTAAAAAATTAAAAAAAATTCCTAAAAATAAAAAAAAATAATAAAAAAAATTAAAAAATTAAAAAAAACCTAAGATAAAATATATACAACTTAATGGTATAGACCTCCCAAGTCTTTACAAATTGATACACCGTTCCCCGGCAACGGCGCCAAAAATACTTGATGGGATTTAGGCAAGCGTACCAAAATCTCAGCAGTATAATAGTAAGTAAGAGTATCGTATCCACAGGGAACGGTTCAACTTATAAAGATTAGTGGTCACAACTATCAAGTAATAGCGTATGGTTGTTTGTTGAGAATTATGCAATTAAATAAAATTGAACTTAAATGAGAGATAGAGACAGTTACTTGGACTAGGATTGAACTTCGTATCATCACACCCCTTTCGTATGTGAACCCTAATATTATTTATGAATATATAATTATGATATCCTAGCCAAACTATGTTAGTTTACCCTGGTCTCCACAGTGATAAAATACTCAGAAATAATTAATGCGGGTTCTCCGATCCCAAGAGACAAATTACCCTGGCTTGATTGCTCTACTTTTCCGTTCGTTAATACTATCAATTCACTGCATATTCCTATAGGGACTACTATGAAGAGGCTGTCACATTCCATCTTCAATCATCGATTCCCCCTATATTCCTATAACAATTACTATGAGTATTTTTACCATAAGAGTTCAAGTTTCCTTTGGCCCAGGCTCCCCCAAACTCGCTGTTAATCCGGAAATCTCTATCACATACTATCCTAGAATTAACCTATAACTCTGGCACACAGGCGGAAGCTACACATTAAGCAAAGTATAAAAATACTGATATCATAAAAATAGGGATTCATAAATAGTAAAGATAATTCACATACAATCGGGGATTGAATCAACTACATTCATTCCTGTTGGAGAGTTTAGCTACGCATGGTAGCCATTATAAACCAACGGAGAAACTGTCACTTTCTCCAGCCCTTGCTTCTGCTCTGTCGTCTCTCCAAAATCTCTGGCCTATGGTCTCCAAAAGCTTTTTTCTGATTTGTACAAAGAGTCCTATTTATAGATGAAGGAAAGCTATCTTAAATCTGGAAGGAATCTATTTTGAAAACAGATTTAAAAACAAATCCGCACAGCTGCGCTTCACCTGCGCTCAGCGCAAGTGAAGCGCAGGTTACAGAATGATGCGCTCCAATCTGCGCTCAGCGCAGACGAAGCGTGGAGCGCGTAACAGGTTATTCTATTTCCTCTTTTAACAGCTTGATTTCTTCCTGATCTTATCCTTATCTGCTTGGTTCCCTTGTTTCCCTCTTTTCGAATTGATTCTGTGTTTATCTTGTCTTTGAATTTAAATTGAGGAAGTTATCCGCAGAATCCTTGTTTAAATGGTTGCTGATCATATCTTTATTTGTTCTCATTCAAACTTCAAATCTGTAGATCTTATCCTCAAATAATGCTATCTTCTTTCCTCGTTTAAATCTCTCTCATAAATCTGCAAAATCAACAGATTTTATATTAAAATATCATCAAATTCAAAGTCAAATTAAATAAACACAATTATTACAATTATTAATAAAAAAGGGATTATTTTGGGGCATAAATTACTATTTTACCCTTGATAAGTGCAGTAAAAATACAAGAATATATCATATAATTTGCACTTATCAAGAACCACTACAGTAACACATCAGAAGAAACAAAGAAGTTGCAGATTCAATTTCAAGCAACTCAAGCAGGAAAAGACAGCCACTTAATAAATATCACCTTACAATAAAGAAAAGAAAGAATTAAGTAAGATGAAAGCAAGATAGTTGTTGAGAAGAATCAGAAGAAGATATCTCTGATTAAGCATCAGAAGAAACAATCTAACAGAAAGCCATCAGAAGATACACTCAAAACTTGCAAAAATCAAATTCACAGAACATCTTCATATCTTCCTAAAAGTCATTTCAGTGATAAGAAGAAAGCTCTCTAATTAAGCAAAAAGCTAAGATTGTTGTTACAGTAACAGTTCCAGAAGAATAATTGTTAACAACATTCATCAGAAGAAGCAGAAATTGATTCAAGAAGACTGTCTTGAAACATTACTGGGTGTGCTCCTCATCATACACAATTACATAAAGAACCAGTAATTATTTCACAAAGTCAAAGAACAAATTAAAAAGGAAACATATTACTGAATGTGTTTCCTGCAGGAGAAGATACAAGCTTCAGAAGATAGAGTCATAAGAAGATAGGACCAGTAAAACCAAAGAAAGAGAAAAAGATGCACATAACAGTGATAGCTGCTGCACTTCCAACTGGTTGTTTGACTTGTTCTCCGAGGCTTTTCCAACGCTATATTCCATTTTCCTTGGCTACAAAAAGGAGCTTTCTCACCAACGGGGGTTGGTTCAAGTGGTACATGCTTGATTCCCCTTAAGCAAGGTCTCGGGTTCGAGTCTTGTGGATGGAAAAATCCCAGCTGGGAGAGCTAGCCCCACCATGATGTGGATGTTCCCAGCTCGAACAGGATTGCCTCAAGTGGAGGATACCTATGGTTAAACAAAAAAAAAATGAGCTTTCTCCTCAATTTTAACACACAGCTGAACGAGCAGAAGAAGCATCAGAAATCTGTGAAATTACAATTATACCTTCTGCAGAATTTTCACTTTCTACAAATCTCTTCATTATGAGTTAATCTAGTTAGGAAAGTGAGAATAATGTGTGTTGGCTCAAGAATCTCAGTTGTATACTAATTTTTGTAAACCTTGAGCCTTTATTCTTTGTATTTAAATCACACAAGTCTGTAACTCTCAAAAGGAGGTGATTTCTTTTGAGAGATAGATAGGTTAAGTCTGCAAGAGTGAGGTGTGCCTTGCTATTTGCATATATCAATTGAGTGAGCCTACAGAGGCTGCAGAAGATTATTGGGTGAGCCTGCAGAGGCTGCAGAAGAATAATGGGTGAGCCTGAAGAGGCTGCAGAAGAATACTAGTGGTGAGGAGCACCCAAGAAGTCATTGTATCAAGGTTGATATACTGGAAAATCCTACTGGGAGTAGAGACTGGACGTAGTCTCAAGGTTAAGAGGTGAACCAGTATAAATACTGTGTGATTCTTCTTATCCCTTAAACTCTTTATTTCAGATTGTGCATTTGCATTATAACTGTCATAACATTTCCATGAAAAGCTTTCAAATCTATCTAATACCTAAGTAAGTTTTACTTCAACAGGGTTCAAGACAAAAGGAACCATATTTCCTGCATAGTATAAACATAATTCATATTGTGAGAATTAACCCTTGAACTTCTAATATCAGCCAAGTATTTAACTTGAACATAATTAAATATTAGAAGAAAATTGCAGAAATTTAAAGAGATCACAATTCAACTCCCTTCTTGTAATTACAATATTTACTTCAGAAATTTATTATGAATTTTTCTATAACAAAACAAATAAATTTGACAAAATTTTTATATAAAAATTGTTGGCATTTTGAAAATTTACTACTGGTGATTTATTTAGAGAAAAAATCAAAAGAATTTTATTTTGAATTTTTACCTCATAAAAGTCGTGGTGACTAGTGAGTATGTGAATGTGATTTAACGGAATATAGTTAAAGAGCAGGACTAAAAACATGTAATTTTAAAAAATGGAAGATTAAATCTAAAAAAAAAAACGAGGTACTAAAACTAAATTTTATTATATGTTTTAATTAAAAACATATTTAACAATTATTTTAATTTATCTATATCATAACGTTCATGACTTTTTCACAATCAAATTTTATAGACTTTCTTTTACATTTACTTTTTCTTTCTATATTTTTCTTTATTTCTCTTCAAATCAATTATTATATTTTTTTTTAATTTCTTTTTTTTTCTATCTCTCTTGATCCTGATCCTCTCTTATCTCTATAATCTCTCCCGTAAACTTTAGCTATGGAATAGTTATGAATCAGTAGGTAATTAAAAGTTGTAGCTAATGTGTAGCTATTTCACAACTAAACCTGGCTTGAGAGACCTTAGAGAGGATCATTGCACCTTTTCACACACTCTTACATTGAAAAATTTGAGTGTAGAAGAATTGTTTTCTTATTTCTTGGTATTCAAACAATAATCTCTTCTTATTTCTTAATTGCACCTTAGACTTTTTCCTTCCCTCGAAATTCAACTTCATCTGTAAAAATTCAGGATCGTCTGTGAGACTGTGATTATATCGTCTTAGAGACAACATGTCACCTATGCCCATTCAAATTCTGAGATGGCTGATGCAGCCTTTAGTATGGAGATTTGTGGGCTTTGGTTCAGCTGCTGTTGGACTGCTTTGCTATGCTCTCAGCTCTTCCTTCAACCATCTATTTGGACAGTGGAATTTGTTTAAGATATTTCTTTACAGCGTTTTCAGTGTCATCATCTCCCTCATGATTTTGTTTGCAAAGATATGGCAGCACTCCACAAGTCTCCGTTTCAAAGGTCATTGGGCATTTTTGGTTTTGACCATCACCTCAGTCTATTCCTTTTTCTACGATAAAATAGTTAATGGGAAACCAGATGCATATAGTCTAATTTCCTGTTCTGCGTTTGCTATCATGACACTGAGCTTGTCAAGGCAAACACGGTGCGGATTCGAAGTGGATCTTCTCTATTTCTTTCTCGGATGTCTAAACGTACAACTCATGAAAATAAAATTACCGTTAGCTATTCTTGGAGCAGGTTTCAGCTATTTCCTCATTATTCTCCGTTCTTACTTTTCTTCCATAAACTCCACCGCAGAAAACGAGTACCTTGGCCTCCAAGATCAACGCCTGGTCATTCAGGTCGATTCACAACAACTCGCCAACACTGATACTGGTAAAATCACGCAACAGTTCATGAATTGTGTGGATGAGCTTCGGAAGAACAATTCGAATCTCGCCAACATGCTTTTGGAGCGGGTGAAGAAATACCTTAACGGTAACTCTGAATTGGTAGTGACCGATCACAATTTCATGATTGATGTGTTGCCGCGGGAAAAGATCAACGACCTTCATGAAACTGCGAAGTTGATGGTGAACGCTGGGCTTCAGAAGGAGTGCTCCGAAGTGTACAGTACTTGGCGGAAGGAATGGTTGGAAGAGTGCATCAAAAATAAATTATTAAGGTTGCAAAAGGTGGGATTTCAAGATTACATGATTAGCAGATGGATTAAAACATTCAAAGTCGCTCTCAGGATACTGTTTCCCAGTGAGCGAAGACTCTGCGATCATGTCTTCATGGGATTCTCCTCCACTGCTGATCTCTGTTTCTTAGAGGTTTGCCATGGAACAGCGATTCAGTGGTTGAATTGTGCTGATGAGTTTGTGAGTCGGAGTCCTTCAGCTTGGCTTTTGTTTAAAACCCTTGACATGTTTGACACATTGCGTGAAATGATTCCCGAATTCGAATCGTTGTTTCCTGATTCGTTGGTGAAGGAAGCAATAAAAGTCCAGAATAGATTGGGAGAAGCAAGCAGGGACATTTTCATGGAATTTGGGGATCTGATTTTTCATACGCCGGAAGCGGAATTTGATGCTTGGGACGATGGTAGGGTTCATCTAATGACCTGCAGTGGCTTGGGCTACCTAGTCAATGCTTTATGGTCAAGGCGGATGCTGGAGAAAATTTTGAGAGAATACCCCAAGGTTGGTGATGGAGGAGGGACATCTTCATTCTCTGTGCTGATGGAGAGAATAATGGAGCAGATTGAGAGAAAATTGGAAGCTAAGTCCAAAGTTTACAAAGACCCTGCTTTACGCTGTTTTTTCATGATGAATAATTTGAGGCACATTGAGCACAGTTTGGGAAGCTTGTTCGTGGATGATAGTTTCCAAGAAAAAACAGGGCGATATCTTGAACTCTATCGTAGAAGCTCATGGAATAAGGTGCTAGACATTTTAAATCTGGACAGCAACAACAATGAATCAGTGGTGTCCAATGTTGCAGTAGAGTCAATGAAAGACAAGCTCAATTTGTTCAACCTGCGCTTTAGGGAGGTGTACAGTGTTCAATCTACATGGCTTGTCTTTGATAAGGTGCTAAGGAAACAAATAATAGTATATGTGGAAAACATATTGTTGCCAGCTTATGCAAACTTCATTGGGAGGTTCCATGATGTTCTTGGTGAGCATGCTGCTGATGAGTATATTGAGTACGGAATGTCTGACATTCAAGATCGACTCAACCATTTGTTTCTTGTAATGAGATGTTGAATCAACATTCAATAGTAGCTGACAGAGAAGGAAAGGATTTATGGTAATATCCTATGTGCCACTGTATGTTTTGTGCTCAAGAATCATGAAGGTATGCTTCCTTTTTTGTGCTGCTATGATACCCAAATTTGTGGCTTTATTTTACTCTCTCACTTTGTAACAGCCAAATTCTTATCCTGTATGTGTATAAATTTTGTACTTAGTATCATTATACATTTCCTATTTCTTTTTCATTTGTGACTTGATTTTTAACTGACTAGTGACTACCACTTTACCACTTTTTTGAACACCACTTTATTGCTAACTGCATACCAAAGTAATGTAGTGAATAGGTTGTTCTAACTTCTAACTGAATTAAACTGGTGACTTATTTGATTCCTATTGTATTGAACATCATAGACACGGGTCCTCCATTCTTGGATCAAAACTTACAAAAACTCCTAACCAGTGTCAACTTTGCACCGGCGAGCTCAAGCTGATAAGGACTTATTTCATGTATAGATATGATTGTTGGGGAATAAGAGACGAAGATGCTTGAAGAAGCTTTGATTTTTATCAGTACAGGAATGAATGGCTATAGTGCTATACTTACAATTTCTATGACATCCACAATAGGAGTTTAGAATTTAACATATGTGGTTACGGAGATTTTCTGCAGAGTAGGCTGCAAAACTAGATTGAGGTAAATATTATTTCATTTCTTAATTAGTTTCAATATTGATATCCCTTGTGTTTACTTGCAACTAAACTACACAAGTGACGCCCGCACATTGCAATGCATAGAATAGTGTACTTGATCTTCCTCCAATAGGTCATTTACTCCTACTAATGACATTAAAATTTGAAAATTCAAAGCACTGGCAGTGTGTAGAGAATCACAACTCAGATGCCCAATTATACAAGCAAACAACTTGCAAAGCTGTTGCATCCAGTACAAGACGTGCTTGCTGGAAGCAGGGAAGTTTAGGTAGACATCTACAACCCATTAATTCACATGATGAAGTCCAGGTTGAAGTTGCATCTGAAAAACAGATGCTTTGTTTTTTTTTTTTTTTTATGGAAACTCAACAACTTTGTGTCAAGTCAACAGCTGGTTGTGACCCCAAAGTAAATACAACACCCAGACTTATTGACTATTTGACTGTGTCTTTCAATTTGTGGAGCTCCTTTCCCATTCAAACTCCTCTCTGTTTTAGACATGGAAAGTCAACAACTAAACAGAACATCACAGACTATTTGGTTGTGAACTAGTGACCGCAAAGTAAACAGAACACCACAGACTCAATGACCGTGTCTTTCAATTATGGAGTTACTTTCCAATATTCACACTCCTCTCTGCCTCTTACAACATCAGAGTCTAATAAGTTATAAGCCAATTCAAAGACGCTACCTTTCAGAATTCAGATAGTTAGACGTAGTACTATGCCCATCCGAATTCCCAATCGACTAAGACAGAAAAAGCTATGGAGAGTTGTAGGATTTATATCAAGTGTATTTGGACTCATCTGTTATGCGTTAAGTTCGTCTTTCAAACATCTATTTGGAGAATGGAACATCTTCAAGATCATCGTTTACACTGTAGTGAGTTTCATTATCAGTAGCACGATGTTATTTTTGAAAAAATGGAAACTTTCGAGGAGTTTCATGCTGAAAGCTCATTCGGGTGTTCTGGTTTTGTTGCTCACCTCTTTCTACTCGTTTGTATCAGATAAAGAAGTGAATGGAAAACCAGACCTACTGAGTCTGATTTCTTGTGCAGCGTTTGCTTTAATGTCAGTGTGCTTGTCAAGGCAGATTGACCTTGGATTTGGAGCAGATCTCCTCAATTTCTTCCTTGGATGTTTCACTGTTCAACTGATGAAGATTAACTTGATGCTCTCTATAGTTGCAGCCATCCTCTGCTATTCTCTCATGGTGCTTCGTTCGAAAATGGATTCTCAACCAGAGATTGGTACTCAAGGATTAGAAGACCATGTAGCCGTAGAAATTGATGCTGCACATGGAGGAGATAGAGGAGCTGATCACAACAGAAATCACTACCGGTGGAGAGTATGGGATGTGACGAGCAAGGTGACAGAGTGATGAGTTGTCGGTGATAGAGTGATGAGTTGTTGTATGTTTTTTTTTTGTTATATGAAAAAGTTATAATCTAAAGTTTGGGGGTATAGTGTCACACTGAGTTATAATTCCAATGACACATTTTTTTCTAATAAACTCTTTTAAATTTGGGTTTACCTAATCTCTCAATTTCATTCCTGTAAAAAATAAATTTAATTTTTTAATGTATGTTATTAATTTTTTTATTATTAAATTTATATTATTTATGATAATTGGTAAAAGTTTACCGTAAATTATTTTTTTTGTGATTCATCCTAAAATCTCTCATAGTCTTTAGTGCTAGAAACATTTGACCCTCTATGGTGTGTTTGTTTTACATTGAATCCATGTTTCAAACATAGATCCGGACAGAAGCTATTCTCAATAGCGTTTATCCGGATCCACGTTTAAAACGTGATTTTAAGTTAATTCAAACACAGTCTTGATAGGAAATGCCATATATGAGCAAAAGCTCACACAAAAAACATTTTGAAGAAGAATAAATTAAGAAATTAAACACTTATTTATATAAAAAAAAAACCTATGATAATAAGGGAAAAATCACGAAACAATCTTCTAACGACTACACTTTTTTTTAAGGCATCTGACTACTACACTTAAATTTACTTAAGATGGAGATTGATACATTGCCAGATTGCCTAAGCTTCTGGGAGTCTGTTTATAATGCTTTTATTGTTGTCGTTGAAGCTGCCCAAATCTCCCATTCTTTATAAATCACGAGTGATGATGTTTTTATTGCAGTGTGAAACTAAGAACTGTAAATTGTACACCTAGAGGTAGCAAACTCAGGAGAATTCATCAATTTCTACGACAATCATAAGCATATTATTTTTTTGTTAAGCAAAGAAAATTAATTGACTGATTACAAGGAATACTCAAACTACACGTAAGTATAGGATAAAATATGTTTTTGGTCCATGTAAAATTAGCGAGTTTTGTTTTTAATCCCTCTAAAATTTTTTTTATTAAAGTGTCCTCCCAAATTTTTTTTTTGGAATTAGTCCCTCTCCTTAATTGGCGTGTGTCGGATGCTGATGTGGCACGTTTTCTCTCTCCTAGGTGTCCAATAGTGTATTTCTGGGGGTCTTAAATCTCTAAAAAATTACTTACATGACCGCCACAAAATTCACCTTTTTCACTTCCTCTTCTCCCCTCCCTCTAAACCCACCCACCATTGTCTCTCACTCCTTTAACCCACCCACTCATCGTTTCCCTCACATGAAGCACCATTGTGCCATAAACCTTCTACCTAAATGGGGGCACCGCCTCTCTCTGCTTCCTCCTTCTTATTCTCTCCCACTGCATTGCATCCGGTGGCCGGTCTCCTAACTTCAAGTTCTTTTTCTTTGCTCAAAAGGCGGAAGAAGCATCAATGTTTCTTGTAGAGTGTATAATCAACACATCGTTAGGCAAGTCAAGATTAAAATAAAAGTTGATGACCAAAGTACTTCCCAGGCATTCTCAACTTTATTCAAATCAGCCTTGTCCAAATTTGGTTTACCATGAAACTTTATGGTGCATCCTTTTGAGCTGTGAAATTTTGTGATCCTAGGTTGAGTATATAAAAAAATGGAGATAGATATAGGCTCCCCACCTATCCCCTCCCCCCTGAAAAAAAAAAAAAAGAAAATCAGATCAGTGTACGACAGAAAATGCAATCATTTTCATTGGGTGCTTCATTTAATTTCTTTACTTTTCTCATCATCCTCCATTGCAGATTCTTTCACGAATTTTCATTGGTAACAATTGAGTTTTTGACATTGGGATTAATTCTTTGTAAAGGAAGGGAATTTCGGTCTCGGTCGATCCGTGACTGGTTAATTTCCGTGACTGGTTAATTTCTGAGATAGTTCACGTTCATTGGAGCTTAGTAAAAGTGTATGTCTGCCCTGTACAAGTAGTAGCATCAAAACAAGGTGTCAGTGGCCAGAATAAGAAGTTATTAATGATTTTGAATTAATATATATTCATAAGGTTGGGTCAATAAATTTGGGTTAGTCAACAAGGAAATGCAATGGCAATTAAATTTATAGTCTCTCTGTATGTATATATATATATATTAGTTCATCAGCTCCCCTGTTTTACTACGTAGTGTGGGTTGTAAGTTTGTAGAGCTTTCATGCGGATATCCAAGCGTTCCTTCCCCACCTCCCTACTATCATTTGCTTGTTGAGGGAAGGTGCTTCATGTGAGGGAAACGGTGAGTGGGGTGGGTTAAAGGAGTGAGGGACAATGGTGGGTGGGTTTAGGAGGAGGGGGAGAAGAGGGAGTGGAAAAGGTGAAGTTTGTGGCGGCCATGTAAGTAACTTTCTGGCGGCTTAAGACCGCCAGAAATACACTATGTGCCACATCAGCACCTTATATAGCCAATTAAGAGGAGGGACTAATTATAAAAAAAATATTTGGAAGGACGTTTTAATAAAAAAAAATTAGATGGATTAAAAGTAAAATTCACAAATTTTACGGGGACCAAAAACATATTTTACTCCATAAATATATCATTTAAATCAATGTAATTACTGAATTTTATTGTATTTTTTCTTTATTTTTGTCTACTCAAATCAACATATAAATAAATGCCACATATTTTATATATGTAAATAATGTGACCCTATATGAATGAGGTATGAAGCACAGTACTTAAAAATAAATATAATCCGCATGAAATTGGAACTTGGGCAGGACTTCCATTTCTATGTACTTAGCAACATATTGGTAAACTGCTTCAGTTGGATGGACGCTGTCCCAAAATACATATTTTGAAGCGTCAAGACATACTGGTGTGATTTCATTACACAATGGAGTTACTTCAAATAAGCCAGTTCCACAGCACCCTTTATTTGTTTCCTTGAAACCTGTATGATAAAATGTCAAAAGAGGACAAAATAAATATTATAAACAAATAATTCACCATTGACCAAACAAAAGAAAAACAAATAATTCATCGTTTTTAAAATTATTATAAATTTCTTTTATTTTTAAAACGTACATGAAGTGTTTTTGTTGGAAATTAAGAATTTTTTAAAAACTAAAATTAATCTAAAGAAGGTTTTGTTAACTTTTGACATTATAGTTTGAACTTAAAAAAAAAGTGTTTATATATTTTAAAACAATATCAAAGTAAATTATACAATGTAAAATATATATTACTCAAAAGTCTTAAATTTTAGACTAGTTGCGTTTTTATCCCTCTATCACTATAATTTATTCTCCCAATAATGTGTTTTTTGAATTTAATCCCTTAAAATTTCAGTTATTATAATCAAGTCCTTTTGTGCATTTCTTTATAATAAAACTCTCAAAATTTTATTTTCTAGTCAAAATCTATGCAAAATAAATCGATTACATTGTTTTAAATACTCTTTAACTAAATTGAATAATGAGAATATCATGTTTTATATAAAATCATAAAATCTCAATTTTTTCATCTTCAATACTCTAATATCACTTCTTAAAAAATCTTTTAAATTTCATTAAATCTTCACTAAAATTTTGACTTTGAAATCTTTTAATCATTTCATGTTCTACATTCATTATAAATCTCTAAATATTTAAATAAAAATAAAGAATTTTAGATGAAAAAAATTAACTGAAGACATTAACAACAGAGAAATTAAATAAATTAAGGGATTAAATTTAAGAAAAATATCTTATAAACTAAAATTAGATGCTAGCCATATTATAACTTAATCAATGACTTTAGCCACACAATTGAGCCGATAAGAGTGTATTTGGTAAGATAGTTAAATTAAAGTCGAAATTGTTTCATTAATGTTTGGTATGATAGTTATTTTAGGTAGTTATTAACGTTTTTTGAAAAGTTACTTTAGGTAGTTTTTTTTTTTAAGAAAAACTTTCATGTTTAATTATTAGCTGAAAATTTATTACCATATTTTGCTTCAACAACTCTTAATAATCATTGTTTAATAATTAATGATGTCCTTATATGTCATTTTATCATTTTCAACTAGTTCTACCAAACACTTTCAATCAATTCTAAAAATTAGATTTCAACTTTCAGCTAGTTTTACTAGAAATATACTCTAAATATAATCCAAAAATATAGCTCACCATATTTTTCAGGTTGATTGATAAGGCTGATCAAGGGGTCATATATGTCTATATTGTAGGAAAACACTAGAAGGGGGGTTGAATAGTGTTTTTATAAACTCTAACGAGTTTTGGAAGCTTTTCGTGAAGAAGTGTTTTTCAGCAAGTTTGTAAAGAATTCTCTGAAGTTCCTTCAGAGAGATGTTTTATACAACTTAAACTTTTGAAAGAAAACACTTTAGAGTTATATAATTTCAAATTCAAATCCCCTTAATTAGAAATAATTAAATTTACGAGAGATAAGGGTTCAGAAGACTTAGCCACAGATTTATACTGGTTCACTCACAACCACCGTGAGCTACGTCCAGTCCCGATGCAACAACAACAAAGGAGTTCCACTATCTGATTTGTAGTACAAGTATTCTTTTGTCAACCAAGCCTCTTCAGGCTCTATTACAAGTATTCTTTGTCCTACCAAGCCACTTCTGGCTCTAACAAGTATTCTTTGTCCTACCAAGCCACTCCTGGCTCTAACAAGTATTCTTTTCTGTCAAGCCTCTTCAGGTTCTACAACAAGTATTCTTTTCTGTCAAGCCCCTTCAAGCTCTACAACAAGTATTCTTTTCTGTCAAGCCTCTTCAGGCTATACTACAAGTATTGTTTTATCAACCAAGCCTCTTCAGGCTCTAACACAGATCAGTGTTTAAAGGTGAAAGTCTAATCTTATAAACTACACAAGTTTAAAGCTCAAACTCAGGGAAATGTACAGAATAACTGAGGTAGACTCAAGATATGAAACTTTGTGTACAATGAAAGTATACAGATAATATTTCAGCGATTCAGCGTTTCAGCATTTCAGCAAGTTGGCTTGTTCGTCTCTTCTTTGCATGAGCTCTTGATGGGTATTTATAGAGTTGGATTTGAAATCCGTTAGACTCAATTTAATTCCCGTTGCAATAGCATTAAATGCATTCTCTCCCGTTGTGACACAGAGCTTTGACAGCTTGTTCTACAGTACGCAGTAGGTGTGCAGAGCTGACTTGCTTTTCTGAACAATTGTACTTGCAGCAGACAAGACTTCCTTTTTAAGGTATCCTTTTTGAAAACAACTTGAGAAGGCTTTTTGCGTTCACAGCTGAGAATGGAGAATGTGCAAAGATATCTGAGCAGCTTCAAACCTTGACAAGGTCTTCAAGAGGTCTTCTTAAGAATAAAGAGTTTGGTGCAGGGACCAAGCTACGTCAGATAGTATCAGAGAATTCCTTTCAGAAAGTTCATCTCTTCAGCGTGTTGATTACTTCAGAAAGGTTGCACAATTCAGAATGTTGATTGACCTTTCTAGAATTTCGTCGTGCTGAAAACATATAAAACATTTTACGCATAAAATGTATAGATGACTTAGTCAAATTTGTTGTTCATTAAAACTCAGGACATGAGAGACTTAAAACATTATTAAATAATTAATAATTTTTTGAGATTCAACATGTATAAACAACTCTGCTTCGTTGAAGCACTACTTGTATCTGAAGTAAACAACTTGCCAGTTTTCGGTTACTGCATTTATAACATTTAACAACGTTTATTTGATGACATTGCTAAAAATGTTGGCAATACATATAAAAAATAATTATTTTGCAACATTTACTAGAAAAAATGTTACCGTTTTCAATCAACCAAAAAAATAAAATCCTAAAATTTTCTTTTAACTTCAATTTGTCTCTTATCACAGTACTTCACCGTTTTCACCCATCCAAATTCCCAAATCCTCTCTCTCTCATGGCTTCTGTGACTGTTGCCGCCACCACAACCGGTGGATTTCTCTCTTTCTAAACCAGTCACCGCTGTCTCCTATGAGTATTTGTCATCGTACTCTGCAGACTCATCTCTCGGTTTGATCGTTCTCTTTATTTCTTTCTTTTCTTCATTTTAATTTTACTCGTGGATTTGCCACTCGTATTCATCTCACTTGATTTCATTTCTTCATCTTGTTTTGCCTAATTGTGATAGCTTCTCATGCGAACTTGCCGAGCTCTAGGGTTTCCCATTACTGAGGACCAGATCGTTTCTCAGACAGTTTTAATTAAGCATCAAAACAGGTTGTTTCTAACATGTTTCCTATTTATTTGTTGCTCTATCCCTGAATCTGCTTACAAAGACTTGATTGTGCCCAATTTCAATTGTTTTTTTCCGATTTTTCGACGTTTTAGTACTCATTTATTACAATGTTGTCAATGTAGATTGAATGTCTCCATTGACATTGTATTCATGTTTATGACTTTTCTGAGTTTGTTCTAAAGGTAATATTCTCTAGTATATGGTTCTTGTTAGTGACACCATTGTGCTATTTTTTGGAGCAAGTTGATACATATCACAAGAAATGTTGGGGAAATGGTATTTTGCAAGATAAATTCTGCAATTCTGTGCTAGTTTTAAGAAATTACGTTGAAATAAGCACTAAATTGAAAATAATTACTATATTATCTATATTCTTGTAGTGTAAAAAGAAATGCAGGTTGAGCAAACATTTTATTCCTCCCTGTTGCTTTCATTATTCCTAGAGTAGAGTTAGAGTAAATCTTGTTTTCTTTATTGTACTAACATGACTTAATATATGGAAGGACATGTTTTTAAATGTGCACCATTATTTGATTGAAGGTCTAAATGAGACTATACTAAACTTGTGCAGGGGTGAGTTTGATACTCTTGTTAAAGGTTTGTCATTAACATGTCTTCTAACACAATGTTAAATTTTGCAGCCATTATTCCCTAACTAAAATGTAGTGGACCAGCTTGTACAAATTATTTGTGTGGGGATACCTTCTCTGTATACTTGAATATTTGTCCTAAATAGGTGTTTAGGATTTTAATATTTCTTTTTAGTGTCAAGTTCTGTTTTCCAAGCTTAGTTGATGGATTAAAAGTTGTTGAAAAGCCAAGTATACCATATCGACTGATGGCGTTGAGTGGTAAGTTGTATTTCGAGGTTTGTTTTTGTCTTTACTTATATATTTTTGGTAATTAGTATTTGCCAAGCTATACAGACCTATATATTCACATGCATGTGTGACAACTTTGATCACTCACTATGCCAAAATTGAGATTTCACCACGCCAAAATTAGCCCGGTTACAATAAAAAACCGTGGTAAAAAAGAAGAATTTAATAAATTATCGCGGTTCCGAATTTTAACCGTGGTAATAGATTTAAAATTATATTTTTAATTTTTTTTCTTTAAATTCTACACATAATTACCACGGTTCCGAAATCGAACCGGGATAAAAAGCATTCACCTACCAATTAACGCGGTTCATTTTCGGAACCGTGTTAATGTTTAGGCAAAATTTTACACACACCCATTTTCGTTAGGGTTCCATTTGGGCATTTGGGGAAAAAGGGATAAGGGATAGAGGGAGCCAGCTATGGAGGAGACCACTCTTGGTGGTAGTGGTTTTGCAACACGTCGGAGATAGGGACGGGGTGGAGCTCACACGACAGTGCCACCGTGAAGCGGTAGCGCGGTGAAGGGCTGGGGCGGTGAAGCGCGCGACGAGCCTGGTGGAGGAGAGGGAGAGGATCGCGCAGACAATGATGGTTGAGGAATGCATGACGACGCTGCCAGAGGGGAACTACCTCTCTTCGCGTTGCACCTCGCATCTGCACGTTTCCTCCGTCCACTGCACCGGTAAGCTCCTCTCAGTTTCACCTTCCTCTGCCTCTGTATCTGTTTCGCAGAGAAGAAAGTTGGGTTTTTTCAACCCAACAGTAGCACTTAGAATCAATAATCTTATCATATTATCTTCTTCTTTGTAAGTCTCTCTCTATCTCGAATTTTTTCTCTCATGAATTCTTAGTTGAGTTTTTTATTTGAATGTGTTTGTTCTTAGTTTATGGAAACTGTTTCTCGGTTATTATATATATGCATTTATCTGTTTCTCTGTAAGCCTCTTTTCTTTGAAATTGTGTTAAAATATAGATAAAGTGCTAACAGAAATCCAAATATACATAATACAATCATGTAAAAACTATAGACTGATTGAAGCACTGATTGCAGACTTAGGAGTGGTCAATGTTGGAATATCTCAATTTGAACTTGATGAGGTGGTTGCAGATAGTGTTTTGATATTCAATTTTCTTTTTTAACTGAAACCTGGTAGTCATCTTGAAGATTTTGATCCCTTTGGAAACCTTTCAGGCAAATTTCACAAACTAATCTGTTTGTAGCCATCTGAGTCTTTAGTAGCTTTTTATCTGCAGATCAAGTTGAGAATTATAGCTTGATTGATTACATTTTTCAAAAAATCGAAATAGATGTTTGGGTTTGGAAGTTCTTGGTGGATTGAAATTGGAAAAAAAGCATTTGGAATGCTCTGAGAATCTTATATTTTCTTTAACTGCAACAGGTAAGGAAGGAAACTCTGTTGGAACCTTCAGATTTGATGTATTTCCAAAACCAATAATCACAAATGGCTGCACTGGATTATCTTGTATCTCTAGAGAGTGATATATTTATTCCAACCTATGATGGGAACATGGCTAAAGTTGTGGAAGGCCATCGAAGGTATTGCTATATTGCCATATGTCTTTCTATATGTCATTTTCTAAAAGAATGAGTGGAAGGAACCATGAAGGTTATTACCCAAAATGTTATAATAGGGGTAATAACCTTCAGGTGCAGTAGTGCATTCAGGATTGGGTATGCAATGCAACCTATTTGGAGAACCTGTGTCAGTATATAATATGGGACTAGAAGCTTTCATTTTTATTTCCAGATGTTAGCTGCTGAGATTTTATTTTTTGGGATGATTATTTACGTTTTTGTTTTCCCTCTCTTGCTACCAATCCTGGTTTTAAAACTTGATGTGGAATGGGACTATCCTGGAAGTGTATTATAAGCCCTAATATGGAATATTTTATTTCTAGGTCGATGGTTAGTTATGTTTTAAAACTTGTTATGGAAAATTTTGGTACAAAGAGATTGCATATGTATGTATCTAACTTATATCTTGGGATTGCTTCATTTTAATGCCTTCAGAGTCACTAAGAGCAGCTTACTTCTTGTCTTTTGTTGCACCAAAGTATCATTTCTATGTCTTCTGTTTGATTCTATTTGTATCTGTTCTTGCTGTTTTCTATTTTCTCTTCCTCCCACAAGCTGTAGACCAAGAATAATAATATTTTTATAGGCCTTTTTGAATTAAGGATCAATCCTTTGCAAACTAAACCCATGGAAATCAAATCAAGTAGACAAGTGTATTATATGCAGGGGACTTCATGGTGCATATAGTTTTTTATTTGAAAAGTGCTACCTCTTGCAGAAGTATAGAGAAATATAGAGGAAGATGATTCTGTAGATGCTGAAGCTTCTGGTAGTGAGCATAAGAGCACTGGTGCAATATCTTTATATTAAGAAAGAGGTTAGCCACTGATTGGGTATAAAATCAAATAACTTTTTGGTTTTTAATTGCTATCAAAGTGTTTTCATTCTCACAAAAATGACATGTCAAGTACATGATTGATTGTAGCTGGATGGATATATGGCTAGGAAGATGAAGATTGATTCTGTAGTGGGTTCCTACCTTGATCCCCATGCTCAGCAAAAGCAGCGGACATCGCTTTGTAAGTATACACATGAACTTTAGATTAATGAGGTTTTCATACTTTTCGACAACACGTGTGGTACTTCAAAATGATCATTTGTAAATGAGATAAGATCCATTGTGACATGAAATACAAGCATCCTCTAGTGTCTTTCGTTTAAATTTGATACTTGTTATACTATTAAGCAATAAAAAGTGTCCAATTAACTTAAAAGCTGTTGTTCGGTTAAACAAGGACCAAAATAAATTGAATTATCATTAATTATGTTATTCCTGTTGTGCCAATGTGTGTTGGACCCTGAGGTTGAAGGTTATGATCAGGTATGGTTTTTTTATTTTGCTATCTTCTTCCTATAGAAAGAGTTTCTGTGTATGTCTTCAACCTCTGGAGCTTATTAAGTAGAATCTGGCTTGATTGCCACTGGTGCCTCTGTATGGGTGCAAGGAGTTGTGGTGGAGAGCCAAGGATCAAAACAGAAAGTGGAGTTGAAGGTCAACAAAATAGTACTGGTTAGTTCTTCTTCAGTTTTAACAATACAAGATCTTGCCATTTTGTTCTCTTATAAGATATCAACACTTTGTTTTGTTTGCCTCACTGGTTCCTTCGTAAATTTCTACTAGAATTTATCTGATTTAACCTTTTGCCCTATTTTTCATACAAAAACAAGGTATTATCTTAATCACCTATGTTGAAGACCAGTTTGTGTTGTGCCTTTACCTGATAGCTTCTTCTATTCTATGGATAACTTTGCAACCTCTGAAAGGTGACACTCAATATAATGCTCTATTTCAAGTAATATTTCTCCACCTTATAGTAATAAATAAGTGAAACTCTGACAACTTATGGTGCTATTGTCTTGTTTCTCCACTACACATTTCTCTTCAACGGAAAGCCTGCTCAAAGAGGTAGTTATATATGAGAGTTGGAGGGGAACTAGTAATGCATGGAAACTTGGATAGAACCAAAGGAAAACCGAACTTAACCCTTTATGCCTGGTGATCTGATTTATTATGGGTTTGGTTTTTAGAGATCACACACATACACCACATGACAATTTATCATTGATTTAGAGATGTGTTAGAACTTCCCGCTCTACGAATCTGATTGGTTTGAATAAAAGAAGCTCTGCCCACATTTCATCAATGACCCATGTGAGATTTAGTACCCTTCTTGAAATATGAGTTTCTTAGAATGTTTCTACCTTGGGGTTAGCGATTCTAAAGTGTTCCAACTAGTTTAGACAGAAAGGTTGCTAGGATTAAAAGACGAAAATTTAACTGCAGCAGCCAAAAAGTGTAACTATGTAATTGCAGCAGCCAAGAATTGAACCTGGGACTGTGTTGTGGCAAGATGTCGCTCTACACTAGACCACTGATACTTGACAATTCAGCATGCGATTAGATATAATAAAACTTATCCAAATTGCAGTTGGTTAAATGGTCTTCTAGTTCCATCAATTTAATATGATCATAAAATTATTGCTCTGTAATGTTAATTTGGTCATAATTTAAAGCTTCAGGCTTCTTTTTTATTTATTTTAATGATTGTTATAATTTTTAGAGTTCCTTTCTTTGTTTGGTTAAATGGTCTTTCTTTATTATATTTTAATTCTTTTTGTACTCATAATATCATCTCATCACTATATGATTTGTATTTATATTATAATGATTCTGCAACATGTCCTGATTCTTTTTTTAGATACAAAGCTTCAACTATCTCAATACTACTTGGATAAAAAATTGCATAGTTAATTGTTCATACTTTATAGTTGCATAGGTATCCATTCTACTTTCTATTTAACTTAAATGCAGATTTTCTGAATGGTCATGGATAACCCTCATAGTAAAAGGGTTATATTATAATGGGTTTGATTGTGCTTTTTGTTGAGAATTTAAATAAAACAACTAGACATTAACTACGGAATAGCTACGATATTTGTGACTTTTGCACACCTTTTCTACCGCGGTTACTTTTTGAAATTACGGTAAAAAGTTTTACTCAATTACCGCGGTTTCGAAAAGTAACCGTGGTAAATTCCTTTTATCTCACCGTGGTAGAACGCGGTCGTAACCGCGTTAATAGGCCTCGCGGAACCGCGGTAAAAAGCCTTTTTTGGCATAGTGACTTGTGGTGCTTCTTTGCATCCCGCTGCTTCTCTCGTGTTAGAGATCCAGAGGACTTCTACTTCTTTTAGTTCAGTTTGTTGGACTCACATTTACAGAAATGCCAACAGGATTGCCAATCCTCTTGATGTGAATAAAGTCATTGTTTGTGGTGTCCTTACTCCGAATTTGACCGAGCAAGTAATTTAAATTTTCAAAAGTTCATAGATTTGGTTTTTTCCCTTTTGTGAAGGTTAAAATGGAAGTTGAGGCACTTGATCATATGGAAGTTCAACGAATGATAAAGAAACTGGTGGTTATAATATCAAGAAGAATGACAACAACTCTCTTTTCACAAGTAAGATATATCTCTATTGTACCACAAGTAAGATGTGTCTCTATTAAGATACTTATTTGCAAAATAAAAGTAAAATACTAATGAAAGTTTTTAATTAGAGATGAAATTGCACATGTTCTGTTATGATCTGAAGATAAAAGAATCCCGATGTATTAGGCAGTGTAGGCATCTTGTGTATTTGATGATATGAAGATAAAAGAATCCTGATGCATTATTTTACCTCTCTTCTTTCTCTTTTCTAGGATTGTTTTAGATTATGATGTATTTGAACTGTTTGAAGGAGGTAGAAGGGAAAATCATTCTGAATTTTAAGCTTTGATATAGGGAGAATCTCCGATTGATACTAGCACTATTGGATGGAATATGATTTGATATAGATCTCTGATTGATACTATATCTGAATTTTAATAAATGATATAGATCTCCGATTGAACTTTTCATATCCATCTTTATCCAAGCACCCAACTCAATGGGAACTTATGGAGTTTACTGAATTTGAAATTAATAGAAAAGACTAAGTTAAAAACATTAAAGACAAAGTGTGAAAGAGAAAGTTTTTCATATCCTTCTTTATCCATCTATGACCCCTACTTGAAAAATTAGTAAAGCATGAGAAGTTGCTGGAAACAATCCTTAAGGAAAATTTAGCAGAACATGAGAAGTTACAGGAAACAATCTTTAAGGAAAAAATAGCAGAACGTGAGAAGTTGCAGGAAACAATCATTTGGAGATGTATCCAGCACAATATGGAGCGTATAGGTACACTATTTCTCTTCCATATGAATAATGCATATTGGGAGTTTGCAAGTATGATAGTTCGGAAAAATTAAACTGAATATCAAGTCTGATAGACAATTTCTTAGATTGATGATAACATGAATGCTGTTGAATATAAAATTACTATAATATTCTGTAGAATTGCAGTGACAAAGTCATCTATGTTCGACTCATAGAACCTTTCTCCTTCTGTGTCAATTATGTTATCATCCCAAACCTGGATGGTATAGGTATACTATTACTAGATAGTTAAATAGATCAAACTATTGTATATACAGTTAGTGAAATGAAATGGAATAGATTTTTTTTCTTACCATACTATTTGTGAAAACATATTATTTTTGTCTATCCATTCAAGATCCCTTGTGTCCATGTACAACACGGTAGAGTCCGGGAAGGGTGAAGGCAGTGTGACTCTCATACTATCCAACAGTGTCCTTGTTGTACATGTATGCATAAAGAGATACAAGAATGTTAGTAAGCTAATCAGTAAATAAATTTGGGTAACTGAACAATACATAATGAATAATAAAGGGATAGTTAAAGGGATAGTTCACCTAAGCCAAACTCTAGGAAGGTAGTGGTGATTGGGGGTTTGAAAATTTAGGTTATATATGTTGATGACAAGCCATAGTGGATTTGATTATGTTTTGTTTGATAAATGAAGAGCATTAAATTTTTATCTCCCAACCCTTTTTACCTCTATGAGGAAGACCCTATGGTGTTTGATGGAGTTACATGGTCACATCTTTATTTGCTATTTAGTTAATTTTTTTCATCATTGTTTCAATCTTATTCCTGTTGAGATTTCTAAAAGTCACAAGATCCTGTTTAACCGTGCTATGAAATCAACAAAAATGAAATGATACATCATACATGATTTCGCTTGACAACTCAGTTGATTTATACCTCTATCTATTATGCAAGAATGAATTAGCAGAGGACATTTGAGCTACTGGACTGGTTTTTTTTTTTTTTTTTTTTTTTATCTTTCTTTGTTCTACTTCTTTCCTTTTTACTACTTTTGACAGATAGAGATTGATGATCTTTTAGATCATATAAAATAGTTGATATTCTCAACTCTGTTACTAAGTCTGTTAATGAGTGAGTTTTTTTGTTGGGTTAAGTTAAAAATGTTATACAAACCATTTAAGCATTTAGATGCTTTGTAGTTACATCAGTTGATATTATTTGCAAATCCTAAATCCAATTGTAACTGTTTGTTGTTTGCGTGTTAGGTTGCTGGAGATGCAGCTAAGTTCAATAATGAATTTGAAGAGACCAAGAAATTGGTAGTAGAGAAAGAGGTTAAGGTTTAGGAAATTGTGAACCTCTTCAATTCCAGATTAGAAAGCATTAGAGACCTCATCCAAGATTTCGTGTCGCTTGATGACGATGAGGTCAATTCTATTTATATTTTTGTTTTCCCTTTTTCATAATGTTGGTCTTATTTTTGTTTTCCCTTTATTAGTATGTATAAGAGAATGTCTCAGGCCAAATAATTTATTTGTGCAACGGAAAGCAAAAATGTAAAGAGAGAAATCAATGGTATATCAATTATGTAGGTTGAAAGTGATATCTTTGGTCTTTGGTCTTATTTATTTATTTTTTAGTGAGTTTCAACTTTATTGGAGTGAATGCCCTGAATGGAAGAGGGAATGCAACTATGAAAGGGATTGTTGTGATTCATGTGATTCCTCCCACATGTTAGTGACACACGTATTTTAAAATTAGCAGCCTTGTGCTATGAACATTGCTATTCATAATTTTTCTTTGACAAAAATTGACTTGGAGAAGAATATTAGGGAATTGTGTATGCGTGATTTGTTTATTGACCATATATATGCTCACTTTTCAGCACATTCACCAACTCTTTATTTTGTCTGCTTGCAAGTTTTATCACATTCAATCTCCCTTAATATAACTTCATTTTTTTATTTTAGCTTAGCTGAGATGTTATGCGTAGCTACATCTTCATGTTTTATACATCGTACTTTGAACTACAGGTGATCGAGTTCCAAGCACAACCTGATCTGATTATGTGCTCATGGTTGTCTTAATTAAATGAGGCACAAGTGTATGATTTCTATAGACTAGGTTTTTAGCAGGCTAGGTTTGGATATCTTTGGTTTTGTTGTGCTATATGAAGAATCGAAGAGGTAGCTTTCCTTTCAGTGAAAATATTTTATTTGTCCTTAAGAATCCTGAGCATAATATTTTTCTTGTGCAACGTGATATTGATTAATAAATTTAGACGTTATATATATTGCTTACATGGAAAGGAAAAAAATAAAAGGAAAACTGTCATGGCTAATTCATTTTCGCTACTCAAAGTCTAAAAACATATGCAATGACTTCGTTCTAGCAACCTCCCCAATGTTTGGCTTATTACTAACATGACTTGATGTGCTACTTCTGACAAGCGCACTCAATACTACCTAGCTTAGCTGATTGGCTACCGATCTACACATTACCCTTACTCTCTAACAAACCTAACTCTTCATCCACAATTAGATCTTATAAATACTTCCCAAGTCGTCCTCTGCATCATGTTATTTACCCTCCATCCTATTTATAACATTCTCTCACCAACACACACACCACAATCCAATTTCCAATACTTCTGCCAACACCTATACTTACATAGTTGATTATGTTTATTTCCTTCAACGCTTATACTTTATTCCATGTGGTCATTAGCTCTGCAATGTTTTTTAAATGCTTTAATATCTTTTATAAGCATATATTTGATTACAGCTAATGTGTGACATATCTCCACAGGTGAATATCACTTAGTGCGCTACTTCTAAAATAGATTTTTTGGATAGTTGAACCCAACAATAGCTTAACTAGGGTCCTACGTTTGTGTTGGTTGTTTCCTGTCTCATGTTACTTCCCCATACAAAAGAATGGCTTCACCAAACCGCTCACTGCCAATCACACAAACCAGGTTAAGGTTCGCTGTTGGAAAAAATTATCACAACCTAGGATAATTCATTAAACAATGTTGTGTCCATGAAATTGGAACACATTACCTACCGGTCTCCCTCTTTCAATTAGTTGGATTCATAGACATCGAATCTCGCCTTTCCAAACATCCCTTTCGCACCTTTATATCCTTGCTTTGCATTTTAATGTCTATGATCTGCCCTGCTCTCTATCAATGTTGGGCCTCCAAATATATGGTTGGTTTATGTTTGTGTATTTTCATCCAGGTTATCATTGAAGCAACATAATAATTCTTCCTTCAAAGCATCATTACCGAGGGATATGAAAACACATGTTTAATGAAGAAATTAAATTAATCATAACTCTGCCACAAATACTAACTACTCACACATAATGATATAACTTTCCTGTGCTTACCACGGGTGACACACTAGTTACTTTACAATCCAATAACTTCAAATCACTGTTCATTGGATTTTTTATCAATATTTTATTCATTTAAATATTATTTGCATTAATTTTATCCCATTGTATGTAAGATTATTTGTTGGGCATTAACCATTCTTCACCAACCATGCTTATATCCTCTGAATTATTTGGTGTTTAGTAATGATGGAGATTTTAATTAAATTGTTGTTGGGATTGTAGCTCATAATTTTTGCCAGTGTGATTCTTTTTGCCAATGTGATTCTATTCTCATGAGTATAGATATATTTGTTCAGATTGATACTAAAGTTTATTGTGTATTTTCATAATATATTATTTGCATTAAAATTATTTAATTTATAAATATTGATACACATGAGTACATATATATTTGTTGAGATTGGTATTAAAGTTTGGATGTGGTGATACAATAAAATGTGATGATTTATATCAAATTTATTGTGTTTTTCCTGATATATTATTTACATTAAAATTGTTTAATTTATAGATATTAATTTTTATGTGAGTTCTACTTGTACCCATCTTTTTTTTTTACTTTTAAAACAACTTTTATAATTTAAGCAACTCTACGCTCCAACAGAGTAACTCTACAAGAACTCCAAAATGGACCCCACAAAGTACCCCCATCTTCATTATTTTAATATTTTAATTCAACTTAAATACTATTATATTTTCTAATTTTAAATCAAGAAATACATAAAATAATTAATCAGGTTGTAATTTTTTAATTAATCAGGATTTATTTTTTTGTTCATCTGATTATAATTTTTTTATGAATTTGGTTGTGATTGAGGATTTTCTATTAATTAGTCATTTTTTATTAACATGGTTATAATTTATGGCTGAATAATGATTTCTTCCCAACTGATTTGGGTTCATCCGCTTCTTAAAATTAAGCACTCTCCCGGCCACGTCATTCTCCTCCAATAGGTGCAGAGTTGCTTCCCAGAGTTCTTCAAATTAAGAACCGGCTAAGTACTCCCCATTGGAGATGCTCCTAGCTTAATTACTATCACACATGGGGAATTTCATTATGAAAGCTTAAATTTAGATTTCTTTATAGATTTTTTTACGTCATTAACGAGCTCAACCAATATTCTATTCTATTACTTTACAATCCAATAACTTCAAATCACTATTCATTGGATTTTTTATCAATATTTTATTTATTTAAATATTATTTGCATTAATTTTATCCCATTGTATGTAAGATTATTTGTTGGGCATTAACCCTTCTTCACCAACCATGCTTTTATCCTCTGAATTATTCAGTGTTTAGTAATGATGGAGATTTTAATTAAATTGTTGTTGGGATTGTAGCTCATAATTTTTGCCAGTGTGATTTTTTTTGCCAATGTGATTCTATTCTCATGAGTACAAATATATTTGTTCAGATTGATACTAAAGTTTATTGTGTATTTTCATAATATATTATTTGCATTAAAATTATTTAATTTATAAATATTGATACACATGAGTACATATATATTTGTTGAGATTGGTATTAAAGTTTGGATGTGGTGATACAATAAAATGTGTTGATTTATATCAAATTTATTGTGTTTTTCCTAATATATTATTTATATTAAAATTGTTTAATTTATAGATATTAATTTTTATGTGAGTTCTACTTATACACATCATCTTTTTTTTTTTTTACTTTTAAAACAACTTTTATATTTGAGCAACTCTACGCTCCAACAGAGCAACTCTACAAGAACTCCAAAATGGACCCAACAAACTACCCCCACCTTTATTATTTTAATATTTTAATTCAACTTAAAATACTATTATATTTTCCAATTTTAAATAAAGAAATACATAAAATAATTAATCTAGTTGTAATTTTTTAATTAATCAGGTTTTAATTTTTTTGTTCATATGATTATAATTTTTTTATGAATTTGGTTGTGATTGAGGATTTTTTATTAATTAGTCATTTTTATTAACCTGGTTATAATTTATGGCTGAAAAATGATTTCTTCCCAACTGATTTGGGTTCATCCGCTTCTTAAAATTAAGCACTCTCCCTGCCACGTCATTCTCCTCCAATGGGTGCAGGGTTGCTTCCCAGAGTTCTTCAAATTAAGAACCGGCTAAGTACTCCCCATTGGAAATGCTCCTAGCTTAATTACTATCACACATGGGGAATTTCATTATGAAAGCTGAAATTTTGATTTCTTTATAGATTTTTTTATGTCATTAACGAGCTCAACCAATATTCTTAATTAACGTGAATTAGTTATTTTTTGCTTATATTCGAGACCAGAGTAGTACCTCTATTCATAGTTATCTGTCTCATTTGAAAAAAAAATTGTTTCTATTTATCTGTGCCATGTAGAAAATCAATAGAGTATTAATTATGTTTTTCTACTTAAGAAAGATAATAAGCAGAAAAATTAATGAATAAAATAAAAGAGATAAAGGGAATATTAGAAAAGTACAGTAAATTTAATATAAATTAATAGATTTATTATACTTCTTTATATGTGTGTTTTTATATAATAAGACAGATAAACAAGAACAAAGGTAATAATCTATAATCGAATAATCTAAACTATTACAATTTCCTTAGGGCCCGTCGGGGTGGTTGCGAGCTTTCAGTTTTTTGTTTTAAAAAAAATTTAGTTGAGTTTTTTCAACTCAAAACCAAAAATTGAAAACTTCTTTTCGTGGTTTTAAAAACAAACATTTTGAAAACCATAAAAAGAGGTTTTCAATTTTTGGTTCAGTTGTAAAAACTTAATTTAAAATTTTTAAATATAAAAAATTAAAAATTTACAACCACCCTGAACAGGTTCTTAGTTTTTAATTAATTTTGTTATTACTCCCTCCAAACACAATTATAAGCTAAAAAAACACCCACCTATGATAGACTAAAATATAAGCAACAGTTATATAATTTCATTTTATTAAATGATATCATCTCAAATTACCCTTCATTCAATTCATATTTTATTTTCCAACCACTCTATTTAATGAATCATGTGCCAATAGAAAAAGAGTGTGTCCACTTGAAACAAGATTCAAAATGCAATTACTTTTTAGATGATACTCCCTCCGTTCCTTTTTATGTGTGATTTTAGAGTATCAAATTTGTTTCTAAATAAGTGTCATTTTCAGATACCAATGTCATAATAAATGCTATTTTTCCAATTTTACCCCTTTCTTAATTTGATTCTTTTTATTTTATATATTTATTATAAAGATATATCATAAATATTCTACAAGTTCAAAATCTTGATAAATGTATTCTTTATGTTTCCAATAAAAATTTGATGGTTTAGAGGTAAAGCAAGTTTGAAAAAGGAATTCATTTTATTGTAAAAAGAGAAATATTAAATACATTAATGAGAGAAAGAAAAAAGGACATATTTGAAAAAAAAATAGGCTAAATAGACATAATTATTGCATTCCTTAGTCCTTGTGTAAAAACTTTAAACGACAAATAAAAAAAATGAAAGAAGTATCAAGAAAATTAAATGACTTTAACTAACTTTCTTAATAAATGTGAATATGATTATTTTTCCTCATAAATGAGTTTACAACGAATATTCATTAATTTAAATACAATAAATTACATTAATTTATTAAGTCCCACTATGTTTTCAAGTGTCTTTTCATAATTTGAATTTCAAATTATTATTATTAATATATTAGTGACAGTTATGATGACATTTTTGTACTGGTCTTCTATTCTACTATCTATTGTCTTCTATTGTCTATCCAGGAAAAAAATCGCTTTGGACACATGTCGCTTTTACACTTACATTCACAATTCAAACTTTCTGTTCCCGCTCAAAACACTAAACCATCATTTTTCTATTGCTTTATGTTCCAATAGTTTTTTGAATTTTTTCTTGGATAATAGCCGATTTTTGGGTCAATGACAAAAGGAGATACAAGAAAAAGCTGCTATAAAAGTGAGTTGTACTCTGAATATTTTGTTTACTAACACACGGAATAAGCAATCCTTCAAACTAAAATTTCAATACTTTCTCTCACCAACATTGCAGCTTCTTCTCCACTCTTCGTTATGCATCAAATACTTCCACTGGTTGAAGGAGGTTAGAGTTAAGCTTGAGATTTTTTTTTTCTTTCAGTTAGGCGCATCACTTGGTATGTATTTATCCCAATGTGTTTTCAATGCTCAATACTTTTGTATTTGTGTATTGTGTAATCTGTATTAAATGAAAAAATGGGTTTTTTTGTCCCCCTCTCAGTTACAGTCAAGACCGATTCAAAATAAAAAAAAAACCAGTGTTCTTTCGCAGTCTAACAAGCCTGGGGGATTTTGGAAGAGAACTCACTTCTAATGCCTTTCTGTGGATAGGTAAACCCACTTGCCCCACTATCTTTAGTTTTGTCTTGCATCTTTATTTGAATGCTCTTTGTTTTTTTAACATCTTTGCTTAATGGTTCCAATCTGTATTAGAAGCAACAGCAGCAAACATGGTATATTACAGGAACTTTTGATTCTGCTGTTTGTTACTAGCGTTATTTATGTAGCCCGAGCTTTGAAGTGTTGACTCCTGTTTCTTTTCCTTTTAAAAGCTTTTTTGAATGTGCAGATGATTTAATTTACAAAAAATTTATTTCTTTTCCTTTTAAAAGCATTTTTGAATGTATAAATGATTTAATTCTTTCCCCTGCTCATCTCAACTAGAGCAAGTTTGTTATTAGCACCCAAAAAGCCCAAGCTCTACACACTCATCACCCCAAGTGAGCTCACCACAAACGTAATGCGTTCACTCACTAGGAAGTGCAGAGTTTATAGTATTTCAATTTTGTATGTATTAACAAAATAGTAACATTCCTTAGCACCAAGTTCACTTATTCATATTTACTTGTAGCTACAAAAAGAGCAGGCCGTATTATTTTTCATGTTCCTTACATTGTTGTTATCTCATTGGCTTATAGGTTACTTGCTGTCGAGAATTTTGCTATGGAGATGGAAAAATTGTTGGAAGGAATTAACTCTGCAGTCAATGGATAGATATTTGCGTTGTTGTTCTACTTTAAGATAATCTTCTTCTCAAGGTTCTGTTTTTAACTTTGAAAAATACTACATTTCCATTTTAATTGTTTCGTAGAAATATTTCATTTCATTCAGAGGAGACTATTATAATATTTACTATCAAACTCCTTATGGTTATAAACAACTTCAGAATTCTGTCTATGATAACTATAGTGTTTTAATATATCCCTCAATTTATCATAATTTAGGTTCATGACATAAAACAACTGAAATCTAAAGAAGCTGAGCGGAACAAAAAGTTTAACTACATTACAGTATCAGATCCTATGAAAGACACTGGGCTTTTTATTAACCTATTTCTCTTTTATTAACGTCCTTAAATACTTGAAGTTTCTGTCATAGCTCATGCAATTACTCTCTCTAATATGTTTTTTCTTTGCTGAATTGAACAAACATTGAAGCATAATATAATTAAATTTCAAACAAAATAAGGATGGGAGAGAAAGGGTAAACTAGCTAGTGACTATGATATGCAATTTGGCTGGGTTGTGAGGGAGAGTAGGTGGGGACGTGGAAATAGTGGGAGAGATGGTTAGACACGTGTAGGGAAGACAACAAAGGAGAATGAGGATGGTGGCCTGTTGGTGTTGTGTGAATGTGAATTGTGAGGAAGGAGTTTAACACTGCCAATACACTTTTGATGTCATCCCTTTCTTATGCAGACAAATATACCTTATGACCCACACTTGCTCACACAAATAAATAGCATTGTCCCCAAATAAATTCAAGTTTGTAGAGAGAAACAGAAAGGGGAAGAGGCTAATAGCTCATGACACGTGTGCTCTTCTACGAAAGCCTACCATTGCTGATATTATCTTCCTTTAACAAATAGAAATTAAATAGGCAATTTTGATTACAAGCTTATGAAATCTATGTATGTGAAGAAAATATTGAACTGCAATGTCTCTTTCGATTTACAATGAAAATCAATGACGTTAACCTACGTGTATTCTAAAGTAAAAAATACATTATTATATGTGGTTGTATATCACATAAGGAGTAGTCATTTTATAAAGTAGGAGTAGTCCTGCGTGTATGCAATTCAGAAAATGATATTTCAAACAGGAAATTTCAGAACCAGAACTTTAGACAAGTCTTAAGACACAGTAACTTCAGACAAGTCTCCAGATGGAGTACTTTAGACTTCAGACACCTATTTCAGATACCCACTTCATGTAGGAACACACAGGAAAACACTAGAAGGGGGGTTGAATAGTGTTTTTCTAAACTAAGTGTTTTTGTGGAAACCTTTTTGCAAACTAAGTTTTCAAAGCTTTTAGCCAGTGATGCAAATGTTGTCTGAAGGTTTGTTCTTGGTTTGAAAATTTTCAGACACACGTTTGAAACCATTTTCACAAAATAAGATCTTGAAGACTTCAATAGTGACTTAGTTTAAGATCCCTCTTCTTGTTAGTATAAACTGAATATAAAGAGATAAGGGTAAGAGAAATTACTCAGCCAAATTATCTTGGTTGACCCACAACCTTGGGCTACATCTAGTCCTCACACACTGTGAGATTTTCCACTAACTTATCAAAGTTACAAGTATTCTTTGTTATCAACTGCCTCTTCATGCGACTCACCAAGTATTCTTCTTAGAGAGTCTCTCCATGCTTCTAAGTATTATATCCTTTCAACTTCCTCTCCAGGAAACATACTAAGTATTCTTTTCTATCAAGCCTCTCCAAACTCTACAACAAGTATTCTTTTGTCCCAAGCCTCTTCAAGCTCTTATAACAAAATGATTACAATTGAAAACAAATATTTTGAACTTAGAACACATGTTTATCGTTCTGGGTGTACAAAGAAAATAATAGTGATCTAACACTAGATGTAAATTTGATCTTGTACATTATAATCAAATTGACATATGACATCTTCAAGGTTCATTCTTCTTTTCTTTATTGATATTGCAAGCTTGTCATTCTTGATGTTTGCTTCTACACTTGTTCTCTTCTGATGTTTTGTGCACACAGATGATGATACTTGCATTTGTGCCTTTTTAACATAAGAATTCACTCCATTCTTCTTCTTTTTTTTCTTCATCAGAATCCTTCACTATGTAGATTCCTTTCAGCTGCTCATTGCTAGTGCATATTTCTTATTTAGAAACAGGAAGTGTTTCAGCTTTTTAATTTAGCAGCATTTGGCATACACATGTATTTACTAATTTTCTCTTCACCACCACAGTATATATAGGCTTGAGCTTGAGAAATCCGTTTAGAGATGACATCTTCCCATTGTGAAACCTTTTTGTCGGAAGTACAAGATTGCAACGCTTTTTCTTGCTTTTGTAACTCTTGCTGACGAGGCTTTCCTCTTTTGTGTTTGTATTTTGAATCTCTGCCGAAAAGTTGTCTTTTTGTCTTTCCTTTTTGGTGTACAGAGGATGTGTGTAGTTCTCGTACTAGCTTTGACTTGCCAATTCAGATGCCTTTGTACTTCAGACAGAGTTTGTCTTCAGATGAGAACCATCGTCGGAACCATTCACTCTTCATACAGTTCCTTGATCTTCAGAACTTGAGTCTTCAAAACTTTGACCAAACTTCAGATCATGAAATGACTTCAGGCAGACTTTCTTCGGATCATTGACGTATTTTAGATTGCTCTTTGAATATGAGATGTTTTGTGTATCTAAAATATTAAACCAATTATCAGTAACTTTGTGAAGTTATTACTAAGTTTATTTCAGGTTTTTATTCATCAAAACTTGAGACTTAACACTTTGGACACCACTTCTTCAGAACCGTATTTTAGATAGTCTTAAGAATACATAATTTCAGATAGAACAAAAAACAAGGGGTTTTGTTGGTTGTTTGGAAACAAAATTTCATAAGTAAGAATTGTAAGAGATAAGACAGTGTAAGAAAATAGATTGATTCTCTTGTTCATTCACAATTGGATCCTTCATCATTTAATATACATCGAATTAACCAAATAAGTATCAGTTAATTCATCAATGATCTCATTCAAGAACTAAGGAAACTTGTCAGAACTAAGCGAACTGGTATGGGATATCTAATCATTTACCTCTTGAATTAAGCGAACGGTAGGTTGTTTAGAAGTAAGCAAATTAAACCAGAATTCATGGTGAAGAATATCAACAAGCGTTCAGATCCAATCCAAGATTCAAAACCTAGAATTCTAAAGGAGAAGGTGAAATTAAATCTATTACAGAAATTGAAATGCGAATTTAAATTGAAATAAACCTCAAGATCGATTGTGAAATCACTTGAGAATCAATCCTAAAATGTTTAGCCTTCCATGGAGGAAGAACAAAAAATGAAAATACAAAGAAGAAGAACAAAGAAGAATGTAACAACGTAAAGTGCAAAAGAGAGTAAACGCAAGAGTCTTAAAACTCCAATCTGTAAAATGTGTGAAAAAAACCCTAATAGAATTGTAATTGCCTTTATATATATAACTATCCTAAACCACAAGACTAAACTGATCAAAGAGGCAATTGGGCCTTGACTAACAAGTATCAGGCCCAAAATACTGAAACTACTTCAGAATTTTGTTGTTTCCCGCTCAACTTTAGACAGAAACTTCCAAAGCAAACTTCACCTCATTCCCTCAGTAAAATATAATCATGTAGCATATCAAAATGAAGCCTCGAATCTTAGCTTTCCAACGCCACTGGAATCACCTTAAACGACCACCTAGAGCTCCCGACATCAGCAAAACAATACATATAGGTCCTTAGGCTTAAAATCCGAAATTAAGCAACAATTCCAATTAAAGCCCAATAAGGTAAATACCAGTCAAAACAATTGAATTAATCATAATTATACTCCAATAAATCTAGATTAATGTGCAAAGTGTGAATAAAAATATGCTCATATGGAACCTCTTGGGAGAGTTCCAAACCCATCTAAGTAGTAGGAGTAACTGTAGGATCATAAGTTTTTTCTACGAACTCAATCCTTTCAGATACTTCTACATATTGTGCTCCCCAACCTCCAATGATACGAGAGGGTTCAGCTTCAGGAGAGAGTTGAGGTTTAGACACCTCTTTTGAAAGATGGGGTTCAGATTTGCCTTGAGCTTCAGATTCCCTGATAATTTGAGGTGCTGGAAGTTCTTCATCTGAAGAACTTACATTACCCAATATTAATTTGGGTCTCTTAGGCTTGAGAGTTTGTTGTTACCCCTTTTCTTCCATCTGAAGGTTCTTCTACCTCTCTTCTCTATTCTTCCTTTTAATCTCTTGAGTTGCTGCGGCCCGAATGTGAGAAGCTTCAACGCTTGCTCTCCTTGTCATCATTCTATTAGTAGGCTCAGGTTTAACAAAAGCTAATATGAGCCTTTTTTTCTACGCAGGCCTCTTCTGCTTCCTATTCTTCTTCAGCCTTAAGATATTCAACATAGGCTTCTTGAGCAGTCTTAGCCAAAAAACATGATCTAGTTCTTCTTGCTCTTTCTTTTTCCTTTATTCCTCCTCCTCAAGGGCAATTGTTATTGCAACTACAATTTGTAACTCTGGATCTAGATAGCTTTCAACAAATGGTTGTACATTGAGTACCACTTCTGAGTCCAGAGAAAGTGCTACACCCTCCTTAACTGGACCTTGTTGGTCATTATCCTGACCCTCTGATGTTGAGGTTGGAATAGTTCCAACAGGTACAGTTTCCTCAGAAGTCTTTTGAAGTCCTTTAGATTGCCCTAGGGCATCCTTCTGAACTTCTTCAGACGATCTGAGTTGTGCAGCTGGATCCATAACTTGTTGGGTTTGAAGATTATCCTCTTCAGTATCCCTCAACTTTGCCTTTAAAACTTAAGACTTCAACTTGGGCTTCAAAAGCCATAGTCTTTTGGCAGGTGCAAGCTCTTCTGAAGGGGCCTTTTCTTGCTCAAACTTTTTCTACCATGGTCACCGTGCAACTCTTCCAGATCTACTACACCTGGTTCAAACAATTCTCCATCAATCTTCCTGAAAAATTGAACCCATCCAGCAGCTTCGAACTCTGGATATAAGTCCACTCAACCATCTCTCAAATTAGGTAGGTTCATGGCCTTGCCCTTTACTATGTTTCCACCGGCTGACTTCTTGGATGCCATTGATAAATTGAATTTTGCAGAGAAAGTTGATAGCTTAAACTTACATGAAAATATGTAACGATGCCCTAACAGGTTTTTCTTTCCAAATATATAGCTTCGCAGACAACTTGACAGTTACGGCATAATTGCGCAGACCTTGGGTAACTTGCGAAGTGCAAAGTTCCAATTTTTGAAAAGGTGAATGTTAACCGTCTCAGATTGCCACGTAATTCAGATGGGTGAGACTTTAGAACATCACACAAATTTCAGACGCATGCATTCAGACATGTACTTTAGATCATGCATTTATGACAGTCAAGCAGTTCAGATACGTCATTTTTCAGAAAGTGCATGAATGTTTAGATGACTTCTCTTGATCTTAAATCTATCTTCAACTAGAGGTTTTGTGAATATATCAGCCCATTGATGCCTGTGTCAATGAACTTAATATCAAAAACACCTTTTTGAACACAGTCTCTAATGAAATAATGATTGATCATCTCAATATGTTTTGCCCTAGAATGTGAAGTTGGCTGAACGTCTCCAGAAGGGGGGTTGAATAGAGACTTTAAAATTTTGTTCCTGAAATTTGCACACTTAAATTTGCAAGTTGAGACGTGATCTCAAGTCTGATGACTTGGAGTCTCAATTAGTATAAATGAGGAGCAGTTTTAGTTTCAATCAATTGTTCAAGTGTAAGTTATTTCCATTATTCAAATATGATTTAATTCAATTTAAACAAGTAGTCACAGATTTGAGATGAGCTAAGGACAATGTAAAATAGAGATAGGGAGGAGAGATGAACAGTGATCTTATCCTGGTTAACCCACTCCTTGGGCTATGTCCAGTGCTCACAACACGTGAGATTTCCACTATTGACAAACCCGTCAATTACAAGTATTCTTACAGCCTCTTCAGGACGTCTCTCACACCAAGCCTAGGCACTCCTATCTTGGCTGAGCCACAAGTATTTTTACAACCTTTCAGGACGCTCACACTCACTCTGAGACTAGGTTCTCTCCTATCTTAGATGAGACTGGTTACAAATGATTGGTAGGATAAGATGGGTCTAGCTTATAATCATACAAAGTATGGATGGGCAGTGATCTTAGCTAGAGTTTATCTCTTCTATGCAGATAGAAATATTACAAACTGAGAAGAGAAAATAGAATAAGACTACAAGTGTTCTCAAGTTGAGATTAGATCTTTAAGTGGTAGACTTGAGATGTGGACTTGAGATGTGGGATGGGATGCAATGATGTTCAATAATCAACGTAGTCTCTCACCCTTTCTTCACTGTAGACTTCAGCATTTATTTCAAATGCAGCTAGCCGTTTATGGCCGTTATTATAGTCGTTAAGAGCCGTTATAGAAATAGGAAATTTTTTGTTGAGAGGAGAGCTTGCTTTTCAGGTTCTGATGTCACTGTGTCAGCGTACAATGTACTTTGTCTTGACTCTGTGTTGACTTGATGCCATGTCTTCTCAAGCTGAACTTGAGTCTCAACTTTGCTCTAAGTCTGGCTCTCTTCCCTTGCATCTGAGCTTGGGTCTCAACTATTGCATTTGATATTGAGCTCTCGTCTCAAGCTGATCTGGAGTCTCTTCTTAAAATAATTGTTACTGAATCTGATCTCTTCTATGATAAAGTCTAAGTCTCATCTTCTTATGTTCTGGGTGAATAATAGTCAAACCATTTTCTGATTCTATTTTCTTTCATGAGATGACCTCTTGTGCTTGAATCTGCATCTAGTCTTAAGACGGCGCCTCAAGCTGTTCTTGAATCTCTTCCTTGCTCATTGTTCTTGTTTCAAGTCTTGTTCCTTGGCATTTCTTATTTCTGACTTTCATGTTTTTTAACCTCAAAGATCTTCTTTGAGATTTATTTTCTTGATCAATTCTGCAAAACAAGTCTAGAAACTCTGCCATATACTTGAGCACACAGTTAGTAAAATAACAAGATGCATCTCATTCAAATTAGCACATAGTCAAACTTAATGGTTTGGCATATTAAAAACTTTTTAGGAGTGAGTTTGTCTTAACAGAATAATGTATGGGATTCTTAGACAAATTTATATCACTTTTATTATCACACATAATAGGTGTACAATGCTCAAAGATAATAAAATCTTCAAGTTGATACTTTACCCATAAAAGTTGTGAACAACAACTTGCTGCTACAATGTATTTTTCTTCAGCTTTTGATAATGCATTGGTGCTTTGCCTTTTGCTTGACCAGCTGATCATGTTACTTCCAATGAAGTGACATCCTCCACTGGTACTCTTTCTTTCTATTATATCTCTAACAAAGTCATAATCCTAGTATCCCACCAACCTGCAATCCTTACTCCTCTTATAGCAAAGACCAAGATTAGTAGTACCATTTAAATATCAAAAAATTTTCTTTATAGCCTTGTAATGAGTAATTCTTGTATCAGACTGAAATCTTGCATAATGTCAGGTCTACTTGCTGTAAGATACAGTAATGAGCCAATCATTCCTCTATACATTGTTTTATCAACAGGTTTTTCTCCTTCATCTTTACTTAATATTGCAAAAGATGCATTGGAGTTGACATAGGCTTCCAGTCATTCATGTTGAATTTCTTAAGCATTTCTTTTGTATATATTTCCTGATGGATCCACATACAATCAGATTCTTGCTTAATCTGAATTCGTAGGAAGAATTTTAATTTTCCCATCATGCTCATTTCAAACTCAGACTGCATAAGCTTAGAGAAATCTTTACATAAAGAAGAATTTTTTTATCCAAATATAATGTCATAAACATATATCTGAACTGGGGTTATGTCTTTGTTACAAGTTTTTCTAAAGAGAGTTGTGTTAACCTTTCCTCTTTCAAAGCCAATTTTAATAAGAAAGCTACTCATTCTGTTATACCAAGCCCTTGGAGCTTGTTTCGGACCATAGAGAGCCTTTTCAATTTGAAGACATGATTATGAAAGGCAACATCTTCAAACCAGGAAGCTGTCTAACAAATACTTCTTCCTCAATGATTCCGTTAAGGAATACACTTTTGACATCCATTTTATACAGTTTGATGCCATTAATTGCTTCATAGGAGAGCATGATCCTAATAGCTTCAAGCGTTGCTACTGGCTCAAAAGTTTCAGTAAAGTCAATACCTCCTTGTTGGTTGTAACCTTGTGCTACTAGTCTGGCCTTGTTTCTGAAAACTTTGACATCTTCATCCAACTTGTTTCTAAACACCCAGTTAGTTCCAATGATGGTCTTACCATGGGGTTTAGGAACTAGAGTCCAGACATCACTCCTAGAAAACTGATTCAACTCTTCTTACATGGCTATGATCCACCCTTCATCATGCAGAGCTTCATCAATATTCTTAGGTTCAATTTCAGAAAGCAGTGCAAGATTGTTGTAACATCCTATATTTCTAAATTTATTTTCATAAACTAAATAGGGTTAGAAAGGTGTTTTTATAAAAAGGAACAGGAAAAGAGGGTAAAAAGCAGAGGACAAAGCTTGGAATGGATATTTAGAATTTCCATTGTGCAGCATTCTTGCTCAAACGACAATGGACTCGCTTGAGCGAATCTATCAGTAAAAAGTTAGGGAAAAGGTTTCCGGTTTGCTCGCTTGAGCGAGGAGCGCAATTCAGGGGAAATTCTAGGGATGCTCTCTGGAATTGTCTCGCTTAAGCGTGACTCAGCTCGCTTGAGTGCAATTCCTAGAGTTGCTCTCTAGAATTGTCTGGCTCAACCGAGCATCCTCTCGCTTGAGCGAGGATGCGTATATGTATATGATTAAGTTTTCCTCGCTCAAGCGAGAAGGTATCGCTTAAGCGAGAAAACGCAAACTGAGTTTTTAAAACAGGTTTCTTTAAAGCTTTGCCCTCATTTTATTTTTCATCCTTTTCTTCTAGAGAAAGAAAGAGATTTCTAGAAAAGGGACTAGCCATTAGAGCCAAGGAGGAGAAGAGGAAGCCAAGGATTTGCACACCCAACCCCCTTAACTCATTCCCATTTCTCTGAGTTCTCTTGAGATGAGTATAACTCACACACCCACTCTCGTTCCTGCTTGAGTCCCTTGAATGGGCCCTAATTTCTCATCTTACCTTTCTCTAGCCTTGTATGTCCTTATGTGATTGTGGTTGTTTTATATTTAGCTTTGAATGAACAATGTGAAATGAGGCATGAGTTAGAGCATGTATGTTAGGGTTTCTTTAATTTGTCTCATGATGGAGCATTCACGGTGTACTTGCATATTATTGGTATGGTTAGTGTTACACATTGAAAGCTTGGAAAATGAATTTGGCCTATGGCCACCAAACCCTAAATAATGAAGCTTGACTTCGGTCCAGAATAAGACTAAAATGAGTTTGGCTTCGGCCCAGATTATGAACTTTGGCTTCGGCCTAGACATTCAAGTATTAAAACTAGACTTCAGTCCAGAATAATGACTTTGGTCCAGAATAATTGGCCGTAATAGTACCCAAGGAAGATGTTCCTTGTAGTCTGAGCTTAGGTCTAGCCCTAGAATTAGTGAAAAGACCCCGTCTGCCGGGTAATGCAAGCCATGCATATCATGATTATTTTCAGTTGATATATTATGTCAGGATTGATTATGCTTTCCCTATTGCATTGCATTCTCCTGTTTTCAACACTGCATGTTGCATAGTTATATTCACTGAGACCTCTGTCTCACCACACGTTTGTGGACTATAATTTAGATGCACATGTTCCTCCTTGCACCGGTCAGTGAGCATGGAGCTTGGGAGCTATTTTGTTTATATTTTGATTCTTTGGCAATGATGTTATGTATTTAGTTGTTAGGTCCTCCTACGTTAGGAACTTGATACGTTGTATATTTTTCTTTTGTGGGATATAACTGTACATCAGCAGTCTTCGGGCCCTCTGTATTTTGTTTAGGGAACATGTATGGTAGTGTCCCAAGTGATGATTATGTACTATACTACATGTTAGCCTTGATCGAATTTTTATGTATTCAGATTATGTGTCCATATAATGTTTAAGTAATAGTTGGAAACTTAAGTGCTATATGATGATTGTATGAGCGATATCTGAATGGCGTGAAATAATTTCAAAAATTCAGGAATTTTGCTTCCAACGAGCTTAATTCTTGGATTTAGAAATTAGGACGTTACAATTGTTGACTTCTCTAAGTCTTCATCTTGTTCTCACTCCTTCTGAAGTATCACCTTGATAAGTGCTAAATTAATGATAAATTTCTATATAATTACAACACTTATCAAGGGCAAAATATTAGATTTATACCCCAAATTACCTCTTTTTAGTTTAAAATGCTGATCTTGTGGTTATTTAATTCAAATATAAATTTGATGCTATTTTGATAAGAAATCTGTTGATTTTGCAGATAAAAAGGAAAGTTTTAAATGGAGTAACAAGATAGCAGCAAATAAGGATAAGATCAGCAAGAGATCAAGCTAAAAAGAGGGAAATCATGAAAGCGAAGCAAATAAAGATAAGATCAGCAAGAGATCAAGCCAGAAAAGAGGAAATCAGGAAAGCAGAAAATGGAGATATGCTCTCCACCTGCGCTAAGCGCAAGTGGAGCGCAGGAATAAAATCCCATTCTGTTTCCTATGCTTCATCTGGGCTGAGCGTAGGAGCACGGGATTCTAATTTCTAATGGGCCAAAACAAGATTTCAACAGGCTTTCCAAAGTTCTATTTAAAGGACCTTTTGCAAAGATCAAATAGTGAGACGACGGAGCAGAGCTGGAGCGAGAGAAAAGTGTGACAGTTTCTCGATTGGTTTGTACTGGCTACCATGAGTAGCTAAACTCTCCGATAGGATTGAATGTAGTCCATTCAATCTCCAATTGTATTTTAATTCTCTTTGTTATTTATGAATCCCTGTTTTTATAATATTGGTGTTTTTATTTTGTTCTTAATGCTTAGCTTCCGCCTTTGTGCTGGAGTTATGAATTGATTTTATGGGGCGCACTGAGAGGTGGTTTTATAAAATCATGAGCGAGTTCTTGGGAGCCTAGACATAGGGATCTTGAATTCTGATTGGTGAAAACACTAAATTCGCGACTGTGGAGACCGGGGTGAATTGATAGCTTTAACAAATAGATCTTTAATCCGGGGTAGTTTATCACTGTGGAGACCAGGGTAGATTATTTCTGAGTATTTCATATTTGTGGAGACCTTTGTGAAATAACTTTAATTTGTGCTTCAATATTATAATTGCATATTCATAAATATCATTGGGTTTCAAATACAAAAGGGGTGCGATAGACGAAGTTCAATCCTAGTTCTAGTAATTGCTCAACCTCATCTCAATTTACTGTTTTCTTGATTTACTATTGCAATCTACACAAACAACCATCTTCTCTCACTTGTTAAGTGTGACCACTAGAATTTACAATTGAACCGTTCCCTGTGGATATGACAAACCCCTTTTACTTACTATTATACTGCTGTGTTTTTGGTACGCTTGTCAAAATTCCAACACACCCATAATTTGCTCCTTAGGATGATGAGGCCTATATATCCAATTATTTATAAAAGGCAACCTGCCTTCAGTCTGAGACACAACTTTGGTTGTCTGAAGTGGTTCAGCTTCAGATGGTCCTTCAAATGGAGGTTCAGATAGGTCTTTAGTCTTTGTCTGGATCAATTCAGATGCCCGGTTGAGATCCATAACTGCAAAATTATCTTCAAGATCTTATAGGTCACTATAAGTCTTTTTCTTATCATTGAACCTCACATGGATTGATTCCTCTACTGCTAAGATTCTAGAGTTTTAAACTATATAAGCCTTTAAAGTTTAAGAATATCCAATGAAGAAACCTTTGTCAAATTCTCAGTTCTTTTAAAAAAGTTGTCCAAATCAAGGGTTAGCTCATCAACCTTCTTCCGAAGCTAACTCATTTCATCACATTGGTTTTCAAAATTGTTCTTCTTATAATTCTCAAGTTCTTCCTTGAGTATAATTTGTATAAGGTTCTCTTTCTCTAGAGCTTCACTCTTATTAAACATTTCTATGTATGTTCTACTGAGATTCTTATATTCTTGGAAGAGTTATTTTGAACTCTCAACAAGATCATCATACCTTTCCTGAAGGTCATGTTCAAAACGTACCTCAGATTCAGAATTTTCTGAAAAAGGCAAACTTGTCATCAGGCACAGGTTGGCTTCTTCAGCTGACTCTTTTTCCTCTTCTGAAGTTGAGTCATCAAGGTCTTCCCAGATAGCCATCAATCCCTTATTCTTCTTGAAGGCTGGTTTTAACTTGGGGCAGTCTACTTTAATATGACTTGGATATTTGCATTCATAACAAACAATTTGACCTTTGACAGAAGATGAATTGTTGGCCTCTTATGAATCTTCCCTTCTTCTGAAGCATTCTCTTGATCTTTTTGCTCAACAAAGCAAGATCATCATCTTCAAAACTATCTTCCTATGCTTCTGAGCCATCTATAGTCTCCTCGGCTTTCATGGCTTTCATGGCTCCATGCCTAAGCAGCTCGGCCTTAGTGCTCAGTTCCTCTATTCTCAAGGAATCAAGATCTTTAGCTTCCTGAATAGCAGTAAATTTGGGTCTCCAAGCTTTGGGTAAACTTGTTAGAATCTTTCGGTTGTGGTCTCCAGAATCATAGGTTTTTCCCAAAGACTTGAGTCCATTTGTTATTGTCTGAAACCTACCAAATACTTGGTCAATGGTTTCTGACTCTTGCATCTTGAACATCTCATATTGATGAACAAGCATGCTCATCTTGGATTGTTTGACGTTCTCAGTCCCCTCATGAGTTAACGCCAAAGTATCCTTCATCTCCTTGGTAATGTTGCAACCATGAGCTTTCTCATATTTAGGTTTGTTTAAGGAACAAACTAAAAAGAGTTTAGCCTTGGCATTGAGCTGCACACGAGCTCTCTGATCACCAGTCCATTCAGACTTAGAAATGGGATTTCTACCACGCATAGGGAAATAGTCACCATCAGTCACCACCTCTCATAAATCTATGTTGTTAGACTCAATGAAAAGCTTCATGCGATCTTTCCAATAGTGGTAGTGATGGCACACTGTTAGAAGCTTGGACCTGCAAGACCTACACTGGAGGAAAGGCACCAACTTCAAGCCAGAACTTCAAGCAAGGAAGAGTTGGAGAATTTAGTGTCCTACAAATAAAGGTCACTACCCTACAAAATAAGGGTCACTACCCTACAAAAGGACACCTTGACCCTGGATAGGACCCTTGTCCTATGGACCACCCTTTATTAGGACTCTTTTGTATTTTCTTTTTATTTTTGTAATTTTCCTTTTATTTTCCTCCTACTTGGGCGCCCACATGTATGAGTTTATTGGCTAGTAGGTTGCCTTGCTAAAAGGCTTAGGAGTCTTGGGTTCAATTCCCACATAGGATAGAATTTTTATTCATCTTTTTATTTGTTTTCATGAGTGGGGTGCCATTTTGAGAGGTTTATTGGCTTAAGACTTAGCTTAGCCATAAACCTTGGGGGTCATGGGTTCAAGACCCACTTAGGAGTGTTTTCACTCACCTTTATTCTCTTTCTTTTTCACTCTCCTAAAAATCCGCCCCTCTCCCCCTCTTTTCCTATAAATAGGAGTCCTCTCCTCTTGTAATGGACACATTGAATTTTGAAGTAAAGGCATTATGCCAAATTTTCTCCTCCCTTTGTGAGTTGAGTGAGGCTTGGTGGTTGTTGCTCAAACCATACTGAGACTTATCTAATTCTCCTGAATTAGTGGCGTCTGGCATTGGACTTATCTGCTGCAAGTGGATTCTTGCTTCAGTGGCGTCCTTCCCATTTCTTCCTCTCCACTTTTTCTTTCATTTTCTCTCATTTTCTTGCGCATTATAGCTGCTGTTCCAGCCACTATAATTCGCAATTCAAGTGCATTTTATTGATTCTAATCGGTTGATTTTGCTTAATTCTAGATCCTACACCCATCCGGCTATCAATTGGTCATCAGAGCTTGTTGAATTTGAGCAATTTTGGAGCTGAATTGGGGCTGTTTGGGCGCGCAAAACTGCACCTATTTTGTGCAGAATTTTCATCATTTTAGTGTAATTCCATCCCTCTTTTCAATTGTAATTTGGACTTGGACTGTTTCCCGGGCCCGAGGTGCCTTTCTGCTGCTATCAGCACTTGTCTGTCTTGATTGAATTGCTTGAATTTTTGCTAGTTTGGGGGCTGTTTTGGGCCGCTAATTCCCACCCCCCAGGTGTTTGTTTAAATGCCTCTTTAATTGCTCATACTTGTTCTTGAGTGATTTTCACAATTAATTGCTATAAATTGCTTGTTTGTTGGTGAAGTGTGGTAAGAGGAGGCATTGTTGTCTTCATTTTTCCAAAGATCGTTCACCTACATTTTCTCCCTTCACCATTAATTGTCATCCCCCATATTCATCTCTTTACTTTCCGCCATTTAATTTTCCGCCATTTAATTTCCGCTTCTCCCCATCCTTTTAATTTCTGCTCTCCCCTTTACATTCTTCCATTTACATTTATGCTCTACCCATCCTTTTAATTTACGTTTCCCCCCTTTACTTTCAGTCTTTTATTTTCAAGTCCTCCCCATCCTTTTAATTTCTGCTTCCCCCTTTACATTTCTGCTCTCCCCATCCTTTTACTTTCTGCCATCCCCCTTCTACTTTCTGCCATTTACATTTCTGTCCTCCCCATCCTTTTAATTTCAGTTTCCCCCTTTAATTTCTTGCCATTTAATTTTGCGCAATTTTCCTCTTTATTTTTGCCATTTTGTGCGCATTTTTTTGGGCTCTTGTGTTGTTCAATTTCCTACTCTTGTTATGTTTGTTTGATTGGCATTCTGATTGCAAATTTGGATTGACTGTTATCTCTACCTTAGACTTTCCCTGTTTGATTGTGCAAAAACGCTCACCTATAGGATCTTTTTGGGTTCATAGTATTGAAAGAAGATCAACAAATTCTAATTGTTGATTTTCCTTCAAATTTTAATTCCAATCTTAAAATTGAACCAAGCGCGTTTCTGTGACCATACCGGTTTTGTATAATCAACAAGGAAGTGCTAAGAAATTTTTTTGGCCATTTTTTAAATCAAGTTGTCATCACGTTTTTACAGTTTTTAGAAATCAGTTTATTCATTATTTTGCTTTCTGGGCCACTTGGACCAGTTTACTGTCAGAAAATTTCAAAAATATTACAGTAGGTACAGTTGATTTTATTTTCATTGTGTACAAATTTCTGTAATTTTCTGTTGGGGAAAAAGACAAAAAAAAAGAAAGAAAAGGCAAGAAAAAATACAAAAAGTACGTACGTGCCAAAAATAGAAAAGAGGTGTAAAAAAGCAAAAAAGGGTGCAAAAGTCAACAACAAGGAAGAAAAAGTCAAAAGACACCCAAAAAGAGTAAAAAATTAAAAAAAATAGAAAAACAAAAACAAGAAGTATCCCAACAATACAGTAACAATTTTACTGTAATTTTTTTGTTTCATTTCCCTGTATACCGTAATTGAGTTGTATTTGTTGTTTTTCTTAAAAACAACAATTTTGGCAACTCTTTTTCAAAAATCACCAAAAACAATTCTCTTTGAAATTTCTTCCGTCTTGTCTTGTTTGCTGTCTGCTCTTGTGTATAAGCTTGTTTGAGTGCCAGCTTTTCTTGTTTGTCATATCAATTCGTTTGTTTTGTCTTAGGATTTTTCCAATCTTCTTCCAGTAGGTATTTTCTTGTTAGTGCGCTTCTATTTGGGTAAGGGTTAAGACTTAGACTCACGTTGGTCTTTGCAACTTCTAATCAACCTCCAACCGAGTAGAAGAGGCAAGAGAGGTTTTCATTATAGAAAAAGCCAAAAAAAAAGAGTGACATACACGAGTGTTGACATTCCTTTGAGTGTAAACACTTAGTTGAGCGAAAGGTCCTTAAAAGTTTTAAACAAAAAAAAAAATCAATTAGGAGAATGGAAGGAAGGAGGCAAGGGGAAAGGGCAACCATGTTGTTTAGGAAAGCCTTAGAAACACCTTTGGGTGAAGAAGAGAGCCAAGAGAGAACCTATTCCACACTAGGTGCCAAATTGAAGATAAGGTATGTTTAGTGATCATAGATGGAGGAAGTAGTAGCAACTTAGCTAGCCTTAGGTTAGTTAACAAGCTAAACTTACCTACTACCCCAAACATCCAGAAACCTTATACACTTCAATGGGTGAGTGATGAGGAAGAATTTAAGGTGGATAGGCAAGTGATCTTAAGGTTCAAAATTGGGGATTACCAAGATGAAATAACCTTTGATGTCATACCCTTAGAAGCCTCTCACATCCTTTTAGGAGACCATGGCAATATGAGAGAAGGGTGAAGCATGATGGGTATTCCAACACCTATAGGTTCCGCCACCAAGGGTTAAATTCACCTTAATGCCTATGACCTCTAGTGAAATTAGGGAAGATCAAATCCAACTTAAGAGGTTAATAGAAAAAGAGAAAAGAGAACAATTAGAAAAAGAGAAAGAAGAGACACTTAAAGAGAAAGTGAGGAAGAATTAAGAATGCAAGAAAAGAAAGCATGTTATCTTGTGATCATTTGAATGCTAACTCTTCTAGTGAAAGCATGAAAAGGTTGATGACAAACATTCCTAGTATTGCAAAAAGGACAACTCAAGCAGTTGAAAGGGAGTTTCCTAAACTAACTTTCTTTATGCATGAAATGCCTTCTTCTATGCACAATTATATGCCTCAAAGCATTACATGTTTGAAAGAAATAAACAATGTTGATGATGTTTTGAAATCTATTGCATGTTTAGAAAAGGCAACTAAGTTTAAGAGTACCATGAAATTTACTAGAGATGCATGTTTAGTCAATTCCTTTGATCAATTTAGATTGCATGAAAGGAATGGTAACAAAGTTGGATTGAATATGCATGCACCTTTGGTTTGGGTTATAAGTTGAATACACATTTTGGGCCTCAAATAATTATTTCATATAAAGATGTGTATTATGCTCTTGAACTAGTTAGTAAAAAGGATAAAAATTTGGATGAAGCTATCACATATGAGAAAACTTGTTTACATGATGATATGCTTCATAGTGTGCTTGTTCAAAGTGATTTTTTAATGTTTTACCTTACATGAATACATATGATAATATGCAAAAGGTGTCATATTACTTGAGTGAGTGCACTAGAATGGATATGCCTCGTGAACAAACTTGCATGAATACATCATGGCATGAACATATACACTACCCTTTTTACAATCATACTCAAGATGGCATGTGTTATGTTCAATAAAAATGTTGGGATGTTATTGAAAATATTAAAACATTCATGCCACATAGTTTCACTTGTGCATTTATTTGGGAACATAGTGTAGGATATTTTGATGAATGTTGCACATTGAAACACATTTTGTACTTATGTGGAATTAATTTCCGAAGCCTTCTCCATGACCACTTACTTCTCTTACTTGCAAGGGAGGGCTTCAAAAGATTAGTCTTTGATCCAGGATCTAAATCCATAGAGTACATGGACAAGATGTTTCATTCTCCATTGAGGGAGTTTTCTAACCCTTTTTTTCAAATACCTCTTGTTCATATCATATATTTTTCTTTTGCTAATCTTTATGATTCCCAAGTATTTTTGTTATGAGCCTTCACTTTGCTTACTGTGGAATAATACTTATGGGTCTTCTTCTTGTTGTCTAGGCTCAAGGGAGATGTCTAACTTGTGGATTCTCTGACTCTACTCTCCAAAGACTAAGGGAAGTACCTTCTTACTTCCTGAATTTGTCATCCATCTCCTTCTTCTGCTAGTTCATTATACTTATGTCTTCTTTCTGAATTTTTCAGATTTGAGGTCAAATCCTTTTCAAGGGGGAGGGAATAATGGCACACTGTTAGAAGCTTGGACCTGCAAGACCTACACTGGAGGAAAGGCACCAACTTCAAGCCAGAACTTCAAGCAAGGAAGAGTTGGAGAATTTAGTGTCCTACAAATAAAGATCACTACCCTACAAAATAAGGGTCACTACCCCTACAAAAGGACACCTTGACCCTGGATAGGACCCTTGTCCTATGGACCACCCTTTATTAGGACTCTTTTGTATTTTCTTTTTATTTTTGTAATTTTCCTTTTATTTTCCTCCTACTTGGGCGCCCACATGTATGGGTTTATTGGCTAGTAGGTTGCCTTGCTAAAAGGCTTAGGAGTCTTGGGTTCAATTCCCACATAGGATAGAATTTTATTCATCTTTTTATTTGTTTTCATGAGTGGGGTGCCATTTTGAGAGGTTTATTGGCTTAAGACCTTAGCTTAGTCATAAACCTTGGGGGTCATGGGTTCAAGACCCACTTAGGAGTGTTTTCACTCACCTTTTATTCTCTTTCTTTTCACTCTCCTAAAAATCAGCCCCTCTCCCCTCTTTTCCTATAAATAGGAGTCCTCTCCTCTTGTAATGGACACATTGAATTTTTGAAGTAAGGCATTATGCCAAATTTTCTCCTCCCTTTGTGAGTTGAGTGAGGCTTGGTGGTTGTTGCTCAAACCATACTGAGACTTATCTAATTCTCCTGAATTAGTGGCGTCTGGCATTGGACTTATCTGATGCAAGTGGATTCTTGCTTCAGTGGCGTCCTTCCCATTTCTTCCTCTCCACTTTTTCTTTCATTTTCTCTCATTTTATATCATTTTCTTGCACATTATAGCTGCTGTTCCAGCCACTATAATTCGCCAATTCAAGTGCATTTTATTGATTCTAATCGGTTGAATTTTGCTCAATTCTAGATCCTACACCTATCCGGCTATCAGGTAGTCCTCCCCGTTGAAGGCTGGAGGTCTAGTCACAGAGGCTCCCTTGTAATGTAGTGTTTTGTGCTTGATGACGCTTCCATATACTTCAGATCTACTCCTCTTTCACTGTTAGGTTCTCAACCAAGAGGCTGAGCTCTGATACTAACTGTATAACCACGGGAAAACACTAGAAGGGGGTCGAATAATGTTTTTACAAAACTCTGTAGTTTTTAGAAACCTTTTTCAAAAACAAAGTACAAACTTCAGACAGGTTTTCATAAGTTGTATGAACTTTTATCCCTTATCTGAAAACTTCAAATAAGAGGTTTTTTGCGAAAGTATTTTTCTTGTTAAAACAAAAAAAATTGTTTGTAAACTTTACGTTCAAATCCCCTTAATTGTTAGTGCAAATAATATAAGGAAATTAAGTGAAAGAAGCACTTAGTTATAAATTTATCCTGGTTCACTCACTACCACTTGTGAGCTATATCCAGTCCCAGTGCCAACAAGCTATTGGATTTATCCACTAATCTGAAATAGATTACAAGTATTCTTTTATAGTCAAGTCTCATCAAGCTCTAACAACCAAGTATTGTTTCCACACCTAGCCTCTCTAGGCTCTTACAAGTATTGTTTGCTCACCTAGCCTCTTTAGGCTCTACCCTAAGTGTTTACTAAGAATAAAAGAACTTAAAACTTTAGATAAGTTTTTTGTTGCAAACAACTTGTACAAAAAATTGTGTAAGATACAGGATAGCAAGAAGTGTTTACAGATTCTGACCAAAAGTATTTTTCAATCCCAGATTCACACAGAAGCGTTCTAGCAATTTCCTAAATGGTTCTATTTCTTCTTTCCACCACTCCATTTTCCTGGGGAGTTCTTGGACAAGAGAAATTGTGAGAAATGCCATTAGAATCAAAGAAATCTCTGAAAGATGAATTCTCTTCTCCATGGTCACTTCTGAATGTGCCTAGGTTGTATCCATTTTCATTTTGGACCTTTTTACAGAAGGTTTTAAAGTTTTCAAAAGAATCATCCTTCTAAGAAAGTAATAACACCCAAGTATTTCCTAAGAAGTCATCAACAATGACAAATCCATACTTCTCCCCACTTAAACTTTTGGTTTTTGTAGGTCCAAATAGATCTACATTAAAGTAGTTCTAGTGGCTTGTGGTGCTGACCACATTTTTGGGTTTGAAGTTGGATCTGACATATTTGCTTCTGACACAAGCATCACACACATAATCTATCATTTTTTATTTTGGGAAGCCCTTTTACAAGATCCCGAGAGGACAATTGTGCAATGGTTTTCATGCTTATGTGACCAACCCTCTTGCGTCACAACCATTTGTCATTTGTTGTGATACAAGGCATGTTGCTTCTATAAGGTTCTCAAGACTGATGGAATAGACATTTTTGTGTTTCTTACCAGAGAAAATCACTTTGTAAGTCTTAGAGTCCTTGACTTCACAAAAAGTTGGTTGAAAATTTACATGAAAACCATTATCACACAATTGGCTCATACTAAGAAAATTGTGTCTCAGGCCTTCCACATAAAAAAAAAAAATTGAATTTGAGTATGATTATTTTTACCCACAGATCCTACTCCTAGGATCTTGGCTTTTCTATTGTCTCCAAAGGAGACAAGTACATCTTCTCTTGATCTAAGTGACAGGAACCTGCTTTTGTCTCATGTCATGTGCCTTGAGCACCCACTGTCTAGGACCCACAGATGTTCCTTCTTTGCTGCTACCAGGCACATCTGCATTCAACACAGATTTGGTTTTAGGTACCCAAACATTCTTGGGTCTAACTTGGTTAGAAACCTTTCTCTTTCTAACTTTGCTTCTGAGAAAGCAATTAGAGCTCTTATGGTTGAATTTGCTACAGTATACACATCTCTCCTTCTGCTTCTTAGGAGGCAAAAAGAAGTTATTGTACCAAACCTCATTCTCAATTTTGTTAAATCCCAAACCAGCCTTGTCAAAGACACCTCTTTGAGACCCTAAGAGTCTGTCCAAATTCTTGAAGCCATTCACAAAGTTAGCTAGGTTCTTTTCAAGAATAGCAATTTGTTTACCGAGGTGTTGATTTTCAAGCTTTACTTTGTTCACCTCAGAAGCGTATTTATCTTCTTTGATAGCTTTCACCTCAACAAATAACCTCAGATATATACGATTGCATTAGTGAGTTATTCTTCTCATACAAATTGTCTCTTTCTAGCTTGAGAGCACTGATTTCTTTTAAAGCTTCTGAAAATTGAGATTTCAAATGTGTGCTCTTTGTAGCTAGCAAGTTAGAATTTGTGAGTAAGTTATTGAAGGCTATCTTTAGATCATCATAAGACATATCAGAATCATTTACCTCATCATCATCAGAAGCATTTGAGTCTGCCATGAGATAGAGGTTGGCTTCTTCTGAGTCTTCTTCATCCTGGGCAGATTCATCTACTTCTGAGTCATCTTAGGTGACCAACGTTGCCTTCTTCTTCTGATCCTTCTTAGGATTTTAAGGAGAAGGCACTCAGATTTGATATGACTTGGTTTGTTGCACTCATAGCAGATGATCTGACTCTTCTTCTCTTCTTTCTAGAGAGGTCTTCTGGATGGAAACCTTCTTCTTCTCTTCTAACTTTCCACATTTGTCTGACCTTTTTCTTGTGATGAATGCATGTTCATCTTCATCTTAGGGTTTAGGGTTCAAGGTGTTCTTAGTTTTTTTATTTACGTGTTACAATAATAAAAATACAAAAAATAAAAGAATTTATAAATAAATAAATAAATAAAGTACATTAAGGACATTCAATGAATAAATATTTGTCTTGGTTTAAGATTCATACATGTAATAAAATATGTGTTTTTATAATTTATTAAAAGATAATGTTCTTTTTATTGTTATTTACTTAAAAAATTAAAAAAAATAAAGGGTTGAAAATAAAAATTAAGAAAGATATGATATAAGGAATTAAAAGGTTATTATAATAAAATAAATAAATCTAAAAATTATAAAGCTTGTGTGATAATTTTTTATAAGGAAGAGAAAAAGGTTTACGTTAAACTACCAAGCCCCGTCAACACTCATAGGTATATAATTGAAACAATTTCAATATTTCTAAAGTAATTACTATATAACAAACTTTTTATGTTCCGTTTGGTTTACAGTTGAGTAGAATTGATTCTAGAAATGAATGGTTGATATGGATGATACACGCTTTACGAAGTACGTTGTTTTTTATGGTCCGTTTGTCTGTTTTGTGATTTTTTTTTTAAAAAATAGTTTTTATTTTTATTTTTTTTTTATTTATATTATTTATTTTATTTATTTATCTCATTAAATAAAAATATAGACAAAAATATACAATAAATGATCACATAACATTTGTGTTAACCGTTCATGTTAACACCGGGTTAATTATGTGTTCAGAAACGGTGAACATATTAAAAAACGAGATTAATTGTGTATCCATTTGTGGTTAACAGAATAGGATTTTTGGCTAATTGATTTTGTGAGTTTATTTGCAATTCCTGTTAACATGAGGTTAATTATGTGTCTAGAAACGGTGAACATATTAAAAAATGAGGTTAATGGTGTATCCAATTGTGGTTAACAGAATATGATTTTTAGTTAGTTGATTTTGTAAGGTTAATTACAACTCATGTTAACACAAGGTTAATCATGTGGCTAGAAATGGTGAACATATTTAAATATGTGGTTAATGATGTATCCATTTGTGGTTAACAGAATAGGGTTTTTGGTTAATTGATTTTGTGAGTTTAATTGTAACTCCTGTTAAGACGAGGTTAATTATGTGTCCAGAAACGGTGAACAGATTTTTAAATGAAGTTAACGACATATACATTGGCGATTAACATGGTAGGATATTTGGTTAATTGAATTTGTGAGATTAATTGTGTGCACAGAATAATATATTTGGTTATTAGCATCAAAATAGAATAATGATGATAACAAACTCATGTCAACTCTTCAAAAAGCACACTATTATTATTTCTTGGTCTATTTTTATTTAATGAAATAAATATAATAATGAATATAATAAAATTAAAAAAAATAAAAACTATTTAAAAAAAAAAAAAGGAAAACAAAACCACTGCGGTGCGCACCACTGTGGTTGTAAGTTTATCACCACTGATTTTCTATAGAAACAATAACCCGTTGTAAGGAGAAGCGCAATTTATCCTTTCCTGAAAGTCGAACTTCTACTGTGTTTATTTTGACGTTGAATAGGTTGCACATATACTAAAGTAGGTTCTGTGAGAAGAAAAAATTTCTTGCATTAGATATACAACAAAATCGACCAAAAAAAAGATATATAACAAACTTGATGAATATTCAAGGCCTATATGTGACTATACCTCTCACAGTCTCACTCTAATTCTTACACCTAGAGAGAACATGTCTCCCTTGCCTATTCAAATTCTCAAATGGCTGATGCAACCAAAGGTATGGAGATTTGTGAGCTTTGGTTCAGCTGTTGTTGGGCTGCTTTGTTACGCTCTAAGTTCTTCCTTCAACCATCTATTTGGACAGTGGAATTTGTTTAAGATATTTCTATACAGCGTTCTCAGTGTCATCATCTCCCTCATGATTTTGTATGCAGAGAAATGGCAACACTCGAGAAGCCTCCGATTCAAAGCTCATTCAGCATTTTGGTTTTGACCATCACCTCCGTCTTTTCCTTTTTCTCCGATAAAGTAATGAATGGAAAACCAGATGCATATAGCCTTATTTCATGTGCTGCCTTTGCTATCATGTCACTCAGCTTGTCAAGGCAAACACAGTGCGGATTCGAAGTGGATCTTCTCTATTTTTTTCTTGAATGTTTAACAGTGCAACTCATGAAGATTAAATTGGAGTTAGTTATTGTTGGAGCAGGTTTCAGCTATTCCCTTATTATTCTTCGTTCTTCCTTTTCTTCCATAAATCCAACCGTGAAAACGAGCAATCTTGGACTCCAAGATCAACACATAGTCATTCAGGTCGATTCACAACAACTCGCCAACACTGATACTGGTAAATCAAGCAACAGTTCATGAATTGTGTGGAGGAGCTTAGGAAGAACAATTCGAATCTCACCAACATGCTTTTGGAGCGGGTGAAGAAATACCTTAACGGTAACTCTGAATTGGTAGTGACCGATCACAATTTCATGATTGATGTACTGCCGCGGGAAACGATGAACAACCTTCATGAAACTGCGAAGTTGATGGTGAACGCTGGGCTTCAGAAAGAGTGCTCCGAAGTGTACAGTACTTGGCGAAAGGAATGGTTGGAAGAGTGTCTAATAAATAAATTATTTAGGTTGCGAAAGATTGGGTTTCAAGATTACATGATTGGAAGATGGATTTAAAACATTCAAAGTCGCTCTCAGGATACTATTTCCCAGTGAGCAACGACTCTGCAATCATGTCTTCATGGGATTTTCCTCCACTGCTGATCTCTGTTTCTTAGAGGTTTGCCATGGAGCAGCGATTCAGTTATTGAATTATGCTGATGCGTTTGTGACTCGGAGTCCTTCAGCTTGGCTTTTGTTTCAAACCCTTGACATGTTTGACACATTGCGTGAAATGATTCCCGACTTCGAATCGTTGTTTCCTGATTCGTTGGTCAAGGAAGCAATTAGAATCCAGAATAGATTGGGAGAAGCAACTAGGGACATTTTCATGGAATTGGGAATCTGATTTTTGATACGCCTGATGCGGAGTTTGATGCTTGGGACGATGGCAGGGTTCATCCAATGACCTGCGTTGGCTCGGGCTATCTCGTCAATGCTTTGTGGTCAAGGCTGATGCTGGACCAAATTTTAAGAATACCCCAAGATGGGTGATGGAGCAGAGACGTCTTCATTCTCTGTGCAGATGGAGAGAATTATGGAGCAGGTTGAGAGAAATTGGAAGCTAAGTCCAAATTACAAAGACCCTGCATTACGCTGTTTTTTCATGATGAATAATTTGAGGCACATTGAGTACCAATTGGGAACCTTGTGGGATGAAAGGTTCCAAGCAAACAGAAGACGATACCTTGAACTTTATCATAGAAGCTCGTGGAATAAGGTGCTAGACATTTTAAATCTGGACAGCAACAACAATGAGTCAGTAGCGTCCAATGTTGCAGTAGAGTCAATGAAAGACAAGCACAATTTGTTCAACCTGCACTTTAGGGAGGTGTACAGTGTTCAATCTACATGGCTTGTCTTTGATAAGGTGCTAGGAAACAAATAATAGTATATGTGCAAAACATGTTCTTGCCAGCATATGCAAACTTCATTGGTAGGTTCCATGATGTTCTTGGTGAGCATGCTGATGAGTATATTGAGTATGGAATGTCTGACATTCAAGATCGACTCAATCATTTGTTTCTTGGAAACGAGATGATGAATCAACATTCAATAGTAGCTGACAGAGAAGGAGAGGATTTGTGGCAATATCCTATGTGCACCTGTATGTATTGTGGTCAAGAATCATGAAGGTATGTTCCCTTGTGCCTTTATGATACCCAAATTTGTGGATTTACTGTATAAAGTGACACCGTTGTATGTTTTCTACTTAGATCATTATACATTTCCTTTCTTTTAAAGGTGACTTGATTTTTAACTGACTACCACTTTACCACTTTCTAAATACCACTTTATTGCTAACTGAGTGAATGGGTGTTCTAACTTCTAACTGAATTAAACTGGTGGCTAACTTGATTCCTAATGTATTGAACATCATAGACATGGGTCCTCCATTCTTGGATCAAAACTTACATAAACTCCTAACCAGTGTCAACTTTGCACCAGCGAGCTCAGTGTATAGATATGATTGTTGGGGAATAAGAGACGAAGATACTTGAAGAAGCTTTGATTTTTATCTGTACATGAATGAAAGGCTTTAGTGCTATACCTTCAATTTCTATGACATCCACAATAGGAGTTTGGAATTTAACATATGTGGTTGCCGAGATTTTCTGCAGAGTAGGCCTGCAAACCTAGATTGAGATAAATATTATTTCATTTCTAATTAGTTTCAATATTGATATCCCTTGTGTTTACTTGCAACTAAACTACACAAGTGACGCCCGCACATTGCAATTATACAAGCAAACAATTTGCAAAGCTGTTGCATTCAGTACAAGGCGTGCTTGCTGGAAGCAGGGAAGTTTAGGTAGACATCTACAACCCATTAATTCACATGATGAAGTCCAGGTTGAAGTTGCATCTGAAAAACAGATGCTTTGGTTTTTTTTTTTTTTTGTGGAAAGTCAACAACTTTGTGTCAAGTCATAGCTGGTTGTGACCGCAAAGTAAATAGAACACCCAGACCTATTGACTATTTGACTGTCTTTCAATTTGTGGAACTCCTTTCCCATTCAAACTCTCTCTGTTTTAGATGTGGAAAGTTAACAACTATGTAAACAGCTGGTTATGAACTTGTGACCACAAAGTAAACAGAACATCACAGACTCAATAATGATCGTGTCTCTTTCATTACGGAATTCCTTTCCAATATTCACACTCCGCTCTGCCTCTTACAATATCAGAGTCTTATAAGCCAATTCAAAGACGCTACCTTCCAGAATTCAGATAGTTAGACTTAGTACTATGCCCATCCGAATTCCCAATCGACTAAGACAGAGAAAGCTATGGAGAGTTGTGGGATTTATATCAAGTGTATTTGGACTGATCTGTTATGCGTTAAGTTCCTCTTTCAAACATCTATTTGGAGAATGGAACATCTTCAAGATCATCGTTTACATGTGGTGAGTTTCATTATCAGTAGCACGATGTTTTTTGAAAAAATGGAAACTTTCGAGGCGTTAGTTCATGCTGAAAGCTCATTCGGGTGTTTTGGTTTTGCTACTCACCTCTTTCTACTCGTTTGTATCAGATAAAGAAGTGAATGGAAAACCAGACCTATTGAGTCTGATTTCTTGTGCAGCCTTTGCTTTAATGTCTGTGTGCTTGTCAAGGCAGATTGACCTTGGATTTGGTGCAGATCTCCTCAATTTCTTCCTTGGATTTCACTGTTCAACTGATGAAGATTAACTGATGCTCTCTATAGTTGCAGCCATCCTCTGCTATTCTTTCATTGTTCTTCGTTCCAAAATGGATTCTCAACCGAGATTGGGACTCAAGGAATGGAAGACCATGTAGCCGTAGAAATTGATGCTGCAGATGGAGGAGATAGTGGAGCTGATCACAACAAAAGTCACTTCCAACGCCAACAAATTGAGTCACTAAGAAGAAGAATGGTGGTGAAAGATGAGGTTGACACTAATTATAACAATGGCCACAGACAAATTCATCATTCCTTAAGAAGCAGAATGGTGGATGACGGGTACAATTGGAAAAAATATGAAGAGAACAAGTGTGAAAAAGAATGAAAATCAGAGAAGCTACTTCAAATGCGCGAGTCCCAGGTGCCCTGTGAGGAAAAAATTGAGACAAGTATAGATGGGCAAATTATTGAGACACTCTACAAGGGTAACCATAACCATTGCAAGCTAAGTTTACAATAAAAGTAACTCATCATCTGAATATCTGTATTCACTTTTACCTTCAGAGCCTGTTGTCCCCACGGACATGCCAGATCAATCATTTGCTTCCCACGGCGGTGAACAATTGGATGGTGATGCAACACCAGAAAACTCCACGGCATCAATATAACATTTATGCTGAACTTGAGCAAGTTTGTGGAGAATGCTTAATAGGCTAGTTGTTGAAAGGAAACTAATGCCACTTATTGATTGCTTTTTACACTTGGTGGTTTGTAGTACACCTCTTTTAATCTAAAGTTTGGGGGTATAGTGAATTATAATTCCAATGATTCATTTCTCTAATAAACTCTTAAATTTGGGTTTACATAATCTCTCAATTTCATTCCTATAAAAAATAAATTTAATTTTATAATATATGTATTAATTTTTTTAATATTAAATTTATACTATTTATGATAATTGGTAAAGGTCTACCATAAATCAATTTTTTTGTGATTTATCCTAAAATCTCCTATAGTCTCTAGTGCTATATAATCCTATAAATTTGACCCTCTATTAGTGTGTTTTATTTACATTGGATCCACGTTTCAAATATGGATACAGACAATAGCATTTGTCCGAATCCACGTTTGAAACGTGGTTTTGATATAAACAAAAAACACATATGTGTCTTGTTAGGAAATCCGATATATGAGCAAAAACTTAAAAAATATTTTGAAGATTAAGAAATTTAAACACTTAAATTTATGAAAAAAAAAAAACCTTTGATAATACAGGAGAAGCACGAAACAATCTTCTACCTATTGCACTTAAATTTTCTTAAGCTGGAAATCGATACATTGCCAAATTGCCTAAGCTTCTGAGTAATAGCAGACAAGTAGTGGATCTAGAAAGGAGCAAATGAACCGGTTAGAAACCAAACGAATTCGGATTTGTAGCTGCAAAAACAATAAGTAAGCATGAAAATGAGAGAATTGAAAAGAAAAGTGGAGGAGAAAAGAAGTGGAATGACGCCACTGATGAAAGCAACCCCTTCAGCAGATAAGCCAGCAGTGTTGATTCGCCACCAGCTCGTGGAGCAGGACAAGAATTACAATGGTCTGAGCAAGAACCATTAAGCTTCTCATCCTCAAAAGGGAAGAAACAAAACAAAGCTTCTATTTCAAAAATGATGATTAGCTTACAAATGAAGAGAAGACCCCTTTTTAGGCTAAGTGGGCGACCAACTCACATAAGAAAAGAAAGGGAAAATAATTCTTATCCTAGTGGGGACTTGAACTCATGTCCCCTAAGTCTTTTAGTTAAACTAAGTATTAGCCAATAAAGCCACTAAAAATAGTGCCTCCTACTAGAAAAATAAAAGGAAAATAAAAATAAAAGAAAATAAAGCCACTCATGTCTTTGCAGGCAACTGTTTCAATAGGTGACTCCTGTGTTGTGTCATCACTGAGAGTCCGGGTATAATGCTTTTATTGTTGTCGTTCAAGCTGCCCAAGCCGCCGTTTGTTTTACCGTTCAACAGTAAAAATGATGGTTTCACATAATTGATTTTAAATAACTTTCATTCAATGTGTTTCGTAAAACAGTATCACTATCCAACCATTGATTTCGAACCATTCTAGCTCAACTTTAATCAAATCTCCCATCTATACTATTATAATTTAGAAGTTTAGAAATCACTGTTCATTCAACACTATGTATTTTGTTCAGATTTTTGCTTTTGGGCCGCTTGTTTTGCAATGGGCCTGCGCGTCCACATTCTTATTCAAGTGGGGGCATTTGTCATTCTGATAGGATGGGCTGTCTCCTTTGTTTTGCATGACTTTATGAGTTACGTGTACCCTTTACGGTAGAGAGTCCTATTAACATGTACCCTTTACATGTACCCATTTGTATTTTTTTCAATATTTTTATTCTCTTTTTTGTAAAGTTATTTTTTATGAATCACACTTATCCTTCACGGGAGGCAGTCTTGCTCATATCGTTTTCTTTTTCTTTTTGTTTCTTTCACAATTTCATTTTTAGTGTTATTATATTAAAACATTTTCTCTTATTACTTATCATATTATTTTGTTTCATTATAAAAGTGATATTTTTTAAAACCATGAGTATCCTCCACGTGAAGCAGTTTTGATCCTACATTTATTTTCTTTTTGTTCATACTTGAATTTTATTTTTATTATTATATTAAAATAATTTCTCTCATTATTTATTCGTTTATCTGCTTCGTTATATAAAAACTCACATTGATGAATACAATATATGTGTTGATTTACATTACTTTTAACATGATATTTCAATTTTCAATATATCATTCACCTTTCTATTTTATTCATTAATGTTTTCATTTATTATCTCACTCATTTATTCTATTTATCTATTTAATCTATAATAAAATTCCTATTTATCTCACTTTTAATTTTCATTTTTTATTATATTAATATATTTTCTCTCATTATTTGTTCCTATTAATCTGTTACACACTACAAAAGTGATTTTTTTTATAAATCACGCGTATAGTTTACGGGAGACGGTCCTACTCATACTGTTTTCTTTTTTTTTTTTATCACGCTTTAATTTTTTTATATTAAAATAGTTCCACTCATTATTCATTCATATTTATTCTCATTTCAGTAAAGTATTTTTTTTATGAACCGTAGGAAGCAGTCTGACTCCTGTCTTTTTTTCCTTTTTTCTTTTTAAACACACTTTAATTTTTATTTTTTATAATTATTATATTGAAACAAGTTTTCTCATTATCCATTTATGTTTATATATTTCGCACATAAAAACTCACATAAAGAAATACGATATGAGTTTATTTACATCAATTTTAATGTACTTTTTTCAATAATTATTTATTTCTCTATTTTATTCATTAATGTTTCACTTATTATTTATTCTATCTATTAATTTACTTATATTTACTCTATATTAAAATTATTCCCACAGTACACATGTTATTTATTTATCTGCATTTTCTCAAGTTTTTTATTCTTTTTCTGTAAAGTGATATTTTATGAACCACATTTATCCTTCACGGCAGACACTTTGCTCATGTTTTTTTTCTTTTGTTTTTTTTTCAAAAATTAATTTTTGTTGTTATTATATTAAGACATTTCCTCTAATTATCCGTCCATATTAATTTGTTTCATTATATAAGTGATATTTTTATAAACCATGGGTATCCATTGTCCTCTATGTGAAATAGTTTTCCTCCTACCTTTTTTCCTTTTTTTATCACACTTTAATTTCTTTTTATTATTATCTTAAAATAATTTCTCTCATTATTTATTCATATTTATCCGTTTCGTTACATAAAACTCACGTTAAGCAATACAATAAATGTATTAATTTATATTAAATTTAACATGATATTTCAATATCATCATCTCTTTATTTATTCGCTAATGTTTCATTTATTATCTCACTTATCTATTTTATTTATCTATTTACTCTATATTAAAATTGCTCATCCATAACATGAGTCATGTTTTCTCATTTGCGTTTTTTATTTTTTTATTAGCAATACAATAAAGTGCTTTTTTTTTACGAATCAACAACTATATTCCATGTGAGGCAATAAAGTGATTTTTTATGAACCATACAACTAGATCCATGAGCAATTATTCTCCAACGGGTGGCTTCTAGTTGTATGGGGATGGGTGGAGCACATGTGCAGGGGAGGTTGAGATTATGAGGAAAGAAGGATCCGCTATGGGATTCATTAATGTTTTCACTTATTATCTCTCTTTAGTCTATCTACTCTATAATTTTTTTTGCCGGTACACATGTCACATTTCTCACATCGTTATAATTTTTTTTTAGATTTTTTATTCAATTCAATAAAGTAAAATTTTTATGACCCAAGTACTCTCCACATGAGGCAGTCATATGCTCCTTCGATGAACAATCATATAATGGTGGGACTAACTCACGGTCAATTATATGTTGTTGTATATCTAGGATTAAGTCTCAACAAAGACTTAGGATTCTTATATGTGATGACTACTTTAAATGTTGTAATGTTATAAAATATTGTCTACAAGAAAATGTTTAAAAAAAATTAAATGAAGCAATATTGCTAATAATATTCACTTGTAATTATTAGATGTGACTATTTCATGTTTTCAAATCCATTTTATTTTGTTAGTTTGTTATATTCTTAATCTACTAACAAGTATCAAATTAAATATTAAAAATTAATTAATCTTAAAATTTAATATTAATATATTAAACAAGTTAAATATATTATTAAATTTTAAAATTAAATTATATGAATAATAAATCCGTGCACGCACGGTTCTTTATAAATCACGAGTGATGATATTTTTATTGCATTTGAAACTGAGAACTATAGATTGTACACCTAGAGGTAGCAACCTCAGGAGAATTCATCAATTTCTACGACATTCATAAGCATGTCATTTTTTTTTATAAGCAAAGTAAATTAAGTAACAAGAGTATAACTGATACTCCAACTCGTTACACATAAGTATATCATTTAAATCAATGTAATGACTGAATTTTGTTGTATTTTTTCTTTATTTTTGTCTACTCAAATCAACATAAAATTTTATATATGTAAATAATGTGACACTATGTGAATGAGGTATGAAGCACAGTAGTTAAAAATATATATAATCCGCATGAAATTGGAACTTGGGCAGGACTTCCATTTCTATGTACTTAGCAACATATTGGTAAACTGCTTCAGTTGGATGGACGCTGTCCCAAAATACATATTTTGAAGCGTCAAGACATACTGGTGTGATTTCATTACACAATGGAGTTACTTCAAATAGCCAGTTCCACAGCACCCTTTATTTGTTTCCTTGAAACCTGTATGATAAAATGTCAGAAGAGGACAAAATAAATATTATAAACAAATAATTCACCTATGACCAAACAAAAGAAAAACAAATAATTCATCGTTTTTAAAATTATTATAAATTTTTTATTTTTAAAACGTACATGAACTGTTTTGTTGGAAATTAAGAGTTTTTAAAAGCTAAAACTAATCTGAAGAAGGTTTTGTTAACTTTTGACATTATAGTTGAAATTAAGAAAAAAAAGTGTTTATATATTTTAAAACAATCAAAGTAAATTATACAATGTAAAATATATATTACTCAAAAGTCTTAAATTTTAGACTCAGTTGCATTTTTATCCCTCTATTCCCAATAATGTGTTTCTTGAATTCAATCCCTTAAAATTTCAGTTATTATAATCAAGTCCTTTTGTGCATTTCGTTATATTAAAACTCTCAAAATTTTATTTTCTAGTCAAACTCTATGCAAAAAATCGATTACATTGTTTTAAATACTCTTCAACTAAATTGAATAATGAAAATATCATGTTATTTAAAATCATAAAATCTCAATTTTTTATCTTCAATACTCTAATATCACTTCTTAAAATATCTTTTAAATTACATTAAATCTTCACTAAAATTTTGACTTTTAAATCTTTTATTCATTTCATGCTCTACATTAATTATAAATCTCTAAATATTTAAATAAAAAATAAAGAATTTTAGATAAGAAAAATTAACGGAAGACATTAACTATATAGCAATTAAAAAAATTAAGGGATTAAATTTAGAAAAAAAAACTTAAAAACTAAAATTAGATGCTATAGCCATATTATAACCTTAATCAATGACTTTAGCCACAATAAGAGTGTGTTTGGTAACATATTTTAGTCAGATGAAAGCTGAAATTAATTAGTAACAGAAATTGTTTCATCCGTGTTTGGTAGAATATTTATTTTAGGTAACTATTAACTTTTTTTGAAAAGCTACTTGAGTTAGTTTTTTTAAAAAAAAAACTAATTTTGAGTTTTTATTACAATGTTACCCTACAACAATTCTCACTAATCATTGTTTAATAATTAATGAAGTTGTCCTGGCATGCTATTTTATATTTATAAGTAGTTCTACCAAACAACTAAATTTCAACTTTCACGTAACTTTTTATACCATAAATATACTTTGAATATAATCCAAAAATATAGCTCACCATATTTTTCAGGTTGATTGATAAGGCTGATCAAGGGGTCATATATGTCTGTATAAACAACCCTGCTTCGTGGAAGCAGTGCTTGTATCTGAAGTAAACGCCTTGCCAATTTTTGGTTGTAGATCTTGGCATCTGAATTCTCGTCTCAACACATTTCCTATCCTTTACAAACTTGGCTGTTATTGAAGAGGTATAAACCAATGGAAGGAAGCCCAGTGACAGCAAATTTTCTGCATCCAAGGTCGTATAGTTCCTACAATAAATTTGTACACAAACAAATGTATAGATCAGTATTATATTTATTATTACTTATTAGAGCTGTTTGTTTGTGATTTATTAAGAAAAAAAGTTAATTAAATATATGTTTAAAAAATTATAAATTTATAATGATTTACATGAGTTTTTTTTTTCAAAAATAAATGTTTCAAAAGGTATTTAACACTTTTGAGAAATAATGACTTTTTAAAATATAAAAGAATTTATCAAAAAATAACTTTTATTTTAAATAATCGAGATCGAGCCCTTAATAAAACCCAGAGCATTATTGGTTTTATTAACTCACTAGTGACCACGCATTGGTTATTTATCTGAAAGTATAAAAAAAATGTTTTATCTATATAAAATAAGTAAATTTTTTAACAAAAAAATTATTTTCATCTTCTAAAAGTTAATATTTTGAAAATCAACCAATGACATAACAAGCTAAAAATTTATCATGTAAGTATTGATTATACATTGTGGTAAATTTTGACGTGTCACATCACCAATAAGAATATTTTAAAATTTATAATTTTTAAAGGATGCAAATGAAAAGAAATTTTTATTTAAATCAAAATTAAAACTCATTTATTTTAGTGAGACTAAAAATATATTTTTAAAAAAATGCACATATATAAATACAACAAATTAGACATATTGCCTATTCTCTTATAATCTGCATTGATTTTTTTCACTTTTACGAATTCCTATTTGATAATTACTTAAAAAATCCATGTTATAAATATAATTATAATGATTAATAAATGAGTTCTGTGTTTACCTTAATAAACATTTGAAGCCTATTCTGCAGATAATCTTGGTATCCACTTATGTTGAACTCCAACGTTCTAGTGGGAATGTCATAAAAATTGAAAAGGAAATCATTAGTTCCAGCACAAATAATAACCAAAGCATCTTCAAGTATTGTTTAGCTTCATTTTCCCCTGCAATGCGCTTGAGCTTTGCTACATAAACTTTAAAGTACTCAATTTGCTTGGACACTGATATGGCACCGGATACAACTGTGGTCAAATCATCAAAACCTGATCCCCCAGATGCGAAGCTAACACCTGTTAAAAGCTCTTCATCTGATAGGTTCGGATCTAGGAAAGGAGGGACAGTGTCTTTGAGGTTCAATGCAGAGGCAAGGAAATCAATAACCAATTTTCCATTAGAGAATCTACCAGTAGGCACATGACTAGGGAAATCCCTCCCATAAGGTAAATGATTTCCCTTACCCAAAGTATGATGTAGTTGTTATTGCCTGTGTCTACTGTTGAATCCCCAAAGACTAGAATGGATGAGAATTTGGGTCTCCATGTTATGTCATTGCTTGTAGCAACAACCATGGTGCAAATGTGCATCAAAATGATAAAGTGGATTGTATGAGCCATTGCTACAATTTTTTTTTTTCAGATGTTAAGCTAAGGTTTTATTAGCTACTATATATATATATATATATATATATATATATATATATATAGTGACGAATAGGATGCCACGTGTTAATTTCTCTTGAGTTTTAATTTGTAAATTGTAAGAGAACTACATTTAAGGAATCAAAACGTGAGATAGATGGCAAGACAGCCATTTTAGGTAAGCGAAAACAACATGAAAGGAAATTTTCCGGAAGGGGGAACAATTGAAGAAAGGAAACATATATGGACTTCAAAAGTTGGATCGATTAACATGTTTGGTAGAATTCTTTGTAACTTTTTTCTTGGACGAAAAAACTTTTTAACTTAATAGTGGGAATCGCTTCCTTATGGGCTCATTAATAAAAAAAATTACTCATTCATTCCCACAAATGTTCATTTGTTGTGAGAGAGTAACGGAAAGAAACAGACCATTATATGTTATGATCAAGCCCACTTTGACACCAAGTGTAAGGAAATTTCTAGCTTGGCATTTTCATAATTACTCTAAACCCAACCCGTCAGAATAATTTTTTATTAATAACAAAAACCCAAGCCCACTTTTTTTTGTTTGATTGTTGCTGAGATTTTGATTCTGGAGGAGGAAAACAAAGTTTTTTCTTGTTTGATTGTTTTGAGATTTTGTTTCTGGAGGAGGAAAATGTAATAGATTTGAAGTTATGTGATATATTGATTTACATGCATGATTTTAGTTGAACCCTTGACCTTTGTAGTTTGAGATCTGATTTTTGAAGTTTGGAAATAAGATGAATCTGTGGATATATTTTATTCTTTAATTGATACTCTCTTTTTTTTTTATATAAAAAGCACTTTAGAAGAATATATGTTGGTATATTCAGATTTATTTCAAATGTGAAATTGTATTTATGAAATTTGGACTCATACAATAAAGGTTTAAACAACACAATGAATGACTTGAGGCCCAAATTGTTTATTTTTATTTTTATGAAGTTGTAAAAACAAAAAAAAACATAAAATCATGATCAGATTTAAAAAAAAGTTGACTTGGCCCAAATCTGAATTAACCCACCCGCTTTTGCACAACCGAAACCCGAACAATCCGACACTCGATCAATCCAAGCCCATTTACAATCATGATTGGGCATTGTATTAGTAAGGTCGATTTTGGTCGGATTGGGCTTTTTAGACCCGAATCAGATCGAACCCGACTGTTGGAAACCCCTAAATATATATACCAGAAAAGACAAGTCAGACCATGCTATTGGTTTTCAATTAGGTGTGTTTTTCACCACTACCCTCGTTCATCATCGCAACATCGTGTAAGTACTCAACCAAGTAACTTTTCGTGTCACGTTTTAGAAAAGCACAAAGGACTGAAAATAGACATCACATAAACAACAGATAAAGTGCAAGAGTATGTTGGATTACAGTAATCAAACAAATAAGTCTAAAAAGTTAAACAAATAAATGCCAACTAATAAGTCAGATGAATAACTTCATTCCTTGAAACAAAAGACAAGAACCATCAGTTGTACGTCGCTACAATCGTCCAGCTAGACGTCCTCGTCATCATCAAAGGTAGTAGCCTCCCTCGGATCCTCGTCGTCGTCAGTCAACCATCCATTATGGCCATTGTATCCAAGTTGGATCGGATGACCTATGAGTGGGGCCAGCCATGAACGATGTGTGGAGACTCGGTGACGAAGGTAGACTCTATCAGCATTACCTTGGCGGTTGACTTATTGTGCTGGTTGCAGGCGTGCAAATTGAAGCGAGTGAATGTCGGCATGGCGCTCATAACCTGGTGGCAAAGGAAAGGTAAGTTCTAACAGGACACCAAAACGTAAAGGTTCTGCTGATACTAGTGGGATCGGGCCAATAAATCAAATAAGTGATCCATCCCACATAGGTTACCTCACGATCGAACTCCTCATCATAGTCCCAGGACTCCCCTGGGACCCATATCGTCGACACTCTAGCCATGATTGGCATGATCTGGGTTTACCATAAATTACGGTAAATTATACAAACACGGGAAACAAAGGAGGTGAGAAAAAAAATATAATACTCATACTGGCAGAAAAATAAATCATATCAAAGTAACTATCTACACATTAGTAATTTCATAAGAACAATCAAAACCATCAAACAATCACAGTCACAAAGCAATCACAGAGCATAAAACATTAACAGTTATAATACAATCATTAATCATGTTTTCATATTCCATGAACTCACTCACTTATATGCAGCCACCCATGCTATGATATGAGACATAATGCAACTTATCTTTTTCTTAAATTGCAATGCATGTGGGCTCATCCTGAATCAATTGGTGCACCTCGAAGTTCTCTACTTCGACACCACAATTTTCTTTCTCGGAGGGATGATCAGGGAGCTCAATGTCCGTTTTGGCCAGATTGTCCACAATGGTAAATCGACCCTCTAAGCCACATAAATATGCTAGCATTTTCTACTGGCGCTTGGCACACCTCCCCACTGATCTTAATAATGGTTACAGTCCCGTAAAGATAACCCGACCATTATTGAGAAACTTTCGGCCATCGAGGGCGCAAACCCATTGCCACTGGCTTTTTTGTCGACCTACGGTCTTACACCCCGAAGGCCAATTGAGTGAACCCCTTTGGTCAGTCACAACCTCTTCTTCCCCCATTCACAAAGTACCACGTGTAATCCACTCTATCAAGTAGATAATCAATGCATATGATGCATGTCATTTTACATTTTGACTCAATCCTTTAGGAGGTCCACCACATTCATCTCAACATTCCAACATCACCACCAAAAATTCTCCAATCACTCCTGTATATAGTTAAAATAATATTTAACGTAAGTTTAAAACGTAAAATCAATATCTAATAAAATAAACCTATAATTATAACTATTTTTCCAAACATCAAGCTTTATTCATTTCACTTTCTCTTCTTACTTTTTATTTGATTTGAAAAAGAATTTCAATATAGGATTCCTCTTACTTCAAATAATATATTTAAATATTTTTATGTATGAACCAATTTAAAATAATAGAATATAATAGAAGATGGTATCAAGAATTTTTATCTCATAGTTCTAACTCTAAAACTTCATACCAAGTTTCAAATCACTTAGGAATACTTAGGCCTATCTTCAACATTTCTTACATTCATCATAAAGTTCAAAATTAATATTTTTATAAGTTTATAAGATACGTTTTTAATTAAAACTCCTTTTTTATAAATATTTTTTTTAAGTAGAAAATAAGAACCTAAGACTTCTTATAAACTTCTTAGCTTTAAAGACTTTCTTTTCATAATTTAAATCTTTACTCAGTTATAAACTCAATCAAGTAATGAACATAAAATTTTGGAATGTAATTAAAATCATTTCTCAAATCATTCTCCATCCTTGTATCATCAAATTTAATAAAAATTATTTTCCTCATCACCAATTTGGCCACAACACCAAGTAGGTCATACAATCCATTTAAATTTAATTATCATGCATCATGTCAAATGTGAATGAGACAAGGTTCCAACAACACCAATACCATAAAGCATGCAAGTACAATTTAAAGCTTTTTATACCATCTTTTGTTGGTTAGATACCTTACATACTTTTTCTCATTCTTTCATGCATCATACATACTTTTCCAAATAATTAATCACAAACAAAATCATTACATAACAAACAAATTCCAAGACTATAATAGCCATGAAAACCAAATATATATCAAGCATGGAAACTTAGAGTGACAAAGATGACAAGAACCTTCATCAAAGTGAAAACCATCAAACCTTCTATGGTGACACCATGAAGATGGACCATGACAGCTTAGAAAAATCAAGAAGAAGAATGGTGTAGGTGAAGTATACCTACGGTTTTTTCATGGAGAAAAATGAAAAGATGAACAAGGATTCATTGAGTCTTGAAAGATGTATGAAGGCTAATCAAGTGTTTGAAGTGTATAAGAGTCAAGGAAGGTGATGTTTTTCCTTAACTTAGTGAAATGGTGAGGTAGGAAAATGAAACAAGTTGATGAATCAGATGGGACATGAAGAATTTGGCCATACAAGGTTTATAGGAGTGAGGAAAATGCTTATTTTACAAGCAAGATCCAAGGGTTAGGGTTGATGGCACCACATCAAATGGATGATCAAGATTGGTTGCTTTTTAAAAAAGTAAAAATGAAAAGTAGTTTTTTCTTACACATGGAGAATTTTAGGTTAATAATCATTACTATTAGTATAATTACCCATACTAGTCGAATATTTTAGTGCAAAGATGGTTAAGGGTAGTTTGGTCAGTTAGGAAAATAACCAAGGGTATTTTGGTCGTTTCACCTATTAAAATATTATAAAAAATCCAAAAATTTCATTTTATTCTATAAACTATGTTTTCTATCTTAGATTCACTATTTTGATATTATTATCTCATCTCTACATTAAAAACACAGTTTCTTTGCAGATCACCCTCTGGAAATTTGGTCATTATTCATTGATTGTCTCAGAAAAAATAAAAAAAAATCTTAATAAATCCTAAAAATTATAAAACCAAAGAATATTAACTTCTTTGACTTCAAATCCATAGGAATAACACCCTACTCAATATCCTAATCTTACCGCTATTAATGGTAATTCAGAGCAGGAAAAATGTGGGTGTTACACCAAAACCTAATCACTTTAAACCTATAAATAGTGTATGAAAAAAAGACGTTGTTGGGAGATTTAACCCTGCCATGATGTGGATATTCATGGTAGGAGTACGAATGCCTCCTGTGGAGATACATGTGGTTCATGCAAAAAACTCACCTTAAACCTATAATTAAAAAATTTGCTTAACTTTTAAACTTACTCTAATAAATATATAATGAATTAAAATACATAAAGAAATTTTTATTCAAAAAGATGAAAATAACATAATTATAAATTTTATAATTCTAATTAAAAATATGTTCATAGAAAAATAGTAGCGAATACATCATATATATAATTATAAATCTTAAATTATATTGATATTTGAGATTCTCACAACTCAATCACTTTAAACCTATAAAGTGTATGGAAAAAATCCTTGTTGAGAGAGTTAGCTCCACCACGATGTGGATGTTAACGACAAGAACAAGACTGTCTCCCGTGGAGGATATTTGTGATTCATAAAAAATCACTTTAAACCATAATTGAAAAATTGGCTTAACTTTTACACTTACTCCAATAAATATATAATGAATAAAAATACAAAATAATAATTTATTCAAGGAGATGAAAATAACATAATTATAAATTTTATAATTCGAATTACAAAAATATGTTCTTAGAAAATAGTAACCAATACATCATGAATATAATTATAAATTTAAATTATATTGAGATCCTATAAACCAATCACTTTAAACCTTTATAAAATGTATGGAAACCAATGTTGGGAGAGTTAGTCATATGTACCATGATATGGAAGTTCACGACAAACATTGTATTGTCTCCCATGGAGAATACATGTGGTTCATAAAAACAATCACTCTAACTATAATCGAAAAAATTGCTTTACTTTTAAACTTATGTTAATAAATATATAATGAATCAAAATATAAAATGATAATTTTATTTAATTAGATGAAAATAATATAATTTTAAATATATAATTCTAATTAAAAATATGTTGATAGAAAATAGTAACCAATACATCATAAATATAATTATAATTATAAATTTAAATTATATTGAGATTTGAATATCCCACAAAACCAATCATTTTAAATCTATATGATTGTATGGAAAAAAATCCTTGATGGGAGAGTTAGCCCCATCATGATGTGGATGTTCATGCCAGGAGCGGAACGGTCTATTATAGAGCATACTTGTGGTTCATAAAAAAAATCTACTTGAACCTATAGTTGAAAAAATTGGCTTAACTTTTAAACTTACTCTAATAAATATATAATGAATTAAAATACATAATAATAATTTTATTCAAGTAGATGAAAAATAATATAATTATAAATTATATAATTCTAATTGAAAAATGCATTCATAGAAAATAGTAACTAATACATCATGAATATAACTAATATTGATGTGATGATATCCGCTACGAAGATCAATCTGGAAGATTGCAGCTCATTTAACTGATCAAGCATATCATTGAGTCTTGGTATTGGAAACCGATACTTGATGGTGATCTTATTAACAACTTGACTATCGACACACATTCACCAACTTCTATCCTTCTTCGGTACTAAAATAGTAGGCACAACAACACAAGGGCTAATACTTTCTTAGATCAACCCTTTCTTCAACAGCTTTTCAACTTGACGTTGGATCTCAGAATGCTCTTGTTGACTCATCCTATAAACTAGTCCATTAGGAATTACAGCTCTAGGAATGAAGTCAATGGCATGTTGGATGTCTCGCATTGGAGGAAGTCCACGCATAATCTCTTCTGGTATCACGTCTGGATATTAGCAAGCAGTTGTTCAATCTCTAGTGGAAGGATGGTCCCTTCAATTGATTTAAGTAGTAGTAGTATGAGGCTCATGGCTTGGTTTCTTCTTTTGTCACCCTAAATTGTTCCTTGGTGACTAAAGACACCAATGGCTTGGTTTCCTTCTTACTTTGGTTGAATTCACTGGGCGGCAGAGGTGCTAACTTGATCTTCACTCCATCTTTCACAAAGGAGTAAGTATTTGCATGACCATTATACAAGGCACGACGATCATACTCGCTTCCCTTGTTGAGCCACTGTACTTATAGGGGGTATGGATGACTTTGTGTTGGTAACTTCAACTTTTCAACGATGAAGTTTGATAATACATTTTCACAAACTTCCACTATCTATAATAACATCACACACATTTTCTTGAGTAGTGCAACGGGTTGGAAGATATTGTGCCTTAGCTATGGTTCTTCTTTTGCTGGTGCGGTGTGTAGGCTTCGTCTGATCACGAATGATTCACATGATCAGCAATGGTGAATTCTTCATCATATATTAGCTCTTCTTCATCAAAGACTGACTCTTCATCTTCTTTAGATGCCTCATGGACTACTCCTTCAATAATAGTAATAATTTTTGCGATTTGGACAATCAGAAGCTTTATGCAAATCCTTGTCAATTGAAACACTTAGTTGCTTTTTGGTCGGTCTCTTTGGTGGGGCTAAGGAGGGGTCTTGTTGGATGGGATATGTTTGTTGGGTTTGTGGCTCACGAATGTTTGTAGGGTTCCAGGAGAAGGAAGGTTGGTATGAGGATTTCTTGGTTAATTATTTTTCAATTCGGATGGCCAGATGAACAACATCATTTAAAGTCCAATATCGCTGAAGTTGGACTTGGTGGGCAATGTCTGTGTTCAATCATCCAAGGTAACGACTATTGTTTGTTCTTCCTTTTCTTGGATGTCACACTTTATCATGAGCTTTTTCAAATTCTCTGGTTATACTCTTCGACGGACTGGGTCTTTTGCCGCAAGTTGTTGTAATTGAATAAAATTATCTTGATAATAATGCTCAGGTAAGAACTTACGTGTAAGCTCACGACGCTTTTTTTCCCATGACTCGATTTTACTCTTCCCATCATGCTTACGCTTCTTCTTAAAGTTCTCCCACCTTATGGAAGCATGCTTCTTCAGATTAACTGTAACAATCTTGACTCTTTTTTTCCTTAGGGACTTCTTTAAACTCGAACACTCGTTCAACAGTTTGAAACCAATCAACAAACTCATTGGGCTGGAGCCTGCCTTCGAAATCTAGAATCTCCACCTTAATATCACTACTCCGGAATTGTTCTTTCCGAGAGTGATGGTTTCCAGTATATGGGGAATCAATTTCATGTGATTCTCTTCTAAATGTCTTCTTTGTTCTTCAATTTTGGCTTGTTGAATTTCAACAATGGCTTGAAGTTGTTGAAGTTGACGCTTCAATTCATCCATCTCAATTTCATGGTAAGGTCTTGTCTTGGTGGCATTTTGTAGGTTAAAAGTAGGCTAAGTATGTATCTGAGGTTTAAAGGGCAAAATAAAAATTGGAAAACTTTGGGGTAAAATGGAAGTTTTCAAAAATTCAAAGGCTAAAAGGTAATTTAAAAAAAAAAATTGGGGCAATTATGTAATTTTAGAAATTGTGGGGTGAAATTGAAATTACAAAAAGTGTAGGGGCCAAACTGAAATTTGAGAAAAGTTATAGGCTAAAACTGAAATTATTGAAAATATGGGATAGAATTGAAGTTACCAAGAGTTGGATAACGTGGCAAATAGGACAAGTAGCAAGATGTAATAGGGCTGACGTGTCAAAATTAACACCTTAGTACTGACGTGGTCGTCTTCAACCTCCGAATTTCTAGCAATCAAAAAGTGGTTTTCGATGACGATATGGTGGTTTTCAACGAAGGTGAAACTCACCGGTCCAAGGTCTTTCAACCTTCTGAACGCGATGACAGTGTCGATTTTTCCAGAAAAGACCAAAAAGTGGACTTTTAAGGGTGGCAACAATGAATACCTTTTAAAAACTTCAAACTCCCACCAATTCCAAACACTCTTTCTCACTTAAACTCAACATTAAAATTTGGAAACTGCTTTGATTACCAAAATGGCTCAGAAACCTAAGAAAAATAGAGAAAACTCACTTTGTTTTAAACAACTCAATTATATTTGATGGTTAAAGCACACTACATGAACTCAATTTATAGAAGTATATTTGATAATTTGCACAATAGTCATATTGTGCGGAAGTGCACTGAAAGACTAGTCTACTTGCACCGAAAGGCAGTGGCTCACCATTTTTACTTTGCAAAGCCATGCTGTGTTTTTATTAGGCGTGCTCTGTTTCAAAAAGAGTTGGGCAAAATAAGCTACGGAAGTGATATCTGTAGAATGAGTGGTGAAAAGAAGTGAGAAAGCGACGTGTCCTCGGAGAATACTTTTATTGTGGAGTAAAGTAAAGTAAATAGAATAACAGATCTAAAAATCAAATATTAATCAACTACAGTTAAACTTAAAATTGATAACAAAAATAGTAACAAAAAATAAGTATAACTGCAAAGGGACGGGTGTATCCAGCAAAAAAACAATCTAAATTCAGTAACAGTCTGTGTAAAGTTTGTGTATTAGAAATCCAAAAAAGAATCTAACTGACGTATCCCCTAAGCCTCCCTACGCACAAAATACAACTTGCCCATCACATGAAGGACAGCAACAAATGCTATAAAGCCAATGCTCATCACAAGAACCACATTTGGGGAGATCTTTAGTCCAGGGGCATCATCCGTGTAAAACTGAAGCATAGTCCCAGCTGCTCCTCCAGAGGCCCCACCACTGGTTGTTCTCCTTCTCCTCATGCTTGCAGCTGCTGCTGCACTTCCTCTTGGGGGAGCTGTTCCACCTAAAGCCATTTCCTGAAACACATTCGTACACTTGGAATGTCAAACTAATACCTACATGCAATACCTTAACAAAATTCAATATATGCAATTTCAGCTTCCCATAACTCACACCACCATCCCTAGAGAACAATTTGAAACAATAGTCATGTCATTGTGAGGAAAATATTAAGTACTCTCAAATGAATGAAAAAGTAATGTATAACATAATCACATAAGCAACAGAAATCACGATTTAGCATATAAATATTGATTTTAATTTCTTATCCTTCTCTTCTTCAAGTTCAAAAATTGCAAAAACTTTGATCTAGTCCTGCACACCTTCAACTTAATAGCATCATTGTAAATTCAAACAATCAAAGCCTTGTCCTCTCTATAGCACAAGAACCCTACCCGGATCTCAAAATATTCAAACAATCAAATTTAATTGCCTAATTGGTGCACCACTCTATTTTCCTCCTACACAATTTAACATTTACAAACTGAGACAATCTTTCAACTAGAGATATTTAGAAAACCTCGTACGATGAAAAATAAAATAAAGCTCAGATTCACAAATGTCATTCCATATCTATTACAACAAAAGCATGCTGCAGGGGCATTCAGGAATGAAATTAAGAAACCGCAATTCAAACTTAACCAATACTTTCGACCAAAAAAAAAAACTTAACCAATACAAGTAAATAGAAGAAACAATTCAAATCGGAAAAACCATCAAGCTTCAAATTTCAGAAATAAATCAAAAAAGCAAGAACAAAGAAATCACTATAGTAGAACGGATCATAAATAACCTTCAAGTTCAGAAGCCTAACAGTTACAAGGAAAAACCCATATCTGTTATCAGTGCAGGGAGACTAAGCAAATTAGAAAAAGGAAGCCGAAACAGAGAATAAAAAAGAACCTGAATGAGGAATTTTGGTTGGTGAGATTCGTCAATGATAGGGATATGGACGAATTGGTAAACCAAGTTAATGGGTCTAGAATTTCACAGATATATGGAGAAGAGGGTAGTTAGTTAGAAAAAATGTGAAAGAAGTCAGTTATAGAGAGGGAAAGGGAGAGGGAGGAAAACAGGGATGGTTAGGCATGGCAACAGAACCAGTCAGGATGGGCTTTGCATTCCCCATCCCTGTCGGGGTTGCTAAATGGGTACCCACCGCTGCCCCCATCAGGGGTCAGGGAAATCCACCCCCCCCCCCTCCCTGCTTCTTTTTTTTATTAATTATTCTACTAAGCCTGCTTGAATAAAAAATCATATGCCAAATATATAAATCTAACTCAATCAATACATTAAACATTAAGAAACAACCATAAGAAATTGAAAAACTAAAATTCAAGTTTGACGTGTATAGAGTATGTCTATTAAGTTTCTAGTTTGATAGCATAGGAAGCTCTGAGAGGAAACATAACAATGGGAAATCAAAACTTCAATGGGCTATTTCAGCCTCATTAAGTCACTATATACTAGAAAGACATAATGAAGTTACACTTTCCACATCCAACAAACAAAGTTCACTGATACAATGAGTGGACTTTCCTTGCTCTAATCGCAATGTGCTTTAAGAGATATCCTCAAGCATCCTAATAAACACAGTTTTTCAGTTTTAAGCTTAAAGCATCCATCCTGATCACCAATATATTATTAACATCTGGGTTTTGGAATTCATGCACAGAGCCTTAAAAGGAAAATTCTAATTCATTAATACACGGTTTAGTAGGTTGCACCAAATCAGAAAATGATAATAAAATTGTCATTTGTATGTAGACTTGCATTATCAGTTCCCTTAAACCGTGTTTTCTTCTCTGATTTCTTTAGTGTGTGTTTGGATAGAGAATTTTAGAATTATCCGCCTAACTCTAATTCCTGTATATTCCATCAACAAAGCACGGGTAACGAATACCAAACCCCCTTCCCCCCAACACATGATAGATCTGAACTAGAATAAAAATCCGTAGGATAACTACAGGGACAAAAATCTAATCTAATAAAAAATAAATAAATAAATAAAAACAGAAAATAGAGATCCATCATAGTTTTTCCTCCTAACATTCAATTGTTCCACAATCCGATTCAGATCTAAAACCAAACACTATAAAACTGCAAATAACAACAGCCAAATTCAAATAGCGAGTTATCAACCATGCAAGTATCAAAATTCATATTAAAAAAACCTAACAAAAAAAAAGTCAATCATCTAAACCGTATCAAATACTTTTCGATCGCCGAACTAGAAGTCAATCAAACCGAAGCAAATCACCAATTATCAGACTAATTCATAAAAGGCACCGAAAACAAAGAAAAAAAAACTAAAATCCACAATTCCAGTTAATTTCCTGAAACAGAAAGCGAGAGACAATTTTTTTTTTCTTTCACAGAAAATAAAGAAGCGAAGAGTGAAGGATTACCTGAAAGATGAACCAAAGAGAGGGGGAAAAATAGGTTTCAGATGTCTCGAATAGGCGACAGCGCTTTGTCTCTTTGGATCCCGATTCAAATTTCTTTTTTCCCTATATCTTATACGGCGAAGTTGGTAAAAAGATATTTCTCCTTCCAAAAAAAAAAAAAAATTCAACCGTAATTGATAAAGATCACAACATCCTATTTTTTTTTTACTATTCATGAGTTTTAAATCGGTCCCATTAATATATATTAACAAATTTTTATTAAGCAAATCTCTTTTTTAACTTAATATCTTTTTTCTTTATTATTCATAAATTTAAAATGAGTCCCATCAATATTCATTACTAATTCTTTTTATTTATAAATATTTTAATTAATAAATTATAAAATAATATTAATAAATAATAAAATAAAAATTTAATTTTATTAAAAAAAGTTGTTTTTTCAACGGTTTTAAAAACGTTCGGTATGTTCACTTTAAAAATAAGGATAACTTTGATTCGAACCCCGAAAAACTAAATAAAAAATAATAAAAATTACCGTGAGTTTAAATCCTCAAAAATACAAAAAAAAAAAATTAAATCACTAATGTTCAGTGCTTGGAAAGCACCCGCTGCCACTTTTACTCTCATGGTAAATTCTGAATAAACATCGGTGCTTACTAAGCATTATGCTTAATAAGCACCATGGTAAAGATGCTCTTATTCCTCTCTTTGAATCCTCCCCCGCGGGCTTAAACAAGAGAGTGTGTGAAGTTAATTTTATTTCAACCGTAGATTAAAAAGATATTTATCAACTACTCACATTGTATTTATAAAACACAACGCTTTGCTATCAAAGTCAAACTTCATCCCTTTCATGTTATTGTTCTCTTTTCTGTCGTCCCAGTTTAGATACAGAAACCATGTGGGCATGCCTATGGCCATCTTCGTCCGGACAGATGCTGCCACCACATCGGAATGTCACCTCCTCACAAGGACCCATTGGCTTGCATTTCTGTCAAGTTAAAGGGTGATCATTTCCTATGTTCGATGTTTTTTTTTCGTGTCAGGAAGTAAATAAAATTCATAAGCAGTGAGTGAATATTTTAGATTAAGAATTGCAGAAAAACATACCCAATTTCATCAATAAAGAAGGCATGAATATAAAGACTAAATTAAAGTTTGTTTTATATTGATACTCAACTAAAAGTTAACCAAAATAAAAAATTAATATCAACACCTGCATCAAGTTGAAAGTGAGAGCGTTCAAACTAAACAATTTGTTCATGATCTAACCCCCTCGGAGGTGACTTTTAGATGGTTTACATATAATGAAATAAAAAAAAAAGAGTAAAGCACATGACTAATCATACCTTTCTATACATAGATAAAACGTATGAAGAATGTCTATGTTCAAAGAAGGTTGAAAAACTAGTTATATAGAGCATACCTCTAAGAATATCATAATGTGCATGCATATTGTCGCAAGGAAAACTCTTTCTCGTACTAATATATGGACCAAAAGGCTGAAACTCATCACCAAGTGTATTAATAGTGACCACAAGTGGGTCCTTGATTTTCTAAAACTAGAAGAACTAAATGCATGTGTGTTTGGATAGATAATTTTAAAATTCTTAAAATTATGATTGAGATTGTTGAGTGAATTGTAAGTCTGAGATAAATTATAAATGATAATCTAAAATGTTAAACATAATAGAGAAATGTTGAAATTCTCTCTTAACATGTGTCATTTGAAATTCCTCCTTTATGTCATAAAATCTCTCCTATTTGTCATTTGAAATTCTTTCTTTTACTATTCTAAAATATTAAATATGGTAATTTTAAATTACTCTATCCAAACACAAGGTTAAGGAATCATTTTCCTCATCTTTCTGAAGCTGCAACTTGGTTTTGAGGATCATTTGATCGTTGTTATGATCTATCATCCTTTTAGTGTCAGGAAGAGGAATTGTGCTGACTAGAGAGTTTATGTACCGTTTAGATTCCTCAATTCCACAGTTTAACATTTGAGATGGACTTTTGTTATCTTCATCATGTATGATCAATTTATTTTGCTCAGAAGGGCTTACTGAAGTATTATGTGTTAGCGCAAAAACCCTCTGAGATTTGGTTTTAATGACAACAAACCTGTTGATCAAAATTAATGTTTTCTGTTCTTGAAGTTACTGATGTTTTGCATGTGAGATCTAAGAAAGACAGGACTCTCATTAAGAATTCAAAAATATCAGAATCCTAATGTTAAGAAACATCAGACTTCAGAATCATTTATGGAGTATGGGCAAAGCTTAGAAGTTCTATATGCTGAAGGTAATTTCAGAAGAAAGCCTCAAGACATATCCTTTATCAGAAAGTCTTCAGAAGCTTTAAATGGAAGATAGCCTAAGTTGAGAGAGGTGCACATCAGAGTAAAGTCTCTACTAGAAATGCAAATCATCAAGTCAAGTCAAGATGAGCTCAAACAGTGAATTAAGTTGCATCAAGAAGACCAATATTTGAAACTCAAGATGAGACGCAGACTCAAGCATAAGATGCAATCTCACACTACCAGAAAAAAGTGCTTTACCGGGGGTTATTTTTGAATTTCCCCGCGGTTTAAACTCCTACAAAGTACATTACCAGGGGTTGGCCGAACTGCGGGTAATGTCAGCGTCACTAACGTGTTCTCCGCGGTTCTGGGCAAACGCTGGAGAATCCAACTTTTACCTGGGGTTGAGCAACCGCGAGTAATTACCTGGGGTTGTAAAACCGCGGGTAATTACCTGAAGTTCTGCAACCGCGGGTAATTGTCATCTTAGGGATCAACAACGCCCATGCTTAGGGTTTAGAGGAGCAGATTAAAACTAGTTTTGAATAGTGTCAATTTATAATGACTATCACATTGTTTAAATTCCAAATTCTTCCGTATATATACATAACGGAGTGGGTAGCGAAGAGAGAGATGTGTGTTGGACCACACATATGAAAAACGTTCTTGTCATCTTTTATTTCTCTCTTTTCATTGGACAAAAAATATTTGTCTCATTGGAGTGATAAATGACTGGTGGACAAAATTGACATAAGAGCATATGGTAGAGAGCAAGGGACCAAATGCAAGATTTTAAACCCAAATGACAATATGTATTACATGGAAACACGTCCTTTGTCTCATGGATCGAGCTATTGATGGTGGATTAAGACAATTCAAAGATACTAGCTATTGATTTTTTCAAGTAGTAATTAAATGTAAATCTACTATTTCTCATACAAATATTCTCAATATTTCAATCCCATAACACAAAAGTCAGCATCTAGTCTTTTAATCAATGTGCCTAACTAGCTTTTCTTCTCTAAATGAACTATTCCTCATCTTCAGGATTTGTTGGAGAATGATGAGTCACATTACTACTAGGATGTGCACTTCCTTCATCAGAAACCTAAAATGCATTATAAAACACAATTAGAAACATGAAGGTTACATTCTAAAATTTTAAAATATAATTATAATTTAGCTTATGATATTACCGATGACATTTGAAATGTAGCTAAGTCTGGAGGCAGCTGGCCCTGAAAGTTATGTGTTAAAAAATTTACCATTGCATCAAATTTTTTATTTTGTTCATCTACTTGGGACCGTAGTGCAGTAATTTCATTTTGCAATTCCATATAAGAAAGAGAAGATGATGTCATCCCACTATAATAACGAGCAGGATATCCAAACACTTTGGATGGGCAAGGACCCAATCCCAACCCTCGAACACGACCAAAGTGTTCTTTACTTCCTAAAGCACGTGCCAATGAATCTTGAGTTGATATGTCTTGTGAAAGTGACATTGTACTTTCATATTCTTGAATTTTTCCCTGCAAGAATCCATAGTATAATCAATCTAGTATATCATCTGTTATATTGCAAGATTTTTTTTATAAGGATATAACACAAGAACACTATTAGGATATAACACAGAACACCATATTAACTATATATGAACCATAACCTGTGAACATAAATAACCAGTTGCTCTACAAAAATATATTTCAAAGTCATTAGGCATGCTAAATATATTTGATTATGTTACTGATTCTGATACTCATTTCTCGAGCAAAAGCAAAGCACCAACATATACTCCTATCTCTCTTTTTTGAAACAGAGAAACAGGGTAAAATAAAAAGCTCCTACACTGCCTGCGCAAGCACTTTCTGCATTTGCAAGGTTTTTTCTCTCCAATTGTGTTCATACTGTTCATACTCCCACTGCCTCATTAACATTACATCACCCTGTAATCTATTTTTTTGTCTTCTTTTTCTTCTCTTCTCTATATAACATGTGTTTAATTTAACCACTAAAATTTAGCCCTCCCTAAGTTCAAATTAATTTTATGAAAAATCAGATCCTAATAACATGTGTTTGATTATGTTAGGTTGGTCATAAAACACCCTTTTCAGTTTTTGTGAATGCATCAAAATGTTTTCAGATGATTACAGAGCAGGTCAAAAGAGAAAAGTAAACTTGTCATTAGAATTTCTTCAACCAAGTAAAATGGGAAGCTGTAAACATGTTAAAGATGGAAAGACCTTAAAATTGAAAAAGGAGGCTTTGCATCATACAGACAAAAAGTGCAAAGGTATGAAATTTAATGTGTTTTCCAGTGTCTCATAAAGCTTCACAAGTAAATACAGATTATTAGTTTCTATTTTGTTAATTTACTTATTTGATTTTATAATTTTTTAATTTTCTATGGCATGCATCTGAAGTAAGTCTATAAACCATGCAGAATTTGCAGACATTAGTAGGTTTAAATTTTTAGCAGCCTGAAAGAGGATCATGAAATGTCTGACTTATGAAGTTTTGATTTTTCAGGAAAACAAATTATTACTGTTTGCAATCATAAGATAAAAGGATTTGCATGCATAAAGCCTAAACAAATTATTACTGATCCGATCTTTTCCAAAGATGGTTTCTAAATTTTCAACAACTTTAAAAGCTCCATAAATACCTTACACTAAAACACACATCTCAGACACATACACATACATGTTAATAGTTATAGAAGAGAAGAAGCACAAACAAGTAACTATTCCAGTACATCTCTTGTATATATTTACCTCTTGTATGTATCTATTTCAAGTTTTTTCATGGATGAAAGGGGAAGTATTGTAAAGATTACATAGAGTACTAAAAACAAATAAACTTACACTGATTTCTCTAGCCTCAACACTCACGAACTCTCCATTGGCATGTATATGTGTAGCTGTCCATACTTCTCCCCTACTAACTTTGCGACCAGAATCTTTTTCCTATAAATTTTAACAAAGGTGTAAAATATATGATAAAACCAAAATTGTAATTCATTTTTTATAGTTTAAGGTTACCATCTCTGCCCTCTTTCGTGCAAGTGTCTTGGATCCACCAGTGTGAGGGATAGTTTGCTTCATTCTATTTTCTTTATTTTTTTGGGAAAGTATCTAATCATTGAAACAAAAGAATTGTAAGTCCAACTTCAAAAACATAATGAAGGTGAAAAGAATTAGTTATACCTTTGTCTTTGGTTCTAGACGGTAATCAATAAAAGAAGCCCATTGGTCTCTATTCAGTCCATCCGGGACCATTGCAATGAGTTCATCTCTGTTACGTGCTTTATCATCCCTAGCTTGCCACAATTCTTGCCTACAATCTCTCCATTTCGTACCAAGTGATTTGTATATGTAACTCTTTTGAATGTCAGACTCAATTACAAATTTAACCTTCGAATTAAAAGATAATAGTTAACAACTTTTATAATGTTATCATTCAAGTTAGTATAAAAATGAAAAACATACAACTCTTACCCGAATTTCTTCTTCCAATACAGTTTTCTTATAGTCTTCAGGAACTTTCTTCCAACTACAATAGCTTATAGGGAATAGTCCAAAGTCCCTCCCAATGGGACTTAAAAACCTATTTAATAATCCTGCACCTTCTCCAATCGGTTGGCCTACATCATTCCATTGCAAGACAATCCTCTCATTATGAGGAAGTGACAAAACATCATTGGCTGTAAGCTCTTTTTTCTTTGTTGTGCCATGCTCATCTGTAAATTTATATTTAACACATGTCAAAAGAGTGTCAAATTAAAATGCATTGTACTCTTACAACATGCTTACCTATTACGTCAACAAGCCAACCTCTCCTCTGCTTTACACGTTGTACTGGTGTTTCAGTGTTCTCTTCCTCTCCCTCTTCACCATCATAATCATAATGTAACTCAACTGAAGGTGTGGGTGGAGGCTGAGTACTAGGCGGAGGTGTAGGTGGAGGTTGGGTAGTAGGTTGCGGTGTCAAAACATATGGCTTTGTCCTTGCGGATCCTGAAAAAGAATATGATAAGAACCACCAATTTTGTAGGTAATATAGATGAAAAGAATAAATACAATATTAAAAAAAATATTGAGTTGAGTACTAGGTTGAGGAGCTTGTGCAGGTGGAAGCTGAGTAGTAAACTGAGGTGCTGGAGGATGTGGAGGGTAAGTGTTGTGGGTGGCTGCTGGAACTTGTGTAGAAGAGCCACCCTGGATTCCTATTGGTGTTGAGTTAGTCATCTTGCTAGAAAATGGCTTTGTCCTTGCGGATCCTGAAAATCAATATGATAAGAATCACCAATTTTGTAGGTAATATACATGAAAAGAATAAAGACAATACTAAAACAAAATTATTGAGTTGAGTACTAGGTTGAGGTTCTGGAGGATGCATGGGGTGGGTACTATGAGAGCCACCCTGAGTACTTTGTGCTACCGAGTTAGTCTTCTTGCTGAAAATTCGCCAATTTTAAATCTTTTGAATGTGATCCATTTGAATCGTTTCTTATCTATGAGAAAATAAAAGAATAGTAAGAAAAATCATAACATATACAAATATCAAATATCATGGGGGTAAAGGTACTTACACGACGAGAAAACCATTCTACAAACTTTCTATGAACCATATTGTCTATATCAGAGGATGTCAGTCTCTTGCTTCTTGATTGTCTCCGTAAAGTGTCTCTATATTCCCTATGTTAAGTACATAAATAATTACGTTGATTCACTTTGAAGTAAAGATTGATTATAATAAATTAAAAATACTTACTGAATAAATGGGTCAACTTCTCTACAATTAGTCAATACATGACGATGTGCCTGTAACTTCTCCATTGCAGATAGGTTGAAGTATTTAAAACCACCAACTGGTTTTCCAATTGGCGAAAACAAAGTGCATTCTCTAGATGTCTGGACATTAGATTGATCATCAACACGACCCAATCGATTGAACACAGTCTCAATTCCATCTAAATACCTAGAGCAAAAAGTCAAAACCTCATCGGCCATGTAGCCCTCAGCTATTGAGCCTTCAGGCTGAGATCTATTGCGAACATAAGACTTTAATCTCCCTAGGTACCTCTCAATCGGGTACATCCAACGATATTGGACAGGTCCTCCAAGCTTGGCTTCTTCAACTAAATGCACAATCAAATGAACCATGACTGTAAAAAATGAAGGCGGAAATAACATTTCCATATGACATAATGTGAGCACAACTCCACTCTGTAGCTGATCAAGTTCTTTGACATTCAATACTTTATTACACAATTGTCTAAAAAACACACAAAGATCAATCAAAACTGCCGTCACTTGCTTAGGGAGTGTATTTCTCATTGGCAAAGGTAAAAGTTGCTCCATCAGAACATGTGAATCATGACTTTTCAACCCCCCAAGCTTGTGTTGCTTGACATCAATGCATCTACTGATATTACTTGAGTAGCCATCTGGAACAGTGATGTTCTTCAAAGTTTTGAGAAAGATATCCTTATTTGTATTTGTCAATGTGAATAAAGCAGGGAGATATCTACCATTTCCATCAGACCAAAGATCAGATCTGATGCCAACTTCTTGTAAGTCTTTACGTGCATTTAGATGGTCTTTTGATCTTCCCATTTCATTCAACAATGTAAAGATCAAATTATCACAAACATTCTTCTCAATATGCATTATATCAAGATTATGGCGCAGTAAATTACTCACCCAATAAGGAAGTTGAAAAAATATACTCTTTTTCCGCCATTGTTGAGTTTCTGTCTCAACACCAGATCCTCGTGGTCTTCTTGCCCGCCCTTTAACTTCTGAATCTTTCCCAAATACAACATTGACATTCTCAACTTGTTGCAACACATCTGTGCCTGTTATTGCCATAGGAGGATTTCTATTTTCTACATTTCCATCAAATCGACCTCTAGCCAATCTAAATTTATGCCCCTGATTCAAAAAACGACGGTGACCCATGAAACACCACTTTCTGCTATGAGGAAGACGATTAGGAGTGGAGTCAAAATTGCAAGTAGGACAAGCTAACCCAGTATGTGTGTTCCATCCAGACAAGGTTCCAAGACCAGGAAAATCACTTATAGTCCACATCAGAGCTGCATGCATATTGAACACTTCATTGCCATATGAATCAAATGTATTAACACCAACATTCCATAATTCTTTCAACTCTTCTATTAACGGTTGTAGATATACATCAATATCATTTCCTGGTGCTCGCTTACCAGGAATGATCATAGAAAGAATGAATGAGCTTTGTTTCATACACATCCAAGGAGGAAGGTTATAAGGTATGATTACAACTGGCCAAATGCTATAACTAGTGCTTAAGTTTCCAAATGGATTAAACCCATCGGTAGACAACCCAAGGCGCACATTCCGAGGGTCTGAAGCAAATTGAGGATGCATCAAGTCAAACGACTTCCACGCTTCAGAGTCTCTTGGATGCCTTAAAATGTCTTCATCGGTCTTTTGTTGTGCATGCCATCGCATGTGCTCAGCTGTTTTAGAAGACATATACAACCTCTGTAAACGTGGTTTCAAGGGAAAATACCTCAAAAACTTTGCAGGCAACTTCTTTTTTGCACCAGTAGTCCCCTTGCCTTTTGGTTTCCATCTGGATGTGTTGCATTTCTTACAAGTATCCCTATCTTCATCCTCCCCAGAGTATAGCATGCAATCATTCGGGCAGGCATGGATTTTGGTGTAATGAAGTCCAAGTTTACTGATAGTTTTCTTGGCTTCATAAAATGAGGATGGAATTTGAGCATGATCAAAAGCATCTACCAACAACTCTAGTATCATTGACATAGCCTTGTCACTCATTCTACATAGGCATTTGATGTGGTACAACTTAACCAAGAAGGAAAGCTTCGAATATTTGTCACATCCTTCATACAAACTTTGTTGCCCATCCCTAATTAACTCCAGAAACTCTGCACAATCATTAGGCATCCTTTGGTTTAATTGTTCACGCATTACCTCGTCTTCCTCCACATCTTCATTATTGGGATGATGCCCAAATGCATCATTAACCATATCACATATAGGATCATCAACATCAATTCTATCTTGATTCTCCTCTGATGTTGAAAGTGTTTCGACTATAGTATCTATTGGTCTTGTCTCCCCATGTCTGGTCCATACTTTATACCCATTTGGAAATGGGTTAACAAACAAAATATTCCATTTTTAAATCAAATTAGTTTCAAAATTTAGAAAAGAGATTATTAGAAATATTTCCATTATATATATATATATTCATTTTTATTTTTATTTTAGAATAAAAAGCAATTTATATTGATAGGAGATGACATGACAAATTACTTTATACGTAAGGATTTGAATATTCCACCTCCAATTGCTTAATATTATAACCATTACTTAACAATATCTATATTATAACCATTACTTAACAGTATATATAACCTTAAATGGGTGGTTAATTTCCTATTAATAATTAAAGTGTGTAGGAAGTAAATATATAGTCTAATTAAGGATCGATAAAGCAACTTTGACCCCCCAAAGAAAATGTTCATAAGGAATCACAAATGAGTAGCAGTAGATAGAAATGTGCATGCATTTTCTTATTTTCCAAAAGGAAATTAAGTTATATATATCTTTGTTTTGAATAGCAAATATATATCTGTCAACCTTGCAAGCAATGGTACAATGAACAGAACAAACAAAATGAGGCAGAGAACTACATTAGTACAATCGAACTAAGCTTCAGAAAACTAACGAACAACTCTTCACAACAAATGCTAATTAATCAAATTTGGAAGAAAGAATGAATCCAAAGCAACATGTAAAAGAGTAAGTGGTATATAGTACAGCTAGCTAGCTCACCCAAAAAAATAACAAAAAGAGTGGTAATTAATTTGGAAACTGATAAACAGAATAAGGTTGGAACAGAGATGAACATTGTCATAATTAAAAAGAATTAATACAAATTGATGAGAAGCTTAAAACCAAAGCCTGAATTTGTTTTACTAACTAGTACTGGAACAACAGAAGAAATTAATGATGCATGATAGTGTATGTGATCACCTACCACAAGAAACATTGCCTGGCCTAGTAGTGAAAGAAATTAAAGCTAGGTAGGTAGCTCAAAATTAAGAATGAAGAAACAAGTAGCTAGGAACTAACTAACTAGTGTTATAGAGCATGATATTGCAACCTATGGGTTTAATTTATATCCATGAAGAGAGAAGAAGAAAGGTCAAGGAGATGCTAACAAATTGCAGAGGCGAGTGAGAAAAACTGTTTGATATATCATATCATTTTAATTTATTGAATACTCTTCTCTTATTCATTACTTAAATATTATTTATATATACAGCAGAGGGCATGGCATGGCATTTACTTGTTGTGAGGTCAAGGTTTGGTCTCTTCTTCTCTTTTAATAGGATTTGCCCTTTACCTGCTCAATACCCTACAAAAATTGAAAGTAATATCTGTATACTATCCAATCTGCTAACATTTCTTCATTCCTCTAACTATATGTCTATCTATCAATTAAATTGCATTCATAAAAAAACTGAATAGAACCTAAATTCCTTACAAAATTCCTGCTACAGACCACCACAACCAATCCTTACTCTATTTTGAAAATAGAATCAAAATCCCCTCCAATGAAATATATATGGCACAAAATCCTAATGTTTATTCTTCCTAGTGCAAATCGAAAAGAGAATTATTCATTACCAAATTCATGTTATGAAAAGAGAATTATAACAATTTATCACTGAAATGGTATGATCAGCACGAGAAAATCTACTCCGCCTTCTCAGAACGAAAGAACAAATCAACAATATAACAAAACAAAACCATGCAAATTTTTAAAAATCTTTTTTAATCAACCAGAGTTAAAAAAATGAATATCGATGAACCAAAAACAGTCAAAATCACAGAAACTGAACATAAGCAGAGGTTGACTTAAAAAAGAAACAGATTGAAATCAGAAGAAATATTGTAGTGTGAGTAAGAAAGCAGTGAACGAATAAAAAACTAGGAGATTCAACATTATTTGAAAACCTTGGCAAACATCATAGACATGCTCATATAGGAGATTCAACATTTCAAAACTTGGTACAAATCAGAAAAGCAAAAATAGAAAAAACAAATTCATAAAAACCTAGATCTACAAAACTGCAAAATCTAAAACTCACATTGCAAGCAAGAGATTGAAGAAACTCTTAAGTAGAAGACGCTACTGCCGGCGAGATCTCTGATGAAAGTAATCGAAGACGACGAGACAAAAGTAATCGAACAAATCGAATGTGTGGAGCTTTGGGAGTGAGACCGATCTATGATGAAAGGAAGCTTTGGAGCGAGATCTCTGATGAAAGAAAGCTTTGGAGCGAGATCGATCTATGATGGAAGTTTGGGAGCGAGATATGTGAGTGAGTATGCGATGCGAGGCACTGCGCAGTGTAACCATGAGAGAAAATCAGAAAAAATTACTTGCCTATATTATTTTAATTTAATTCTTTTAAAATAGAAAAAATAATTAAAAGCAATTAAAACCCCAACTAAATAAGGGGAATTTCACTCTTTTACTGTTAGTAACAACCCACGCCAAACACACGCGGATAAACGCAAAATACTTATTTTATTAGGGGTTGAAATAACCCCCGTTAAATAAATGCCGTTAAAATTCCATTTTCTTGTTGTGTCATGTTCAGATGCAAGCTCAGTCTAAAAATCAGCTTAAGACCAATGCTCAAAGAAGAGACTCATCTACAAACTTAAAAGGAAGGATCAACAGTCAGATGCAAGATCTGCCAAGAGATGAGACTCTAACTTAGCTTCAGAAATCAAGAGATAAGATCAAAATAGAAGATGTCAAACCAAGAAGAGATTTAATGTCAGCTTGAGACAAGCTCAAACTGTAAAGTCAGATTGAGACAAGCCCAAATTCATTGTAAGATCATATTCAGTCCAAGCATGACAAAGAAGAACTTTGAAATATGAAGCTGAGCAAAGATGAGATTCAAAGTCAGACTTGAGATGCAGACTCAACAAAGATGCAGAATCAGACTTGAGATGTAGACTCAACTTGAGATGCAGAATCAGACATGAGACGGTCTCAGATCAGATGAAGTCTCAAGATCAGACGCAGAGATGCAGATGCAGACATGAGACAGTCTAAGATCAGATGTAGTCTCAAGATCAGACGCAGAGATCAGATGCAAGCATGAGACTCAGACTTGAGACGCAGACATGAGACACAGACATGAGATGCAGACAGAGTCTTAGCAGCAAAAAGCAAGTCAACGCAAGTACACTGTCACAGTAGAGACAACATCAGAAAAGCATTGGTCTCACATTAGAAAAGTGAAAAACAACTTCTCTTTCCTCTAACGGCTAGTATAACGGCTAGTTTAATGGCTAGTTTTCTGAAGACTATAAAACGAAGTCTCATTATGATGAGACGTGTGAGAGACACGGGTGACACTCAGCAGAGATGTTGCTGCACATTCTGAAAAATCCAAGTCTCAAGTGAATCTCAACCTACCTACCTATGCTATCTTAGCCAATATCTTGTAGTAGGTTTAGCTCATGTTTTGTACTGATTTGTATACACTCTTTGAGTGATTTAGAGAGCTACCGTCTAGCTGAGCTCATGGTTTATCCATACTTTGTATGTAGACTAAGCTAGATCAATCACATCTCATCTCATACCACCAAGTCTCAACTAAGTTAGGAGGTGCCTGAGCTTAGTGTGAGCGTTTGTAAGGCCTGGAGAGGCACTATAAGAAGAATACTCACTGAGTTGCCTGGAGAGGCAGTCGAAGACAAAGAATACTGTATGTGTTGCCTGGAGAGGCAATTGAAAACAAAGAATACTGCATGAGTTTCCTGAAGAGGCAGTTGAGAACAAAGAATACTTGTGGCTTAACCAAGGTAGGAATGCCTATGCTTGGTGTGAGGGACGTCCTGAAGAGGCTGTAAGAATACTTGTATTGACGGGTTTGTCAATAGTGGAAATCTCACGAGTTGTGAGGACTGGACGTAGCCCAAGGTTGTGGGTGAACCAGTATAAATCTCTGTGTGCATCTCTTCTCCCTATCTCTTTATTTATATTACACACCTCATATCTAAAATCTGTTTGTTAAAATAAATTAAATCTGTTCAGAGAAAACCAAGTTGTAATAATTAAGATCTATCCATGCATCTCATCTTACATCTTAGGCCCATCTCATCTCAAACCCTATCTCAACCTGAGATCAGTCAGTAGTCTCACTCATTCTCTTTTAAGGTCTTAACATTTGATGAGCTAATTAATCTTACATCTCAAATCTGTTTATTAAACTAAATCAAATCTATTCAAGAATAATCAAGCTTCATTTATCAACAAATCATCATTAGTTGATTACACAATTATTGTTGAGACAACATCTCATCTAACCTACTTGAGACTCCAAGTGTCAAACTTGAGATCATGTTTCAAAGTGAATTTAAGTGTGAATTTTCAGGAATAATATTTTCAAGTCTCTATTCAACCCCCCCTTCTAGAGACGTTCAGCCAACTTCAGTTGGTATCAGAGCTTGGCCTCTTGGGGTTTAGCACACCAACGTGTGAAGAGGATAAAGATCCAAGAAAGGAGGATGGCTGAAATTAGCTCTATTCTATTCATTTGTGAAGGAGGCTACTCTTGGAATCATAAAGATAGTGTCAAGGAAGAGCCAATCATGCAGAAAACTGAGATAACATCCTACATGGCTCAAGATGACTTTGAGGCAAATGGAAAAAGACTCACATCATTTGGCTAAATTAAAGGAACAACAACAGAGTTTCCTAATAAGGCATGGAACATAACTAAAAGGCAGTGACAAAATTCCCACTGCAGTAGTTGATTGCCTAGAGTTAAAAAGATGGATACTCAGTGGCAGTAAGAGAGTAGTGCTTGTTGGATCGATGAGAATCAAAAGAAGGAGAGGAAAGAAACTTCAAGATGGGTAGACGTCCTTGCTGTCCAAAGATTTCCCAGAGATTGAGAGTGCGGTGCTGTCTAAATGAAAACCATATCACTCCAATGAGGCTCTATTATCCTTGATTGGATAATATACTGCAGCAATATCCGCTGCTGGAATGCAATGGCTTAAATATAATGGCTGCCACGTGACGAAACAGAATATTTGAAGTGTAATCGAAGCTTTGGAGTTGGACGCTCGACCTGAGTGAAGTGGACATATAGAACAGAGGCAAAGGAATCTTGAGATAAGTATACAAATCCCTTACGTTCTTTGCCTATCCAGTAAGTAAGATAGCTTTTCTTCACCTTTGAAATAAGGTGGATAACCTTTCTTCTTTTTAAGTTTTCAAGCAGCGCTTAAGTTTCTTTTAAAAAGGAGGAAGGGGGAAAATATTATTTAAATGGCAATATCGAGTGTTACCACCACTACCAGTACACTGATGAAGTCTTGGGTTGATCTCATAGTTCTTCCTTGATCCATAAAGAAAGAGAGTCTCATAGTTATTTACGCGTATAGGTGTCAAGTGCTCAAAATTTTGAGATGTGATGGAAATCCTATATGCTTGGAAGTTATTCATTGATAGTAGAAAAAAGGATGTCACAAGAAAGGATGAGAGAGACAAAACGTTGAAGAGGAAAAACAATTAACACTAGTCTACAGTACACATTAACATTATATATTCGGCTCAAAATTTTGGAATAATACTTTAATAGAAAAATCAATTGTTTCTATGTTACAGTTAATATATTTTGAAATGATTGGTTATTTCAGTTAAAGAATGCAATGAAATGATTGAGTATTGATATTAACCTTATACATATGCTAAAATGATAAATATCTTGATCATTAACCCACTTGGACCCAAGAGTTAAATGGGTACCAAAATGTTCCCCTAGTGATTTGATTATGCAGAAAATTGTCACACTGATCTAGTCAAGAAGGAGGAAGGAAATATGGGATGGACTTCTCACCTAAACTAATCAGGGTATTGAGATAGAAGGATTTCAGCAAAGAAGCAAGTCTTGATATGCTTCAGCTGATATTCCAAAGTGGTCTTCTAGTTCAAATTGGATAAGCTAACTTCCACTTGCACAAGTGTCATTTGCTGTCTCGAAATGGGAAGCTGAACAGAATCAATGAATCATATATGATTTTCATGTCCCTGACTTGAATAAGCCAATTATGGATGATCTTCCTAGTGGACCTAAGGCTTTTGAGCTTGCAGCAAAATTCTGCTATGGAATTACTATTGATTTAACATTTGGAAATATCTCTGGGCTAAGGTGTGCTACTAAGTACCTTGAAATAACCAAGGACCTAGAAGAAGACAATCTTATATTCAAAACTGATGCACTCCTTAGCTATGTGGTTCTGTCTACATGAAGAGACTCCTTAGTAGTGTTGAAAAGCTGTGAAAAGTTGTCTCCATGGGCAGAGAATCTCCAATTAGTTTGAAGATGCAGTGAGTTTACAACCTGGAAAATTTGTGCTAATCCAATAGAATAAAGAAGACCACCAAAAAATCTTCTAGCCCAAAATGAAATGTCATAAAAGATTCAAGTACGAATCAGCTGGCTCCTCCTGATGGGTGGTTTGAAGATCTTTCAAATCCTTAGGATTGATCACTTTATTAAAGTCATTAGTGCCATTAAGATTGGAGGTTGAAGTTGCTTACAAGGAACGCTCATTGGTAATATCAATCTCTTATCCCTCCTTGCATTTGAACTAAAACATACTTGATCAAATCATTAACAAATCTGTTTACATGTCCTTACTTGTTGCATCATGGTTGTAAGTATTTTAATATACATGCATGCTAGATTTGTAGATACCTTGTTTGCAAAAAAGACATCTATTTGATCATCATCTATGGCCACTGCTGTTGTTATTTAAAATTCTGAACAGCAAATCAAAATCGTATTTTTTCTCCCTTTATCAAATGCATAAATGTCTCATATGCTTACTTAGAGTTTGGAGTATCAAATGATAGAAATCTTCTTATTGGAAAGTTCTTTGTACATTCATATCTTTAAAACAAGATGCCAATTTCAAATCTGAATATTTTCTGAACATTCTAATACATCCAAGTAACTATAAAGTCTACAATCTCATTGCTCAATATGTAAAAGAAAATCTATGAATCATAGTCAGCTGAGATAATGGCTACTGCTCAAGAGGGCAAGAGATTTCCCACGATATGAGAAAGAGAAAGAAGCTTCTAAAAGAAGAAGGGACAAGGAAATTACTAAGTTTAATGCAGAAGCTGATCCTGTCTCTACATGTATCAAACAACAAATTTATAAATCTTGTGGATCAAATGACAACTTGAGGATTACTTCATGAGGTACTCTGAAACTCTAATCTTCAATGATGATGCATGTGTGATGAATCTTACTGTTCTCATTTTTAAGTATACCGTGCAGAATTTAGGATTCATGCTTATTTGAATGATTGTGTGTTGCTTGGATAATTAAAATCCACAATGATTTTCTGTTAAAACTTTCATACAACTTTGAATCTGAACTATTGTGAATATGCTTGCATCATGTGATAATTTAAGATTGAAATTTGTTTATAACAAAACATGATCTGATCGTATGAAAACAAATCCTTGAGTCAATCTCATGAAAATTGAGAAAAGAGAACTTAGAAAGATTGAATTGATTTCTACAAGCCAAGCTTATCTGCTCTCCAATTCTTTAATCAAGTCAATCTTCTAAGTAATAAATATGAAAAAGAAATTCTGAGTTTGAAAGGCTCATAAAAGGATTTTGAAATAAGTGAAAGTTGAAGGCAAAGAGGTTATTGCACTGTATGCAGAAATGTTTCTGATATAGCCTGACTAAAATGATCATAACTTGAGCTACAAAATTGATTTCTGAGTAAAACCAATTTGTTGAAAATCTAACTCATAAGAGTGCAAAACTAGAAAGTTTGAAGCTGTTATACTAAGCACAGAAGTACCAGAAAATTTGTTAACACAGCTGCAGTTTTACAAATGCTCATAGAAACCTGTTTACTTAAAATCATCATAACGGGAGCTGTAGAAACCATTTTTCTGTGAGACCAATTTTATTGGATAGATAATTCAAAATAGTATCAAACTGGAAATTGTGAGAGTTTTATACTAACCACAACAGTTCCAGTAAATTCGTGAACATAGTCTCACTGATACAAAGACTGATATAAACACGTTCACTTAAATTGATCATAACTGGAGCTATAGAAATGATTTTTGAGTGAAACCAGTTGTGTATGAAAGCTATCTCATATAAGTATTTGACTGGAAAGTTTCAGAATTTCTCATCATCTGCATAATTCGCAGCAAAAACTTCAAGTTGACTGATCTCTCATTTGATCAAATTTGAACACATCTGTTTTGAATTCTTATATTTGGAGCTAGGAAAATCCTTTTCAAATGAAACCAGTTGGATTTGAAAGATGTTGTTAAATGGTTAAATAGTATTAATTTTCACTATTTTTAGATTCATAGATTGATCACAGTGAATGAGAAACCAGACCTGTCACAGTAAGCACTCTATTATAAAACAACCAACTTTAATCACTCATATCTTTTGATAGAAAACTCCAAATGAAATGAATTTTATATCATTAGAAAGCTTGTGATGTCTATTTTATTGTGTTGAAATCTCATATTTTTATGAACTGGAAATATCTCACAAGTTCAGATTAAAGTAGATAAGTCAATAGATGTTTTCTGGTTTGGTGCAGAAACTCCAAGGTAAAATATCTTTAATTGTACCAATCCAAATGAGTTGATTTTTTGTGGCATTGGAAAGTTGTAATGATATGGTTTATTGTGATAGAATATAAATTTCTAGATCAATCTATGATAGGAGCAGTATTTGTTTAATGATTAGGGCTATGTGATTGAAAAGTAGTGAAACTTGATCCATTGAAAGTGATACCTTTGACAAAGCACCCTTGATTCGAAAATCTGTGATAAACTATGGTATATCAAATATGAATTGTTGTATTGGGTAAATCAATGAATATGAAGAAGAACTTAACATGGAATATCTCAATTTTTGAAATGCTATCAGAACAGTATTTCAATGCTGAAAAATATGGAATGATTATGAATCATATTGATGAATTTATGTTCTATCCTCCTACTGTCTAAAGTCTGTAATCTTGATCTTTTGTGCCTCTATCCATGTTCTACATATTTAACTCATTATGGGCATAAAATCAAGTTGGGTAACATGTTTAGGGGGAGTAGCTGAACCAATCTTTGTGTTGAATGTATACTTTCTGCTTGATCATGCATCAAATGAAATTCCTATCATTTAAATCAAGTATGCAAACAAAATAAATCAATTTTCTGGTTTAAGATTGAGTTCTGTGTTCTTCTGTTCAATCCTAACTGCATCCCCTACTCAATGTTGGACTAAATGATGATCTTTGTGAAAGATAAAATTTCAGCATTAGTTATTGAAGAGGGGGAGTTAGTCAAATTGTTTGCTAATGTGTTAACCATGTATGTTGACTCAGTTGGGGAGTGATCATTTATAGATGAATGCATATACCTCTTTCCTCTACAACTCTAGAAATCACTCTTTTCTAGAGGAAATGTTAAAATGAAAAGAGAATGGGAAAATAGCTCTCTTGAGGTTTGTATTGAGAAAGATGATCAAAGAGAAAATTGTAAGAAAGAAGTTTAAGAAGATTCTGAACTTAGTGAGAGAGATTTTGGAAAATATGGATATCAAGTTACTAAGAAAATTCTGGAATCTAGACTCTAAAAGCTCTTCTTCTTACCTTAGTCTTTGATTCTTCTATTCTAACTATTATTGTTGGAGCATTTATCCCTTTTCATATCATATTGCTTTATCTAGAACTATTGGGATCATTGTTATAACCATATATGTGATCTATTGCTTTATCATATTGCTCATAGGATATTGAGAATATTATTGCATATATCTTTTGCTCAAACCCTCTGTTAAGATCAACCATATGCTTGATAAGTGGAAATCATGTCTTTGATGCCAATGAAAATCAATATGAAGTAATTATTTGACAGATTTTCAGAAAACATCTTGGTTGTTTGGTATTTCTCTGCCCCCATCTTTTTGTTGATGCCAAAAGGGGGAGAAATAGGAAAGTAAATAGGAAAGTAATCTCCATGCGCATAATAGCATAATTTCTGAATCATGTTATGATATTATTGTTTGCATGAAACATTGTTAGGCATTAATTCAGGGGGAGTTCAATTGAGTGAATCATATTATGAAAAATATATAGACTCTCATCATCCCTTATATGCTATTATACATGAAAACTTAATTTTGTTCAAATAGGTTTGTCATCATCAAAAAGGGGGAGATTGTTAGCGCAAAAAACCCTCTGAGATTTGGTTTTAATGACAACAAACCTGTTGATCAAAATTAATGTTTTCTGTTCTTGAAGTTAGTGATGTTTTGCAAGTGAAATCTTAGAAAGACAGGACTCTCATGAAGAATTCAAAAATATCATAATCCTAATGTTAAGAAACATCAGACTTCAGAATTATTTATGGAGTATGGGCAAAGCTTAGAAGTTCTATATGCTGAAGGTAATTTCAGAAGAAAGCCTCAAGACATATCCTTTATCAGAAAGTCTTCAGAAGCTTTAAATGGAAGATAGCCTAAGTTGAGAAAGGTGCACATCAGAGTAAAGTCTCTACTAGAAATGCAAATCATCAAGTCAAGTCAAGATGAGCTCAAACAGTGAATTAAGTTGCATCAAGAAGACCAATATTTGAAACTCAAGATGAGACGCAGACTTAAGCATAAGATGCTATCTCATGTTCAGATGCAAGCTCAGTCTAAAAATCAGCTTAAGACCAATGCTCAAAGAAGAGACTCGTCCACAAAACTTAAAAGGAAGGATCAATAATCAGACAGTAAGATCTGCCAAGAGATGAGACTCTAACTTAGCTTCAGAAATCAAGAGATAAGATCAGAATAGAAGATGCCAAACCAAGAAGAGATTCAAAGTCAGCTTGAGACAAGCTCAAACTGTAAAGTCAGACTGAGACAAGCCTGGATTCATTGTAAGATCATATTCAGTCCAAGCATGACAAAGAAGAACTTTGAAATATGAAGCTGAGCAAAGATGAGATTCAAAGTCAGACTTGAGATGCAGACTCAACAGAGATGCAGAATCTGACTTGAGATGTAGACTCAACTTGAGATACAGAATCAGACATGAGACGATCTCAGATCAGATGAAGTCTCAAGATCAGACGCAGTCTCAAGATCAGACGCAGAGATGTAGATGCAGACATGAGACAGTCTAAGATCAGATGCAGTCTCAAGATCAGACGCAGAGATCAGATGCAAGCATGAGACTCAGACTTGAGACACATACATGAGACGCAGACATGAGATGCAGACAGAGTCTCAGCAGCAAAAAGCAAGTCAACGCAAGTACACTATCACAGCAGAGACAGCATCAGAAAAGCACTGGTCTCACGTCAGAAAAGTGAAAAATAGCTTCTCTCTCCTCTAACGGCTAGTATAACGGCTAGTTTTCTGAAGACTATAAAAGGAAGTCTCATTATGATGAGACGTGTGAGAGACACAGGTGAGACTCAGCAGAGATGCTGCTGCACATTCTGAAAAATCCAAGTCTCAAGTGAATCTCAACCTACCTACCTATGCTATCTTAGCCAATATCTTGTAGTAGGTTTAGCTCTTGTTTTGTACTGATTTGTATACACTCTTTGAGTGATTTAGAGAGCTACCATCTAGCTGATCTCATGGTTATCCATACTTTGTATGTAGACTAAGCTAGATCAATCACATCTCATCTCATACCACCAAGTCTCAACTAAGTCAGGAGGTGCCTGAGCTTAGTGTGAGCGTTTGTAAGGCCTGGAGAGGCACTATAAGAAGAATACTCACTGAGTTGCCTAGAGAGGCAGTCAAAGACAAAGAATACTACATGTGTTGCCTGGAGAGGCAGTTGAAAACAAAGAATACTGCATGAGTTGCCTGAAGAGGCAGTTGAGAACAAAGAATACTTGTGGCTCAACCAAGGTAGGGGTGCCTATGCTTGGTGTGAGGGACGTCCTGAAGAGGTTGTAGAATACTTGTATTGATGGGTTTGTCAATAGTGGAAATCTCACGAGTTGTGAGGACTGGACGTAGCCCAAGGTTATGGGTGAACCAGTATAAATCTCTGTGTGCATCTCTTCTCCCTATCTCTTTATTTATATTACACATCTCATATCTAAAATCTGTTTGTTAAAATAAATTAAATCTGTTCAGAGAAAACCAAGTTGTAATAACTAAGATCTATCCATGCATCTCATCTTACATCTCAGGCCTATCTCATCTCAGACCCTATCTCAACCTGAGATCAGTCAGTAGTCTCACTCATTCTCTTTTAAGGTCTTAACATTTGATGAGCTAATTAATCTTACATCTCAAATATGTTTATTAAACTAAATCAAATCTATTCAAGAATAATCAAGCTTCATTTATCAACAAATCATCATTAGTTGATTACACAATTATTGTTGAGACAACATCTCATCTAACCTACTTGAGACTCCAAGTGTCAAACTTGAGATCACGTCTCAAAGTGAATTTAAGTGTGAATTTTCAGGAACAATATTTTCAAGTCTCTATTCAACCCCCCTTCTAGAGACGTTCAGGCAACTTCATTATGACCCAGTTTGGATACACTTATGTGGAAAAACTTCTAGAAGAAAAAAAATAGAATGAATCAAAGAGGTCAAAGTGACCCAAATACTCTTAAATGGCTCATACTTAGCCTTTTCCCTGACCACACTTCGTCTGGAATTACTACATCCAGCTTCTTTGTTGGACTTCTATTATGCACATACATAGATGTATTTTCAACTTCTCCTAAAAAATGATTAGGCAATAACTTCTTTTCAAAATACTTCTCACTATGTTCATCACCATTTTATTCCTCCTTTCCACCACACCATTATGTTGTGGGTTATAAGGGGTTGTCACCCCATGAAAAATTCCCTCTTGATCACAAAATTGTTGAAATGCTAATTATACTTTCCACCACCATTTGTCCTTAGTAACTTTATTTTCTTTCCACATTGCTTCTCTTTCATCACCTTAGATTTTCTGAACACATTCATCACCCCATCCTTCCTGTTGTAGTCATCCACAAATAAACCAAAATAATTGTTTCCTCCAAGTGTTACGGTGTTCACAAGCCCACACATGTTTGAATATACCATCTCCAGCAAATCAGGAGGTATTGGCTGGACTTTTGACTTAAAAATCCTTCCTTGACTATTTTGCATGAACACGTCCCTCACAGATGTCATTTGGTTTTTGAATTTGAGGTAAACCATACACCATCTTCCTTCTACTCAACTCTTAAAGGCTTCTCCATTTACGTGCCCATATCTCAAGTGCCACAACCAACTCTGCTCTTCTACAACAACTGCAAACACTTGTATTGGCTAGTTTGAATGTTAATCATGAAGGTCCTATTCTTGGAGATCAACCTATTCTTATTATCAAACAAGATCAAATACCCATTTTCTAACTTCACTAAATATCCATTTTAGCAATTGTTCAAGGCTTAAAAGATTATTCTTCATACTGGGAACAAAAATAATATTTCAAATAAAAGCTTGTCTGCCATTTTTCTGCTAAATTAGAATTCTGCCAACTCCTTCTGCTATAACGGTGCTATTATCATCAAACCTCACCTTGATTTGGACATCCTCATCTAAATAAACAAACCAATCTTTCCTCCCGGTCATGCGATTAGAACACCGTGTCAAGATACCAAAAATTTGTATTTGACTCCTCCATCGGTGTTGTAACCATTAACAAAACATGATCTGAATTTTCTTCTTGTAAAAACCTAACTTATACATCACCTTTATTACTCCAACATTTATTTGCAAAGTGCCCATAATGCTGACATGTGTAGCATTGATTTTTACTCTTGTCAGACCTTTCACAACCTCTTTCACCATGTAACCCTCCTCTCAGATGATTACCTCTATGAGTTTAATCAGAATTAGGAGTTTCTTGATCATAATCTTGACCTCTTCTATTACCCCTTCCTCCTTTATTTCTAACCATACATCTGCCTATATTGTTTTTGTCACCACCTCTATCAGCATTCTTCACTTCGTGGGCCTAAAGGCTTGTTCAAGTGGTTTATCACCACTTATTAAAATTAAACGTTGTTTATGGGATTCCAAATTAAGAACTCAGCAGGTTTTCAATATTGATTTGATTCAAATCCTTTGATTTCTCAATTGCTACCACAATATTTTGAAAGTTTTTTGGCAGGGAACGAAGAATCTTCTCCACAATAGTGACTTCTAACATTTCTTCTCCATTAGAATTCAATTGGTTGTTGAGTGACTGAATCTTAGTGATTAATTCAGCCACTGTTTATTTATTCTCCATTTGCAGCAATTCAAATTTCCTCAAGAGGAGAGGTAAACTCACTTTCTTGACCTTCTCAACCCACCACAACATTTCTCCCAGATTCCCCAAGCTTCATGTGCTGAATTTGCAGCAGAAATCTTCTCAAAAAGTGTGGCAGCAACCCTCTTGTGAATGAAAAATAGAGCCTTGCAATTTATCTTATTGGATTCCTTGTGTGCAACCCTCTATGCATCAATTAGGTTCTCTCCCAGTTTTGTAACCCCATTCTTGACTATCTCAAGCATTTCCCGATAGCCAAACACTACCTTTATTTGAATGCACAACTTGTCATAATTCTTTCCATCAAAGAATGGAAGAGTTACTGGAATATTCTCACTTGAATTGGCCATGGATCATTTACAACTCTTGATACCAATTTGTTGAATCTCTCACTCACTCAAAATCACAAAACACACACACACACTAGAAAAAAGAACAAAATGATAAATAAAAATCTGAAAATTATTTTTCACTGCACTTTTTTGACACTTAGATCATACACACATTTATTCTACTATCTAAATACCTAACTATCATGTTAACTAACTAACTAACTAATTGACAATTATTATAAGTACAACTAACTCTGATTGAAATCTGAATTATACTCAACATCTTTATCTAGCATGGTTTCTCCAGCCAAGTCTAGTGAGTTGTTGTAAAGTTTCTTTGTTTGTTGGATTGGAATACGAAGATAGAGAGCTTTTGTTTATTATGAAGAACAAAGATAGGGTGGTATTGAAGAAGAGTGTGACACCCTTCTACCCCAAATAATAATACAATCATCAATTTGAATTATAAGGAAAATTATAGTCAACACCGAGGTAAAAAGGTTCACAAATCCTCTTTTTAAATAAATAGATCATTTATTATCCGAAGCAGTCTCCGTTTCAAAAAACTAAATTATCAACTTAATAAAAACAATACTTGGCCATGTAAGACCCTTAGAAATAATTTTTCTAAATCTCTACATGGCAAAATAAAGAAATAAAGCTCCTAGACACTAAGCCCCGATGTCACACATATCAGAGCGAAACCCTGTCCCTTCAAAAGTCAGCATATTGAGTGCCCTCTTCATCACCTAGGAAAACCACAGGAAGAGTACGGTGAGGAATGGAATACAGGCATATACATGCAATATAGAAGGCTACCCTTGTTCCCACTCATCACCATGCATATCACCATTCATCTCAATTCATATGTTATACATTTCACACACCAGGTTCTTACAAATAGGAATTCACACTTTCATACAATCTCAATTAAAGCATATGTTCACACCATGCACCTGTACAACATCTATCCTAAGAATCATGACTTGGAACTCTGTGCAATGGGCGCACCTCATCAATCCCCTTAGTTGTTACCAATGATGGCCCTACCATTAACACCGTACGATAGGTTGGACACCCTCTATGGGCCTGTGCAAAGACATTCGCCCCTAGGTTGCACCCCCTCTATGGGCCCGTGCAAAGATATTCGCCCCCTGGGTTGCACCCCCTCTATGGGCTCGTGCCAAGAATGTCTCCCAACATGGTCACTGCAACCCCTTCTATGGGCCCGTGCATCTCATATATCACACCTCATATGCTCATGCTCAATGCATCAAAGTCATTTTATACATTTCTCATACAACATCATCTACTCAATTCATTCCACATCACATCTTGAATAAAATGCACAAAGAACATCAGTATAAGATCATCACATAACCATACTTCATGCTGTAGGTGCCTTGATTGCAGGTTTAGATGTTGCCAATGGAAAGGAAAGATAAGAGGTCTAGACTTGCAAATGCAATTGGCAAAAGAAAGAGCTAGATCAAGAATCAAGGTTATAGAAGATCAAAGTCAAGTCAAGAAGGTCTATTAGTTTAAGTTTAATTTTGTTAGACAAAATGTTAAAAGAAGTCTAAGATTTGCAAGGAACTTGGCACTAAAAAGAAAATTAAACAAAGTATTTTTATAAAGTAAAAATCAGTTCAAAAAATTAAATTTTTTGAACTGGTAATCGATTACCAACATAGTGTAATCGATTACCAGAGGTTTCAAAATTCAAATTTAAAATTTTTGAACTGGTAATCGATTGCCAAATCCTTGTAATCGATTACCAGAGTGCAGGAAATTCAATTTTTGAATTCCAGTCATAACGGTTCACAATCTGTGTTAATTTTGAACCGTGTAATCGATTACCATATTCCTATAATCGATTACTAGAGTACTTTTTCTGAAAATCTTGAAGAGACATGACTTCTAATCAAGGATTACAATGTTTCATCATCATCCTTATAAATATGTCTCATTTTCGAAAATCGACACAGATTACTCATGTAAAATCTTAAAAGAGTGAATTTATTATAAAAATCAATTGTGCCAAATACTTGCAAGTCTTAAAGATTCTTATAGGCTTTTCAATTTGTATTATCTACTCTAAAGGAGAGTCCATCTGTATTCAAAGATTCAAATTGTTATTGTGAGTTGAAGAGAGGGTGCCTCTCTTGTTTTGTGGGTGATTCTCAACACAAGGAAGGGTTCCAAGGTGTTGGAGGATTCATCGTTTGTAAAGAATTTTACAAGTAGTGGAAATATCAAGTGGGTACTTGAGGACTGGACGTAGGCAAGTGGTTGGCCGAACCAGTATAAACTGAGTTTGCACTTTCTTTTCCCTTAACTCTTATTTAATTTTCGCGATTACATATTCATCATATTAAGAGTACGCATTCTTCTTCATCTTAATTAAAGCTTTTTAAGTACACTAAGGGCAAGATAAATTAGTAATCGAAAAGATTAGATAAAATTGAATAACTTAATTCACCCCCCCTCTTAAGTTAGTGATGCCACTTGTCTAACAAGTGGTATCAGAGCTTGCATCTTGTATAAGGATTAGAAGCCTCAAGATTAAATATGACCTCATCCAATTCCCTTTTCGCAGAAGGAAACTCATTTAACAGACCCCCCGTATTTAATGGAGAAGGTTTTCATTATTGGAAATCTAGAGTGCAAATCTTCATAAAGTCAATAGATCTAAACATTTGGGATGCTGTAGAAAATGGACCTTTTGTTCCTTCAATGAAAGTAGGGGACGAAGTTAAGATAACACCTAGGGATCAATGGAGTGAGGAGGATAAAAGGAAAGTTCAATATAACTTAAAGGCTAAAAACATAATCACATCTGCATTAGGCATAGACGAATATTTTAGGGTCTCAAATTGTAAGAGTGCTAAAGAGATGTAGGATACATTGGAAGTAACTCATGAGGGAACAAGTGATGTCAAAAGATCTAGAATAAACACCCTCACACATGAATATGATATATTTAGAATGAATCAAAATGAGAGCATACAAGACATGCAAAAGAGATTCACTCATATAGTTAATCATCTTGCATCATTAGGAAAATTTTTCCAAATGAAGATTTAATTAACAAAGTTATAAGATGTTTGAGTAGGAAATGGCAACCAAAAGTGACCGCAATTGCAGAATCAAAGGATCTTACAACCATGTCTCTTCATTCACTATTTGGAAAACTTCAAGAACACGAGTTGGAGTGATGAGACTAAACCAAAATGAAGAGAATGATAGAAGTAAGAAAAGTATCGCTCTCAAAGCTTCATCATCATCTGTCTATGAAGAAGAAGACATCATTGAAGATGAGGACTTGGATGATGACGAAGAATTCAGCCTATTTGTTAAGAGATTCAACAAATTTCTAAGAAACAGAGGAAATAAAAGAAGACCTACACCTAACACAAAGAAGAAAGGAGAAGATTCCCAATCAATCCAAAAATGCTTTGAATGCAACCAGCCAGGGCATCTTAGACTAGACTGTCCAATTATAAGAAGAGAATGGAAAAATCAAACAAGAAGACATTCAAAGATAAGAAAGCAAAGAAAGCCTACATCACATGGGATGATAATGACATAAGCTCCAGTGACTCAGAGAATGAAACAGTCAACTTGGGACTTATGGCCAGAGACTACGAAAGTGAAGAAGAGGTAACATCTTCTAACAATAATACATCCATCTCATTTGATGAATTACAAGAAGCCCTTAAAGAAAAAGAGAAGGAAAACATAGAAGATTCTACAATAAAAGAAATCAAACAAACTTGGATCTTCCAAGAGAATGGAGAACCTTAAGAGATCATCCTCTTGATAATATTATAGGAGATATATCAAAAGGGGTAACAACTAGACACTCTCTAAAAGACATATGCAATAACATGGCTTTTGTCTCTAAAATAGAAGTCAAAAATATTGATGAAGCCTTAAAAGATGAACATTGGATCATTGTCATGCAAGAAGAATTAAATCAGTTTGAAAGAAATCATGTATGGGAGTTAGTTGATAGACCAGATGATCATCCAATTATAGGAACAAAATGGGTATTTAGAAATAAGTTGGATTGAAAATGGAATAGTTATTAGAAACAAAGCTAGGTTAGTGGCCAAAGGGTATAATCAAGAAGAAGGAATAGATTATGAAGAAACTTATGCACCAGTGGCAAGTCTAGAAGCCATTAGGATGTTACTTGCATATGCTTCTATAATGGATTTCAAATTGTATCAAATGGATGTCAAAAGTGCATTCCTTAATGGATTTATTAAAGAAGAAGTGTATGTTGAACAACCTCCAGGTTTTGAAAATTTAGATTTGCCTAATCATGTTTTTAAGTTAAGAAAGGCCCTCTATGGATTAAAACAAGCACCTAGGGCTTGGTATGAAAGATTAAGCAAATTTCTTTTAGAGAAAGGATTTACTAGAGGAAAGGTTGACACAACACTTTTTATTAAAAGAAAAATGCATGACATTCTCTTAGTACAAATTTACGTTGATGATATTATTGTTTTATACCTTGACCAACCTAAGTAGTGATGGAGTCACTTTTGAGGGAACTGTAGTTGATGATTGGGAATTAGATTACAGTTCAGAAAATGCTCGTAGGATGGTAAGCAATGAAATTGCGGATTTAAATGGACGTTTTCTTGCTGGATCATTCAAGTTTGATAGTCGCATTATGCATTACATAATTGTTCGCATCTTGCTTCCTCGTTCCTCCAATTTAGCTCAAGCATCAGAGGAGGAATTCATTGTTATGTGGGCATTATTGACTGGTAGGAAAATTAATTGGCTCACTTGATTCGTCATAGGATGCACAAAGGCTTTAATTCTAATGCTCCACTGCCATATGGTCACTTGATCACTCTGTTTTTGGAACACTTCAACGTACCTCTGGCTAATGAGAACAAACTTTGAAGTCAAGCGGACCAGTGCAATTGGAGCTCTTCAGATCAACTCCTCTGGCTATCGAAGAATCATAATGTGGAATGGGTGCGTAAAGGCAATGACATGGATGTTAGATGCGCTCACTTCCATCTCCTCCACATAGAGATGCCACCCTAGATGCTCTCACTGATGTTATCAATGAGATTCACAGTTTTCGAATGTATGTGGGTGAGCGCTTTGACGCGTTGGAGACTCATCTCACCCGTTTGGAGGATGCTTCAGGCTCTCGTCCTCGACCGTCAGATGATCCATAGTTTTTCTTTTTTTTCTGTTATGTTTATCTGTCGTGTATTTGGAATTTCGATTCAGACTATGTTTTTGTTTTAGCTTTTCCTAGTTGTAGTTTGAACCTTAGTTATTATTATGGATGCTACTTTAATTTGCTCGCGTACCTTTGGTTGTTTATGATTTAGGACCAATATGCATACTATATTTGCTTTTGGATGGTATTTGGTTTTTTGATGCATATATGTTTTTGATGTCTGCTTTGTTTTTGATGATGCCAAAGGGGGAGAGATCATGGAAATCAGGGAAAACTCGAAAACTCTTAACTAAAACTCTTAACTCTATGTTTGGAACTTTGAAAAGTTTTTGAAAACTTAGTTTATATATAATTTTGGACTATGTTTTGGAAAAGAATAAATTCTATGTTTTCGAAAAACTTAGTTTATATAATATATAAAAATTTTCCCTAGAAATAAATTTTCCCCAAAAATAAAGCAAGCATTGTGTCTAAAAAATAACACATAGGGGGAGACTAAAGGGAGTGATCGTATTGACTTGAAATCATTCTTCCCTTTAAAGATGGTTGTCATCATCAAAAAGGGGAGATTGTAGATGCCTTGATTGCAGGTTTTGATGATGTCAATGGAAAGGAAAGATAAGAGGTCTAGACTTGCAAATGCAATTAGCAAAAGAAGAGCTAGATCAAGAATCAAGGTTATAGAAGATCAAAGTCAAGTCAAGAAGGTCTATTAGTTTAAGTTTAATTTTGTTAGACAAAATGTTAAAAGAAGTCTAAGATTTGCAAGGAACTTGGCACTAAAAAGAAAATTAAACAAAGTATTTTAATAAAGTAAAAATCAGTTCAAAAAATGGTAATCGATTACCAACATAGAGTAATGATTACCAGAGGTTTCAAAAATTCAAATTTAAAATTTTTGAACAGGTAATCGATTACCAGAGTGCAGGAAATTCAATTTTGATTCCAATCATAACGGTTCGCAATTTGTGTTAATTTTGAACTGTGTAATTGATTACCATATTTCTGTAATCGATTACCAGAGTACTTTTTCTAAAAATCTTGAAGAGACTTGACTTCTAATCAAGGATTACAATGTTTCATCATCATCCTTATAAATATATGTCTCTATTTTCGAAAATCGACACAGATTACTCATGTAAAATCTTAAAAGAGTGAATTTATTACAAAAATCAATTGTGCCAAATACTTGCAAGTCTTAAAGATTCTTATAGGCTTTTCAATTTGTATTATCTATTCTAAAGGAGAGTCCATCTGTATTCAAAGATTCAAATTGTTATTGTGGGTTGAAGAGAGGGTGCCTCTCTTGTTTTAGGGGTGATTCTCAACACAAAGAATGGTCTAAGGTGTTGGAGGATTCATCGTTTGTAAAAGAATTTTACAAGTAGCGGAATCTCACAGTGGGTACTTGAAGACTGGACGTAGGCAAATGGTTGGCGCCGAACCAGTATAAACTGAGTTTGCACTTTCTTTCCCTTAACTCTTATTTAATTTTTGCGATTACATATTCATCATATTAAGAGTACGCATTCTTCTTTCAATCTTAATTAAAGCTTTTTAAGTACACTAAGGGCAAGATAAATTAGTAATCGAAAAGATTAGATAAAATTGAATAACTTAATTCATCCCCCCCTCTTAAGTTAGTGAGGCCACTTTGTCTAACACATGCCACAGTTAATGCACTATATACATCCAATTTAATCTCATCAATTCCATAAACAATTCATATATTACGCAAACATCCATCTCAATTTCGCGTTTTAAGAAAACTATCTGAAATTTGGAAGGAATCTGTTGAAATTATAATTAAAAGCTTGATCCGCGTTTCTGCGCTTCACTCTGCGCTCAGTGCAAGCAAAGCGCAGGTTCCAGAGAGTTACACTCCATCCTGCGCTCAGCGCAGGTGGAGGGTAAGTGTCGCAGAACGCGACTGCACCTGCATTTTTGCCCCTTTTAACCCCTCTTCTTCAATCTCTACTCAATTCTTTAAGTTCCTAACTTGTTTAAGCACATCTTTACCGATTAAATTCACTGAAAACATCAATTATTCCTACGGATTACCATTAAATCAACAATCGATCAATTATGAAATCTCACCCCCAAATCCTAATTTGACCCCTTTTCGACAATCTCGCTTTCATCATCCAATCCATCAAGAACATAACAATCAACATCAAACAGAACAATTTCAACATATAAATCATCCTTCAGGTTCAAAGATTAGAGATCCTAGAGGGACTTATGGTTGCCCTCACTACCCAAGCACTCCAATACACACATATAGTTGCACCCCTTCCCCCCGTACCTTAGAGATGATGATCGAAAACGAAAGGCAGAACTCCCTTGATGATCTACTCTGCGGCACCTTCTCCTTGTGGAGTCACTTCTTTCTTCCCTAAGGTTTGGTTATCTGACGTTTGAAAAGGATGGGGTGAAATAGATAACCCTTATCTTATTTAAATATCTAATTGGGCTGGGCCTACTCCAACCCACCCATCCCCCTTTTTGATTAAATAATATGATTTCTAACTAATAATAATAAAGATAATATTAATACTGTTACTTCTTCATTCTATTTTATTTTATTTAGAAATATTAGGATGTTACAAAGAGACTAAGATCTCAAAATTGTGTATTATGAGGAATAAGAAAGACGGGACGTCGAACAAAGAAGGACGTGCAGCGATTTCAGGTAGGGTTGTGATTTAGGTGTTTGTTAAAACAAAAAAAGGTGGTGCAGTATACATGGTTAAAATTAGAAATGTGAGGAGGAACTTCATTTCTACTTCGTGTTTGTTTGGTTTACCCCAGAAAATCATGTTTTAAACATGGATCCGGGCCAACGCTACCCGAAAATCATGTTTTTTTTGGTTTACAGAGAGTAGCGTTAGCCCGGATCCATGTTTGAAACATGATTTTCGAGTAATTCAAACACGCTTCGAAGTTCCCTAAAAGTTCTAACAATCGTTAGAGAATAATACTATGTTCAAATGTTTGTGTTATTATAGATTTGGACCTTTATAATGTTGAGACTTAAGTATAGGTTGAATGTGTATATGACAAAGGTGACAAGAAGTTTGCACCACTAGTACTTCGTGACAATTTCTAAATCATTAATAAGTGTTAATTTTATGGTTACTGTTCGAGTAGGGTGAATTGTTATTGTAGTCGTGATATCTGGAGCGTTTTTTTAATGATTTTGCTGCAATTGATTATGTGAATGACATTACCATAAATGATGGAATGAGGAAGACGATGGTGATGATGAAGAAAGCGACGAAGAATAAGTTAGAGAAGTGGGCTTTTTTGTGAAAGACATGTGGGCTTGCTAAGGCACGAAATGCTCATTATTAGGCTAGTCGAAGTTTAATATGCATCGATGTCCATGTTTCCCATTGAAAAGATTGATTACTGACCCAAAAAGGATATAAAGAAGAGTAAGTATCATGGTGACATTGATGCCATTTTCATGAATTAGATATTGAATTGGAGTAAATTCAGCGAAGTACAACAAAGTTCTTATTTTTATCATTAGGTATTAGAACAATTAGAAGATGAATTTTCCTGGTGTTTCTACTTAAACTACAATTAATATGTATTTTTAGTCATAAAATGGTGTAAATTCATTTAAAAGAATAGTAGGTAGGAACAACATTATGATAAATAATGTTAACATTCCTTCTGGCGTCCTTGGTATAGGTAAGGCTTCTATTCTTGTGATAAAGTCAATTGGGTTACCTGAGACCACCCTTTTATTTAAGAAAAACACTGTCTTTTAGCGTGTGATGACTATGACTGTACAATCGTAAAATGAAACCACGAATGAAAGCACACATCAATGATACTTTCATGGTGTTGGATTTTAAATTTTGTGATTTTTGTTCACACATCCTGCTTTTTATTAAATTTATATTTGAAAAATTAGTGAGAATTCATTTAAAAATAGCATAGAAGTTAAATAATTAAGGAAAAGTGTTTTTAACACTTGTTACGGGTGTCCTTGGTGGAGGTGAAGCATTATTTTCTGGTGATGAACCCATTAGGGGTGACTTGACACCATCCTTACTGTGAAGAAAAGCATTTTCCATCCAGTGCTCGAGCATTGGAACATTCCCATTCATGAAATGAGGCATAGGCATTACATACATTTGTGACACTAACATAACTTTAGATAAAATTTTGTAATTTTTCTACACAAATCGTAATCCTAATTATTATGAATTTATACTAAAAATAGTGAAAATTTAGATCATGAAATCAAATAATAACATGCGATTATCAATCAAATTCATTATGCGAAGAACATCATATAATTCAGAACTAAAACATATTGTGTAGCATCATGAAATCCAAACATACAAGGAAAAGAATCATGGAAACAAAGTATTAATACAAGGATCTTTCATCAGAAAAAGAAACACAAATAAATGCTTGTGGCGTGTGAGTTGTACTCACATCTAACGTCGCTTCCGGGTACCAACAATGCACAAAACCTCCTTCTTCCTTAAGGAACCAATCATTAACTTTTCCCTTCTTCTTCTCTCACTAGGCTGCTGAACATTTCAAAAATTTCAGCCTTTAAGTTGTGGTTTAGTATTTGTATGGGATGTCAGAGCAAGCCACAAGCCACTTCTTCTTCTTAAAACTCTTTTTATTTAACTTTATGTAATTATATTTATTTTATTTATTTAATCATAATTATCCCTATCCTAGGAACTCCCTATTAACTTCTAATTTTATTAAATCCACAATTTCTTTTTTTGTCATAAATTCTAAATTTCTAATTTTTGGGATGTTGCATGTTGCCCTACTTTACAATTTTTCACTTAGAGTAAAGGAGGAAAGAACACGTTGAAATTAGAGATCTTAATTCATTCTGATTTAAACCATGACATATGTTCAAAAGAGGGTTTAACTCAATAAGTTCAAATGAAAGTTTAACTCAATACATTATAAAAAGTAAAAGTGGGTTTTCTATCTAGGTTACACTTTAACATTTTGTACACCTCTAAATACATATCCTCATAAGTGGGACCATCTGAATCATTAAGATTCGGATTGAATTTGACTCCATGTCTACCTTTGCCATAGTATACTCCCACGGAATTCGTTCCAACTTAGGTGTCGGAAGAAACACAAGACAGACAACAAAACATAAAGGGGGTAAGAACACTTTACATGAACTCACTTTCATAGGATATAGTGACTAGAGTATAAAGGAAAAACAAACAATCCAATACAACAGTATAATCATTACACAATCACTAAAATGTATATATGCAATGCATATTGGCTAACACATAGCCTCATCTACCATCACAAACTCTTGCAATGCATGTGGGCTCAGGGAACCACCAACTCAATGCACACAGAAACTGAAAATCTAGAGAAGCAATCGGGAGTTATAGTTCGTAATAGTCCCTGTACATAGTGTAACATCCCAGATTTAACTATTTTCATGAATCAAATTAGTAATGGAATAGGTTTTTTCTAAAAGGAATTAGGAAAAGGGAAGAAAAACTAAGTTAAAAGCATAAAGGAGTAAAAACCAAGATTTTGAATCCTGACACTCTCGCTCAGGGCTCGCCTGAGCGCACGTTCAGCGAGGGTATCAGCAGAAAGAAGGATTTTCACTTTGGTTTCCTCCCCGCCCAGGCTCGCTCGAGCGCAGCTTGAGCCAGAAAAAATAGTCAGAAAATGGGGTTCTTTGGTTGAAATTCTGCTCAGCCTCGCTTGGAGTGCGCCTGAGCGAGAAAAGCATTCTCGCTCAAACGCGCGCTGAGCAAGAGCGCGGGAGCAATTTTCTTTAAAAATACTTTACGATTTTTTCTCTCATTTCTTTCCATTCCTTTTCACCTTAGAGAGAGAGGGTTTTAGAGAGAGAAGCAAGCTTTGGAGCTAGAGGAAGCCAAGGATCTCCTCTCCCAACCTTCCTCAACTCATTCTCTCTTTTATCTGAGCTCTCTTGAGGTGAGTATAACTCACACACCTCCATTCATTTTGTGTGAATCTCCTCTCATGAACCCTACTCTCCTATTCTCTTTCCTGTAACTTGTGGTTGAATGGTTTGGTTGTGGATTTTCTATATATTGGTGTATTATGTAATTGTATGGAAAAAGAAGCATGTATAGGGGTTTTCCCCAAGTTAAGGCTTCCTTATATTTATGTCTAATGATACTTACTGCATGCATGATCATGGAATAAGTTCGTGGCTGAGCATTGCATTAATGGCCTTGGGCCCCAGTTAATAATGAGAAAATGAATTTGGCTTTGACCCTAGTAAAAATGGCTTCGGCCCCAGTTCACCCTTAATTAAGAAAGATTGGACTTCGGTCCCTAGTTAAAACACGGGTTTCGAGCCCCAGTTAATTGGTGGTGTTATACTAAAGGAAGACGTTCCTTGTAGTTTGAGCTTAGGTCTAGCCCCAGTTTAGTGATAAGACCCAGTCTGTCGGGTAATGCAGGTCATGTATACAAGTTATGATGTTTATTGCTTTCTGCTGCATTGCATTCGCCTGCTTGCGCACACTGCATGCAGCATGGTTATATTCACTGAGACACCCGTCTCACCACACGTTTTGTGGGCTATATTCTAGATACATAGGTCCCTCCCCGCACCGGTCCATGAGTAAGGAGCTTGGGAGCAGTTCTCTTTATTTGATTATGGGTTTATAATATTATGTATTCGATTTGTTAGGCCCTGTCATGTTTAGATTATGCTACATTGTATATTTATTCTTTTGTGGGATATGATTGTACATGTGCAGCATTCAGACCTTCTCTATTTTGTTTAGGGCACATGTATGGGGGTATCCAAAGTTATTATTATGTACTAGTTAGATATGTAGCCTTGTTGGCATTTATATATACATATTCAGTTTATGTTTTCATATACTGTTTAAGTAGTCGTTGGGACTTAAGTGATATATGATGTATGTGCTTGCGATATCTAAATGGCGCGAAATAATTTTAGAAATTCAGGAATTTTGCTTCCAACGGGCTTAATTCTTGCATTTAGAAATTAGGACGTTACATTTTGGTATCAGAGCAGTTCAATCCAATTGGACTATGGATAATTAGGATTGTCTAAAGTTAACTGTGATCTTATATGCATTATTGTGAAATGTGGAGATTGATCACCTCAATGTTTCATTAATGATGTGTTTAGGATTATGGACAGCGGAAGACGAGGTCATGGATCTTGAGGTTCTCCACCACCCGGCCAGGACCCCAACCCTATAGCAGCTTCTCTAAGGAAGCTGATGGCAGCTATTGAGGAGCAGACCGCTTCCAATGTGGCTGTTCTCCGGGAGCATCCGAGGGAGACACCTCCACCTACCTCAGTAGTGGCCATAGACCCCTCTGTCCAAGGCCTAGCAGAGTTCAAGAAGCACCACCCTCCAGCATTCTCAGGGGCATATGACCCTGAGGCAGCAGACTCATGGCTCAATGCCATGGAGAAGATCTTCGAAGTCATGGCGTGTGCGGATGAGCTCAAGGTCCGATTCGCGACATACATGTTACAGGGAGATGCCGAGGACTGGTGGAAGGGAGCTAAGGCCCGCCCGGCTTCCCTGGGTACTCCTCTTACCTGGGTGAGCTTTTTGGGTGGTGTTTCTTGAGAAGTATTTCCCTACCACAGTCCATATGTAGAAGAAGGCGGAGTTCCTGAGCTGAAGCAGGGGAGTTTGTCTGTGGGCCAGTATTGAAGTTGGTTGAATGTCTCTAGAAGGGGGGTTGAATAGAGACTTGAAAATATTGTACCTGAAAAACTCAGATTCAATTTGAGGTGAATCTCAAGCCTATGACTTGGAACTCAGATTGAATCTTAACTCAGCAGAATGTTAATGATTCAAAACAGATTCAGTTTGAGGTGAATGTTAAGTTTGAAACTTGGAACACTTAGATCAAATCTTAACTCAATAAAAAAATTAAGGTTCAGAACAGATTCAGTAAGTCTCAAGTCTGATACTAGGAACTCAGATTGAATCTTAACTCAAATAATTAGGATTCAGAACAGATTCAATATAAAGTAAATCTTAAGTAAGAAAGGCATACTTAGATCTGAGTTATGCAAAGACATATTTGAGTTCTCATACTCTTACGGCCAATGTTTTAAAAATCGAACCGGTAATTGAACCGGTGAAGGCACTGGTTCACTGTTCAATGGTCGAACCGTGGTCGAACCGGTATTAATTAAACATATATTTTAAATATTATATAATATTTTAATTATTAAAATAACACAAAATTATAAGAAATTAAGATATATGAAGCTATAAATTTGTTTAAATAACCTTATTATAAGATTTATAAAACAAAAAAATAAAAAAATTGGTAAAAAAAATATCTATGTGTAATTCTCAAACATATGTTTTTATTTATCTAAAAGTATTTTACATTAAATAAAAAATAAAAAAATAAAAAAATGATTGTTTTTTTTACCGGTTTCCAGTTTTGTGACTGGTTCTTTGCAAGGCCTGTTCTGTAGTTCTGTTGGACCGGACACATGGCGGTTCATCGGTTTTCCGGTCCGACCCCGGTCCGGTCCGGTTTGCTAAACTCTGCTTACGGCTAATAAAAGCTATAATAAACACTTAAAAGTACCCAAATCCAGAGGATTTGTATCTCGTCCCAGATTGATCAAGAGATACATTAATTTGTTTAACCAAAAATAAGGGATAAACATATTGATAAATCAAAGAATAATCGGTCTCAACTGATGAGCACAATATGTTTTGGAGGCTTACAAAGGCTCAAAGAAAAGATAAAAACGAGCCTTTGAAGTCGACGCACCCAAATGAACCTTTGACATGTATGGGCATGATTCACCACCAACACGGTCTATCGTTGAAAAATGAAGGAAATTTCTAGAAGGCACACCCTATTAGGTCAAATTTTATTACTTACTTGTTAAGTGTTCCCAAAATATTGTAATTAATACTACCTACATACTTATTTATCTGTCGATTTGGATAAAAAGCAACATATTAAAAATTGCAATTATGTTATTGTTTTCAGGAAAATAAAATAAATTTCCTATTTTAATATACCATTTATCTATTTTACATTATTTCTCTTCATTTGTTTATTTTATTAAATGGTTGGAGAGTAGTTGAGTGATACACTACTACTTATCGGTCTCATTTTAGTTGTTGAAATTTTCAATAGTGGGTTGTTATTACATCAGAATTAGCATAAAGGTATAATGCAAAAAATGTAATTAATATTTTATTGAATTTGTAAGTGAACAAATAAATAAGAAATAAGGTAGTAAAAAGTTATATAAAAAACCAATGTTTTAAAAAATCGGACCGGTCATTGAACCGGTGAAGGTACCAATTTAAGGTTCATTGGTTGAACCGTGGTCGAACTGTTTATAATTAAATATTATTTAATGTATATATATAATAAAATATAATAAATATTTATAATTATATAATTATTAGTCAACAAAACATATAAAAAATAATTAAAAAATTATGCAAATAAAATTTTTAATTTTGCATAATTAACCCAATTTAATGTTAAAAAAATTATTATTAGCTTTTTTGTTGGGAAAAATCATTATTAGTTGAAAACTTAAATTACTATTACTATTTCAGCCTCTATTGTTTTCTTCAATTTCTTTCAGTTTTTTTTGTCCAAATGATTCATGCATTCAAAAAGAAGGTTCAGATTCCAAACAAAGGCTAGACAGTTTTTTTATAAAGGCCAGACAGTTGAATCAGAAAAAATTTGCACCTCTCTTTTTTTTTAAAAGGCCATTGTCCTACTAAAAGCCAAGAAGCCCAGGCCCAAATATTAAGCTACTAGGGTTTTATTATCATTACCTTGAGTTGCCTCCGGTTCTGGTCTTCTACGTTCCAACCAGATGCGTCGCCTCTTATTTGTGCAAGGCGCAATGACGACAACTTGAAGGGCGACAACAACACAACAAGGATATGGCGGTAGGTAAGGAGCAACTACAGTAAGAGAGAAAGTAACGCAACCGTGGGAAAACTGGAATTGGGCAAAGGCGCACGACTACAACAATGGTTTCTTTCTGATTCTGGATGAGCAAAATGCATTTCACTCCGTCTTTCTTTTTTAAGGCCAGATGATGTTGATTACAAGATTTTTCTCAGAACCGGTCTAAATCGATTAACCACCTATTTTTACCGGTTTTCATGGTTTTTTGACCGGTTTCAACGGTTGTTAACCGTTCTTTAACCTTTGATTTTGTGGATGAATAGAACTGGGCACTCAACTAGTTATAGGTCGGGTCAGTCGAACCAGTCGAGCGGTCCGGGTTTTGACAACCTTGAAAAAAAAAAAACTGATGTTATATATCCTCCCTACTTTATCCTTCTATAAGTTTGTCCTAATGCTATATAATTAAGTATAAATGAAAAATAAATGCATTTAATATTTTAAAAATAGAGAAAATATTTAATACTTGCCTTATAAGTAGGAATATTTGTAGGAGAATGGGGTAGGAGGAGTTAGAGAATTATTCATAAAAAATGAAGTTGCATTATACTACCTTCGTTTCTATTTAATTGTCCATTTACTATATTTGTTTCTATTAATTGTCCATTTTATAAACTCAATGCAATAATAATTATATCTTTATCCATTTTATCCTTATAATAAATGATTCACCTATTAAAAATTAATGAGACCCAATAGTACTAAGAGAGATCATAAATAAAGAGTAAAATAGAAAGTTTAAAATTTATTTCCATGAAACCAAAAAGTAATAATACATTTCTTTAGAGAAGAGAAACTCATTATTTTAGAGATGAACCGTATATATATTATATATATATATATATTATATATATATAAAAGATTTGAAGATCAAACTTACGAGTTTCAATGGATTCTACGGTGTGTGAAGTAATAATTAGGCACCGATGGGAACAAAGTTTTTTACCTACATAAACCGGATGTCTGACATGCTGAATTTTAAAATTAAAATTTCAAATAAATTAGGTTAAGTTAAAAAAATTTTAAAACCCTTGCCATTTAGTTTTCGGCGTTCCTGTTCAGTCTTATTTTGAATCTGTACCAACCCTCATTACGTCCACGACGAGATCGACGCTCTCCGGCGTGGAAGAAAATTTTAAACACCTTTAAAAGCCCGGTTTCTCACAAAATAATTAAAACGGTTTGTCAAAGATGTTAGACTTAATTATGTATTTACCTTATTATTTATCAATACTTCCCGAATGTCATTAGCATCCCACAACTGACTGTGGCTTCCAAGGTCTTCAATAGATTTTCAGAAATAGTCATAAGAGCTTTGTCTTGTAGCATTTCTAGCACAACAATCACTTAATTATCACTTTCAATTCATCTACATCTTCAATAGCATTTCAATTTTGCTTTGTTTTGTTTTGTGGTGACTGAATCGAAGGTGATGGTGTCTAGGGGTTGTTCAGTTGGTCCCAACCTCACATACAACCACTAAAAAAGGTCTCTGACGTGTTGGAATCCGCCGAAGTTGTCGTTGTTCATGCACATTAGCACCACACCATTAAGCACCTTCACCTCTAACACGCTCACTGTCAGTCGTCGCTTCAATCAACATTCATGGCCATCCACCGTCGATCACCTGGCCATCATCATAACATAAATTTCACAATAATAAATTTATGTTTTTTCAACGAGTTACAAGTAACAGACCTATATCATTATTATTTATCAATAAATCTCACGGTCAGAAAAGGAAACTCATCATTGTGACAACTTTTAAGTTGTCTCCGCTAAACAAAGCCTTAGTTTCTAATATCAAATTTACTAATAGATCCTTATATGTTTCTGTCATTTGTTTATCTTATTTATTCTTTTAGTGATTTGAAATAAAAATTTCACTAATTATAATGGTTATAATCTTTAACTTCCTCCATTAAGTTTCTAATAAATGTTTCTATATTAAAGAGAGATAATATAAATAAATAAAAGATATATATATAATAGAAGGATTAAAAATATTTTTTATGAAAATAAGAATATAAATATTAATTTTTTTAATATGTGTGTTTTGTTGTCAAATTAATAACCGTATAAATAGCAATGGAAGTATATTTTTTATTATAATATATAATTATTTAGCTTATATAATTTGTCATCTGTATACGGATGCAAGTATTGTACAAAAATAGAAATGGATTAATTAATTAATGGGGTTCCACCGTGGTTTTAGTGTAATGACAGGGTAAGCTCACATTGTTCAATAATGGATTAGTACGGCCCTCAATTTCTGTAGATTTAACTAATGGTATACCAAGCATCTCATAAATGGCAAGTCTCGTGCATATTCCCTTAACCACCACTATTATTTATGGTTTCTGTTGATTGAGATTTAAGCAGCTGTGGTGACCTGGGGACTGGGGTCAGTTTTATAGGAAAAAAAAATGCCTCATTTCCACGAAGCTTCGTGCTCTATCTAACTCTATGACTAATGTGCCTCGCTAATGTATATATTCTCTTTAATAATTCAAGAACGAAGAAAAGAACAATATATTGGTTAGACAAGTACTTGAAGAAAAAAGGTCAATGGATTATTTGAATTAATAATGTTCATAACTGAGTATTATTCTATGGCAAGTTTCAGATTGTATATATGTTTCCCTATTCTTCATTCATTAAATATTTGTTTAAAACTTTTGTTTTTGTTTTAAAATTTTATTTGGGGTTTAAATATGTTTTTAATTTCTAAATATAGTCAAGATTTAGTTTTAGGAGTCCATTTAACTCAAAACCATGGGTGGTTTTGATACTTCAAAAGTTGAAAATATATTAATTTAGTGCTTATTATATAATTTTTCTGTATATTTTACTACAGATTTGCTATGAATTTTTAGAAGCAAATGGATTGTGGACCCTAGAACGGATTTTACCTACAAGATCTGAGGTTCGAATCCTAGAGTCGTCATTTTAAGAGTTGTTATAGACTCTCGGTCAAAGATAAAAAAAATTAGAGTTAACTCGGCCCGTAACCCACGTCTCTCTGACCCCTTCCCCAAGTAGGGCACGTAGGAGGGTAGAAGGCTGAGTGGGACACGAGGAGGTGAGAAGACAGGAATAAGGGTAATGGGCCAGTTAGGACAAGGGCCTATAAGAGGCCCCGGGAAACTGGAGAGAAGGCAGGTTCACAAATTTTGGTAGGACAGCCGAGTTAACTGCCTCAAAAGTTAGCCCAGATTATTCTTGCCGAGAACATTTGGCACCCACCATGGGGCGGCGGTAAAACTCTTCCCGCCGACCACTCATCTTTCCTTTCAACACATCATGGTGACACGACGGAATACCGACAGAGTTGACGGTAACGCAGGAAACGGAGATGATGCCTCAGAGACCACCCCGGAAAACCGATAATCCGGTACTGCAGAGGATTCTGAGGAGGATGGACCAGCTGCAGGAACAGAACCAGACCCTCCAAGAGCAAAACCAACATTGAAGACGCAGGTCACTACTCTGGCAAAGGGACGGGCCGAGGAAGACATACCGGAAGGAGATACAGGAGAATTCCACCCGTTCTCGATGGAGATTGCGGAAACCCCTTACCCCCCCTGATTTCAGGGAGCCCTCCTTTGAAAGATTACGACGGGACACCGACCCCCAAGCGCATGTCACGACTTTTAAACACACATATGTTAAAGCGAGGCTTAGGAGATGCGATACAATGCAAATTATTTTCCGGGAACGTTTCAGGAGCTGCCCTGATTTGGTTTTCACACTTGCCTCCTCTTCCGTAATCCGGCAATATCAGATCTGGCTGAGTAAATTCTTGGCCCAATTCTCAACCCGAAGGTCGAGGATGATGACTTCGGGTAAGCTCTTCAGTATTCGGCAACGAGCAGACGAGTCCCTGCGAGATTACCCTCAGACGCTTTAAATGATGCCTCACTGTTTGGTAATAAACCAAACCCCGAGCTCTTGGTATCAGCATTTGAGGAGGGGCTACAACCAGGACCGCTCAATGAATCTTTAGCACAGAGACCGGCACAATCAATGCAGGAGATCAGAAATAGGGCGGATTGTTATATATCAAGGGCGAAGAGAGCAACGCGGAGAAGAGAAAGGTCGATTAAACGAAGGACTGGTTACTCAAAAAACCGGCAAGGAACAAGGGCACACCTTCCAACAACATACACCGAGCAAAGAGGGGTTACGACGGTCGAGGTAGGGGTTCCCAAACTAGGATAAGCTGGGACGACCGTCGATGACTAGACTCCGTTAGTAATTACGGAGTGGATACATTGACACCCTCAATACAACCAGAGCTCGGATGATTGAAAGAAGTCTACCAGTCCGACCTCATCAGGTTACCACCCGCAAGCAGAGGGACCAAAAGGACCAGACATGAGTAAATGCGTGTGATTACCATCGAGCAAAAGGGAACGACACAGAAGATTGTTGGACAACTGATGAACAGAATTGAGAGGCGCATTAAGGAAGGATACCTAGGAAGGTACATTGAGAAGAGAAAAGGGCGAGGAGACAAGGACCAGAGAAGGAATGAAGAAGGTTCGGGGTCGAAGAGGCGCAGAAGGTGGGGAGACCGAAGGTGGGGTAAAGAAGAAGTTAGAGGAGTTGTAACCACTATTGTTGGCGGTTTCACCGAAGGTGGGGAGACCAGCTCGGCCAGAAGAAGGTACGCCAGGCAGGTGATGACCATACAGGCCGACCTGCTCGAGCAAGGGAACAACCATCCTGTGATAGAGTTCACGAATGAAGACTTCCAGGGAATTCAACCGCACCAAGACGATCCGATGGTCATCGACGTGTTAATGGCAAAATACCGAGTTCAGAGAGTCCTGATCGACCAGGGAAGTTCAGCTGATGTTCTTTACTGGAGTGCTTTCGAAAAATTGCAACTTCCCAAAGAATGTTTATTGCCTTTTGCAGGATCACTGATGGGATTTGCAGGTAACTTCGGTGGAGGTCAGAGGGTACTAGAATTAATGACAACTTTTGGCGAAGGAAGAATGAAAAGTCAATTCCCGTCAAATACCTGGTGATCAATGCACCTTCCTCTTACAAACATCATCATCGGCAGATCGGCCTTAAACACCTTGGGTTCAGTAGTTTCAACAGTTCATCTCGCCATGAAGTACCCACTACAAAATGGTGAAGTAGGGGTCGTAAAAGCAGATCAGGAAGCAGCGAGGAGATGTTACCGAGACAGTTTAAAAGGTAAGAAGGAGAAATTGGCCGGTGGAGAGAAACAGAAGAGGGGGATCCAACAGCCAATCACAAGGTCATTTTTGTGGAACTCGACCCCTGAGAAGACTTCTTTGAGATAAGACCTCAGCCACTGAAGAGCTTGAAGAAGTCCAAATAGGTGAACAAAGGGAGCAGAAGACAAAGATCAGCTCTAAACTGGAAGTCAAATTCAAGGAAGAGTTGGTGAAAAACTTCTAAGGGGGAATGTCGACCTTTTTGCTTGGAAAGCCTCCGATATGCCAGGTATCGACCCGACCTTCTCTGTCACAAAACTAGCAATAGATCCAAAGGTTAAACCGTGGCGCAGCGACAAATAAAGCTTGGTGAGGGAAAGACGCAGGGTTGTAGCGGCTGAGACTCAGAAATTGAAAGAACGGCAGGTTTCATTCGAGAAGTTCACCTACCCGACGTGGCTAGCCAATGTAGTCTTGGTTAAAAAAAAGCGAATGGGAATGGCGCATGTGCACAGATTACACCGACCCTCAACAGGGCTTGCCCAAGGACCCCTAACCACTGCCCAACATAGACCGACTTGTGGATGGGACAAGCCAGCCACAAAATCTTGACTTTGATGGACGCCTATTCGGGTTACAATCAGATCAGGATGCATCCCTTAGACGAGGAGCGAACCGCTTTCATGACCGGACAGTCAATTATTGTTACAAGGTGATGCCCTTCGACTAAAAAAATGCAGGTGCAACGTACCAGAGGTTGATGGACAAGGTATTCTCCAAACAGATCGGTAGGAACTTGGAAGTATACATAGATGACATGATTGTCAAATCGACGTCAGAGGCCAAGCATTTGGGTGACCTAGAGGAGGTATTTGTCAAGGTTCGCAAATACCAGATGAGGTTGAACCCACAAAAATGCGCTTTCGGAGTGCAGTCAGGAAAGTTTTTGGGTTCATGCTTACTGAAAGGGGAATAGAAGCCAACCCGGATAAATGCGGAGCTATTGTGAACATGAGGAAGCCCGGCAACAGTAAAGGAAGTACAACAACTTACTGGTCGATGACAGCTCTATCTCGTTCCTTTCCAAATCTGGAGAACGTGCCCTGCCCTTCTTTAAATGCCTAAGGAAGAACGAGAAGTTCATTTGGTCAGAAGAATGTGAAGAAGCCTTTCAAGAGTTAAAGAAGTTCTTATCCCGACCCCCCATCTTGATCACACCAACTCCAGGTTTACCTCTATTACTCTACATTTCAGTTAATAATGATGTCGTCAGCACAACTTGGTGCAGGAAGTGGATGGAGAGCAAAGCCCGTCTACTTTGTGAGTAGAGTACTACAAGGTCTCGAGAAGAGATATCAAAAGATCGAAAAGCTATCCTTGGCGGTAGTCCCTTCGGTCAGAAGGCTACGCCAATATTTCCAAAGCTTTAGCATCATAATCAAAACAGATCAGCCCATCAAGCAGGTATTGCAGAAAGTTGGATCTAGAAGGTCGGATGGTCAGATAGTCAATGGAATTATCAGAATTCGATATAACTTTTCAACCCAGGGGACATATCAAAGCACAAGTACTTTCGGATTTCTTAGCCGAACTTTCTGCCCAGGAGGAGAATGATGTGAATTCGAAGAGGCAGACGTGGGTCCTTTTCGTGGATGGAGCATCCAACTTGAAGGGCAGTGGAGCAGGAATCGTACTAGAAGGACCAGATGGAGTGTTGATAGAGCAGTCCTTAAAGTTCGAATTCAGGGGCGAGCAACAATCAAGCGGAGTATGAAGCCCTGGTAGCAGGCTTAACTTTAGCAAAGGAAATGAACATCTCATATATCCAGGTGAAGAGTGACTCACAGTTAGTGGTTGGGCAAGTCAACGGCGAGTTCCAGGCAAAGGATGCACAACTAGGTCAGTACATTTCCCAAGTTAAAAAGTTAATACAAAATTTTTTGTCCGTTGAGTTGCAGTACGTGCTAAGGGAACAAAAACTCCCGAGCTGATCTGTTATCCAAGTTGGCAGGCACCAAGAAACCTGGAAACAATCACTCAGTCATTCAAGAGACATTACAGAAGCCCACTGTGGAAACCCAAGAGGAAGTCCGGTGCATTGATCAGGTAGCAGAATCTTGGATTAATCCCATCCTTCGCTACTTGACCGATGGTTCTCTCCCTGAGAACTCGGAAACAGCCAGAAAAATTCAAAAGGAGTCAGCTAAGTACGCAGTCATCGGAAATCTGCTATTTCGAAGAGGCTTCTCAACCCCATTGCTTAGGTGCTTGAGTACCGAGCAGAGCAGGAAAGTTATGTTCGAAGTCCATGAGGGAGTATGAGGAAGCCACATAGGAGGGGGATCCTTTAGCACTGAAGGTGCTTAGAGCCGGGTACTATTGGCCAAAAATTAGGCAAGACTGCATTCAATTCGTGAAGAAATGTGATAAGTGCCAACGCCATGCAGATCTTCATAGAGCTCCTCCTGTCGACTTGGGGTCCATTTATGCACCTTGGCCCTTTGCAATATGGGGAGCCGACATCATTGGCCCTTTCCCTCAGGCTCCAGGTCAGGTCAAGTTTCTACTAGTAGCTATTGACTATTTCACAAAATGGATCGAGGCAGAGCCCCTAGCCATCATAACAGCAGAGAGGGTCAAAAGATTTTATTGGCAAAAGCTGATATGTCGATTTGGAGTTCCAAATCAGATTATTTCTTACAATGGCACCCAATTTGTTAGTCGGGTAGTCCAAACCTTTTGCAGGGAACTCGTAATACAACTGGTTTTCTCATCTGTTGAACACCCCCAAACCAACGGTCAAGCAGAGGTAGCGAACAAGGTCATCCAAAGTGGATTGAAGAAAAGACTAGATGAAGCAAAAGGAAGATGGGTCGAGCACTTACCCCAAGTCCTGTGGTCATATCATACAACTCCTCATACCTCTACACATGAAACCCCGTACCGATTAGTGTACGGGACTGAAGCAATGATTCCAATAGAAATCGAGGAACCAACCTTGAGAAGCATGACGTATATAGAAGAGGAAAATAAAGTCGGCAGAAGGGCAGATCTGGATCTGGTGGATGAAGTAAGGGAGATGGCCCATATCAGAGAAATAGCTACCAAAGAAAGAGCAGCCAGAAAATACAACTCGAAAGTTGTGCCGAGAAGTTTTCAAGAAGACGACTTGGTCATGAGGAGAGCTTTAAAGGATGGAACTGCAAGAAAGCTAGCTCCCAACTGGGAAGGTCCTTTCTGGGTTAAAACAACAAAGGGCAAATGAGCATATAAATTGGAGACTCTGGAAGGAAAGGAAGTACCCAGGACTTGGAATGCTGGTAACTTACGTTTCTACTACAGTTAAACTAGGTGTTTCTTTGACAGTATTCACTTTCTTATTTTGTGGTGCTTAGTTAACAATTGTTTTTCTGTAATGTAGGAAGTAAAAAGTTGTTTTTCTTTGTAAAGTAGGAAGTAGAAAGTTGTTTCTTTGTGTGAGATAGTTCTCTTTTCTAAGTGTTGACTAGTGAGAGGGAGATCTCTTAGCTCTCAAGTCAGCCAGTTTCATTTGTAATAGTTAGGGTCGATCATCAGAATAAAAGTAGACGAGCACTCTTTTCTCTCCTACCCTGGGAGAGTTTTTAATGAGGTTCTAGTTGTTAGAACCTTGTGTGATGAAGCATTGCATTCGAAGACTTCTTAACTTATCGACGCCAATGCTCCTTCCAGAAAAACTTAATCGAGTTACTAACTTCTGAAAAGCATCAGTAACAAGTCGACTTCTAAAAAAGCATCGACTTTAAACCGAGTTACTGACTTCTGAAAAGCATAAGTAACAAGTCGACTTCTAAAAAGCATCGACTTTAAACCGAGTTACTGACTTCTGAAAAGCATCAGTAACAAGTTAACTTCTAAAAATCATCGACTTAAACCGAGTTACTGACTTCTGAAAAGCATCAGTAACAAGTCGACTTCTAAAATGCATCGACTTTAAACCGAGTTACTGACTTCTGAAAAGCATAAGTAACAAGTCGACTTCTAAAAAGCATCGACTTAAACCGAGTTACTGACTTCTGAAAAGCATCAGTAACAAGTCGACTTCTAAAAAGCATCGACTTAAAATCGAGTTACTGACTTCTGAAAAGCATCAGTAACAAGTCGACTTCTAAAAAGCATCGACTTTAAACCGAGTTACTGACTTTTGAAAAGCATCAGTAACAAGTCGACTTCTAAAAAGCATCGACTTTAAACCAAGTTATTGACTTCAGAAAGCATTAAATTGAAAAATTAACCTAAGTTTATTTATACCTCCAAAGGTATTTCGAGAAGATGACTTCAGAAAACATTAGATTGAAATTTAAACTAAGTTATTTATACCTCTAAAGGTATTCCGAGAAGATGACTTCAGAAAACATTAGATTGAAATCAAAACTAAGTTATTTATACCTCCAAAGATATTCCGAGAAGATGACTTCAGAAAACATTAGATTGAAAATTAAACTAAGTTATAATAATAGTATAAGAGTAAAGACAAAGAGACATATGGTAACGTCAGAATTAAATTAAGTTGAATTACGTGAAGTCGGAACAACAAGTGAAAATGGATTACAAAAGCAAAATAGGATGATACAACTTAAGTAAAAACAGCGGAAGATTACTCTTCATCATCTTCAGATTCCTCTACTAGCTTGCCATCCACAATCTTTTGAAAACCCCTACCCCATCCACATTAATACCCGGATTCAGTAACTTTACTTTGTCAATCGCCTTGAAAAAACCCTTTGCATGAAGAACGGCAACCTCTTTCTGCAGGGCATCCAGGCTCCCTGTCAGATGTTTATTTTGCTCAGTTGCTTCAGCAGGTCCTGGACTAACTTATCTTTTTCAAGAACGACGTCGTCAAAATCTTTCTTCAATTTGACTTGCTTAGCGACCAAGTCTGAATTTTTAGCCTCAATAGTGGTCTTAGCAGTTTCAGCAGCAGTCAGCTTCGTCTTTGTATCTAAGAGAGACTTCTCCAAGGAAGCAATGGTTTGGGTTGCTGACTCAGTCACCTTCAGTTTACTGGTCAAGTCCTGAATCATCAGAGACCGTTCCTTTAGCTCTTTGTCATAAGCAGTCAAAGCACTATCAAAGCAGTATCCAAAAAACGAAGTTTGCATGCCCATAGTCATTAAGTGTTTGCCCACATTACGCATGCCGACCTTGTTGACCCGAGCTATATCATCTTTCTTACTGAACTCTAGGCTCACGATCTGCTCAACAGGAAATCGGTGGTCGAAGATAGATGACACATTGATACCTTCGGAACCTTGAAAATTATCGAATAAACACCACCACTTATTTGCTGGGATTGAGGTTTGGTTGGCTACGCCCGAAGAACTTCCACCTGACTGAGGTTGAGGGGGAGGACGATTTCCTGCGGACGCATCAGAGGGCGGTGGGATGGTTTGTTGAGAGGCCGACCTTACATCCTCGGTCGCCTTGGTAGGGGTGGCACCACCCGCAGTCTCCATTTGATGATTACTAATTGAAGCGTCCAACTTCTGCTTTTTTCTCCTTTCATTAGTAGGAATAGCAGTTTGCATATCGGAGGTCGGAGCACTAGGGTCAACACCAGCCTTCTTCAGCCACCGTCTCAATGCTTTTTCATTGGTAATGACTTGAGGAACAGTGGCCTTGGGAGGCATCTTATCTGCAATAAAAGCGGAGTTAGTTGCCGTAACATGGGCAAATTGAATGGAGATATAAAAGTTTTTAAAATAAAGTGCAAAAAGACTCAAAATTCAAATACCAAGGGACTGATGTAGCCGAGCTAGGAGATCTTCATTCTCCAACAGGAAGCCACAATCAATGGGGGCTTGGTTACGAAGGAACACTATATCTATTTTTTCGTCAAAGGAGAGTTGGTCAAATTTGACCGTAGGAACCCTTCTCGGTTCCAAAGACCAGAATAAAGGGAAATGAGGGGTCCCGTCCTCCCCCACAAGGAGGTTGGACATTAACCCGGAACCTCAGACCCTAAAGAATTTTTGCTTTCATTTCTTATAAGATGAAGTATAAGCATTTAAGATTCCTTTACGGGGAATGCTATTAAACGAGACCCATCTGATCTCATCCCCAGTAGGCAGCTTAACTTGGTAAAAACTAAAAAAAATTCTAAGGACAAGACCATATTATAGAAATGACAGATGATTTGGTAACCCCTAACGAAAGCCCAGCTGTTGGGGTGAAGTTGGGAGGGAGGAATGTTGAGAGATCAGAGGAGTTCTTTTTCGAAATTAGAAAAGGGTAATAACATGTGCAATTTACAGAAAACGGTATCGTACATATATTTGAAAGGGATCGAGGACCCTTGATCCGGGTTACTCAAACAGATAAGCTCCTCTTTCTGGCATGGGTCTAGGATAACTAAGGGATCTGACTTCAGATAAGCCACGAGTGTCGATTTACGAAATCGTTTTATGGTGAGCAGGGAAGTATACTCGGAGTTAAAGGTGTAGACTTCGGTCGAGAAAGTTTTATAAATTTTAGGCAGGGGAACACTTTTTCCCCCCTCAGATAAATCATCAGAATCGCTCTCAGACTCTTCCGAATCAGGAATGTTTACTACAGGGATTTGGGCAGTTACTACAGGTGTTTGATCAGTGGTAGGATGAGGATTATCTCCTAGGAGAGATGAAAAGGAACTGGAAGAACCATTACTGTTATCAGAGAGTGTCTCCGAAGTCAATTCAGAAGAAGACATCTTGAACTTGAACAACGGTGATTAAAGTAGGAAACAAGAAAGGAAGCAAATGGTACCTGACAAAGGAAGGAGGGACGAATTAAGAGCTCGGCAGCTAGAACGCAGAGAATCTATGGGAATAAACAAAGCAGAAATTTGTAAAGGTGAAAGCTTTCAGCGTGATGAGAGGATCCTCGAACCCTTTGAAGGATACATATAGGCAGATAGGCGATGTTTTGTCTTCATAAATGAAGGGGTGTAGCTTTTCGAGCATCATCATTGAGTAGGTGCAATGATGGGACACGAACCGACGAAAGCCGCCGCTCCGGAAGCGGACTGTCGCATTGATTGGTGAACGACTGACGCGTGCGGGGAACCCAACGCTTCGTGCGTCCCAACGCTTCGTACAGTTAGCCTTGCCAAGATATACCTGCATTTAATTCAGACAAGGCATTGGAAGGACCAAGATAATTAAGTCGGGAGAACTAAAAGGCCGCTTCAGTACATTATTAATACATTATGAAAATCCCATTTATTTAAGAAGGGTTGACATTGAGCGTACTCCAGGCAAGAAGTCCTAATGAAAAATCCCATGCTCATCAGCCTGAATGAGTCTGCTTGGGCCTTACATGTTTCTCTAAGTCCAGTATGCTTGGGCTTGTCAAAACTGGGCCATTCGATAATCCTTTCCCCAACTCACTGCTCCCGGGAGATTAAGCCCTGCACTGCCTCCTTTCACTACGCGCTTGGGCTTGTGGGGCTGTGGACTGTACAAGATATTGGGCCGAGGACGATCCCGATAACTCGACCCATAACCCATGTCTATCTGACCCTTTCCCCAAGTAGGCACGTAGGAGGGTTAGAAGGCTGAGTGGGACACGAGGATGAGAGAAGACAGGAATAAGGGTAATGGGCAGTTAGGACAAGGGCCTATAAGAGGCCCTGGGAAACTGGAGAGAAGGTAGGTTCACAATTTTGGTAGGACAGCCGAGTTAACTGCCTCAAAGGTTAGCCCGGATTATTCTTGCCGAGAACATTAAGTGTACTTGATTTTACAATCAGGTTTTAAACGTGAATGTGAATTAATGTTTGGTAAAATTAGATAAAAAAAATTAATTAAAAGATGAAAAATTAGATGAAAATTAAAAGATTAGCTGAAAGTTAAAACACTAGATGATTTGATTGAAGGTGTTTGATAAAAGTAACTGAAAATAATAAAATAACATAAGGATATCATTAATTATTAAATAATATTAATGGAGGTTGATGAGGGATAAACTTGTAATAATTTTTTAGCTAGAAACTGAAAAAATCAATGTTATAAAACTCGGACCGGTAATTGACTCGGCCGAGGTACTGAGTCAATGGGTTAGTGGTCGGACCGGTGGGTCAGTGGTCGAACCAGTTGAACATATATATGATATTTATAAATTTATAAAAATATTTTATATGATATATTTTTAATTAAATATATTTTTATATTGTCTAATATTAGTTTAAATTTATTAAATGATTTTCTTGAAGTTTAAATATAATATATATTATTGTTTGCACAATTATACTATCAATAGGCTTTTGTGCAGTGGTCAAGCCTCTTATGCTTATCCATCCGTGTGAGCGTTTCGAACCCTCTAGTTTTTTACCATCATGCGCTCATTTATTCAAACTTTATTCTCACCGAGCTGCGAGTCTTGACCGGGTCAAAGCGATTTGTTGATATCATAACCGAGTGATAAGCATATATGATCCACATCACTGCCCGGATCGGCCAGGGTCCGGTTTCCGGTTCAACCGGCAGGGCCGGTCCGGTTCCTATAACACTGGAAAAAATAAAGCTTTTTAAAAAAGCTATATCGAGTAGCTTCTCAAGAAAATGTGAGAGCTACCTAAAAAAAATGTTTTACCAAATACTAATGAAATAGTTTCAACTATTAATTTCAGCTTTCATCGATCTAACTAAAATACCTTACCAAACACACTCATAGCATAATAACCTGATAAGATGAATGAGAGTTGATTCAATTGAAACAAACAAATTAAGTGTGTGTTTAGTTTACTGCATGTTTGAAATGTGATTTTACAGTAAATTAAATACACATTAAGTGATTGATCATTTTGCATTTCAGCATCTAAACAGCGTCTGTTTTAAAATATTCCCATTTCAAAATTTTCTATATGCTAATTTAGTTGAAAATCTATCAATTTAAAATTAAAGGGAGAAATTTTTATATTACACGATACTATCAATTTATTTTTTAACTAATATTTTATAAAGTAATTGGGAACCGATTTAAATATCAGTCATTAATAAAATAAACGTTGAAGTTGAATTTGATAGTCAAGAGTTTAAATTACTATACTTTTATATTATGGACCACGAGAACTATGATCCACTCTAAATAGACCCTAAAAAAATATTTTTATCTATGTGATTTATTATTTTTTTTATAAAAACGTATGTATTGTATTTAAATAAAATTAATTATTTTAAATTCATTTTTGAAATATTGTTTTGAAACATAAATTAAAATTTAAAATTATTTCTTTCAACTTAATTCCTTTCCTTTCAAAACTATAATTTTACTAAATTTAAAACAAATGACCATAAATTGATAGAAATGCTTTTTTATTTGAAATTCGTAATTATAATATTAAAACTTAACTGTACTTTTAAGTTGTTATATATATAGGGTGGATAGTAAGAAATGAAAAATATCAATTTTTCTTATTTAAATTATTTAGAATTTGAACATTTTATAATTTTTTAAAGTATTAAATACTTATGCTTTTTATTTTTTCTATATATTTTACAAAATCAATAATTTATTATGTGTAAATCATTTTTTTTAATCTGTGTCTTTTTCATTATTATATCATTGCTCTCTTTGCCATCAATCTTTGTTCTATCATTACATTGTCATGGACTCTTCGTTCACTGAGGATAATGGATTTGTTTCCTTTTAGAAAATAAAGTCTGGAGTTTCAACCGTTAATAAAAAATTTGCAATTAATATCTTTAAAATAATTATTATATATATTTTTTAATATACTTTCAATCTTTAATTTTTTAAAAGAACACTTTTTAATATTTTATTCTCTAAATTACACATGCATTTTATAAGGTTAAACCATGCATCTTTCTACTATGTAAATATTACTGCAATTGGGGTTTCATTATAATATCTGCTAAGCATCTCGGAGACGTTTAATAGATTCTCTCTCATCATTCTTTTTTTCTTTTGAGGTAAAAATCACATTTCTTATCCATGAATTTAGGTTAGACCATTTGTGAGTACATGACCCCAACGTACATAATATATACTTAAAGACAAAGGCACTTTCGAATTCATGATTTAATCCTTAATTACCTGAAGCCGTGAATCTGTATAAACATGAACTTCAACTTGTGTCATAAGCCCATAACTAGTGTGCCAATATTCACGACTAGTCATATTTTTTTCGTATCTGAAAGCCAGACTACTTATAATCTTTCATTTTATCATTAATTACTACGTATTCTGGATATTATACGGATATCTTTAAATTTAAATAAATTTTAATTTGTAAATATAAATATTATGTAATTAGAAAATATCAAAATTATAAAATAAATATGCTTAATTAATTGAAAAAAAAGATTGTGCACTGACAGTGTAAAAAGTTTTATACTGACAGTTAATCACAACCCTTGATTTATGGTAAGTTTGTTCACTGTACTAATTAATATTTTAAAAGTCATATAAATGAAGAATCATGATTAAACGTCAGTGTAAAACTCTTTTACACTGTCAATGTATACTAATTAAACTCTAATTAATTTAAGTATAATGTATACAAAATATAAATTAAAACCGAAAACACTAACTTTATAAAGAATATATATATATATAATTTATATGAGTCAGGATCCGTTGACACCAGGTGTCAAACTTGTAGAGTTACACCTCTTAATAACTTCTTATAAAATGTGAATTTGACCAATCCCATCGTTGAATCACATTATATTACCTTCATGATCATGTATATCAAATTTCAGGTAATTTAGACATTCGTAGGTATGTTATCTAATAGTGAACTTTTACTAATATTTTAAAAACATATTATACGTTAAAATAAATTAGTTTGATGAAGTTTCAATTAGTTTTCGATTTTAATGAAATTTTATAATCTTAGTCTACTTTATAAGAACTTTTAATTCAACAGTTGGATTGGTCAAATTCACATTTTACAATAAGTTATTAAGAGATGTAACTCTACAAGTTTGACACCTGGTGTCAACGGATCCTGACTCTATGTGTGTGTATATATGTATATATATATATATAATTGAAAAGAATAAATATAAAATTTATTATAAAACAAATGTGTATATTATATATTATTCAAAAAATAGATTAAAAAATAAGTTAAAAAATATAACTTAACCTAAGATAAAAAATATATATTATTTTATGTCAATTAATGATAATGGTATATATATCATCCAATACTTATCTACCACGAATTATAGACTTTGACTAGTGCACCCTACAAGCTACAACCCGGATTTTCATCGTGTCCATGTTTTCTAGGTTTGTCCTCATTGCAAAAGGGTTCATGGCTTTTTATCCCTCTTTATTTTTTTCTCCACCTTTTATTTCTTTGTCTCTTATGGGGTGAATGAGTTTCTTGGTTTGGTGCCAATATTTATTTTTAGTTTATAACCCGCAAACTATTCCCGATCGATGGTATCTTCTGGATCTACATAGAGAAATGTTGTTTGTATATGTTGTACATGTATAATATAGAGAGAAAGAGAGAAAAGAAGGAAAAGAAAGAGAAATATGGGATGTGATGGATGATATGATGGAGAGAGATAGAGAGAAAAAATGTGTTGTATGAGTCGTTGTTGTATGTTATTTGTTGTATGAAAAAATTATCTCATCTATATGTATGATTGATATCAAGGACTCAGTTTATAGGGAATGGTGTTTTTGTTTTTTCTGCTTTATAATACTAGTAATTTTTATTTGTGTTTTGATCAACAATTGTGCATACGTTGTTAGAACATAAAAATTAAATAATATGCCTTGTACTTATGTGGATCTAGTAAACAAAGACTAGCTCATCAAAAGTAATTAGTAAATTGATAACATGTATATTTATACAATAAACTTTTTTTATCCCTATCTTTATCTTTATCACATTATTTATAACATCTCTTTTTTTTTCATTTTTAATTTATATGATATTGGTGTATAATCTGAAGTACAAATTTCATTTTTCAATAGTAAAAGATAGTGTCAGTGTGTTTCTAGTTACTAGCTATTTTGAACTATGAAAATTAATGTTCATCAAAATGTATATTTTGTACTTCTTATATATATAAGAAGTACAAAAAATACTCTAGCCCTAATATACACCAAAGTTCATAAAAGCACCATATAACAAGAGCAAGGAAAAGTCTTTAATATTAGTCCATAAAGTCTTTAATATGAAGATTAATTAGATTAGCAAAATATATATTAAAAATGTTAATACTACTTTTTAGATTAATTTTATTATTCACTCACGCGTCTTATAATACAAATTGTCAAATGATTAGATTAAAATTTTATTATGATCAGTCACTTAGATTATCAAGAACACGATGTGTGTTTGGTTTTGGTTTGTAATTAAAATAAATCAAACTCAAATTTAAATTTCTTAACACAATTATTTTTAATATTGGAAATAAACGTTAAATCAAATATGCTTGACAGGATCATCTACCTATCATCATGTTTTTTTTCAAAACTTTTGGTTAGTTCTTTGTGGACTTATTAACTGAGTTCTTAAATTAAAACTTTTTTTTATATACGGGTTAGAATAACTTGTACTCTGTTTACTGAATATTACTTATAAATTTAAAATTTAAAATTTAATTTTTATCTTTATTATAAATATCAAATTAAATATAGGCTTAAATACATTTTTGGTCCCTATACTTTTGTAAATGAGTGATTTTGGTCCCCTAAGTTTTAATTGCTCAATTTTGGTCTCTATACTTTTGTAAATGAGTGATTTTGGTCCCTTAGTTTTAATTACTCAATTTTGGTCCCTCTTCTTTAAAAATTGGACAAATATAATCCTACCGTTAGCCTCCCATTAAATATTTAGCAGAGTTTACTGACATAAATTTAATTTTATGACGTGTAAACTATCACATGATAAAGATTATTATTTAATTTTATCTCTTAATTTTTTTAAACGAAAAATCAGAAAATAAAATCAGTTTATGCATAATTTAATACAAAAAACAAAATCCCACTACTACACTCTAATTTCCTCAAAAACAATAAAGCAAATACAAGTCCCAAAACTAAAACAATTGCAGGTTTGCTTCATGCCATCAACCAAACGAACTGAAATCTCATTCGGGTATAAATGAAATTTAAAATAAAATTGAAAGCGAATTGAAATCTGCAAGCTCTGATTTTTTCGTTTAAAAAAATTAAGAGATAAAATTAAATAATAATCTTTATCATGTGATAGTTTATACGTCACAAAATTAAATCCATGTCAACAAACTCTGCTAAATATTTAATGGGAGGCTAACGGTATGATTAAATTTGTTTAATTTTTAAAGAAGAGGGACCAAAATTGAGCAATTAAAACTAGGGGACCAAAATCACCCATTTACAAAAATATAGGGACCAAAAATGCATTTAAGCCTTAAATATATAAAATCCTATTAGAATATGTGTAAAGATATATATAAATACAAAAAATAAATCACGTAATAAATAACGTGAAAATTTAATACAATATATATCATCCTTTTCAAAATTCATGAATGTAATTTCATTGTTGTTTCTTCCGATTGTGGATAAGCCTATATATACCGGCAGAGTTAGGGTAAAACGCACATTAATTACGTGCATATTTCAATTTTCCACAACAAAGCTATCTTTCAGATAGAATCATAGAAAGTTGAATCAAAAAAGGAAAAAAGAAAAAGGAAGAATACATATCCAACTTGGCAAGGTTTTTAATTACTACATATATATCATCAGTACACAACATATACACAAACACAAGGCGGCTAGGCTACAAGTGATGAATGATACAATTCATAGAATTAATGAAGTAACCCCACCACCATATAACATGTGAATGTGACTTTGAGAAGCCAAATCAAAATACTTGAAAACCACTCTTTTGTGATGGGGCAGTTTCGTCAATTCAAATCAATCCACAATTATTATTATTAAATCCTCATTGGCATTATTATGATTGCACCAGTGGTTGTTTGCTATATATATACACACACACACAAACACAACTCACCCTCCAACCATTCCCAAAATTCAAAGGCTAAAGCTAAGAGGGTTAGTTAGTTAATTTGTGAGAGTGCTCCATCCAAAAATCAATAATATGGGTAACAGCTTAAGGTGTTGTTTGGCTTGTGTGCTTCCTTGTGGAGCACTAGACTTGATCCGCATAGTCCATTTAAATGGCTATGTAGAAAGAGATTACACGTCCAATCACAGCAGGAGAAATTCTAAAGGCCAATCCAAACCATGTCTTAAGCAAACCAACCTCCCAAGGAGTTGTTCGCCGGATTCTCATCCTCCTCGCCGGAAACTGAGCTAAAGAGAGGAAGCATATACTTCTTGATCCCGTCGTCGTCGTTGCCGGAGAAGAAACGGCGCGTGAGTCGAGGAGTCGCCGATCATCATCATGGTGATTTAAAGAAAGTGATGTTTTCATCAAAGAATAAGAATAATAGTGATTTTTCATCATCAACAAAGGAGTATGATGAGTCTAAGGAGAAGAAATGCTCACGGCAAGATCGCCGGCACGGCCGTGTCGGAGTGTGGCGTCCTCATTTGGAGAGCATATTGGAAGACTAGTATTTTTTTTGGCCGGTGCCGGAATATGGCATGCCGGAGGGGACTTGGAACCAAAAATGGTTCATACTTGGAAATGTTAAAATATAGCAAAACTAATCACCCTTTTTTCTAAATGTATGTGAGTATTTTAATTTGTGTATAAAAGGCTACCTTGCTTTCATATTTGATTTTTATTTTTGTTTTTTGGGGTTGAATTTATCAAATTATAATATGCTTGGGTTGATCATATATATATATATATATATATATATATATATAAATTAAAATAAAAAAGGAAAACAATCTAGAGAAGCGGTGAAAAATTAATTCAAGAGTTGTGTTACACATCCATAAAACAGTGTTAACCCTGTTTTTACCAATGTGTCATATCAGCTCAATCAAAAAAAAAAAAGAGAGAGTGTGGGGGTTTGCCTACAAAAAGGTGTGGTAGAAAAAGTGTTAAACAGTGTGTTTATGTATCTCTAGGATTACTGTTAATTCAAGTTTCTTTCTCTTTCTTATATATATTAGGGTTAAAGAGGGTATATTTAATTTTATATTCCGTGACTCTAGATTTGAAATTCAAGCTTTTATTAAGAGTGATTAAGAGTTAATGGATCTGCAAAAATGGAAAATTAGGAGCAGATTTGTTTTGGTTTTGGCTACATTATCGGTGTAAGTACTCCAAACAGTACACATTTATGGTGGTTAATCACCAAATAATAGATCCGTATTCCAATGATTAAAGCCAAGTTTCAATTTGGATATTTAATTCGAACATGCACGTTAGGCACATATGTCCACTCAAGGAATCTATAAAATAAATAAATAGAAAGCTTAGGTTGTCATTATATCAATTACTATAACCAATTACTTTGGCCTAGGCCCTAGGCTAATAAAGTGATAAATATATTACTTTGAGGCGATGAGCAGTTGTAATCGGAACAAACTAGGTCCAAATAATTTGAAAAATGAATAAGTCTAGTCAAAGAAAATAATCATTAATACATTTTCTAAGACAACAATGGGAGCAAAAAGTATAGATTAATTAATTTTCCAAATTAAGGTTTATGACCATACGTTGAAGCTTAAAATTTGAAGAGTCAATTCAAGCTCGGTTAGTGTAATTTAGTTGGCCATAAATAATAATCAATAACTTTTTTCGATTATATATATATATATATATATATTGTACTTTTAAAATACATACTAACATTTACTATATAAACCATTACCATAGTGAATACGGAATCTGTTATGAGAATGAATGTCATGAGTCATATAAAGTACGTACAACCAATTTAGTTATTAACCATAATCTAAAATCTAAAATATGAAGCTGAAAATCTTGTGCTAGCCGTCAAAAGAAAATTTTAAAAAACAAGGGAAGAAAATAGCTGGAAACACTTGATTGATGAATGACTAAACACTGTAGTAGTGATTAAATGATATTAAATTGAACCTTTTATTTTTGTTTTCTTGGAAGAATTATAATAATTTTGAAAGAAACACTCGACAAGAAAAAGATAGATGGTGGAAACAATAGAGGAGAGAAAAAGGTGGAACTTGGTAGTAACATTGGCGACATGGCCACGCTACACAAGCAAATAAGCTGGCACATCTTCCTTAACTTATTTCTTATTAGTTACTCAGAACTCAGTTATTCACGTGGATTCCATCTCCTCTCTCCTATATCAATATTAGACAATTCTTTGCACATCATTTTCTCTGACTCCAACTCATTCATATATTATTATACTATTTCGATTGGACCATATACCTACTTTTGTTTCAATCCTCTAGATCACATCCATAGATCGATGCACATCTGTTTTAGTGAACAAAAAACAAAAGTACACTGATTGTTTGTTAGTTTTCTTTATTTAAATCAAATGGTTTAGCTTTAAAACAACAAACGTACAAATACAGGATTGATTGTATGTCCTTCTTTCAAGGTAAAATTTCATGGTTTTAATTAAAAGAAAGGACTTAGGTAAACTCAACTTAAATTGGCATCAACTTCCTTTTAATCAAAGAGTAACTCTCCATTAAGCAAAATGTAAAATGCTTGACCATATATAAAAGAATTAATTTTAAAATTTGGTGTTTGTTCAAATATTTTAAGATATCATTTTTAACAATTACTTGGTTAATCAACCTTATAATTTGTAATGTTATTTATATATAAACCTTATACCATACACTTCAATCAATTTTGTTCACTTTTAATGAAATCCTTCTAAAATTAAACCTATTTAAAAATTTTGTTAGATTGTTTTGACAAACTATTCAAATTAAATATATTAATGATCCCGCTAACTAGTGTCTATGTGGCACTGATTAAGAATGCATATATAGAATATTTTATTGAAAATTACGATATTAATTGCATCTGTAATATTAAATATTACACACCCTAATAAAAACTTCTATTTTTAATTTCTTAAGTGAAGATACTCGTTAGTTTTTTTTTCATATACTAATTTAGTGTTAAAATTTACATTTAGCTCTTAAATGTGATTATGGGGTGGTAAAAACAATTTCTAAACCGAATGATGTCATTAAGTTTATTAAAAATAAAAATTCAATCATTTTTTATAATGATGCATATATAACAAATTGTAAAAAGAAATGATAAAGAGGGAGATCCCAAGGAGAGTAAGTAGCATTGAGCCTTGCGCGGCATTTGGTTAGGACAACGCAGATCAAGACGCTTAGTTCACGGGGTTCAGTTGCTAAATCTGGGAGGAAAACTTGCCTGAATCTCTCAAACACGCACACATATCCCATTATTGGAGATTGAAGTCTCAATATATATACTTATTTGGTTTGATATTATTTAGTGGAATTCCATCTATGTTACGGTTTAATGAGACTTGAAAAAGAATTATATCGTAAGTTAACAAATTCAACTCACAAATTAATTTCCTTTGTGAGAGAGATCTTTCAATTGCCAGCAAACAATTTTTGATGATCCACATAGTTAGTTTATTTTGTAAGCATTTTGGTTTGTATGAAGCATATATATGCATTAGCCCTTGAAATGAATTAATAAGCTAATCTAACATATTTTCTAAGGGTATGTTTGTGAGTTGGAAAATGAAGGGGAAGGGAGGGGAATGGAAGGTTTGTAGGACATCCTTCCCTCCCATGTGTTTGTGAGTTTAGCTCCCTCCTTCTTTTACTTACAAAGCTTTCCCCCTCTTTCCTTCCCCTTTCTTTTCCTCGTGACTCTTTTTTTTCCCTTCCCTCCAAACTCTCAAACATAGCCTAAAGGTAAAATAAATTATGTCACTAGCTTGTTTAAATCCCAAAATGTTTTTTAAGTTGGAAACTTGGAATTGAGTTTTTAAATGTTCTTGATCAATTGAAAAATGGATTTCAACTTAATCAATATGTTTTGAACATAAGATTAAGTCTTAGAATTGGATAATCCATTACATGGTTTAATAATTCAGTTACAATATGTATAAGGTATCAAGTTAATCGATTAAAACAAACGTTAAATCAATTAATTCAACCATAGAGGCAATTGATAATCCATTAATTAACCTCTGTATTAATCGATTAAGACAATTCAATTTTGGTCTCAGTTAATTGATTAAAGTAAGAAATAATTAAATTATTGTGTAACAAAATTGATTATTATAATTAATTAAGGATTTTCGGTAATCGATTAAAAGTAGTTAAAAAATTAATTATGAATGGGTTTTCAAGAAGTTTCTATTACAAAACGAAACCAATATAAACCAAATTTACTTAGGGATTTCATAAAATACTCAATTGCAATTCAAATAGTTTTTCTCTGCGTTTTCAATCTGTGATAAGAGTTTGAGAGTTCTGTTGAGAGAAAGAAAAGGGTTTTCAAGAATCATTAAAGAAGAAGGGCTCAATGCATTATGTATTCTCAAACTCAAATGTCTAGGGCTTCATTGTAAGGTTTTCTGCATTCAATCTTCTAAATCTTCTCAATGAGGTATCACTTTTGTTTCTCTCTTAGAAGGTGTTTCTTTGAGCGTTTGTGTGATTTCTCAATTTAAGTTAGGGTATCCTTGAGGGTGAGAAGGTAATCAAGTGTGGTATCTTGATTGTTGTTGTAATTGACATTGTAATCTTGTTGGTGAGTGGACAAATTCTGAGTTAATAGCTCAAGGAAAAGATATATCTCACAAGTGGTTAGTGAGTAAACCAATAAATATTGTTTGTGTCCACTTCTCCATCCCTAATCTTCAATTAATTTCAAGTTTTGATGTGATTTCTTTGTTTGATATAATTTTGTATTGACACATTAAATTATGTTCTTATTGCATCATCTCATATTATTCATCATATTCATACATCTAATTAGCACAAGATTAAAAAGGAATTAGGTGGTATGGGCTTACATCTCTAAAAACTAGGTCAATATTGCATTATAATTACATAACCTAATTCACAGCCCGACCCTTGAGGTTAGGTGACCATTTGTCTAACACTTTTGTGGGAACTTATAGGGTAAACCATGAAAAAGATCATAACAAAGGCAAAAAATAAAAATCTATAAGTATCCACAACTAAATTTTTATTTGCAAATTTTTTTATAAATTTATTGTGATTTTTTTATGGTTTATAGTCCACTGTAACGAAAACCTCTTGTACATTATTCGTATAGTATGTTTAGTTTGAGTGATTTACACCGTATGTGTGAAAACGTTTTACACATACATCCAATAATGTGTTGTCACATCATTTGTTAACATTAATAACATATGAGATGTCATATATATTCATTTAGTTAGGGGTGTAAGTAGGTCTGACCCAACCTGTGAACCCGATGGACCTAACCTAACTCGAAGGATATCTAACGGTTCAATTCGGGTATTCAATTCGGCTCAGACATTTTCTTTCAAACCCGATTTGGTTCGGTTCAGGTCTCGGGGTTTGCCTATGTTGAAATCGATAGACCCAACCCGAACCAAACCAGAAAAAGAAGTCGTAATCTTATTTCATTTTCCTTCCCGGAGAGAACAAAATTAGGCGCATCGGTAGCACAAGCAAGGGTGGTTCCCCAAACCCTATTTCACCTACTCCTCTCATTTTATTTTTTACTGTTTCTTTTAATTTTTTTCATTTTATATTTTAATTTCATTTCTTCTTCAACATTTTTTTAAAAAGAAAAAATTCCCATGACCCGATGACCCAACCCGACTCGAACATATTCGGGTTGGTTCGGGTCGGGTTACTCACAAAAAAAAACAACCCAAACCAACCAAACCCGCCACCATTCTATCGGTTCGAACTTGATGTCACCCCCAAACCCGACCCAACCCAACCCGATTACACCCCTACATTAAATGATGTAGTGGCATATCATTAGATGTCCGTGTAAAACGATTTTACACTAATAATATATATTTGGGTTTCAGGATCAAAATTAAGAAATAGATAATGAGGAATAAGGAACAATGGTAAATAAGTGTAAGGTTCGTAAGTTTGTGAGGTGTATAAAGATGGAAGTGCCTAGGCTTATCACATTCATAACAAATGATTTGTCCCTTCTTATCTGACTTGGACTTTTGTCGTCTGGAGATGAATCTTCTTCTCCTTTTGCCTTTAGCCTTCCACATTTGCCTTATTCTTCTTGAGATGAAGGCAATCTCATCATCCATACTAGCTTCATCTTCATCTTCTTCATAACCTTTACTATTTTAGTCTTATGAAGAGTTAAAATATGTTTGATGTGATGAGGAAGACACTTTCTTTCCCTTAGAATCACTGGATGAGGCCTTCAGAGCAATTGAATTAGGCCTTTTAAGCAAATCTTCCTCCATCAATTCTTGCTCATGTACTTTGAGAGACCCAAGAAGGTAACCTAATCTGAGTGTTCTCGGATCTTTGGCTTCTTGAATTGCAGTCACCTTTAGTTTCCATGGTTTTGGCAAGCTTCTGAGTATCTTTCTAACCTTGTCTTGGTTAGAGTAGGTTCTTCCACGTGACCATAGGTTAGAGTAGGTTCTTGAATTGTAGTCATATCATTGATGATCACACTGAAGCGTTTCAACATGTGTTCTATTCCTTCACCTTCGTTCATCTTGAACAACTCATATTGCCTTACCAAGATGTTAATCTTAGCCTCTTTTACTTGATTAGTTCCTTCATGTTCAATCTCAAGTGCTTCTCATATTTCCTTGGCTGTGACATATCAAGACACTTTATAATATTCCCCTCTGCTCAATGCACATATTAACAGATACTTGGCTCTTGAGTTTAGAATGTATTTGCTCTTCTCAGCTTCTGTCCATCTCTCTTTAGGTTTAGCAGAGCTCAAACCTAGTTCGTTAATCTTAGATGGCATGTAGGTCCTACTTCAATGATTTCCTAGAGATCAGCATGTTGAGACTCAATGAATAACTTCATCATGTCTTTCCAGAAGTAATAGTCAGTTTCATCAAAGGCAGGTGGCCTGTTGGTGGAAGCTCCTTCAAGGATGAATAGACTTGTGTTAGGTCCAGCAGTGCATTCTTCTAGGGTCTTTCCTTTTCACACATTGGTGCGCTCAACCCTAAGAGGCCGAGCTTTGATACCAACTGAAGTTGGTTGAACGTCTCTAAAAGGGGGGTTGAATAAAGACTTGAAAAATTGTTTCTTGAAACTTGAGATCAATCTGAGGTAGTTATTCAGATTATCTTAGATACTCGGATTGACTCTTTGAAATGAAACTAATTTCCAAGATAAGTATATGTTAAGAATAAAAATATCAAAGCGCAGTAAGATCAACTTTAAACAGAATAATGTGACTCAGACTAAGATTGCAAGATTACTTTTATGTTTCTGAGTTACTTAGAATTATAATAACTAGATGGTTAGGTTCTCAAGAATTATGTTCAGATTAATGAAACAGATAAGGAGATATAGATAAGAGGAGAACCATGCAAAGATTTATCCTGGTTCACCCACACCTTGGGCTACATCTAGTCCTCACACATGGTTAGTTTTTTTTCACTATAACTACAGTTATTTAACAAGTATTCTTCAATCCACCTCTTCAGGCTTGTTTCTTGAATATTCTTGCTATTGTGCCTCTCCAGGATGACACTTACCCACACCAACACTCAGGTAACTCCTAGCTTAGTTTGGATTTCAATAGGGAAGGTAAGATCGATGTTTTTCTAGCTTGACTACATACAAGGTACGATAAACAATGGTTTAGCTAGTTACAATCACTCATGGAATGAAATATGCACAAAAATGTAAGAAATGATTGAAAGATGATGGATTAAACGTAAGTGAAGACTGAAATGTATATATTAAGATTCGGAAGAGTTTCAGCAGAGCTTCACCCTATTCATAGTCCACGAGGCTTGCTATTTATAGACTTCTTCATGAGCTAATCGTTTATGATCGTTACAAGAGAGAGTGTGTCCTTTTGCTTTTTATAAAATGATAAATTGTGTCAGCAAGTCTTGATAGTACAATCTAGTCTTGTATGTGTCAGATTCTTAGTCTTAGCTCTTCAATCTAAGGTACAAATCTGAGTTATCAGTCTGAGTTTAAATCTTTCTTTAGTTCTTTGTTGATAGAACCTTGATTCTCGGATCTAGATTTTGGAACAAGAGACCAAACATAGAGTTAGAATTCGAATTATAGTGGCTGCAAGGTGCAGCAAATGCAGCACCCAAAATGAAGATAAAATGAAGAATTAAAGAGGAAAATGGGTAAGGAAAGGAATGGAGATGAACACCACTACATTAGGCAACTCCCACAACAGATAAGTTCGGTGCTAGATGCCACTGATCCGGGAGAATTAGATAAGTCTCTGGTTGGTTTGAGCAAGAACCACCAAGTCTTCTTTATTCACAATGTTGAGGAAGAAATTTGACATAATGTCTTTACTCATAAACTCAAAGTTACAAAGTGAAGAGAGGCCCCTCCTATTTATAGGAGAAAAGGGGGGCGGCCAAAAATAAGGAAAAAGAAGGAAGACTCAATTTCTATTCCTAATGGGATTTGATCTCATAACCTCCTACACATTTAGCTAAGCTAACTCCTAACCAATAAACCCACTAAAGTAGCACCTGTATGTAGCAAAATAAAGGAAAATTACAAATTAAAAAGAAAATACAAGAGAGTACTAATCTAGGGTGGTACATAGGACCATGTGTCCTATTCCAGAGTCATAGGTGTCCTTTTGTAGGGTAGTACCCTCCCGTAGGGTAGTGCCCCTAAAAATGTAGGACACTTAATCTTTTCATTTCTTCCTTGCTTGAAGCTGGGTTAGGTCTTGCAGGCCCAAGCTTCCTACCAGCACTGGCAGTTTCCATAATTCCCTCCCCCTTAGAGAGGATTTGACCTCAAATATGAAAGTTCAGAAAGAAGCCATAAGAAAAGTGAACTGGGTACGTAGAAGAAGGAGATGGATGACAAAAATTGCAAGTAAGAAGATACTTCCCTTAACCTTTGGAGAGTATAGCTAGACGTCTACAAGCTGAACATCCTCCTTGAGCCTAGACAACAAAAAGAAGACCCATGAGTATTATTCCCAAGTTCTCAAAATGAGGGCTCATAACAAAAATTCTTGGGAATCTTGAAGATTAACAGCTTAAAAACATAAGGGATGAACATATGGTAGATATGATAGGGGTAAGAAAACTCCCTTGTTGAAACCAACTCATCCTTGCCCACTTTAGCTACTAATAGATTGGATCCAGGGTCAAATACCAATTGCCTAAAGCCATGCCATATAGGTAGAACAATAAACTGCATACTAGGGAGGAATAAGAAATTTCCCTTGCACAAGTTCCTAGTACACTGCAATTTGTTAGAATCATCAAAATATCCTACAGTGTGTTCCCAAATGAAAGCACATTTGAAACTATGTGGCATGAATATTTGAATATATTTTAAGATTCCACCACGCCCATAGAGTAAATCACATGCATGCCATGAATTATGTTTATAAGTTGGAGTACAAGGCATACCTACACAAATGCTCTTACTCAGGTATATAGATGATGACACCTTATGCATATCAAGATTATCATATGTTTGCATGTAAGGTGAAACAGTAAAAGAATCACATTGAGTAAGCATACTATGAGGCATATCAACATGTGACATAGATATCAAACAAGTTTTCCTACATGTGACAATCTTATCCCAATTTTTATCTTTTTATTTTACTAGTTCAAGAGCATAATACACATCATTATATGAGATAATCATTTTAGGTCCAAAATGTGTACGCACATTATATATACAAACCAAAGGTTTATGCATTTTCAACCCAACTTTGGTATTACTCCAATCATACAATTCCAATTGTTCAAAGGGGTTGACTAAACATGCACCTCTAGTAAGTTCTATGGCACTCTTAAACTTAGTTGGTTTGCTAAAACATGCAATAGGTTTCAAAGTATTTATAAGCATCATTATTTCATGTAGGGGTGTTCACGGTTCGGTTTAGATCGGTTTTGAGGCAAAAAAATCATCCGATCCGATTATTGCGGTTTTATCATTTTATCATCCGATCGATTTTGATATTTTTTTCAACTCCGATCCATCGGTGTTCGGTTTTTTAAAAGCAACAATAAATATTTGATAAAATTGATAAAATAATGAAGTAATAGTAAACATTTTCTTATTGGAACTTATATTTATTAAAATAAATATAAAATTATATAAAAAGAATGACATGAGACATGAAAACTAATTTAAAATTAGTTTTATATTGATATATTTATAGAAATATTAACATGACATTGATAATAAAATCATAAAATATATATTAGTATGAGTATTTTTATAAATATATATGTATACATGTATAAATATATGATTATTTTATAAGTAATAATATATGTATATATAAGTTCGGTTTGGATTGGATTGGGTTGGTTTTCAACATAGGATCCGAAAACCAATCCAATCCAATAAAAAAATTCGATTTTTGTGGTTTGCGATTTTTTGGATTTCGGTTTTCGGTTTTCGGTTTTTGCGGTTTGCATTGGATTGGATATGAACACCCCTAATTTCATGTGAACATGCAACACTTTGTGGCATACACTCATTCAAAAAGAAATACTTTTCAAGCATAAAAAAGGTCAATTTAGAAAACTTCCCTTTAGAGGCTTGAGTTGTCTCTTTTTCTCTACGAAGCTTAGTTGCCCTTAACCCGTTCAAGTTTTCAGATAAAGGGTTAGCATTCAAATGTTCATAAGATAAGATAAGTTGCTTTCCCAAATCTTCTTTGTTTTTCTTTTCTTCCATTTAAACTCTTTCTACTTCATTTTCTTTTTCTATCTTAAGTTTTCTACTTTCTATTTTTCTAATTGTTCTTCTTTCTCTAATTTCCAAATTTCTTCAATCCTATTTAAGTGTCTTGACATTTCATTTTTAACATTCTTTGAAAATTTTTCCATTCTTCTTTCTCAATAATCCTCAAAAGAATTTTCCTGTCTTTTATTCTCCCTTTCATCACTATCCCTATAATAATCCTTTCTTCTATGCTCTCTTTCTTTATACCTTCTCCTTTCTTGGTTAGAGTTATCATAACTCGTCTCCTTATCTTCAAAATGATATTTATTTATTTCTTTTTCTCTCCTTTATTTCCTATACCTTTCATCAACTTTATCATGAGAAGAGTGTCTTCTCACTTCCTTTTCTTTTCTAAATTCTCTCCTACATCTTCATCTAGCTCCTTTCTCCACAATCTATATGATCTTAAAAATGATTTTATTTGAAAGTTTTAAGGTCCTTACCACTCACTAAGTGTTTACACTCAATGGAATGTATTCACTCATGTATGTCACTTTTTTTGGCTTTTTCTATAATGAACCACTCTTGCCTCTTCTACTCGGGGTAAGGTTGGTTTGATCTTGCAAAGACCAAAAGTGAGACTCAAGCTAACTCTACCCAAATTAGGAAGCGCACGAGTAACAAAATTATCTAAAGGAAGCTAGAAGTTGCCTTAAGACAAAACTAAAAATAGACAAGACAAACAAGAAAAGCTAGCTATGAATTAAAACACTTATACACAAGAGTGGAGGTTCAAACAAGACAAACAAACACACAGGAAAATCAAAGAGAATTGTTTTGGGTTTAAGTTTTGATTAAAAAAGAAGAGTTGCCAAAACAGTTGTTTTTGGAAAACAACAACTTACAACTCAAAAATGAACTGATACAAGGAAATGAAAGAAAATTACAGTAAATTGGAAACTGTATTGTTGGACTTTTTCTTTTACTGTTTTTCTCTTTCTTTTTATATTTTTCTTTATTTTTCTTTATTTTTTATCTTTTTGACTTTTCCTCTATTCCTTTGACTTTTGCACCTTTTTTCTTTTGGCACCTCTTTTTGTATTTTTTGCTAATATATATTTTTTGAATATTTTCTCTTTTCTTTTTCTTTGTCTCTTGCCCCAACAGAAAATTATAGAAATTTGTATAAAATTACAAGAAATTGAAATCTATCTAAAATAAAAATTTGCAAGAATCCTGCCTAAAAACGGACGAAAACGGTATAAAAAACTGAAAAGAATTGTTTGTTTTCTAAAATTTGTTTTGCAAAACAGATATAGCAACTTGAGTCAAAATTTACACCGAAAATTGCTTAGCTTGCACCATGGATTACACAAAAATTTTGCACACAACACTTCAAGCAAGCTGAATTGATTTTAAGGTTCAAATTGAGAAAACAGTAAAAAATTCAACAATTAATTTGGTGAACTTTTGGCCTATTTTCTGAGCTACAAACCCAGCCTATACTTATGGATTGTGCGTAATCAAACAGACGTTTCCTAAGGTTGTGCTAGCGCTCAATCCAAATTTGCAATCAAAATTAAAAAAATACTCCCTCCGGACTTGAATATAAGCAAACAAACACCCATATATGGTTGACTAAAATATAAGCAAATGTCAACTAATTTTACCCTATTTAATGAGATAAACCCAAAATGTCCTTTATTTAATTCATGTTTTACTTTCCAACCACTCTATTTAATGAATCATGTACCAATAGAATGAGAGTATGTCCACTTGAAACAATTTTCAATAAAATTGAATGTAGGGTAATTTAGGCAATGCAAGTAGTTTTTACATGATATCAAAAAAATTTAATGAGTTTAACCAACTTTCTTAATACGTATGAATTTAGTTATTTTTGCCTATATTCAAGTCCGGAGTAGTAACAGATATAATGGAAGTAGAAAATTGGACAAAACAGCCAGAAAAATGTGCATAAAATGGCAAAATAAAGAAGAAAATTGCGCAAAATGTAAAGAGCAAGAATGTAAAGGAGATGAACTGAAATTAAAAGGATGAGGAGAACAGAAAGAAAATGGCAGAAATTAAAAGGATGAGAGAAGCGGAATTTAAATGACTGAAAATTAAAAGCGGGATAGTAAAGAGGTGAATTATGGATGAACAATTATATGGGGGATATGTACAAGAATGTAAAGTGGATTGGGGAAGAATGTAAGTGAACGATATTTGGAAAATAAACACAAAAATGCCTCCATTTACCACAATCCACCACAAACAGCAGTTATATCAAGAACAGTTCAAGAACAATCAAGAACAAGTATGAACAATTGAGCAAGCATTTCAACAAACACCTAGAGGGGTGGGATTAGCGGCCCAAAACAGCCCCCTATACTAGCTCAAATCAAGCATAGAGACTGGCAAACAAGAGTTGTAGTGCAGCAGAAGAGCACCTCAGCCTCATAACAATCTGATAAGTGCTAAATTAAGGATAAATTTCTATATAATTACAACACTTATCAAGGGAAAATGTTAGATTTATACCCCAATTTATCTCTTTTTAGTTTAAAATGCAAATCTTGTGATTATTTGATTCAAATTTGAATTTGATGCTATTTTGATAAGAAATCTGTTGATTTTGCAGATAAAAAGGAAAGTTTTAAATGGAGTAACAAGATAGCAGAAAATACAGATAAGATCAGCAAGAGATCAAGCTAAAAAAAGAGGGAAATGAGGAAAGCGCAACAAATAAGGATAAGATCAGCATGAGATTAAGCTAAAAAATAGGAAATCAGGAAAGCAGAAAACGGAGATCTGAGCTCCTCCTGCGCTGAGCGCAAGTGGAGCGCAGGAATAAAAATCAATTATGTTTGCTGCGCTTCATCTGCGCTGAGCCCAGGAACACGAAACCCTAATTTCCAATGGGCCAAGGCAAGGTTTCAACGGGCTTTCTAATGTTCTATTTAAAGGACCTTTTGCAAAGATCGAAGGGAGGAGACGGCGGAGCAGATCTGGAGCTAGAGAAGAGTGTGACAGTCTCTCTATTGGTTTGTAATGGCTACCATGAGTAGCTAAACTCTCCCATGGGATTGAATGTAGTCAATTTAATCCCCAATTGTATTTTGGATCCTTTTTGTTATCTATGAATCTCTGTTTTTATAACATTGGTGTTTTTATTCTGTTCTAAATGCTTAACTTCCGCCTTTGTGCCGGAGTTATGATATGATTTTATTTGGCACACTGGAAAGTGGTTTTATGAAATCAAGAGCGAGTTCTTGGGAGCCTAGGAATAGGGATCTTGAACTCTGATTGGTGAAAACACTCAATTTTTCACTGTGGGAACCAGGATGAATTGATAGCTTTTACAACTGTTCTTCAACTAGGGCAATTTGTGACAGTGGGAACCTGCATGAATTGTTTCTGAGTATTTCATATCTGTGGGAACCTTTTATGAAATAATATTTATTTGTGCTTCAATTTTATAATTATATTTTCATAAATTTCATTGGGTTCCAAATACAAGAGGGGTGCGATAGATGAAGTTAAATCCTAGTTCCAGTAATATGCTCAACCTCATCCCAATTTCTCATTCTTTCTTTTACTATTGCAATCTACACAACAAACATCTTCCTTCACTTGATAAGTGTGACCACTAGGATTTACATTGAACCGTTCCCTGTGGATACGACAACCATTTTACTTACTATTATACTGCTGTGGTTTTGGTACGCTTTCCAGAATTCCAACACAGTCCACAAGTCCAACAATTTCAGGGAAATAGAGCTTGAATACATGGTAAAAATAAGGAAAATGAAGCAAAATTCTGCACCTACAAGTGCAGCAAACCCACGGCCAAATGTATGGAAAATGCCTCTAAACAACTCCAAATTCAAAGAGCTCTGCTTACCATTTGATAGCACCTTGATTCTTGGATCTAGATTTTGGAACAAGAGACCAAATAGAGAGTTAGAATTCAAATCATAGTGGTTGCAAGGTGCAGCAAATGCAGCACCCAAAAATGAAGATAAAATGAAGAATTAAAGAGAAAAATGGTCTGAAACAAGCTCCCAGAGCTTGGTATTACAGATTGTGCAATTTTCTTATCAAAAGTGGTTTGGAAAGGGGAAAGGTTGATACAACTCTATTTAGAAAAATATATAATAAAGAATTCATTCTAGTTCAGATATATGTTGATGACATTATTTTTGGCTCAACAAATTCTTCTTTATACAAAGATTTTTCTGAGCTAATGCAGTCAAAATTTGAAATGAGTATGATGAGAGAACTTAAGTTCTTCTTGGGACTTCATATTAAGCAAGAATCTGACTGTATATGGATTCATCAAGAGAAATATACAAATGATATGCTTAAGAAGTTTAAAATGAATTAATGCAAGCCCATGTCAACTCTTATGCATCCTTCTGTATCTTTGAATAAAGATGAAGGAGAAGAGGTTGCTAATCAAACCTTGTATAGAGGAATGATTGGTTTATTACTGTATCTGACAACAAGTAGACTTGACACCATGTTCGGTGTCTGTTTGTGTGCAAGATTTCAGTTTGACCCAAGAAATACTCACTACAAAGCTATAAAGAGAATCTTCATATATTTAAATGGTACTACTAATTTTGGTCTTTGTTATAAGAAGAGTAAGGATTGCAGGTTAGTTAGATATTGTGATGTTGACTTTTCCAGATATAGAGTTGAATGAAAAAGCACCAGTGGTGAATGTCACTTCATTGGAGGTAACATGATCAATTGGTCAAGCAAAAGGCAAAGCACCATTACTCTTTCCATAGCTGAAGCTGAGTACATCGTTGTTGCAAGCTGTTGTTCACGGCTGCTATGGGTAAAATATCAATTAGAAGATTTCAATATCTTTGAACATACAATTCCTGTGATGTGTGATAACACTAGTGCTATAAATTTGTCTAAGAATCCCATTCAGCATTCTAGGGCAAAGCATATAGAAATCAAACATTATTTTTATTAGGGACTATGTTCAAAAAAGGATTTTTGATATTAGGTTCATTTATATGGAACATCAATGGGATGACATATTCACAAAACCTTTGACTGAAGATAGGTTTAAGTTCATTAGAGATCATTTGAACATTCATGCATATTCTAAAAAATGATTGTCTGAAATGCATCATCTGAAGTATGTTTGCATCATCTGATTGAATATTATGAAATGCATGTGTCTGAGACAGTATGGTGATTTGAACACGTGCTTAAATTTGAATCTTTAATAATGAATTGAAACTTCATTCAAAAGTGATGTGTCAACTGAGATGAATCACATTCACACTTTTCAAAGCGTAAATCTTTGAACCTGACACAGTTTCCAAGGTATGTTCAAACCCTAAGGATGACCAATAAGCCTTCTCATTGCCTATAAAAAGGAGCAGAAAAATAGAACTGGGATATCAGGTTATCATCACTTCCATATGGAAAACCCAAACCCTTCGTCCATACGTCATGTTCTATCCTTTCCTTCTTTGCAAAGGCTATCAAGATGAGTGTTGATGGAAAACTACCTCCGCAGGAACATTGATATACCTCATGCACCTGGGTTCGAATCTGTACACTGGGAAATTACCTGGGTGTAGGACCCTAGAGGCTATCCAAAATCTAAAACTTTGACGTTCCAGAAGGATGCAGAATCAATCTTCAGCAAGGATAATGCAACCTTGTGTTCTTCCTTAGGAGGGGTTCTGGGACTTTCTCTCAATATTGAGATCCCAGTAACTGCAGTGTACGAACCAGGTTCTGGTATCATCCCCATGAAACCTCTCCTTGTGTGCCTATTCCAGAGGCATGTTTGGTAGTAAGACATTGGACCTTCTCCTAGCTCTAGGATTACCCAAAACCCCAAAACCTAGCTGATTGCTGAAGAAGGCAGTAGCATCAAGAATGATGGCTACAAAAGCAACCTGAAGGGGAAAGCTCAGAAACTTAGATCTGAATGTACCATGTTGTGAAAGCTTTTTAGGAAACTAAGGAAAAGTGAATTTATTCATGTTTATGATGTAAAAGTCATTTCAGTTTCAATAATATGAGAAATTGTTCATTCCCAAATTGTCTATTATTCTGATATTCTATATTGCGTATGATATGATATATTAGCATATTGCTCTGATTTTTTTTTTACTCTGATGAATATCTTCTAATGAATATTAGCATATTGCTTCTTGATTTTGACTAACACATCTTAAAGCTCTGATGTATATCTTGTTAAGATGGTGTTGTAATATTATCATATAATTTTACTGCCAAATGCTCTTTTACCCTTTTAATGGATGACAAAAGGGGGAGTGAAACTAACAGAATGAAACTAACATAATTTATTGAGAAATAATATGCAGTTAAAGCAGAAGTTATGCAGTTCAGGGGGAGTTCATAACGTATATCAAAGCTCATAACGTATATAAATCAAGCAAAAAGGAGAAAATTGTTTGAGGGGGAGCAAATGTTCTTAAATATCTTATTCTAATACTATGTTGCTCTTATTTTCTCAAACTATATCTCTCTTAGTTTATTTAAGTTTGTCATCATAAAAAAGGGGGAGAATGTTGAGTCTCAAGACCTTAAAAGTCTAAGACATCCCTTTCACATAGTTTTGATGATTATAAACTTAATTAAACTCAGAACCTTATGCTTAATCAAATATTTTTCAAAGTTTTGCTATTCCAGAGACTGTTTGAAGAAAGTCTATCTGAAGTCAATCTATAATCTGAAGTTGGTCAAAGTTTTGAAGACTCGAGTTCTGAAGATCAAGGAACTGTCTGAGGAGTAAATGGTTCAGACGTTGATCCTCATCTGAAGATGAAGTCTGTCTAAAGTACAAGGGCATCTGATGTGTCAAGTCAAGGCCAGTACTAGAACCACACACAACCTCAGAACACTAGAAAAGCAAGACAAAAGGCAACTTTTTGGCTGAAATTCAAAATGGAAGCACAAAAGGAGAAATTTTGCGCTTCAGCAGTCACAGAAGTCAGAACAACGCTGCAACCTAGTACAGTGACAGTGGTTGTGCCTCAATAGGATGAAACACATTTAATGTTATCTTAAAACGGACTTCTCAACGAGTGGAGTGAGTGAACCATGATAATTGGCTAAATGCTCTTCTATCCCTTAACATATTATATTCTATTTATTCTAACAAGAAGAGGGAATTTGAACTAAGTTTTATAAGCAATTTTTTGAAAACAATTTACGAAAAGCTTTCTGCAAAACCTTTGTCTGAAATCTTCAGACGAAGATCAACGCTTCAGACAACATCTAAATCACTGTCTGAAAGCCTTCTGAACTTAGTTTACGAAAAGGTTTTCATAAAAATGCTTAGTTTATAAAACACTATTCAACCTCCTTTCTAGTGTTTTTCTGTGTCACTATAGGATTCAAACCTACGACCAGTGAGACTTTCTCGTCATTAGTTTGATTTGGTTTGGCTTGTTTCCGAGGAGAGGTGAGCGAAATGGGAGCAGCCTAAACCGTGAAAATGGGGCTATAAATACAAGTCCATGACATTGATATATGAAGTGGAGAACTGGTGTGCTGATTGAAATTCTGTTATTTTGTTTTCACTTATTATTTATCATAAGTTTTGCATTGAAATTTTTGTATTCTATATTAACTGCAGTTATCATTAACTTCATAGGTTTATTCTTTGAGAGTTGTATATTTCTTTGATAGATTAACCCTAACTCAATTTTTCTGTAAACCCAGTAAGGGTTTCAGCCTAAAAAGGCTATATAAAAAAGAATACTTATAAAGTTTTGAGTCTTGGAGAGGGCAGGTTAGCGAAGAATACAAATTTAAAACTTGAAGAGGTTAGAATACTTTTTACCTTACAAGAGTAGTGAACTAGCATAGGGACTAGATGATATTCTCGTCTGAGTCATAGGGACTGGATGTAGCTCTTTGTCTATGAGAGTGAACTAGCATAAATTGGATAAGTGTTTTTCTCTTAAACCTAATCTCATTTAAATTCGATTTATATTTGTCTTGAACTTACTAGGGTTAAATAGTGAGATTTAAGAACTCTAATACAAACTTAGCTTTTGAAATTTAAAGTTGTGGAAAACTGCCTAAAACTTCTTACAATAAAGTTTAGTCTAAGACAACTTAATCACTTGTATGAAGTTGAAGCTATATTTTAACTTCAGTTTTGAAAACGATTTTCATCTTTACGAAAAAATTTTAGAAACATCATTCAATCCCTCCTCTTGTATTTCCCTGTGTGTTTTAGTTGGTATAAAAGCCCAACCTCTTAGTGTGTAGCATTTTGGTTTGTAGCATTTTGGTTTGTAGCATTTTGGTTTTGTTGCACTCTTTCTAAATGGTGTGTTGCATTCTTTCATGTGTTACTCTGCTCCTACACCCTATTTTCTGTGCTAGCATATTGTTCTAATATGCTGATATTTCCTTTGCAGAATTCTAGAGCATCTTAATTGTTGAATTCAGATAGTTTCAAGCAAGACCAAATATACATTTCACAAAGTCAGAGGTAAGCTAGCAGTTGCATAATAACATGTTTTCTTAGTAAATGATGTTTGTTATATATCTGTGTTGTTTGCTAGTGGAGAGTTGAGCTCAATAGGGTGTGATCCTGTTTTATAAAGAGGATGTTGGTTGTGTGCTGAGTATTTAGAAATTGTGCATGTGTTTGTTACATAATTTGTTTTGTTTGTTAGTGGAGAGTTGAGCTCAATAGGGTGTGATCTTATTTTATAAGTAGGGTGTATTTAGATAATGAATCTGAAGATGAAGAGGATGATGAAGAGGATGAGCATGATGATGAGGAGGAGGATGAAGAGGATTAACATGACGATGATGATGAAGAGGATGAGGATGAAAATTAGGTTTATTGAAACTTTCTTGTGTTAGTCAAGTTTAATTTTTTTTGTGTTAGCAACTATTCAATTCTCATATGTAGGTATATGTTGTAACCTTTTATAGTATGTTTTTTTTTTCCTTTTAACAGATGGATTCATGAGGACGGACCGACAAATTGCCTCCTACCCGTGGTCGAGGAAGGATCATCAGGCCAGGCCACCTAGCCACACAGAGTGAACGTAGGCGTCGCCAACCTATACCACCGGTCCAACCTACTCCACCACCGGTCTAGCCTACTCCACCACCAATCCAGCCTACTCCACCACCATCAGCCCAGCCTTCTCCACCATCATCAGTCCAACCTTCACCACCACTAGTCTAGCCTACTCCACCATCAGTCCAATCTTCACCTCCATCAGTCCAGTCTACACGACCACCACTCCAGCCTTCCCGTTTAGCATTTACGATGATCCCCACTCCTGGATGGCATGACTTGTCTGCCACTTCTTCACAACAGTCGATACCATCAGCCCAGCCTACTCCATCACCAACAGTCAACCTTGAGGAGGATGAGGGGGATGCTGAGACAGAGGACATGCAGCAAGATCATGATGAGTTTGAGCGAGATGCTGATGGGAAGTATATCATACGTCCTTTTGGAAAAGTGTAAGTTAGTATTGTGTTTTAGATTGAAACAATTTGGATTTACAATGTTTGATTAATACTTTCAATTTTTTTGTAGTTTGTCTCCTGCTTCAGTGACCACTGATGCGATAGGGACAACCATTAGGCAACACTTTCGGGGTCCTTACCCTAGTTGGAGTGAGACACCCGGGGATGTCAAGGACTATTGGTTTAAGCTATTTGCAATAAGTTTAGTTTATTTAAATTGATTTCAGTAATGTACTACCAGAGTTCTAACTCTCATATTTTTTTCTTGAAGGAGGCTGTTTCCTGGCACCCTTCCCATACTCCACAGATTAAAAATGCGTTTCAGTAAAGAGGAGCAAAGCGCCTTTCTAATATGTTGCGAAAAGCAAGGTTCAAGGCACAAAATCCTAGTTGGATGGGAGATGATGCTTGGACCGGCCTTCTTACCTATTGGGACCAAAATCCTGATTTTAAGAAAATGTCGGCCCAAGACAAGGCTAATCGGGCTTCAAATAGAAGAGGAGTTCTCCACACATCAGGTCGTGTGGACCATATTGATGTTGCGCTTAGGAATGTATTAATTTAATAAATATTTTTAATTTTTAATTATGATGGAATACGTACTAATTATGCACTTGTTTAAATTTATGCAGGCTCGAGAAATTGGCCGGAATTTGGACCCCGATGAGTTGTTTCTTGAAACCCATAGAAAGAAATCTGGTGAATGGGTTGATGATCGCTCTAGGATGACATATGTATGTTAATGAAGTAACATTATTTTTTATCGATCACCAAAATGAGATTCTAACTAACTTGTTTATTTTTTCATCAGACTGAATATCAATCACGGATGTAGGAGGTATAGTCCCAGGTTGATGAGGTCTCTCCGAGTGGGCCGAAGCAAGTCGATGGGGCCACCAAGTTAGGAGTATGGGTGGAGGTTGCTGGCGGCAAATCAAGGGGTCGTTGTTTTGGCACTGCAGACATGTCTTCGCATATCCGACGAGGTTCTACATCATTGACTCAGGAGTCACGAGCACCTACTACCTGGGAGTCTCAATATGATCCTGAGAAAGAGAGGCTACGAGAGGAGGCTGCTGCAACTATTCAGAGGGCAGATTCTGCTGTTCAGCAGGCACAGGCAGATGAACAGCAGGCACGAGCAGCTGAACAGTAGGCACAGACAGCGATTGAGCAGCTTGAGGAGCAGAAGGACCAAATTCGAATACTCTCCGAGCGTATGGCATCTTTTGAGGAACAATCAGGTGGGGCTTCCATTGATGCGAGTCACTCTCGTCATCCACATCCTGACTATGATCAGGATCTTGATCAGCAGTCATTGGATGAGTCGTCCCATGATCGTCGTCGTCGTCATTGACATTTTATGTTAACTTGTACTTGTTTTTAGGAATTCGTGTTTCTATGTTTATTGTGTTTTAACATCCTTTGATGAGACATTATATATTTTATGTTATGTGATGTTATGTTTTAGTTTACTATCATGAGTGATTATGTATTTCTTTCATGTTAGTTAAATAGTTATTTTATTATGGACAATTATGTTGTTTGATGTGTTTAAAAGCATTGGCAGGTTTTATCTGATAAATATTATAAATTAATGGTTTAATTTAATAAGAAGGTTAATTAAAAAAATCATGTTGATTAGCGTCGGCCAGCCCTAGCTAAGGTAGCCTTGGCTGACATTAGCGTAGGATGGCCCTAGCTAACTTTAGCGTAAGCCAGCCTCAGCTAATGTAGCTTTGGCTGACGTTAGCGTAGGCTGGCCTACACTAATGTAGTGTCCGCCTAACCTCCGCTACATTAGCGTCGGCCATTTAGCAATTAGTTAGCTTCTACGTAGCGTCCCAGTTAGCGTGGGCTGGCCGACGCTAATTAGCGTCAGCCTTGCCGCAAAAATTTGCCTCGAGGGTTTTAGCGGGGGCTACGACGCCGACGCTAGACCGACCGTAATTTAGTGTTTAGCGTCCGTTTTCGCTGTTTAGCGTGGGCTTTTGGCCTACGCTAATGAGCCTTTTTCTTATAGTGAGTGCTCTAACAAGTGAATAGGAGTAGGTTTTATTTTCTTATGACTAGGTGAAAACACCTTTATAATGTATTAATTAATGTTGTAAAAAGGTTTAATGCAATATGGGTTGGGATACCGCTTATACTCCTTTATTAAAAATTTCTTTGCAATTAAAAAAATATATATTTCGTCATATGGCCACGCAACAATCTATCCACATAATGTATATTATAGAATGTCACATTTTAAGATGTTTGTTTAAGATCATGGAAAAGAAGGAAACGAAATTAAAAAAAAAATTATTTATATTTTCTTTGAAACAAAGTCGAGACTCTTGAGTCTTGAAACAAAAATTAAGAGGTTAGTGAAACTTGGAAATAGTGTCTAACTCATTTATATTTCATTCCACAAATTATGACCTCCTAAATAACATGAAAGTATACTGCATATGTTTAAAAATTATATATCTTTCAAACAACTTAAAGAATTAAAATTAAAATATTTTTCGTTATAGTCTAGTGACATTGACGCTCAATTTTTTCTTTTTATTTTTGTATAAATCAAGTATCTTCAAAGTTAAATTGTTAATGTCATATAAATAGTTTTATTTTCTAACACACTTCTTCACGTAAATCTTATGAACTTAAAGTGTGAATAATGATTAGGTACACCTAGATCGTGTTGAAATTCAAATCAATTTTTGTTAAAAAATATACTTCAAGGATTAAACATTTAACTACTTTAATTATTATAGAGACCTTGATATACATGAATGGTTTTATACTATATTTTTAATATTTTCACCTTAAATAATCACACACCAATTCCTCCTTACTTCCAACGTCTCTCCTTAAAAATATTTGCCTTATCCATTGTTAAACATAAATAACATCTAATCAATATTAGTTAGTTTTGCTAGCTCCTCTACCCTTCCCAATAAAAATACGAATAGAAATCAAATACAGATAAATAAATTCTAATTATGAGTTATCCTCCCATTTATATGATGTTAAAATGAAAAAAAAAATCTCAAAAAATGACCTTTAATCCTCACACATACTTCTAATTATCATTAAAGAAAAATAAGCAATAATCAGTGGATGGAAGAGAGCATACATTTCATCCTTCCATCCGTACCATGATGATTCTTTGTTGTTGATTTCAATAATATTTATTGTTATAATTTATATGTATTCTTTTTTTGCTAATTGTTATACACGTCAATCCCACTGGCATTTTTATATTCTACCATCCTTATTTTATCATCTTAATTCCCTTCTCTTTTCATTTGTATATATTGTGCATGTGGTAATTAAAGAAGTAAAACTTGAAAGGTAGATTGTGTCCCAACAATGCCTTTAGTTAGGATATCCTACACCAAGACAAATTCAATAACAAAGAACTACGGTGCCTTCATTTTAGTTATTTCGTGCACACTCGTAATCCTATATATATAATACACATATCTTAGAAGTACATTAAAATGTATATTCTCACTCATTAAATTACATCAAATCGTTTAATTCTTAGAAGCTGCTTTGGCAATATGACAACAAAGGTTTATAAGTTAGTTAGGTGTTGTGTTTTAGCTTAATATTGTTTTCTTGTTACCTTTAATTAGTTTCTAGTTTATCTTGATCTATATGTATTACAATATAGTACCCTTGTACTCTTAATAAAGTTTGCGGCGAACCACAATCTAGTGTTTATCTACAAAGAATTAACAAAATAATTGTAAATAGTTGAAAAAACCATATATGGAATTTTAAACTATGTACATTCCTGATTTGTAAAACGCTTGACTGCATTTTAGATTCACATCATAATCCTAAAAAATACGTGTCCAACTCAACATGCAAGAGAGTATGTACCTTGCAGGATGTACATTTTGGCCCAGTTTAGATACACTTTTACAAAAAAACTTTTCCAAGATAAAAATAGAATAAATCAAAGAGAAATTAAATATATTTAACATCTTTGATTCATCCTATTTTTATACTACCCTGATGTAAATCCAAACACTTGTTAAATATTCCGCATCTTTGTATAACGAGGCATTTCCACAATTGTTGAGGGTTCTTGTTTGGCATAATTGATAGCATGGTCTAGATGCAAATCATGGTGACCAACACCAATCTCTAAGCTCTTTTGTTGTTGCACTACCAACACAGACCCATCAAAAGTTGAATCTGAAGCCACTAACATGTCTCCTACAGTGCCAAGTTCTGGATACTCATTCCATTCTTTCAATCCACTAAATAACAATGACTCACTTGCATGGCGTCTACCAACCAAAATCAAATCATAGCAACCTTCTAGTGACCGCACAACGTTAATCATTTCAACACTATCTCTCACTATTTCTTCTCTATAATCATGGCGTTTGACTTGTATGTAATCTACCATAAACTTGTGAATCATATCTCCATCAGGGTCCCTACCCATCAAATTCTTGCTCTTCATACGAGGCTCCATTAACCGAATTACCGTGACCCTCACATTTGGGTGATTAGCCATGCGCATTGCAAATGCTAAGGCTTCACGATCATCTGACCCTTCAATAAAAATCATTCCAACGCTGTAAAATGACACACAAGTTAAAGGGTTGTTCCTACTCAAGGTACCACGTTCAACTAGAACCCCAACAGAACAAGGTGCAGTTCTGAGCAAATGACGGTTCAATGCTCTAATACGATGTGCTGATTCTGTAATCTTATTTGGTATCCATTGCCTATGAAAAGGCACAATTAGCATAGATGCTCTTTTCTCAGCAAGTTGCATACATATCTCATCATGCATTGTCTCATAAGGGGAAATAGATGTGTAGAGTTTCACTAACACATGGCCTAAGTTTTGTTGCTCATATGATCTAAAGGCATTTATTATGTGTTGTGAATGACTAGAGTATGATGGATTATTTGTCTTATTGGTAGGTTGATGATCTATGAAAAGTGGGGATGATCTACCTTTTAATTGAACGAGATGAAGGACATAGAAGCAAATTGGACTTTCTTGTGTGGGGTTGGACATTTCAAGAACATTGATTATAGAAGGGGTATTGTCTTGACTGTGTATGCATGCCATTAAACGGAGTTCAACATTTGGAGGTGCATGCTCAATGGTCCTCCTCCTGTTTAAGGACAAGTATGACTTAGATGGATCATACAAGAATTTCACTATGGGTGTGGTGGCTCCTGTCAACCATATTAATGCTATTATCGCATTACTATATGTTTCTTCATTTATAACCTGCAAGACATATTCAAATGTAAACTGGTTATTTTAGAAAGAATAAAAAAAGGGAAAATGGATTTAAAAAAAATGAATATTGCTACTTACAAGACAGTTATTTTTAAACTAGTTATCTTTTTTTTTATTGAAAAGACATGAAATGAAACAAATGAAAGTGAAAATAATTCTAATCTATAAAAATATGCAACTATTATTTACTAATGTCATTGATGATGATAAATGTGATCCCTACTCATTATGAAATTTTTACATTTACACCATTTAATAAATTTTTTTAGAATGTTAATTTAGTTAACTAATTAAAACGCTAAATCATGTAATGCCATCTTCTTAATCAGTTATATTAAATATCAACTGATTTGGACATTTATATGTATGTTATCTAGTAATGCATTTTGACTTATATTTCAAATAACACATTATACATTAAAATAAATTAATACGAAAGACTATCATATAATTTTTTTTAATTTGTATGAAATTTTATAAACTTAGTATACTTTATAAGAACTTTTAATCCAATAATGAAACTTGTTAATTTTATATTCTACATGAAGTTATTAAATAGAGTAAGCATAAAAGTATAATATTTTGTTCAATTAGTCCTATTCATGTATATATGTGTGTATCAGATCTTACATGAAGAGTCACACAGGTTTGTAAGTAAATCAACTGGGTGATGCCTTGTGCACTCATAAGTAGACCTAAGGAGAGAGCATCAATCACTGGCATCTTGAAGTAAATTGAAGGCAACATGGTTCCTATCACCTTCCCACAAAAGCTAAAAATAGCAACAACTTGCACAATTAGAAAGCCAGGGGTATCAAGTAGAAAGAGCTTGAATCTACCACCACTGAAGAGGAAGTACAATGGTAAAAAGACTATTGAGACCAAGGTATCCATCCTTTCAGCCAATGCTGATCCTAGTGGAGGCCCATCTGGTACTGCCATGCCCAAAATAATAGGCCCAACAAGAAAGTGCTCCCCAACCAACTCACTGAATAATGCACATCCAAACAACATGAGAAAAACAGAGATTATGTAAGACTCTTTAATGGGTTTCCCTTCAGGTGTTTGGCGTATCATCCAACACATTATGGGCCGAAGAACGCAAATTATGAAAACCAACATTACAATCCAAGAAATCATAGTCACATTGAAAGCGCCACCATGGGAGAGGGAACTTTGACTATGTGTGAATAAAGAGGTTACCCACAAAGCAGAGACTAATCCACTCACTGTAGCTGCAGAGATTGCAATTTGACCAATCTCTGAATTTAGGAGCTTTAAATCTGCTAAATGAATGGCAGTGACATGGAAAGAACTAGATGTTAAGAAAAATGCGACATAAATTAGGGACTGGTGGAGATTTTGATCTGAGGGCAAGAGTTTTCGTAGAGCAAGAGAAATTGATGTGCTAAATATCAATGGCATTATAAAAGAACACATGCCAATGACCCAAGCCTTTTTCCCTGTTCTCAGTACCATGCTTACATCTAGTTTTATTCCAACGTAGAACATAAACAGCATGCTCCCGAAAAAGGCTATTGTCTTACTTACATAGAAAGATTTTGGTGGGAATAACCATTTGTTAATGCTTTCAAATTGCCCAAGTACTGATGGCCCCATAATCAAGCCTGCCTGAATATATTTCAAGAACAAAAAAAAAAATAGTCAATAAATGCTAAAAACGACTAGAAAGAAAGTCCATAGAAGAAGAACATGTTTGATTTAGCGTTAAAACACGTTTTTAACGCTAAAAATAGTTGCGTTGAGAAATTTAAATTTAAATTTGGCTAATTTCAACGTCAAATCAAATATACACGAAGTATCAATACTTTATCTTTCGGGTGTAGTATATATGTATGAATCTTTACTATGAGAATATTTTATTTTTGTTTTTATAAATCTTGGTTACATAGAACTTTAATTTTGGTTAAAAGAATTCCAAAATCTTTATAATTTATGACAGTTCTCCAAATCAAAATTGTATGTATATATGTGTGTATTTCTTAATTGGAAAATGATTAATGTACACTTATAAGGTGGATAGGTCTATACATAGAAAATGTAAGAAAAATAAAGTGTATAAACATCATTAGAGATATAAGTATTAGTTACAAATTAATTAATTAGTTAAGAAGTTAGTTGTTCTCAGTGATTATATATAAGACCTATAGTACTCTTGTAAATTCATTTTTACACATTTTATCATACAATATCTTTTTTCTCTTAATTCTCCCATGAAACCATGAATTCTAACGTTACTCTTCTAAATTATAATTACAGTTGTGATTATCAAAATTGCAAAGAAAAATTGTGACCGATAAGATTGCAATTGTTGTTGCAAATAGCAATTTAAACTATGAATCAAAATTATTATTACCAGTACATATGGCAAGAAGCTACTCTGTCCAAGTGGGGTAAGTAGGAACTTTAAGAATGTGGTCAATAATCCAACTAAAGAGGTCTGTAGAATGAGCACTGGAAGCGTGAAAGTTAATGGGTTATCACCAAAGAATATCCCTTTTGACCTTTGAAACTTGGTTGTTTGCTCACATGTCCATATGGTCCCGTTTGGGGTTACGCCAACGCCCGGAGGAGCCCCGTGTATGTCATAAATTGGAGCCATGTCACAAGAAAAGACACTTAGTGCAAATCAATAAGCATGATTTAGAACAGAGATCATGTAATTTGCATATGGAATGGGAATGAAATGAAGAAGGAGGAATAGGTTCAAAGTCAAGCCATTGATTGGAGAACATAGACATTCATGCACCACCAACTCTGAGAAGTCACTAATTGTTAAATTCAAGCGGCAATGCTGAATTGTGGGTTTCATGTCTTAAAATTAGTTTTGTTTTGTGATTAGTCGATGATGATATTTTTAGTAGTTGATTGGTGGTGTTGGGGTGGGAGTGCAAATTGGTATATATATAGCCACAACTTTCTTTGCTTTAGTTTAGTGCGTGTAATTTAGAGATACAAATGTTATATTTTAATTTATATATTGGCAGTTAATTTACATTTTGATTATGCACCTAAATCCTATTCATTAATCAACTATATTAAAAAAAAAAAAAAAACTCCCCTTGTTTGTAAATTCACCTTAAGTTTTCTTTTTCACCTTGTCTGTGTAAGAAAAGCTTTGTCTGCAAATCTTTGGAAGACATATGATAGGCGAATTGAATAGCAACAGGATAGGATAAGAGCATGATAAGTTCTTGGAAGACATATGATAGGCGAATTGAATAGCAACAGGATAGGATAAGAGCATGATAAGTTCTTAACATATCCTATATTTGATGCACACTGAGATAAGAGGCAGATCATAACATTATTTTATTTTTATCATACGTTTGATATAGACAGATGATGATAGGACAAGATATAAAAAAATATTGATATGACAAAATTACCCTTATTATAAAATTAAATTAAATTTTAATTTTTAATTTTTCAATAATCATACATGATTAAAAAATTATTTATTTATAAAAATTAAATTTAATAAAAAGAATAAAATTATTAAAAATAATATCAAAATTATTATAAAAAGAGGAGAGTGTGGAGAGAGAATGAGTGGAGGATAGAGAGAGAGGGGAGAGGGGAGTGGAGTGAAGACAAGAGAGGGGAATGGAGTGGAGAGAGGAGAGAGAGGGGAGGAGAGGAGAGAGAGAGGAGATAGGGGAAGGGAGATGGGGAGAGAGGGAGGAGAGAGAAAGAGGAAGAGAGGGGAGGGGGAGAGGAGAGAGATGGAGTGGAGAGAGAGGGGAACAAGAGAGAGGAAGGAGAGACAAGAGAGGACAAATGAGGAAGAAAATTTTTTATCCTATCCTATCACTCCCTAACCCAGCTCCCCCTTAGGATATGAATTACACTAGGAGGAAAGGATAGGATAAGTCATATGATAAAGTTATCATATCCTATTAGTGCACTAAATGGGCCTTAAGTTATTATAAGGAAAAGATTACCTATGATTAATATTGTCATTGACTGAGATATGTGGCAAGATGAGTTCACTACTTGGCCTAGGAGTGTCGTGTTTGACGAGATAACGAGGAAAATAAAAAAAATAAAAAGGAAATAGAGAAAAGAGTAGGGATGTCAACAAGATGACGTAGGACGGTAGGGGTGTTCAAGATTCGGTCTCTTTGATCAGTCTCAACCCATATTTCTCATGTCGAGTCTGTTCATGTCTTATAAGAAAGAATATAACCAAATCGAGTCTCATCGGGTCTTATTTATTGACCCAGAGACGAGTTCGGGTTAACTTTCGGGTTACACGGCTCGTCCTTTATATATAAATATAATATTTATTACTTATAATTTTCTATTATGTAAAGTCCTAACCTTATTTTTTCTTTTTAAATAGGGTTTTGTTAGAACCACAGGCAACAATAGAAGGGGGGTTTGAATAGTGTTTTGAATATTTTTACCATTTTGGAAATCTTTAACATAAGTTATTAATTCATTAAAACAAATTAATGAGAAAAGTTTATTATCAGAATTAATACTTAAATTGCGGAATATAAGAAGGACAAGCACAGAGTCTAAGAAAATGTGACTGGATCAAAAACTTGTTTGGACATTTGATTAAATTGATTTAGATATTCAGATGCATCTCAAGATACCTTCTGAAAGATATTACAAAGAATCTTTTCAGAACAGTTTCTGAGTAACCTCAGATGATTGATCATCGTCTGAAGTGTACTTCTAACTTCTGAACTGAAACTGTTTCAGATTCACTTCAAGGAGTTATTTCAGACGTTCTTCAAAGTATATTCTTTGTAATACTCCAAATGATATAAGATTAACTGAATGAGTTATTATCTTGGAAAACTTAGTTTATTGAAATTGTTGTGTTAAGTTTATTATGAAAACTATTGTTCAATCCCCATCAGAAATATAAAGCTGTAAATTAAGGAGTTTAAGGGATAGAAAACTTAGCCACAAAATTTATCCTGGTTCACTCACCAACCCAGTGAGCTACATACAGTCCCAGGACAAACCACCACTGGATTTTCCACTATCTGAAACCACAGATACAAGTATTCTTTTCTATCAAGCCTCTTCAGGCTCTACCACAAGTATTCTTTTATTTTCAACTGCCTCTCCAGGCAACTCATTGCAATATTCTTTTATCCTAGCCTCTCCAGGCTCAACCACAAGTATTCTTTTATTTTCAACTGTTTCTCCAGACAACTCAGTGCAGTATTCTTTTACAGACAAGCCTCTCCAGGCTCAACAAGTATTCTTTCTTCCACCAAGCCTCTCCAGGCTCTCAGACACATAAAGTGTTTACAAATTAAACTAAGTTTAAGTTTTCACGAAACATAAACTTAATCTCTTCCTGTACTAGAGGTTAACTGAGTACTACTCAGGATACAATGAATAAATCTAAGTACAAGGGTAGGACTGAGATACAAGTGTATGAATTTGGGTACAATCTCATCTTCTAAGTGAGGTATAATATCCTCAAAGAATTGGCTAAGTAAAATATTGAATCGAGCTTCATCCAGATTCTCTTGGGATTCTGTATCGCCACCTTCAAAGTCTTTCTTGAGGCTATTTATATGTTCTGATAAAATATAGCCGTTGAAGATGGTTGATAATACCGTTGAGATGTTGATGATGTGGCTCATATACCCGTTGTGTAATAGCTTCTCAAACGGTTGCTTCTTCTTAAGCAAAATAAGTGTTCAGACGATCTTGTTCTGACACTTCTATTGATGAGCTCTTTTGAGAGATTCCCTTGATATTTTTATGCTTCTTCTCTCTCTTGATTTTCTTCTGCTTTCTTCAGCTTTCTTCTGCTTTCCTCTGTTTTCCTTAAGAGTATGTATGAGGAGATATCCGTTGGATTTGTCCTTTTGCTTATTTGTATAAACTCCTTTTCATTTGCTCCTGACACGGTTTCCTCTTTCCTCTTTGAGTGAGGTGTCTTGTCCTAAGGACAATAGTTGTTGTTGCTATTTCCTATTTGAATAAAGACATATGATATTATAGTCGTTGAATCATATGGTCTCAGCTTATTTTGTGACTTCTTCTATGTTGAAATCTTCTCCATGCATTCAGAGAGCTTCATTTCTTCAGATTGTTAATCCATTTATAACTTCCTTCAGATGATAGCTTCAAGCTTATTTTAAAAATGCTTTTAATATAGATTTCTTCTTCTGATGAAATGCTTCTTTTTCTCTTCAGATGATTAGAGCAAAATGCTTCTTCCTTTACTTTAGACGATCCTAGCTTTATTCATATTTGTCTCTTCTAGTTCTTCTGATATTTGGATAGATGTTGAATTAAATAATATTAGTTCAAACATCTTTCTCGATATTTTCTTGTCCAGACTTGTGATTTGCTTTTGGATAGTAGCAGGTGCAGTATGTCTGCGTATATAGTACCCTTTTGATTGCAGATGCAGCAGTCGTTGCAGGATTTCCTTATTTGTGCAAGTCTTTTGATCGAGGCAGAAAAGTATGCCTAACTTTTGTGCCGAAATGAAGTAGTCCATTGGATACAATATTCTTCATGCTTTGACAATATCTTCATGAGAACGTTTCTTGGTTCTGACGCCTTCAGTCCTTCAGTCATACAGAGTGCTTCTGATCAGCTTCCATTCTTCAGATGATAGTTATTCTTGAGACAATGAATAGTTTATTCAGATGATAGATAAGTCTTCAGTTTGTCTTCACGTCTTCAGATGATAGTCATTCTTCAGACAGAGGATATGCTTCAGATGATGATAAGTCTTGAGATGGTCTGAGTCTTTCATGTCTTCAGATAGTTGAATATTTTCTATTCTTCTTCCGTAGCTTCCTTTGCTTCTAGTTGCTTCATTATTATTGTGGATCTCTTCTTCCTTTACTGTCTTCTGGGCTTCAGATGAATATGCTTAAGATGATTGAGTCTTTTCTTCTCTTCAGATTTTGTATTGCTTCATCTTCTGATTCTCCTTCGTTCTTCTTCTGATTTGTTCTTCTTCTTCTGATTCTGCATTTGTTATTCTTCTTCTGATACTTCTTCTTCTGATTCTAAACTGATTCTTCTTCTTCTGATTCTTATACTTCAGACGAATATTCCAACCTAAAACACAATCAACAAAACAATACCTTTCTTAGTAGCACCTGTTTTCTTTTCATCTAGTCTAATTTGTTAATCATTAAAACCAAGGATAATGAGTCTTGAATCTAATTTGAATTCTTAAATTAATTCTGAGACTCAACAGGTTTTTGAGTCTAAGTTTCCTGTATCTACCTTTAAAAATAAATTCTATATGTAAAGTTTTATAGTGATATAATGTTATTCTTGTTTTAGTAATGTCCTAAACTTTAAAAAAAAAGTAAAAAATATTGCATACATTAAGATAAATTCTATTGTATGCAATATACTTACTAATTGTATGAACTATTTTCTTTTGAACATTGTTGTATTATCATTTCATGGTCAACCCGGTCCTATCCTACTCAGAACCGGTCTTACTTGGACTCGTACATCATTGGGTCTCTTTAGGTCTATGGACCAGTTCAGGTCCATAAAATTGACCTGATAAAAAATTAGTGTCAGGTTAGGGACAAACAAAACTCGTCCCATGAACACCCCTACGGAATGTGTAGTGTACGTACTACTCGTATCGTATTTATACCCGTTAAAATTAATGGGTACCCTTGCGAGTAGCATATATCCACATATATCCATTAATATTTATGAATTTAAATTTTATAACAAAAAAGAAAAAATATTATATAATATATTATAATATTATATTATATTAATATTATATATAAATTATCATTATATAATATTTTAATTATTAATATATTAAAAATATTATAAATAATATAAAAATAATAATATATCATCATAAAATAATAAAAAATTAATATTTTAATATATTTAATAGAAAAATATATTTTAATGAGTATGCAAGTATTCGCGAAACGGGTAATATAATATTCATCTCCACTCATTTTATAAATATACAGGTAATCATTGCTAGTATGTACATATACGAATATCTACGAATATTCTTTTTGATGTATAATGTGTTTAGTTTACACTCGATCCATATTTCAAACGTGAATCTAAGCAGAAACTATTCTCAATAACGTTTGCGTGAATCTACGTTTGAAACGGGATTTTGGAAAGTTCAACTCACTTAAACCCGAAACACTCACAGGCTTGGGAACCCTACATTAAAAAAATATACATCCTATTTTTTTGGTCGGCAAAAGACATACATCCTAAAATATAACAATGCATACATCAAGATCGTTAATAAAAAGTTGGGAGCATTGCGTCATGTTCATTTACATGCTTGGCCCAATAGCGCTTGATTTATGGGCTTACGTTAGAGCTCCTTCAATGCCAAGTTCAGTGGAAGTTATCTTTTTAAAATGTGATTGCCACATGTAAGTTCTTCTCATTTCGTGGACCGACCCTAGCCCATGCAACAGTGCTTCACCGTCCTTCTCTGTATGCGACCCTACACTGCCATTAATAGTGGGCCCTCCATATCCTTTACGTTTGCAAATGTAATAGCAGCTACAATAAAATAAGAGAGAGTAATGTATTAGAATTTATATATAAAAATATAAAAATATATTATTTTACATTTATTACCACTTTAACAATTAACTCTATCAAACCCGAATTCAATAAGTTAACTTACTTTTTAACTATTAATTATTTTTTTTAGCTTTCAACTAGCTTATTAACTAATTTGATTAAATATAATTTATGTATTTTAATGAAGATACTTTATAGTCTCATGTCTATCTTATAGTGATTGCTGGTTTTTTTTTTAAGGAATAGTGATTGCTGGTTTAGAATTTGAGATTCCCTGTAATTATATGTTATATGATAATTATGCTTCAACTTTTATCAAACTGCTTGGATAAAAAAAAAAATTGTCAATTTCCAACGTTTGTAAAGTGAAATATGATACAGGAAAGATGACATAGACTGGGTTTAGATACATTTTACCTTTTTAATTCATTATAGTTTCTTTTTTTAAAAATTCTTCTAGAAAAATTTATCCATACCGAACATAATTTAGGTACTTCTTTTTTTTTTTTTTAATATAATTTAGGTACTTTAGAGAAGTTATTTTATAGTCTCATATCTAGCTATTTTATGGTGCATCGCCATATTGGTCGTTTAGAATGAGATTCCCTTTCATTATATGTGATTTGACAATCACGGTTCAAACTGCTTTAATAAAAAAAAAAATTGTTAATTTCCAAAGTTTGTGAAGTGAGATATGATATAGGAAAGATGATATAATCACTATACTTTTACGCCAAAAATAATATTGTATGTTGGTTGATTATTTGGATAAGTATTTAAATAATTTTTATCACTTCATTTTTCATACTATCCTTCTTTAAAATTGCTTTTTTTCTATCAAAATTCTACTTGTATGCATGTTAAATGTAATAATTTATTACTTACTACATCTACTTGAAATTTTATGGCACTTTGTGATACGAAGTATTGATTTCTTGAAATGAGCTGTAACTTCAGTTCATAATATGGTAGTGAGATATAAGGTTTTCCAAGTTCATAAAATAGAACCAAAATTTATTAACATCAATACCTCTTAAAATAAACAGGAAAAAGCTTACCTTTTTTTTTAATAATATTATATTATATATATATATATGTAATATGAACGTGATTTTACTGTTCACATTTAAACTTGTTTTGTTTGATTAATAAAACAAATTGTGTTTTGAAAAATAAACAAACAAACAAAGCAAGTTTTTGTCGCCTTTTATCATTGTAAATGCATTGCATATTGCTGACATAACCAATGGTGTCACTAATCCATTATGTACATCATATCAAACCATTTGCTAGTTAGCATATTTATGGACACGTCACGAACTTCCTGTTAGATCTTATCTCTTAAAATTTCTATTAACATATCCTATAATTTTCAAGAAATAAAAATCAACACTAACAACACGTATAATTATAGAATAATTTTTTAGGAGTTATTATTTTTAATTTGTTAAAAAATGCTAAAATGCAAACAGACAATCTCATAAGTTATATATAAAAATACTGTAATTTTAAACAGATGCGTCCGATATCCTTAAGATACGCATTAAATTTTAAAATAAAAAACTAAATTTATAAATATATTTTATTATTTAATTCTTTTAATCATTATCCTTAAAATAATATCTTAGTATTTAAAACTCCATTCAATTTCAATTTTTAATATAATAATAAAATGGCATTCATATACTAACTTAGGTGTATCTGATGATTATATCTTAATTAACCCATCTCCCAACTAAGTGTAGGGTCATTACTCAAAATAATATAACAACATCTTAAACCTTCAACAACACTTGCTCATTAGATTATTTGCGTGTATCCACTTCATCCTTTAAATTTTATATTGTTGATGTACGGCAAAGAAGAAAAAATGGATGAGCTTGGAAAGATGCAAGGTCGGCTAGTAGGGAAAAGGCATGTCATGTGTGGCTCCATGACAAATTGACAATAAGGTAATGACAAATCAATCTAAACCATTTGGCCTCATGGCTAAGAGATGCGTGTGTATCACGTAAATGTTCCATTCCCACTTCCACTTGTCCTACAATAACACAAACTCTCACTAAACAAAAGTGCCAAAAAGCCCTTTGCAAAACTACCCCTTTGTAGCACTTGGCTTTGAGGCCTTGTACTAGGATCCGGTGCAAAGGGTAATATTGACATTCAAATTGCATAAGACAATATTGATGACTGCCCCACTTAGATAGATAGGGTGGCAACCTGGAAACATCCATATATGTTTAAGAAAGGAGGAAAAAAATTATAAATGTAGTAGGAAACAACCAAAGTTGACCTTGACCAGCTTACCCACCACCAAATAATCCAGCACCCATCTTTGACTGGGTATGGCATCAAATTAAATGCACTAATAGTCACATATGAAGCTTCTTCAGCATAAATTTATTACTCATGACTATGGAGTATGTGTAATTAAGTTGTGTAACAAAAATAGTTCTACAACTATGGATTTCTTGTGAAAGGTTGCTATTTTGCTTGTGAACAATCATGAAGATTGGGGAAAAAAGTTAACAAAATCTTACAAAAGATTGATACAAGGATCTCCTCTCATTAGAGAAGCTCCAAAGTAATGAAAAAATTAAACAAACACCATGTGTAGTATAACATATATATAACAGTTATGGAATATATACTATACCAATCCTGTGCCTGTAAAACTTTACAACAAAACAAACTAAAAAAATGCAATAAATGGAATGAACCTTATCTTATTTGTCAAATAAAATCCTAATCCCCCCCCCCCCCCCCTCTAAATTTCCAACCTTTTATATCTACCCTGAAAAAAAAACTCCTTTCAGCATAGCAAAGATTCAAGGAACATGTCATCTCTGGGCTCCTCCTTGGTTGATCTGGAGGAAAAAACATTGTCAGATAGTTGTTGCTGGTTCATGTAAGACCCCATTGGATTCCCAAACCCTGAGAATCCAAAATTTCCTGGGTTCTGCAGCATCTCTAGGGTGAAGGGTGATTGCCCTTCAGGTGCTTGAGGTCTTAGACTTTGAAGAGAATTGTTAGTGTGGTGGGTCACTGCTGAGGGCCTAATAGCAGTGGCTGCATTGGTGGGGTTGGCATTGTTTGGCAGTGGTCTGTTCACAGAATGGCTGCCACTACCACGTGCTGCAGGGACATCATGGTTGTGCTTTCCTTCATAGGTTGTGATCACAGCCCTTAGGTCATGTGAGGCTCTTTCTACATGCTTCCTCACTGGACATCCTGGGTGTGTACATTTGTAGTAACTCCTACAAGTCACAAAATTAAACACAAAATCAGACAATAAAATCTAGGAGTACTATTATTCTTCTAAATCACATGCATGTATGAGTAAAACAAAAAGTTGCCAAATTTGACCAAGAAATTTATAGGCAAGTAAAATTGGTACAAGTATGGCATATTGTAGAGTTTCAAAGGTAACATCATTATGCTAATGTACCTACAAAGATGGATAAAGAAATACCATCCATCATGCAATTATAATGTTTGCACATACCAATTTGAGTAGTTAAGAATTGTATATTATTAATAGCATGGGGTTGAGGAAATCCATGATGGGATTCTCAAACTGCTATTTCTTAATAGAACTTTCAAAAAGCAAAACCTAAAGTGAGAGTTTTTTTTTTTTTTTTTACCTTGGATTTGGATTTCCCTTGACTACTTTCTGCCCATATTTCCTCCATCTGTACCCATCATCTAGGATATCAATGTCACTGGTTGTCTGAACTACAACTCTTGGCTCTCTCACTGTTCTACTCCCAGGTGCTGATATACCCTCATTTTCACCTTCAATTTTCCTGAAAAATTATGGAAAAAATTAACTATGAAATGAACCATGAATCACACAAATAATAATATGAAGAAATGACACACAGTGGACTAGACAACTCTAATTATGATAAAAAAAAATAGAAACTTACCATCTCTTAGCATCAGGTTCATCTTCATCAAATTCATCTCCTCCTGATTTACACTTTTGAGAACTCTGCTCAAAATCATCATCCCCTATTGATATTGATGAGTTCTCTGGGGTGGCAACTGAATCCATTCCACTGCCATGGGTGGTGTATGATTGATCTGGGATTTCACTGCTGATGTGGTTTGAAGGAGGGATAGCAAGAGAAGAGGAAGATGATGAGTTTCTCCTGGTAGATTGAGGCTTAGGATGGTTATGAGTACCCTTGTAAACTATCTCAGTAATTTGTCCATCTAAAGACCTCTCAACCTTCTTCTTTGTAGGACAATTGGGGTATGTGCACTTGTAATAACTTCTTGGATTTTCACTTCCTTTCACTTGTTTTTGTCCATATTTCCTCCAATTGTACCCATCATCTGACCTTCTGTTTAAGGTCTGAGGTTGTTGTGGTTGGTAATTGCTATAATCTGATTGATAACCATTGCTATGGTTAGTTTGGACACTAGCAATCTCAGGGGAAAAACTCTGCATTGAAGAAGAGTTTTCAGTTTTCATCATACTCTTTCCTGAAGAGAGACTATCCTGTTTTGTGGCTTCCTGAAAACTCCATGGCTGTTGCTGTTACATGAAAAGGTTAAACAATTTAGAGAAGAGAATTTCATTCATGTGAACCAATAAGACAAAAACAGAGGCTTTGCATAAATGAGTCTATATCTAAGCATTGAAAATTAGTGACATACTGTTTGATTTGTAACATTTGAAGATTGAAAGGTTGCTGCAGATGTAACAGGAGGTCCTGGTTGGGTTTGAAAAGAGAAATTTGAGAAGCTTTTATCTTCTTCTTTCACAATTTGCTGGTTTCCTCCAGAACTGCTCTTCCAATTGAAGCTTTGAAAAGCTCCAGTTGTTGGAGATGGTAAAACCTGTATTCACAAAACCCAAAACCACACATACCCATTAATTCCAAAACAACATAAAACAAGCAAATGACTAGACCAGACAGAATCAAAGTACAAAACAAAAAAAAAAAACAGAAAATCCCAAGCAAAACATGTTCAAACTTCAAAGTAATTCTCTTGTTTAACACCTAAATTACAAGTCAACTCAAGTGATGATATTAAGTACCAGAATTGAAATAAAAAAGGACTTAAAAACTCAAACTTTCCTTTGTTCAAAATTTTCTCAACAACAAAACACAGTCAAACAAGACTAAACAAAAAAAAAAACCAACAAAACTCACATTTGAAGGGTTAAGGAGAACTGGTGAGTCAAGAAGTTCAGCAGGACTCAACCCAGGAGGAATAGCAAAGTAAGAAGAAGGAGAAATGGGAGGTGGAGAAAGAGGCAAAGAAGGGGGTGGTGTGGACTTGAATTTTGGGACACCAGACCCAGTTCTCTCAGCTATACGATCTGACAAACCACCACGAGGCTTATCATCAGTAGGTGAAGCAAGAAGGTCAGAAAAAGATGTGGTCATGAAAGGGTGTGTAGAGAAGGTGAAGTTGTTGTAAGAGTTAGCAGAGGTGTCTAAACTACCAGTAGAAGATGCCATAAGAGAGAGAGACAGAGGTTGAAGTGGTTGGTTGGCAGAAGAGAAAAGAAGAGGAGAGGAGAGGAGAGAAAAGCTTTGATTTGGAGAAATGGAAGGGATTGATATAAAGAAGAATGTGAAGAGATGAAGAAGAGAAAAAGATGGGTCATATGTACGTAATGCACAAGGCTTTGGTTTTTATTGGAGAAGGATATTTCTGAGAAGTTTAGTAATGAAGGGATGCTTTGACCGTGGAAAATTTTGCCACCGTGTACATTTTTTTTTGCCTATTTTTTAAGTGTTGTTTTATTATTTTATTTTGGTCAAAGCTCGTGGGTTTGACTGGATGGCGGCCACACTGAGATATGCTTCTTTGTTCTGTGTTTGTGGAAACTGTAATACTATGCAATTTGTTTGTAATAAGAAAAGAAGGAAGTCTTTCTATTTTGCAGATGGGAAGGTAACACGTTAGCCACTGTTCCAGACTCCAGTACTTCATGCTAGATTTTATTTTTGTAGTGGGTCAGAGAATCTCAAGATTAGAAGCATAAATTTTGTCTGAAATAGGTAAATTTTGAAATTGGATTAATAACATCAGTTAACGAATCAATAGATAAAAATATATTTATTGAAAATTAAGACATATTTTTAGTGTAAAATAACATGTGTTTTAAATAGGACTCGAGCTAGATATGATCTTTAATGTAAAGTTATTAACATGGTAAATGGTATATATGTCATTAAAAATTTCTATTTTTAATTTCTTAACTAGTGGCTCAACATACTTCTTAGTATTTCCATTAGAAATTTATTTTCTCTATTCATATTTAACTGTTTATTTAAATTATAAAATATATATTAAGAAATATAATTATTATTTCTTATTTTTATGAAATTAAATTTTAAATTTTTTATTGTACCATTTATCTTTCTCTTAATCTTATTATTTCTTATTAATTTTAAATAGTAGGTCATCATTTATTATTATGACAAACTTAATATAAAGGTAAAATAAGGGTAAATATAATTATTATTGTATTGGAATTACCTTGTATCTGAATTGAAGAAACAAAAACAAAATCTGAAAAAATAAAAACAAAACACTTCAAAATCAAAACTCTTTCACTTTCCTTGGTTCAAAATTTTTCTTAACAACCAAACACACTTAAACAATAACAAAAAAAAATCAATTATGAGTATTTAATTTGATATCTGAAACTATCAAATAGTCTCAATTTGGATTGGGCTAGATTCTTTAATTTTTGCCATATAGTGGAAGAAAACAAGATGAAACTCACGTTAGAGGGGATAAGGATAATAAGATCAGAGCGGTGGCAGTAATTTTTTTTACTTTAAGTGGTAATTTTAGAAAATGGAAATAAAATGTGTTTATTAAAAATGACAACATTAATTTATAATATTAAATGATGGATGATTTAGGGTGAACCAAACAAAATTTGGTATATATATGTAATCTAATCTACATTTTATCAGTTACTAAAAGTGAATGAATAATTTTATTTTTCATTAAACAGTCTTATATGATTATTTAAGTTTAATTTAAGAAAAAATATGAATTTATAATACAATTTATATTAGTTTCATTAATGATCTGTCAATTTAAAGTTAAAGGGAAAACTTCTACACTAGAGATTTGAATTTTTATTTTTTTTAACTAATATTTCATAAAAGTAATAAGAAACTGATTTAATATCATTTATTAATAAAATAAATTATGAATTTGATGATAAAAAATTTTAAAAAATTATATTTTACATTCTAAATAACGTGGATCATATATAGTTTACCATAGACACATTCTTAAATGATATATATTTTACTAAGAACCTTTTAATTTTTTTGTTTTTTAATTAGTTTTAAAGGCATTTGTTAGAATTTCCATTAAAAATTTAATTCATAACATTATTGTGTAAGATTTGTTATCTTTTTGTCAAAAAAATGATTTGTTATCTTTAGAGTGACAAATCACTTTTGAGTATTTATGCTAGAAGTCGAAACAATGTCTAATGTCTTCCTTCACGCAAGTTCTTGTTTATTTATCAAGTTAAATAATGTTTTATGTTGATAAATGATTAGATCTGTTAAAATGGGCTGGGATGAGCTGCAAAAATACATGGCTACAACTTTTATTTTAGAAGTCTAAATAACCAATAAAGCTCACCACTCGTAAAAATTTCATAAAAAAATCATAAAATATCCACAAAACCTGTAAAAAGTCCGAACTATCCATGAAAAGCCCGCAAAATGTAGGACTCATGTCTTTATATTAAAAGTTGAAATAAACTAAGAATTTTTAGCTCTACCCACAAAAGTCCGCTACCCGCATTGTTCCGAGTTGGTCAATGTGAATAAATATTTTTCTTTTATGATATTTCATATGTCTTCCAAAGTTTTAGTTAATATTTTTTAGATGATGTAATAAATACTAAGTGTATACTTGGTATGGTGAAAATTAAAAGAGACAGAGAAAAGAGAGGAAAAAACTTCATTTGCTTCTTAACAAAAATTAGGATAGAAAGGAAAATTATATATCTACACTAAAAAATATTGAGTGTGGGAAATTAAAAAAGATATAAAAAGAAAAAATGAGTGTAAGAATGAGTGTATTAAAATCAATGTTGGGATAAAAAGGAAAAAAAGTTTATAAGATTTACTATCAATAATTTTCTTCTCGTTTGTGCATTGAAAATTTGAGAGAGTGGGGGGGCGAAGATTTTGATAAAAAGATAAAATTACCTTTTTTTTCTTATATTGACTAAAGTTTCATTCCCAACATATACGTATTCTCTTGACTTCAAATTCATTTCTAACGTTATAATAATTTATTAATAGTTCATAAATTATATAAAAAGTCATCAAATTAGTCTTTATATTTTACATTAATCAAACAATTTAATTCATATATAAGGACTAAATTGATATCTTTTACATAGTTTAAGCACTATTATTGAATTACTGTAATGTTAGTAACAAAATTTGAAGTCGGTGGAATACGTTGGGAACAAAATTGGTGATTTACTCTTGTATTATTGTATTGGGATATTTTTATTATTTTAATAATACATTTTTTTTTCTTTTTAACTCAAATAGTAAATAAGAGAATAATATAAAAAAAATATTCTATTACCTTTTTTTATTTCTTTCTTGTTTTTTTCTAGTCATCTTCTTTGAAGTCCCAAATAAATCATAAATGTGGCCATAGTTTATTGCGTGAGCATTGTATTAATTTATTCTACGGATCGATATTTATCTCTTTGAACGTATCTCCGGTGATAGTTTTGCGTGAATATATAATAAATAGCTTTTGGCCGGGTATGATTTTAAAAAAATGTTTCTAACAAAGAGAGTAAATTTCGAACTATAACGTTAGCGGTGGTGTCTTACATCAATTATTCTGAAAATAAATACTTATGAATGATTTTATATTACATTTTCTAACAGGTAACATATCCCATAAATGTAAGTAGGTGATGTAAAAAAAAATGTAAGTAGGTTTAAAATAAGAATATCACTCATTAGTTAAGCACTTAAAATTTAAATTTAGTTTGCAAAATAAAATTGATGTACATATTATTCCATCTATCAAATTTTAAAGCTTAGACTTAGATTCATTTAAAGCCTATGTCTATGTAGCAATGAGTACCCTCTTGCTAGAATATTAATACGGCACTCATCCCCTATCCGTGTTTAAAAAATAAAATCCCGTACTCGTGCTCGTGCCTATTCTCTCGTGGCCAGTAATTTTAATAGTGGTGTAATCGGGTCGGGTCGGGTCGGGTTGGAGTGACATTAAGTCCGCACCGATAGAATGATGGTAGATTGGATTGGTTCGGGTTTTGATTTTTTTTGGATGAATAACCTGACCCGAACCAACTCAAATATGTTCAGGGTTGGGTTGGGTCATCGGGTCATGAACATTTTCCTTTTTTTAAAAAAAAATATGGAAGATTAAATGAAATTAAAAATATAAAATGAAAAAAAAATAGGGAAACATAAAATGAGGGTAGATGAAATAGGGTTTGGGGAACCACCGCTGCTTGTGCTACAATTGCACCTATTTTTGTTCTCTCTGAGAAGGAGAAGGAAAATGAAATAAGATTAAGGCTTCTATTCTTGGTTTGGTTTGGTTCGGGTCTATCGGGTTCAAGATAGGCAAACCCGAGACCCGAATCGAATCAGATCGGGTTCGAAAGAAAATGTCCGAACCGAACCGAAACCCGAACGAACCGCTAAATATCCTTCGGGTTGGGTTGGGTCAATCGAGTTCGCGGGTTGAATCGGACCCGCTTACACCCCTAATTTTAAATGTCTATCCCTGTGTTTACTGGGTACCTATATGTTCAAATCCACATTTTAGTTAATTGAAAAATTAGCGCAATTCAATAAGAAAAACAGTAATTGAAAAAAACTATATCTCAATTGAAAAATTACTTTAAATTTATCCAAACATAATTTTTAAATATTATCATTCACCAATATATTAGTTTAATAAACATCGACTTCATAATAGTTTAATACTTCCGCTTAACAATTTAATAAATTTGGACCTCTTAATAGTTTAATATCACCAACATAATAACATAACAATTTAATTTGAAATGGAAGCGAGAATGGGGTGACACTGGGAGGGACACAAGGGTTCTATTGATCTATTATAATTGTAATTTTAATCTAGAAGTAGATGATAACACGTGTGTTTTGACAGATTAATTTTAATATAATAATGTATATAGAAGTACACATAATAAAATAAAAATATTAGAATTATAATAAGTTGAACCGGTTATATTATATTGAAAAAAGAAGTGAAGTGTCTTTTTGGATAAATATAATTAAGATGCTGGATTATATTTATGTGTCAATTGTCTTATAATATTAGTAAATACTATAATAAATTATAAATAATTAATAAATAACGAATATGAAAAATATAACCGTTGAGATCAACCAATTTATTTAGGTAGTTGAAATATTAAGATAGAATAAATAAAACTGACATTCACATATGGCAAAATGATAGTTGAGGTGTCAATATATACATGTTGTGTTTCAAATTTAATATATTAAATATAGATATAGATGTTTGAAACGTTTTAATGTTTTATTTTTATGGTAATTTTAATATACAATGTCTATCAGTTTTTTATTTTTTTTTCTTTATATATATATATATATATATTATGAGTTTTGAAAATATATAAATATATTATATATTTGGGTAAAATTAATATTAATATATATATATATAAAGTTATATATTATATACTTAATAATTATATATGTGTGTGTGCGTAGGCTGGGTGCCTATATCCACGTTCATACCCGTGATAATGCGGATAAAAGTCTATCCACGTTTTCGTATCTATTTAATGGATTTTTTACCTTGTTTATTACAAGTATTTTTTATGGATATCGATAGGATTTGGGTTTGCATCTATATATAAAAAGTAAGGAAAAAGCTCTATTTGATCATGTATATTTTTTATAAAATTTTTACGCATGTAAGACAATGAAGATGAGAATATCATTAAATTGAAACATTTCGAGCTTATTTTATACGTCATTTTGAGCTCATCCTTAAGGATAAGGAAAGCGTAAATTTGATTCTCATTAATCTTTTATCTGAGAGATGGAAAAAAAAAAAAAAAGAAACCTAATTGTAACAGAAAGCCTACGTCCATGTAGTACTATAAATGAGCTTGTACTACATGTACTATGGTTGAAACAGACTAAACTCGTCAAATAAAATAAGCTTCTTTTATATTTACATAAATAATTAAGTCATACTCCTTTATTCATTTCTTCCCAAGTATAAAAAAATACTCCTTTATTCATGACTCATAAAATATGGAGTATACTGTATACAATATATGGATGGAGTAACATGGAATAGCCCCATTTAGTCTTGCAAGTTGCTTTGCTTTTTGTGCAATTTTAATACTGCAACTTTGAGGGAATCCTAGAAGCTAGGGTATAGACAGTTCTTTGGTTGAGTAATGTTTTATTGTTTTTTATACATATTGTAAATATACAACATAGAGAGAGGTAGAGAGAAAATAATAAAGTGTGAGATGTGATGGGTGATATAATAAGTGATATGATAGAAAGAGATAAAGAGAAAAAGTATGTTGTATGAGTTATTGTATGAATTTGTTGTATAAATATCATTCCTCTCTTTGGTTTATGATTACGTCATATGATAAATTTATATTCCATTATAATTTTATCAGTTATTTAATATGATTATTGTATTATATATATATATATATATATATATATATATATATTTAAGGGCGCCGTCTAATGTGAGGAAGAATAAATTCCCCTCACTCGTATAGCATTAAAAATTAGCGTTGGATATAATATTAAAATAATGAGTGACTCAGATTTGATAACTCAGACAGGTAAATCAAGTTACATCATTATTTACTATTTGACCGCCTTACTGAAATGAATTCCTAAATGTGTTTTGCAGAAGAATGATGACGACGATGGGCAGATGTGGTTATTATTAGTGTGCATGTTGATGATTTTGTGCAATTTGCACATATTTTTTTTTCATTGCAACGGTTATATTTTTATTTATATATAAATAAGGGTTTTTAAAAGAAATAAAAAATTACACAATTAAACATTTCAAATTTATCTCTGTTACTCTTAAAAAATTCTCAACTTCTTCTTTTCATTCAATGGATTCACATATCTCATATTAAGCACATCTCATTTTCATCCCAGCACCTCACTTTTTTTACTATTAACATATCTTAAATGGGTCACACCATTACACATTACTCATTATTTATATTTTATAAAATTTTTAATTTAAAAATATTTTTATTAGTAAACAATAAATTAATATTAAAATAAGAAAACCATGAATAATATATTTCTCTCAAAAAGACGTCTTTTTTGTAAATATAAAAGACGCATGCGTCCTTTTTTTTGGTGTAAACCACATGTATCCCCTATTACCAGGGGCAATCCTGTTCGGGGCTTAGTCATAGTTAAGGCTCCTCACCCCTCCCGAAGAATGTGTTTAGTGGGGATCGAACCCGGGAGCTCTTCCCACAATCTCAGTCTGTGTTACCAACTGAGCCACAACTCTTCGGTAGACGCATGCGTCCTTTGTTGTACATAAAAAAGACGCATGCAGTTTTTTATCATATGAAAGACGAATGCGGTGTTTTTGATCATATAAAAGACGCATGCAACTTTTTTTGATCATATAAAAGACGCATGCGTCTTTTCTTGTGCATATAATTTGCGCAAGTGTCTTTTCCTGTAGAATATATTTTGATTTTTATATTACCATTTAATAGAAAAATATGTATTAAAATATTAAATTCAAGAATATAATGATAAAATAAAAAATTGGTTATTTTTTTACAATTAATTAATTTATAAATAATTAAATAAATAAATTATTATAAATTAGAAAATAAGTTCATAATAAAATATAATGATGTAAACTTTTTGGCAGGACCTATTGGAAGCACCCAAAAGAGTTGCTCTATTGTAGTGATAAAATGCCTAGAGTTGCTTATATCGGGAAAAGAAAAATGAGTGATGTGTACAGGTGGGCCCCATTGGAAGCAACCAAATGGAGTTGCTCCATTGTGGATAGGTGACGTGAGAGGACCCATGTGGTGAGCTTTCATGATTTTTTGAAGGGTTTTGTAATTATTGTGAATTAAATAGGTAAAAACAAGGGGAAATTATTTTAAAATAGCAAATTATAGTAAAAAATTACGAAATTTGGTTTTTGATGGCTCCTAATCATTAGAATCGATTTGGAGAGTTTTCGTGACGAAACTCAAAAGTGCGAATTTCGGCCTTTTGAACACTTGTGAGTGTGAGACAAGACCACTAAACCAATGTACTGACTTTGGGGAGAGGCATCATGCATGCATACTTGTTATTTGAATTATTATATGTAATTTTGCATGTAGTATAGGTGACGTGAAAGGACCCACGTGATGAACTTTCATGTTTTTTTGAAGGGTTTTGTAATTACTGTGAATTAAATAGATAAAAACAAGGGGAAATTATTTTAAAATGGCAAATGGTAGTAAAAAAATACGAAATTTGATTTTTGATGGCTCCTAACCATTAGAATCGATTTAGAGAGTTTTCGTGACGAAACTCAAAAGTGCGAATTTTGGCCTTTTGAACACTTGAGTGTGAGACAAGACCACTAAACCAATGTACTGACTTTGGGGAGAGGCCTCATGCATGCATATTTGTCGTTTGAATTATTATCTGTAATTTTGCATGTAGTATAGGTGACGTGCGAGGACCCACGTGGTGAACTTTCATGATTTTTTAAAGGTTTTTGTAATTACAGTGAATTAAATAGGTAAAAATAAGGGGAAATTATTTTAAAATAGCAAATGATAGTAAAAAATTACGAAAATTGGTTTTTGATGACTCATAACCATTAGAATCGATTTGGAGAGTTTTCGTGACGAAACTCAAAAGTGCGAATTACGGCCTTTTTGAACACTTGTGAGTGTGAGACAAGACCACTAAACCAATGTACTGACTTTAGGAAGAGGCATCATGCATGCATACTTGTCGTTTGAATTATTATCTGTAATTTTGCATGTAGTATAGGTGACGTGAGAAGACCCACGTGGTGAACTTTCATGTTTTTTTGAAGGGTTTTGTAATTACTGTGAATTAAATAGATAAAAACAAGGGGAAATTATTTTAAAATAGCAAATGATAGTATAAAAAAATACGAAATTTGGTTTTTGATGGCTCCTAACCATTATAATCGATTTGGAGAGTTTTCGTGACGAAACTCAAAAGTGCGAATTTCGGCCTTTTGAACACTTGTGAGTGTGAGACAAGACCACTAAACCAATGTATTGACGTTGGGGAAATGCCTCATGCATGCATACTTGTCGTTTGAATTATTATCTGTAATTTTGCATGTAGTATAGGTGACGTGAGAGGACCCACGTGGTGAACTTTCATGATTTTTGAAGGGTTTTATAATTACTATGAATTAAATAGTTAAAAACAAGGGGAAATTATTTTAAAATAGCAAATGATAGTAAAAAGATTATGAAATTTGATGGGTAATTAGATTAATTTATTGAAATAATTTATGGGTAATTAGATTAATTTATTGAAATAATTTATTTTATATATTTTTAATACATTTTATTAAATACCTTATATCATTAATTATAATAATGGCTATTTGTTTTAATAATAATGAATTTTAACACAACTTTATACTTTATTTTCTATAATTTTGTGTATCCTCTTTTTTGTATTATCTCTCTTTCTTTCCTATCAAATCAATTATTATTTATTTTACAGTGTCTCTTGATTTATTTCTTTTTATCTCTTTTTTTCTACTTTCAACACAAAGGTAACTATCAAAGTTTTAATAATTTTAAAAAAGAATAATAAGTTTTTTTAACATTTTTTTTTGTTTTACACATCCTTTAACACCTTAATTTTGATTTTTTTTACTCTTAATTTCATATCACATTTTTTACATTATTTCTTTTTATTATTTTTTCTAGCCAATTGATATTTGATAACTTATAATAACAAATAATAAAGTTGAGCATTATCATTAACTGCATGAGACATAGATTCAATCCCTTGCATGATCTTGACAAAAGAAAAAAAAATATAAATCCATTGCATGATCTATATTATATACGTTACTTAGGAGGCACTAATTACTCGTTTGAATTGTTTGCATTATAAACATTACATATTAATGTAAAATCATGGATGTTGGGGTTACTTAATTTCGTATCATCAAACACTCAATGTCTAAGGACCCAACTCACAAAACATCGAAGCCATGAATGGCACTGCATTTATTAAAATAAATAGTCCGAGCATGTTTAGTCTCGTTTGTATGCTCTATCTCTGTGCAAGAATAAAAAGTTGACTGCTATTATTTTATTAATGTCAGGTCTCTGTCATTGGGGTTGTGTTTTTTTAATTAAAATATTCAAAGATTGACCAGTCAACATCATAAGGACTTAAAAATAAATTACAGAAGTTTTTGAGATTGGTTACCGTGTATTAATTGCCCAGGAGAAATTATCCCCCTCACCCTAGAATTCACCATATTTAAGTCTATTTATTAAATTTATTTTATATATTGGAAATGATATACTCATTTAGTTTATAATTAGGTAAAATTAATTTTAAAATGAATGACTGAAAATGAATTATATATAAGTTATGATAAATGGAAGTAATTTCATTTCACTCTTTAAAAATAAGTTTTTCACAACATGTTTACAAACGGATCAAATCTTAAAATTGGGATTGATTAGAATTAATTAGGTTTTTTAATATATAAATTCAGATAAAATTTTCTCTATAACAATCTCTATAAAATTTCAATTTTTTAAAAGAAAATTAACATTCATAAACTCTAAATTTATAAATAAAGCATAGAGCAAGGGAAATGTAGGTAAATAAACCTCATTCATATAACTTGTAACTTGCCTAGGTCACAGTTGGACAAAATATATTTGTGAACTCAAACTATATTTAGCATCACTGTGCCAATATTGATATACTAAGAGGTACATATATATATATATATATATATATATATATATATATATATAACATATCATGAGGGTGTTTAAATTCCATGTGATAATATATACCACAATATTAATTAAAATAAAAAAATAATTGAGAGAAGTGTTAAGGCGCTTCTATGTTAGGTGCTTCAACTCGAAAGCATCTTAATAGCTATTTATTAAAAAAAAGGTTTTAGATCCTCAAAATATAGTTAACACAAATTTTGTTTTGGTCTCTCACTCATTTTTTTTTGTTTTGATTCTCCATTTTTTAAAATTACATTTTAGTCCTCTTTATTAACTATACTCCTTAAGTCACTTTCAGCTCCATTACGATATTTTCCTAGTAAAAATTTAAAGGAATTTTCTTGTATTCTTTTTTCTAAAAAAATATTTGTGGTAAATTTCCAAAAACTAAAAATGTTTTACATAAAAATGCGTGTTGTGAATTTTTTTCGCTTTGCTGCATAAAATTCTATATTAAATATCCTACAATTTTTGAATTTGAACAAAATTTTATTTGAATATTGAAATTTGCAAGACAATTCAATTTGAACCATAATAAATCTAAAAGAAATATTGCTACACCATAACTTAGCGGAATATAACTAATGACGAGAACTAAAATCATGTGATTTTAAAAAATAGAGGACCAAAATTAAAGAAAAAATTAATAAGGGACCAAAATCAAATTGTTATATTTTTAAGGACAAAAACATATTTAACCCTAAACATAATAATAGAAACAAACTATTAAAGCACTTGTACAAGTTCCTTAATCGGTTAAACTTGTTAAGGTGCTTCAAGATGGTAGCATCTAAGTAGTTTAGCTATTTATTTTAACTATTTATTTGTTTGCATTTCATTTTCTCTTATAAGTTATTTATTTTAGCTTTTTGCTCCATTAATGTAGTTAATCTTTTTTTCTCATAGAAGGTGCATGTAATTGTAGAAACCATAGGAAACATTAGAAAGGGGTTAAATAGTGTTTTATAATTTTAAACTGATTTTAGGAAAACCTTTCACAAGCAAAATTTTTCACAAAGATTTTTGAGCAACTTGCTGAAACTGGAAGTTCAGGTACTTGCTGAAGTTGCTTCAGCAGGACCAATAAAATAGTTTTGGAAACTTGTTTTTAAATACGTTTGAATTTGTTTTCAGTTTCAACTTATAAAACAAATTACTCAGAACCCTCCAGGTTAGTTTAAATCAAATTTAAAGAGATAAGGGTTAAGAAGACTTAGCCACAGATTTATACTGGTTCACTCACTTCCACTGTGAGCTACGTCCAGTCCCAATGCGACACCAGCAAAGGATTTTCCACTAATCTCAAGAGATTACAAGTATTTTTTTACAGTCAAGCCTCTTCATGATCTAAACTCAAATATTCTTTTACATACAAGCCTCTCCAGGCTCAAAACCTGTTAGGACCACAGGAAACACTAGAAGGGGGGTTGAATAGTGTTTTATAATCTTTAATAGATTTTTCTTAAAACCTTTTAAACAAGCAAACTGAGTTTGAAAATATTTGAGCAACCTTCCGAAACAAGAAGTTCAGCAACTTGTTGATGCAACTCAGAAGGTTGGATAAAAATAATTTTAAAGTATTTTCGTGTGAAGAAAAGATTGTTTTCTACGTGGATTTATAAAACAACTTTTCTTAAACCCTCCTTGGTTAGATAAAATAGATAACAATGGAAAGTAAAAGAGTTAAGGGCAGAGAGAATTCAGCCACAGAAATTTATCCTGGTTCACCCACTAACCCAATGAGCTACATCCAGTCCCAAGGCAAATCACCACTGGATTTTCACTAATCCCGCAAGATTACAAATATTATTTGCACACCTAGCCTCTCCAAGCTCAACAAGTATTCTTTGCACACCTAGCCTCTCCAGGCTCAACAAGTATTCTTTGTTCCTCCAAGCCTCTCCAGGCTCTCAGCAAGTATTCTTTGTTCCTCCAAGCCTCTTCAGGCTCTTAGCAAGTATTCTTTGTTCCTCCAAGCCTCTTCAGGCTCAGACACTTATCAGTGTTTACAATAAATGTTAGTTTAAGTTTCTGAGAAACTTAAACACAGGTTCTCTTGTACAAAGGAATGACTGAGTACTACTCAGGATACAGAGGATAAATTCTAAGTACACGGAAAAATAGAGATACAAGAGTATAGATATTTGACTGAAGTTCTTCTCTGTATTTTGGTCAGCAAGAATTGTTTCTTCAGAGGGTTGGCTTGATAGATATTCTTATTGAGCTTTTGCCGACTCTCATTTGGATTTTTCCAGGTCTTCTCCAGGGGTTCACCAAGGATTCCTGCACTTAAAGTCATTCAAGAAGCTATATATAGAGTTTAGAAATGAATCCGTTGAAGAGAGCTTCATCTATTGTTGTGAGATAGCATTTAATGCGGTTAGCGACGTTGTGAAACAATCTTCTGATAGCTTCTGACTTTTGGGCTTTGCAGGTGTCGCAGTCTGCAACACTGCTCTGACGCGTTCAACAGATTCCATTTAAAGTAATATGACTTTGACAACACGAACGAGCTTTGAAATCATTCCTTAAAAGGATCAAACTTGCTTCAGACGTAAAGGATGTGCTATGACTTTAGCAGGCAGCTTCCAGACTTTAGTCAATGGCTAAAACGAGGTCTTCAGCAGTTCTTTTAAGATTCTGTAACACTTCAGAAGGTTGGGATGAATTCAGCAGATCTTAACTCTTCGGAAGGTTTCCTTACATCAGTAGGTTCAATTTGAGGCTTCTTCTTCATAGCTTTTGCTGAAACAGTAAAGCAAAATACCTTCAAGTGTTACTGTTCTTATAATAAAGAATCTCTTTTTAAATCAATTTTGTTGTCCATTAAAACTTAGGATATGAGAGTCTTGAATCCGATTTGAACACTTAAATTGATTTTGAGACTCAACATTCTCCCCCTTTTTAATGATGACAAATTTGTTTAAAAAGGAATTCAGTAAATATCTGAAGGGAAAATAAATAGTAAGGACTTAGAAAATACTCCCCCTGTTTCAGATACTTGTTCTGAATTTTCACTCCCCCTGAAATAAATATTTCTTCCAGAAACACTTGCTTTTAATATCAGAGGGTTTCTTTCAGATATTCAGATATTTCTATTTTAATTTCCTTTTCCTTTCTAATACTCTCCCTTTTGTCATTATTCAAAAAGATGGGTAGAAGCATACAGGCGCAATAAATGATATTAAATGATCTCAAGGTAGGTAAGCATAATCAATGTTCATGCAAGAGAATGAAATTAATTTAGCACAGAATAGATTAAATGCTTCTCAAAGATAATTAATGCACGTAGTCAAGTCATATTGCATATAAGGGTAAGAATATTGTCACATCAAGCAATCAGAAGGCTTAAGATAACACAAAATATGCTTATGAACACATAGACTTTCTGAACTTGGCAGATTAAAAGTTGTTTGTCCTCTTGAGCTTTGGCTTTGGTTCTACACTCTGAGTGCAAAGAGAAACAACATTCAGTTTCCTCATCATAGCCTGTAGTCTATCGTTCCTTCTTCTTAGCCTTCTGATATCCTCCTCCTTCATTGCAAGCACATCTGCAACATCAAATTCCTTGAAAATTATGTAAACATGCTTCCAATGAAATGTGATCTCCACAAAACCAACAGGAAAACCATATTCAGCAGGATTGGCCACCAAGTAGATGTAGACAGTTCTAGAATATGGCACAACGGCCCAATCTTGTTTAACATACTCCTTTAGTAGATGATCACAGCTGGGAAAGTTCCCAGGGAACCAAGTCTTGGACTCTTGTACAGAAAGGGAGCTCTTGGTCAAACAATCAACAAAGTCAAATCTGGTGCCAGAGAAAGACCCTTCTTTTTCTCTTTCAGCCCAGTAGGATTCCCAGATCCTGTCTCTATACATGTGGTCAAAACCCCCCCATAGACTTCAAGGACTTCAGGGAGTCTTTCCCATTCTTCTTTGTTGAGCGGTACAGGCTGATCCAGATAAGCAGTGTAATATTTTGGTTCCTTCCCTTTATCATTAGGACCTTCTGCAAAGGGTAGTCTAGGCACAATCTTGTCTGGTTGCCAGTAGATCTTTGTGGTTGGTTTCATGGTGATAGGAGTGGGAGGCTTGAATCCCCTGTAGCCTGCCTTTTCAACAACATACTTGGCATAAACCTCAGCTTCCATGTTCAGTCTCCTGATAAGAATCCATTCTTCAGCAGGTATCACTGCTGCATCAGCTGAGTTAACATCTATCTTCTTCCGGTAGTGCCTGGGAGGTTGTACACCTTGTCTGATTTTTTCAATCTGATCAGACCTTCCCCCTGATCTATTTACCATCCTCCTCAATCTTGCATCTTCAATAGAATCTACATGCAGACTTGCTTGCATGGGAGGCTTGAGCGGCAAATGATTCTTGAATTGAAGCAGCTCCTCATATAGGTTAGGAAACCTGGGTAGCCTTCTACTTTGATATCGGCCATTCAGATAATATCTATGAGGGAATTCAGCAGCCCTCAAAAGATCTTCAAGACAAAGAATGGGAGCAGCCTTATCAAAAGTAGGTCTTCTAGAAATATCCCTTGTCTTTGGTTTCCACATCCTTTCCCTCAAAGACAAGTTGCCTTCAAAAGTAAAGACACCTTTCTCCTTCAGCACATAACTACCTTTAGAATGCCAATCAATGGCTGTAGAGAGAATAGGCCCTTCTTATACAACTATGGAAAGGGGATTTTCTGATTCTTCATCACTTTCTTCGAAGATAGTTCTTGTGAGCTCAGCCAATATGTGACTTATTTCATCAACACCTGGTTCCATCACCATGGAGTTATTAACAGGTTCTACAACCTCTTCCCTGACAACAGCTGCAACAACCTTGTCAACACTTGATTCTTTATTAGAGACCTCAGTAGGTTCTTCAAGGTTAATGATAGCAAGGGTATTTATACGCTCAGCACATGGAGCAGTATCAGACTCAGCAGGTTCACCTTTATTGAGGTCAGTAGGTGCAACCACATCAACTTTATTTACTTCAGCAGGTTCACCAGGTGGTGTAACCTCTTCAACCTTGTCATAAGTAACATGTTGGTTTATTTCTGTTGAGGTGGTAGGGGGCTCTACCATCTTGAGAGGAACAATGATTGGATTATCTACATCTTCCAAATCCTCTTCAGTAAGGTTATCAAAAAGAACCTTGATCTTTTTATACGGCTTCTCAGCTGGTACAGGCTGTGAAACAGGTACAGCTTTAGAAGCAGCTTCCGTAATCTTCTTCTGGTACAACTTTGTCCAATCAGGCAAGACAAAAGGTGTGGGATCCTTTACCTTTCTTTTCAAGATTCTTTCTCTCTTCAAATCCAAAACAGATTTTGGTTTATCCTGTTTAAGAGCTTCATGAACAATCCCTTCATCATTCTTCGGGATAGTTTTGCTCCTAGTGATCATTGGTGCAGGAGCAGGAGCAGGTTCTTGAGCTAGGGAGAGCAACCTCTTCTTCTTAGATCTGGTCACCTTGGAAAGTCTCTTCCTTTTGCTTCCAGTTCTTCTTTCAAATTCCTCATCTTCTAGCATTGCCTTCTGAGCAGCTTCAGCTAAAGCTCTATCATTTTCTTCTTGCTTCTTACTTCTCCTTTCTTCCTCTTCCTCAATGGCGGCAACAATTTCTACTACCTTTTGGATCTCAGGGTCTGGATGTAGAGCAGCTAGAGGTTTTATTGTGAGTGGTTCAGATGAACTTCCACTCTCAGACCTATCCATTTGAGCCTGTCCCTTTGAAGAAAAGGTAGGCCTAGCAGCTTTAGCAGACTCTCCAGAAGCCTGACCCACAATTTCAGAAGGTTCATCTTGAACTTTCTAAATAGGTTCAAGTTCCTATTGAGTGATTGCTTTAGCTACCTTCTCAGATGAAGTAGCCCTTTGATACGAAGCCTCTACTTCTCTCACCCTTTCCAGATCAGTAGGAGAGAGAATTTTCTCAGAGATCTTAATCTTCTCAGAGACCTTTGTCCTTGGCCTCTTCTCCTTCTTCTCAGGAGTAACCTCAGCAGGTTTGAACTTTGTGGACGTCACCTTGTAGTTCTTTTTCAAGGATTTCCAGCATCCCCTTCTGAGAGCGAGCAACTTGAGCCTTCTGACTTGGCTCAAAGGCAGTTTTCTTTAGAAGTCCCATCTGCTTCACCGTTGTGGCATTGAAGGAGCTTGGGCGCTTGTGATCAAAAGGAGATTCCACTTGTACCCCATAGTGCATCAAAATCCTCATTATTAGGGTATTATGAGGTAGGTTTGCTGCAGAGTCTCGAGTTCTCCTTAGCATTCCATAAAGAATAACCCAGGGTAGGTTTATCTTCTTCTTCTCCATCAAGTGAATGACACAGAACTTCTCCAAATCGGATATATGATCCTTGCCACCTCCTTTGGGAATGATACAACATCCCAAAATAGCAAGGAGTAACCTAGGGATAGAATTCATACCAGTTCCCTTAGGGTTTAAAGGGTCTACCTCGCCGAACAACATTTTGTTTAATTTTCCACCACCTCCATTTCTTGCTTTCCCAGTCAACCATGTAAATAGCCCCTTCACTTTTGACACCAGTGACTTCTTCCAGTACCCTATTGTCAATGATGATCTCACGACCCAACACAAATGATTTCAGAAACATCTTCTTATTACCTTCCACTTCCCTAGCAGTCCTCCAGAACTTGTAAACATTGGCCTCGTGCCAACCACAGTTGATTACTTCAAAGAAGGGTAACCATCCAGCACATTTGAAATAATCTTCAAGGTCTAGCCCAACCTCGGCAAGATTTTTAAAATCAACACTTCTGGATGGAACAATCTTTCCACTAGCTTTAGAAGCGGCACCCACATTCTTCTTGGAGGCCATTGGAGAGCAGAAGTAAGCTTGAAAGAAATTAGGTTTTCTTGGAAGTTCAAAGAATGCAGTGAGATTTCACAGCAAGAGAGAGCAAAGAGAGAGTAACTTGAGACTAGCTTCTGCTGAGATAAATATAGACTCAGGTAGCACTAATGATGATAGAGATTGGTTGCGCAGACTTGCGGAGACGTGTAATCGTGCAGATTCAGAGAGTAAGTGAAAAGCCAACCGTCTCGGAGTGCCACGTCATAAAGTGCCAATTTCAGAAAGTATGTGTTTTCAGTAGATATATAGATTTCACCAGACACGCACACATCAGAAAGTTCATGCCTCTCAGAATGAATATATATGTATACAAATTTTCACACATTTTCAAATAGACATAGATATTTGTGCTATAATATTAAACGATGTTACCAGCAGAGATACTTTTGGATTTGCATTTGTTGAGACTCAGCACTGTTTCCAATTATCCTTTGTTGCATCTCATGATCAGCTTCATAAGTTCTCTTCATCGCTTGTTGAGGTGTCCATCTGGATCTTCTTTCCTCAGCATTTGTTAGATGCTCAACCCGAGGTTGAGCTCTGATACCAACTGTTAGGACCGCAGGAAACACTAGAAGGAGGGTTGAATACTGTTTTATAATCTTTAACGGATTTTTCTGAAAAACCTTTTAAAGAAGCAAACTGAGTTTGAAAATATTTGAGCAACCTTCCGAAACTGGAAGTTCAGTAACTTGCTGATGCAACTCAGAAGGTTGGATAAAAACAATTTTAAAGTATTTTCGTGTGAAGAAAAGATCATTTTCTACGTGGATTTATAAAACAACTTTTCTTAAACCCTCCTTGGTTAGATAAAATAGATAACAGCGAAAAGTAAAAGAGTTAAGGGTAGAGAGAATTCAGCCACATAAATTTATCCTGGTTCACCCACTAACCCAGTGAGCTACGTCCAGTCCCAGGGCAAACCACCATTGGATTTTCACTAATCCCGCAAGATTACAAGTATTATTTGCACACCTAACCTCTCCAGGCTCAACAAGTATTCTTTGCACACCTAGCCTCTCCAGGCTCAACAAGTATTCTTTGTTCCTCCAAGCCTCTCCAGGCTCTCAGCAAGTATTCTTTGTTCCTCCAAGCCTCTTCAGGCTCTCAGCAAGTATTCTTTGTTCCTCCAAGCCTCTTCAGGCTCTCAGACACTTATCAGTGTTTACAATAAAGGTTAGTTTAAGTTTCTGAGAAACTTAAACACATGTTCTCTTATACAAAGGAATAACTGAGTACAACTCAGGATACAGAGGATAAATTCTAAGTACACGGAAAAACAGAGACACAAGAGTATAGATATTTGACTGAAGTTCTTCTCTGTATTTTGGTCAGCATGAATTGTTTCTTCAGAGGGTTGGCTTGATAGATATTCTTATTGAGATTTTGCCGACTCTCATTTGGATTTTTCCAGGGCTTCGCTAGGGGTTCACCAAGGATTCCTGCACTTAATGTCATTCAAGAAGCTATATATAGAGCTTAGAAATGAATCCGTTAAAGAGAGCTTCATCTACTGTTGTGAGATAGCATTTAAAGTGGTTAGAGACGTTGTGAAACAATCTTCTGATAGCTTCTGACTTTTGGGCTTTGCAGGTGTCACAGTCTGCAACACTGCTCTGACGCGTTCAACAGATTCCATTTAAGGTAATATGACTTCGACAACACGAACGAGCTTTGAAATCATTCCTTAAAAGGATCAAACTTGCTTCAGACGTAAAAGATGTTATATGACTTTAGCAGGCAGCTTCCAGGCTTCAGTCAACGGCTAAAACGAGGTCTTCAGCAGTTCTTTTAAGATTCTGTAACACTTCAGAAGGTTGGGATGAATTCATCAGATCTTAGCTCTTCGGAAGGTTTCCTTACATCAATAGGTTCAATTTGAGGCTTCTTCTTCATAGCTTTTGCTGAAACAGTAAAGCAAAATACCTTCAAGTGGTATTGTTCTTATAATAAATAATCTCTTTTTAAATCAAATTTGTTGTCCATTAAAACTTAGGATATGAGAGTCTTGAATCCGATTTAAACACTTAAATTGATTTTGAGACTCAACAAACCCAAGTATTCTTTTACAGACAAGCCTCTCCAGGCTCAAATCCAAGTATTCTTTAAACAACAAGCCTCTCCAGGCTCAAACATAAAACTGTTTATAGAAGAGATTGCTTAAGCTTTTAAACTACACAATTTTAAAGCCTAAACTGGGTAAGATGTACAGATAACTGAGTATAACTCAGGATATAGAAAATGTTGTACAAATGGAATGAGATGAAAATATTTCTCAAAGAGTTTTAGGAGTAATTCAGCAAGTTGGTTCATTCTCTTCTTTTCTTCTGCATGGAGACTTTGTATATATAGGGTTGGAAATAAAATCTGTTTAACTCCATTTGATTTCTATTGAAAAATAGCATTAAATGCAAATGCTCCCGTTGAGACACATAGACTGATAGCTTGTGCACAGGACAAGGTAGACTTGCAGCTTTGACTTTTTTTTTTGAGCACTTTTGTACTTTTGCAGCAGTCACTTCCACTTTAAGGTAAAGCATTTGAAATTGTTCCAAAAAACTTTTTGCATCCTTAGTTAAGAGAAGCATATATTACAGACAGCATCGCAGAGGTATTCTGAAAGGCTTGAGACTAAAGCTTTCTTCAATGAAGATTTTGAGACCAGAGTCAAAACCACGTCAGATAAATTTAGAAGGTCTTTATCCTTCAGAAGGTCCTTCATTTCAGCAAGTCAAATGTACTTCAGACAACCCATCTCTTCAGAGAATAGATTTGCTTCAGCAGGTTCAGTATTCTTCAGAGAGTTACTGAAACATAGAAAATATACCTTCAGCAGAATCTGTTCCTACTTTCAGGAAAATTAACCAAATTTGTTAGTCATTAAAATTCAAGATTATGAGACTTAAACATTATTAACCACTTAATAATATTTTGAGACTCAACAGTAATGACTTCTCAAAATTTAGACTTTAACTTACTATAATATTTTCCTATTCAGAAGCCAAAGTTTATAATTGTTTTTTATGGCTATATATGGATTTGCGTTACTCTAGTTAATATTTTTATGGAATGGCTGGTTTATTTTAACTTGTAAATGTTTCTTTTTTTTTTTTTTATTGGATCTGACCCTTGGATATGTTATTTATTGCACATGTTTGAAGTATATACTAAGCTCTAGTCATATTGGGAAAAATGGAGTAGTTTTTTATTTTTGCTTTTCATTTCATCCAAAACTTATTTAAAATTTGTTTTATTGGCTATTTTCATCTCTAATGATATGTGATTTAGCTAGCTTTTGGCATATTTGATCTATGATTTACCCAATTTGCAGGTATATGTGGATCCCTTTTTGTGATTTGGTAACACTAGCACAATATTAATCATTTTGCTTTGCTCCTTAATTAATTAATTAATTATTAGGTAATGATCAATAAAAAAAAGAAGTTTACATATTACCCTCGGTTTAGGAACCCCAGGTACATACTTCCCGCGGTTAAGGAACCTAGGTACTTACCTGCGGTTATAACCCTAGGTAATTGCCAACTGTTTAGTAACCCCAACTAAATTTTTCATTTTACCAGCGGTTACCATGAACCGCAAGTAACCCGTTTTATCACGCTCGAACTTCCTACAGTTTTACCAACCGTGGAATAAGAGTCTAGTGGGGATTTATACCTTAGGAAAATGCAAATTTAACCCCAACTAAATCTCATATTTATTTTAGAACTGACTCTTTTACCATGATTAGTTAAGTTCCTATATAATTAATGTAAACATATGTCAAGTACTTTATGGTTAACTATCATCCAGTCAACTTGATTTATGGTATTTCTTATAACCAATTGATATTAATAAAATTTCATTTGTGCATATCTATTTAAGATACTTGTATTATGAGTTGATGGTCCCAAATAAATCAACAAATAGGTTTTCATTTTTATCCCCAAAAAAAATCTTAACTTCAAAGTGATCACACATAATACATAGTACTCTACTAAAAAATCTATAAAAATTAGTATGTAAGTCTTATGATAAGTTACTTCAGATACTTCGAGTTTTAGGAAATCTAAGTGTATGAGAATGATGACAAATGGTTCATTAAGACAACTAAATACATATTTTCTTCTGACTGGTTGTGTGGTATTTAATAAGTATTAGGCAATTTTGAGGAAGGTGGAAAAATAAGATGGAAATTGTGCCAAAATTTATATAAATATTAGTGTGCAAGTCTTATTTTATATAGGGTTTTTAATTATTAACAAGCAAATGGTGTCACTAATTTAGACATTGAAGGTTGAAATATATGTTAGTAGTATGTAAATGAATTATCTCTAGCTATTTTTAGTATTTGTTTAAGTATAAGTTAAATTAATAAAATGATGAATGTGTTGATTCTTATATATATCTTTATGAATTCAAAGGTTATGGCTTTAGAATGAATTGGAAGAATGCAAGGGGGTCTAAAGTCTAGCATGGATATACCAATCTACTTTACAAATATTACAAAAGAAAAAGTAAAACAAACCTACCTATTAAGGCACTTCAATAAGTTTTGCTTAAGGCGTTTCAAAATTTTCTTAGAAAATAAACACTATTAAGACCAATGTTTTTAAAATCGGAATGGTGATTGAACCGGTCTAGATACAGGTTCAAGGTTCAATGGTTGAATCGTAATTGAGTTGTGATCGAATCAATTTTAATTAAATAATATTTTCTTAACAAAATATATGTAATATGTTAAATAATATTAAAAAATTAACCATAATACCATAACTTTATAATACTAAAAATTAAAAATATAACACCATTTAATAAAGTTACACACAAATAATAAATAGCAGCACATTTAATATACTACAAATAATCTAAATTTCAATTAAAAAATTAAGTTTAGTATTATGAATAAAAAATAATGAAACCGAGCCAGTTATGAAATATCACCTCTTGCAATCTTTTGACACTAATTTGCTAGTTTTATTGGTACTTAGTAAGGGGCAATTAGATTATCATTTACGTGAAGGAGTGCATACTTTAATAGCACGAACATGGACTTGGCTTTACGGATGGGAGGCAAAACAAAAAGGCAACACAAACGTGAGATTGGATTAAAACAAGCTTCTATATTCCAACAACAAGGAGCTTTATGGCATTAGAGTGGACACACAATTGAGACACTGACACGAGATGGGTTTCTAGAAGAATAACGACACGAGCACAGTGCTAGACGAGAAGCAAAACGAAGTTCACTGGATGCAGAACAATGACTCACCAAACAACGGCTGACGAACGACTCATGGTTGAATATACAAGGAAGCTTTTGGGGAGGAACAGTTGTACGTGGGTGCAAAGAGGGGCTAAGGTACGCGATATAGAGGATGAACATTTCTATTTGGATTTATGGTTCTCAATTTTTTTTTTCATTTTAATTTTTTAAGAAAAACATGAAATGACTTGCTTTTCAGCGTTTTCCCTTAACAAGAAAAAACCAGTAAACCATCGGTTTTTACCGGATTGACTAGTTTTTGACCGGTTTTATCTTCCTCCTTATAAAGCGTTAAAACCAGATGCGAATAGCACCACGGTCCATCTTAATTTAAAACCGGATGTGAATAGTATCTCGATCTATGTCAAGAATTCAAACCAGATGTGAAAAACATCTCGGTCCTCATTAACAATAAAATCCAGATGCGAAGCGCATCTAGGTCAACCTTAATAGAAACCAGATGTGAAAAACATCCCGGTCCATCTTAAATTAAGATGAATGAGAAGACTATCTCGAATTGCCCAAGGCACAAAGCGTTACAAGCGTATTAAAATGTTAAAAGCACGAAGTTAAAAAGAAGCACAGGACAATTAATGAACGACACATTGGAAATACAATAAAGTCGATCTCGCGTTAAAAAGTTAATAAAAAAGTACCAGGTAATTCAAAGACTGTTCAAAGGTCGTTTAAAGTACAAGAAGCTTGAAACACCTAAAGAATTACATCGAGGCCCTACAACTAGTCATCCTTTTCAACATAAGGACCGACTTCAGTTCCTATGGCCACTGAAACATATATCTTCTTCTCCATATCGACCCTACAGATTTGACACTCGAAAACTTCAAACTCGATCGAAGTTCCGTCGACTATGAGATCCGAGTTGAGAAGCTTCAGCTAAGCAACGACGTTGGCAAAGGACTCAGAGCTAACCTTTTCAGCTATGGCCACTAGAGCCAACTTTTCTTCTTTCCACTTAGCTTGGGCCTTCTGCAAGTTCTGCTTTACAATTTCAGCCACAACCACCTTACCCATGCCGGTCGAAGGAGGTTGTTTCTTCAGCGCCTCATAATCCTCCCTTAGCTTAGTTAATGCAGAATCTGCAGTCTTGTACTTGGCCCTTGCATTGCTATACCAACTTTGGTACTTCATTTTCTCTTTCGTCTCTTCCTCAAGAGCTGTGTTGGCATTTTTCAAGTCATCCAAAACCTTATCACGTTCCAAGGTCATCTTTTCTAGCTCCGCGTTTGCATTGTTACAAGAAGGTATAAGATCTCGACGGAGATACCTCAGGAAGGCGGCCTGTTGTAAGTTCTGCCTCTCCAAGTCTAGCAGGTTCTCGGACATGTCAACGCTCTCATGTACTTGCTTCAGAAAATCATTATATAAAACCTAATACAAATGAGGTGTGTCAATTTCATAGTTAGAATCATAAAGGCTGTAGGAGCGATCTTGATCCTGATCTCGGTTTGCCTTCTTCTTTTTCTTCTGTCCTTGCACGCCTTTCCTTGAAGGTCTTTTCCTCTTGGGGTAAGGGTCGGCACCCACATCAGCCGGGTTAGCATTATCGGCCCCAGGACACTCTCGGACGTTCCCTAGGCCGGGATCTGGGCAGAACCACTTGAACCCTCCACGTTGCTGGTAAAGTCGAGGTCGACCTGAACCTCCTAATCATCAGCAACATTTCTTGAAAGTCTCAACCTCTTCAACTCTGCGTTGGCCATAGATGCTGAAGAAGGAAAAGCACCAAGTTAGGAAACTAAAAAGAAGAAATAAGCAATACAAGTCAGATCCCCACTCGATACCCGTTTTCTATTAACCTATCCGGGATCCTACATTCTGTTGTGGTCCATCTATTATCCTCCTACTCGAGAAGGGGCCACACCCCTTGACAGAATCATCCAAGAGTTTTTTGACAGCATTGTCTCTCGGAGATAGCGCACTTTCTGCAATCCCATAGTCGATTGATGATTTGTCATAGTGCCTCTTGCACCAATAAATGTGATATCTCGGTCGGGGCTCCGACTTATCCTCCCAAAACGACTTCACCCCTTCTGCCGCCTGAAAAACTCTTATTTAAAGAGAACTTTTCCCCTCTTCGCCGAATCAGCATAAGGAGTATCAATTTTCTTCCAGCAAAGCCCCTCACACTTATCCAACTTTTGAGGGTCTCATTTTTATCTTCTTTTAGGATGCTTCCGCATCACTTAATGGAAGAAAAGCCGGACATAAGGTGTGAACACGAACTCGACCATAATCAACTGGAAACACCGGATAAAAGCCCAAGTGTTTGGATGTAGCTGTGAAGGGGCACAGTTTAGGTACATGAAAACCCTCTCTTCAAACTCGGTGAAGGGCAATGTGATGATCTTCAACTTTGAATGGAAATAATCATATGTGTAGAGGAAAGGTGTGTTTGTTTCGCTCAAATGACAGACCTGACTTCCGGGGGGCAGGAATTACCACAAGATTCTAATTCTCCAAGTCAGGGTTTGGAAAAATTTGAAGCTCGAACAAACGCTCTTGTATGATCTCTGGACAACCTGGGCGATATACACTTGGAGTAGTAAGTACTTCAGGGTCCACCCAATCATACCGGTTGGCCCATCTCGGCATGAAGTAATCTATGTTTGGACCTTCTACCATAGGTACACCTGCAGAAGCTGTGTAGCAGCTACCCGAGTCAGAATCACTACTATCTTCTGACTCGAAGTTCAGAAATAAGTTATCCACCTCGGCCATGAGAGGTCTCTTATTTACTTGATCTCCCACATAGTTTTGAGCCAACTTTATGACTAAGGACCGACTATTAGATGGCCATGTTGGGGGGGGGGGGAGTCCAGGAAGTATTTCCATAAATTCCTCATTGTCACTCATCTCTCTAAATAAAACCATGAAAGAAAGGAGAAAAGTTCAGGAACGGATACCTATATCTCGGTTTGATCACAGGAAAAGGAAAGTAAGTCGAAATTGTTCCGAGTTGGTCACCGGAATTGGGATTCTTTCCACCGGCACGAGGAAGGATCACTATAGAACCTTGGGAGAAAATTTGGCAAAGTGACAAATGAAAGTTCTCCCCCTTCTCTATTTATACGAACGAACCAAGACCCATGAATCAGCCAGACCCATAAGTCGAATCGTCGCGACCGTTACAATGTGTCAGACGAAACAGCTCAGAATGCCAAAAGTCACCTCCATAGGCGAACAGACGCGCCTTTTCAGTATCCCGACTCAAGCACTCACCAAGTCGAACCACTTGAATAAGCTCAAAGCCGAATTTTCTTGATTCGACTTTAGGTTGGGGGCATCTGTTACGGACTAGGCCAAAAGGCCCAATACCCAGCGAGTCTGATCCAACAGAGCAAATCGGCTAGCCTGTTTACACAAGTCGGCTCAGGTACCTCAAGTCGGCCTCCATCTAGACGAATGCCAAGCGTAGAGCACTAGAGCACCGCCTGCACCTCACTCCAGGGGATAATATCTTGTGGATCATGGCCCATGGCCCGAATCCCCAGATATTCCCCTATAAATACTGTAGACGTCAGATGTCATGTACGCATATTATATATTGACTACCCTCATCTCGGATTCTCACTGACTTGGGTGTCGGAGTGTCTTCACAGATACACCCCACCGCCGTTGTGACTCAAATTCGAGATTCAGCAGAACCGAAACCCGAGTACGAGATCCAGAACCCAAATTCGAGATTCATACTTGAACAATTACATTTAACGATATAAAACTAATGACAGAAAGTAAAGACATATAATTTTAAATAATAGCAATCTAAAAATAAATAAATGACAAAATTAAATATATTTCTATATATATTTTGAAGGACAAAAACATGTTCAATCCAATTTTTAAATTTGTACAGAATTCCATAAATACTCATTACTAGAATATCTGTAAATAAAAGTTAAGATGAATATCGGGAATCATATTCTTGCCCCACCCTATTGTTATTCGTAAGTATATGTTTAATAAAATTTAAGAGATGAAACATTAACGAAAAGTGTTATTATTTAATGATTTTAAAAAATAAAATATTTCTTGTTGGACGTAATTAACATATGATTTCTATTATGCCTAATATTTTTAAAAATCTTTCATGTTTATTAGATTTTTAAGAATACATAAATTTTTTTAATAATATTAATCATTTTCGCTTTTAGTGTTAATTTATACTTTTTAAAACAGTTTCTATTATAGAGTTTCCATTTTTTTAAATAATATTAAGCTATCAGAATTTACAAACATAGCTTATATTACTTTGACGTGTAATTTTTGCCTTTTCTCTTTATTAATAAATATCCCCTACGTCATATATGTATTTTTATGCGATGTAAAAAGTTAAATTAAAAAGTTTTATAAAAGATTAGTTTAATAGAAAAAATTAAATTAAATAATTATATAAAAACTAAAATATTTAATTTTGGAAAATCTTAAATTTGATTTGTTTAATTGGAAATAATTTTAATAATAATTTATAAAAAATACTATTATGTTGAACATAGATAAAAGAAATGCACGTACCAATTAGAGTAATTAACAAAAGTAAGGAATTTCTTTAATTGAATAATTAATTAAAAAATAATATTTATTTACTTTAAATTAATATGAAAGCGTAGGGTGTGTATATATATATTATAATATAAAAAAGACATATATATAACTTCATTAAAATAAAAAATAATAATTTTGTAGAAACGAGGGTGTATAAATCGAAATTATCACTTACTCAAAATTAAGAATTTGAGTTTATTATCTGGAGTAAACTAGCACTTAGGTCTTTGACTTTGTGGGCGCCGTGCAATTAGGTGTCTGACTTTGCTAAATTGATCCCGTAGTCTTTGACTTTAACCTCCGTCATGCACTTTAGTCCAAACGTTAAGTTTATGTTAAATCATTGCCGAGGTGTCACTCAATAAGGACTAAAGTGCAAGATTTTTGACAATGTCAGAAACCAAACTGCATGGTGATCCCTTATCTTCTTCTTCCCTTTTCTCTGCAGAATTCTCATTCTTCTTCTTTGCTTTTCTCTTCTTCTTCACTATTTTTGACAATTTCAGTTTCTTTTTCTTCCAAAAAGCTCTTTCTTCTCCCGCGCTTCTCTTCGTCTCCTTCTCTCCCATTTCTTCTGAATCTTCCAAAGGTCTCTTTTTTCTTTGTTGGTCTCTCCCATTTCTGTTTCCTCCTAAAATTTTCATATGGAAGGAGTTTAATTAATGTAACTAGTAATAAACAAGGGAAAGTATGCAATTAAACCTTTTCTTCCCTCTTCCTTTCTCTCATTTCCTTTCAACCACACTATAAACCTGTTGTTTTACTTCAATTATATGAGGAAAGAGGGAAGTGATATTAATTTCTGGTTCAAAATGTTTGATACAGATATGGACACTCTACCCATTAAGCATAGGTCTCAATTTGGCATGTCGCAAGAACATATGATACTCTAATGTTTAGATTATTTCATATGTGACAAAAGTACTGTAATTAACCAATCTTGTTTACAAAGTATATGTTGGAACACTTGCATATTGAAGAAAGTGAAGTGCCAAAGATGTGCCTGGATCTGTATATTAAATATGGGATAACTATGGCAGGATTGAAGGTATAAAGATTTGACATTGCCCTCAGTTTTTTCTTCATCATACTTTCTTCTGAAACACTGATTCACAAACTTGAAGGTTTCTGTTTCAAACCCTCTAATTTGCATAAAGAAGCAAAAAAGCGAAGAAGAAGAGAAAAGCGAAGAAGAAGAATGAGAATTCTGCAGAGAAGAGGGAAGAAGAAGATAAGGGACCACCATGCAGTTTGGTCCCTGACATTGTCAAAGATCTTGCACTTTAGTCCTTATTGAGTGACACCTCAGCAAGGATTTAACAGAAACTTAACGTTTGGATTAAAGTGCATGACGGAGGTTAAAGTCAGAGACTACGAGATCAATTTAGCAAAGTCAGGGACCTAATTGCACGACGCCCACAAAGTCAAGGACTTAAGTGCTATTTTACTCTTATTATATGAGAGTTTATTAGTTATTACCAACAATATTATGGTTAAAGTTGAATTGAATTGATGAATGATTAAATTCCATTTAATACAAAGGGGAAAAAAGAAAAAAAAAAGGTTGATTAATGCCATTCAATCACAATATAGTTAGCCCCTATACAAGATTCGATTAGCTTAAAATATGGTCGTTATCATTACAATCAAGAGAAAGTTAGGCACCTTTTTTGCATTTTCAACGCGGGAATAGTGGTAAAGATGGGATTGAAGAAGAAATTAGGAACGAATATTAGGAAAAGGTTAAAGTTGTAAAAAATTGTTTTGTTGCGATTAGATTGATCCAAATTGGTGTGCAATCTATGCAAACTATATTTCTAGAAGACGAAATGTGACATGTAACATGTGACGTACGAGATTGTTAAATTTCTGTCTGTCATGGTGTAATTGGCTAATTGCAACCACCACAAGAAGCTTGTGCCAAAAGCAACCTAGTTGGAGAGAGATCCAAATATGTGTAGTGTACCACACACACACTTGACATATTGTGCTAAGTGTTTATTTTCTCCTAAATTCATTGCAGTGCTTTTTTGAACTTTGACATTTTTCCTATATGGGCACACATACAGGTGCTGAAGGGGATATTATTGTCCGAAGCAAAGTAACAGGATTTACATGTGTAACAACTAATATATAACCATCAATTATTAATATTAATATTTTATTCTCATGCGTTTTATCTAACAAGAAATGAAATTCATACACATCATATGGAATGAAAGATTGAAAACTACTTACGAGGACTCGAGCGTACGTCGACAACCTTAAAAGGTAAACAAAAGCTGAAATTACCTAAAGAAAAATGAATTAATACTCATTTAATTTAACAATATCCATTTTATATCTTTCATTTATATAATTTTTCCTATCACATCCCATAATTTATTAGTAAATACGTACATAAAATATTTTTTAATAAGAAATTATATGTCAATTTTACTTTCCCGGTGATGGCACGTAGCAAGAACATAGCGCACTCAAATTTAATTTGTAAACAGCTAGCATTACTTAAAAGTTATGAACCCTCCAGACTATCAATATAATAGTCGACATATATTTAACGATTATTCTTTTGGTATGATTGTTTTATTATAAAAGTAAATAAGCACGTATCTATAATAAATTGAATTGGATTGCGGTTTATCAAATTAATGCATGCAGTGAACAATTATTTTTCTATATTCTTTCCTTCTTGTCCTCTCTCCTTTTTTTTTCTAGTTAACTGTTCTGAAAGAACTAGCTATTTTCGTAAATAAAAAGAATTGGAAAAAAAAAATATTCTTTTAAAAAAATGGAGATCTTCAATCTTCATAACATCTGGTTATGTAATTGTATATGTAATTAATATTGTGATTAAATTGCTTCTATATTAAGCCACTACAACAAAAAATAATATATGCCTTGAGTAGGTATTGAATTATTGTATATCAATTCTCATAATAAATATTAAATATAGTGAAAATAATGTAAAAAATGAGATTTGTGTCCAAATGTCAATTCCTCCAATGCTTTAAAAGAATCAATCAGTCTACCAACAAGGTTGAAGTCAGATTTTAATAATGAGTATAACAGAAATCATATATATAGTTTAAAACAATGCTTACTACATATCACATCATAATTAAGATAGTAGGCATAACAGAATTAGAAGGCATATATGTATAGTTTCAGAAAAATGAAAATGAACTATAATAATTAAAATATAAAAATCATAATGAGGTTGGTATACATTATTTGTATAGCTAGTTTCAGCTTTTGTTTATATATGGTTCCTTCTATTTATCTTTACTATAATTAAAAGATAAAATTTACTCTCACACCCATAAGAAAAAAAAACCATACACATCCAAAGTGTGTATTGCACTTAGAGAGATAAGAAATTAAAGAGGAAAAAAAACTTGATAAATATAATAAATAATGTTTTAAAAATCGGACCGATGATTAATTGAACAGGTGAAATCACTGGTTCACGGTTTAATGGTTCAACCGTAGTTGAACCGATATAAATTAAATATATTTTTTAAATATTATATAAAATTTTAAATAATAAAATAACACAAAATTATAAAAAATTAAGATATATAAATTTGTAAATTAGTATAAATAACCTTATTATAAGTCTTATAGACAAAAAATAATAATTGATAAAATAATATATCTATGTGTAATTTTAAACATATTTCTTTATTTATTTTAAAATATTTTAGATTAAATAAAAAAATTTTAAAAATAAAAAAATTAAAATTTTAAAAAAGGACCGGTTCAACCGATTCTCTAGTGCCGGATTTTTTTACCGATTTTCACCAATTCTTAACCGGTTTGACCTATTTTTTGACCGGTTCTCACCGGTTTTAAAGAACATCGATTTTTTAGGATTAATGGACTGGTTATTATAGACCGATTCTCAATTGGACTGATCAAACCGGCTGGTCTGGTACAGTTTTCAAAACCATGGTATTTAGAGTGTTTGAAATTTATTGTAAAATTTTAATATTTGTGTTACTCTTATGTATAGGTGTTTGTATACAAACTGTTTTAGATATGGTTCAAGCTAGTTTTTGAGTTTGGTTGAGGAGGGACTTTATTATTCCCATTTAGACGGGGTGGATGTTTGATTAGGATCATAAACTTTAGGTTGATCTTGTTGTATATGGGTTAGGGACTTAAGATAATCATTGTACTTTTTAAATATATTTTTTTGTTAATTAAAAAATAAAAAAACTCTAATAGGTGTTTGTAACATAATAATCACATTTTATTTCATGGTGGTGTTAGATCTAAGAAAAAGTATAATCCAATCAAGCACTAAACTAAACTACTGAAATGGGATTTGTCATTTCATTCCTATATATATATATAAACGAATTTAAAACAATCAATTTAAATGCTATCAAATTTATAACAACATCGATCCCTTTCATTCTCATATAAAATCATCATTACTAGATCCGCTTTATATTTATTTTTTCACTTCATTCATTCCTCCAAACAAGTTAGGTAGTACATCGTTAATTCACCAAGGGTTAACCGGAGAATTAGGAGCAGATCTTCAATTTATTCTCTGACCACTACCGAAGAAAAATGAAGTCAATAACCTCATAATACATCACAATGGGTATTCAACCCAATTCCTCTTTGTTTTATATAAATGACAACATTATAATATAAGTAACTTTTTTGTCCCATGTAAAGAGACAGACCACAGGTGTTAATTTGATTATAATATTTAGTAGTTGTTAGAACTCCCAAGTAAACGCCTATTAATTTGTTTGTGCCAACTTGCGCCACTTTATAACATCTAGAAAGCAGTAAACTGTGGATTACTTTGTTCACTAGATTCTAATATTTCTCAAAAGGTGTCTTTACTCGCTTTTGGTAGTTTGCAGCCATTACCAACCCAGTTTATACTGTGCGCGTTGGAAGATATATATAAAGATACTAAAAGCAAGCTTTTTGGATAGATATTAGATCACAAAACCGGCTTGTGTGCTTAGATATTATAAAAAAAAAAAAAAAAACTATCCTTTATTGACTCTCGCGTAATTGCTTACAAATTTTAAATTTAAGCAGTTAAATAACATTATCAAATTCTCTTACTGAATAAGAAGATGTGTCACTAGCTAATACCTCATCAATAATCTAGATGGGTCTAGTAGATTAAGTGTTAATTATTGTATTTATTTATGCTTACCTGTTATTGGTCTTTTTCCATTCTTATTGTCCTCACATATAACATAATAATCTCCACTTATATCTCTCTTTAATTTTTATTCGGCTTGCATAACATAGATCCAATATAGTACCGATAAAAAATGTGCTTGAAGCTCAATTAGAAATTAAATATAGTCATAGTAAAATGATTAATGGTTTTGTTGGCTAGTTATGAACTTATTTATGATCGCTAGTGTGGTGTTGCTGGTTGAGTAGTTTATAAATCAGGGCATAATTCCAATTAAAAAATTAAATAAATGTTGACAAATTTTGAAATGAGAAACCATATCTAGTTAACTTGAATAAGCATATATAGTGGTTAAATAAAAGCAAGAATCTAGAGCAGAATGGCCTATAGATTAACGAAAAGCACTATTTAACGGTGCCCTTTCTAGATTTCAGTTTGTTTGACTGTTTCAAATAGTTTATAAATGTCTTAATTGGGATGTGGTGGAGTCATCTTCATCGCCAATAAAGGGGTAGGAAGAAGAATGGGTCAACTATATATATATCAATGTTCAGATCTGAAGTATAAATTACGTTCACACTTTACACATTTAAGATTTCAGTAAATAAAATTCTCATGCCGTGACATTCTAATGGGGAAAAATAACACAAGAAATAGAAGGTCCATGAATTTATTTATTTATTTTTAGCGGGGAATAGGGTCTCTAATTAACTGCTCAACTCAACTAAAGATGATAATCATTTTTAAAAGTAAGAAAATACACAATTATTTATGGCTAAACACGGCAAACTAAGAGTCCCTATGATTTATATATATTTCCGGTTTTTATTTTGATTGTGAAAATACTAGTATATTATTTCCCTTTTATTTTTTTATTTTCAGAGTTATATACAAAAAATAATATAAATAATTTTTCTTGTGTTCACCGATTCATGTGCAAAACTCTAAAAATATGAAAAAAACTAATATTTTTTTAATTAAAATTAGGATAAAATATACTTTTAGTCTATATAAAATTAAACGAAGTTCTCAATACATCAATTTTAAATTATGAAAACCAAAATCATATTTAGTATTTATTTAATATTATAGGAATTAAAAACACATTTTATCTTTAAAATAAAAAATAAGAAATACAAACTGAAAATGAAAATGAAAATGGAATTCAAATATAGCACAGATATTCTCCCCTTTGTCATGGCGTGAAAGTTGGTACACATTTTGAGTTAAGCTGCGCTAAATGGAATTCGGAAAGATTTTATCTATGTTTACTAAATTATTACTTAAAACTTGGTTTTTTTTTTTTTTTTCCTTTAGATCTGTTAATTTGAGTAATGATGGGTATATTAAGTTATGGCTTGTGCATTAGCATCATAAACAATACACATAATCAATCAGCTGGGTTTACGTGATTCCTAAAATGTGAGCACACATAAATTTATATCAAGCTTTTGCTTTCAACAAAAAATTAGCACATATTATATTTTTGAACTATAAACCATTTCCAACAGGGCCCTCCATATATAATGCTATAAAATGCACTTGAAAACATTGTTTTACATCAACTTTGCCTTTGATGAACTCCCAACTACACTCACAAGTAACGGTTCTCATTGCCAATAAACAAGGGAATTGAATTTTGACCGAGGGAATTATATTGAACCCGTCAAAATACTATGGTTTTCCGACAAGTGAGGCGTGTTATATCCACTTTGAGTTTTGACCATTACGGTTTTTGAAAAGCCAACAATGCAAATCTTTGACAGAGAGCCCAATGTTCTTTTTGTCCCATTCCTTCCTTCTATTTTGGGACAAGACAAGACAAGACAAGTCTAGTAGCAGCTACAAACTTCATCAAATTGTTAATTTCAGAAGAGCCAAAGAAACATTTGGCATAACATTTTTGTTGCCAAAATTCCTCAGACTAAAATGTACCACCAAATAATAGACACTTAATTAGACCTTTTGAGAAGCCAATTTTGAAAATAATTGAAACTTTGCATTTGTTAGTTTCATCCTTGATGAATTTGTTTATGGCAGTCTCTGCAGACTAGTATGCAGCTTCTTCCATGTTTTTGGATCTACTCCCACCTGTCACAAATGTGCATGGACTTCAGTAAGATATGATGAAGAGTTAAATAAATGTTAAGAATATCAATTGTAATTTGTTATCCAAAGAAAAGAGAATTCAAAATTTCAAGTTTAGTTGAGATTTGAGAATGCAGAACAATGAAGTTCACCATGAAACATGTGCATTTTTACTTTTTCCTTAATCCTGTAACTTATGTCATAATCTAAGATTCTATTTTTATAGTGAGCTCAGAAATCTTTTCACTCATGAAAGACACTGATAACCATCATAATCATGAAAGACACTGATTATTTTTTTCCAAAAGGTATTATGTTTACCAAACAGTTGTTGATCGTAGTGGAAGTGGTCTAGTGAAAGTGGACTGTGACCGCGGGTGGGCTTTACCTGTAAGATCAGAGATTCGAATCCCGGATTCATCACTCTTGGGAGAGCTTTACCTAATCACCACCTCCGGCATAAGGGTTAAACCCATAACTATTTTTGTGGGGGATTCCCGGTCAAAGATTATAAAGGGTATTATGTCTATTCCTTAAGGAAAAAAAAAAGCCAGCAACCAAGTAAAAATAATTTCAGCAAGAGTTTTATATTGAATAATCAGTTGTGAATGAAATTCAAGTATGTCATATGACAAATTTGATGTGGTTATGGGGTAAAATTGGAACATGTGTGACAAAGTGGATGGCGATGAAGATGGTAGTTTTTCTTTTTCCTGGGTTGTTTGAAAGGGATTCTATACTCCAGCAGCCACTTTAGTTAGACCAAACCTACAACTAAGATTTGTGAAATTCAGTTTATAGCATAGCAATATAACGGATCTAGTGATTTTAATAAAATATCAAATTCAAGTGTTCATGTTTTATCATAGATGATTCCTAGTTTCCTACACATGAATAGCTGCAAATAAAGAGCTGAAATGTCCAAAAGGAAAACAGCAGGGATATGAAATACCTGAAAGTATCAAACACTTTTTCCCTCCAAACAAGTACACAACCACGAGCTTCCATGTAGTCAAGAATGTATTGAGGTAGTAATGATCTATAGGATGTGTTCAGCTTCATTTTAGTCAAATTTTGACAAGACAAAAAGACAGCTGCTAGGCCATTTGAAGTTAAACCCTCCAAGTTAAAGATGCATAAATGCTGCAAGCAGCCTATGTTAGCAAGTGCAATTAGCCCCACATCTGTTACTGAGCAATGTGACAACTTTATCTGAAATTCAAATAAATTAATGTTAGTTTAGTTCTTAATCTCTTATACACACACAGAGTTTTTGATGCCTAAGTATACCAGGCATTGGTGATATGTTAATAAATAAATAAATACTTGCATACAAAGCAATATCTCTAAATGCTTTGTATAAAGGAACTTGCCTGTTTTAGGTTTTGACAATATTGAGCCAACTGAATCATTCCAGTATCATTAATTTTATGGCACTTCTTGATGTCCAACTTCTCAAGATGCCTACACCTGACAGCAATATTTGAGAGACCTACAGATGAAATATGTCGGCATCCTCTAATTTCTAGAGTTTTTAGCTTCTGGCATTTTGAAAGAGACACTAATGAAGCATCTGTCACGTTACTGTTATAAGCAATATTAATAACCTCAAGTGAAGAACAGCCATGGGCAATTGCAGTAATGCCCTCATCAGTTATTCTTGAACTCCTGTGAAGTTAAATAGAGAAAACTTTAATTGGACAAAAAAGAAATTGTCAAAACATATTGAGCACTTATCTAGAATCAACAGCTAAAGATTCTAAACGTGTGCAAGAAATGGTCAATTTCACATTAAGAGTGTGTTTGACAAAACTAGCAAATAAGGTAATTGAAAGTTGAAAGATGAAAACTGAAACCTAATAATCTAACTTATTGAATTAAAAGTATTTGGTAAAATTAGCTGATAACTGTAAAATGATAGATAAGACTATCATTTATTATTGGACCAAGACTTGAAATTTGGTAATTATAAAAACATAAAAAGTAATTTCATCTAGTAAATGAAATTTTGAAATGCTACTAGCATTTTAAAAAACATTAGTGAAGTAGCTACTTTACCAAACAAAGTTGAAATGTTTTAACAAGTTTTTCAGCTAGCTGAAATGACATGCCAAACACTCTCTAAAGTCTAAACCAGACTTGTGTAATGCCTATGAGTAATCAACACTACATACTTTGCAGTTTACATTTATTCACAAATAAGTTATATGAAATACATTTAGTTCCTGCCAAATATTGATGGTATGGTAAAATTACTCTTTTATATTGTTTTGAAAGGGGGGTGGGGAGTTTGAGGCCTATGTACCCCTTTCATTCATCTCACTTCAATAATGACGTAAAGTAAGAATTCTGAGAAATTTTCCCTATTTTGATCAAGATATTACAGAGTTGAGATATAAGAAACCTGTAGAGATCAAGATATTTGAGCTCTGAACATCTGCTTGCAATATGCTTAAGTCCATTATCAGTTATCTTCAAACATATGCCCAACTTCAGACTAGAAAGTTTGGTACATCTTGAAATTGACTCAAGCCCTACACAAATCAAGAAGCATAAATCATCCACTGAATGTAAACATTTTTATAAATTATAAATGTAAGGTTGGAAATGCAACCTTCATCATCAATTTCAGTATCTGTGGCATCTAATTCTTCCAATAACTGGCACTGTCCAATAAGTATAAAAGCATCACTGTTGACCATGCTACAAGACTCCATTCTAAGGGAAGTGAGCCTGGTGCATGAATTTGTTATGCTGTATATGGATGCATGTGTTATCTTGCGACAGCATGTTATATCTAACTTCTCTAGCACATTGAGTGTTTGCACAAGGAAGGAAACTGTTTCATCAGTGGCTGCAACACATTTACATAAGTTGAGTTCTTTGACTGAGGCACATGAAGTACCAATGGCTTTTAACCCTGAACTTGTACCCGCACAACCATCTACTTTAACCAATTGCAGCCTTGGAAAGCTTTGCAGACACATTGCAAGATCATTAGTGACCTGAATACAGTAAATTGAGTGAGATGCAGGACAAGGTGTAGTCCTTAAAAATGGTTACCAACAGAAATGAATGGACAGATTCAAAACTTACAGCAAGGCTGTTTGATAAGATTAGCTTCTCTAAGTTCTGAGCACCATTTGTTAGAGCAGTTAAGCCAATATGACTTATGTTCTGACATTTTGACAAGTTAAGCATCTGTTGTGAAAAGGGAGAAAACATGAGTGTTTTAATTCTATTTAGATCAAACAGAGCAAATTAAGAAGTCTCACTCTCCTTTCAGTAGAGCATACTGAAACTAACTTTTAATAAATGGAAAATGCTAATGAATGCACTGGTTAAGGAATTAAAATTAGGAAGTTTTTATTAGAATGTGCAGTATTTAATACTATAAATGCAATTAATGCCGTGATTTCCAATAAATACCTATTATATATGGTTCCATAATTACCCTAAGGGCACTCATTAGCAGGACCCCGCATAAATAGCTTACAGAATCACTTGCTAGGTTGCTAGAATGAACATTATAAAGGAACAAAAAAATACTATTTGATATATATTGAAAACCACAAGCATTTCAATCAGTCCCCATAGTGTGACTACAATATTACTTTTTCTCATTAAAAATATGAAGAAAACTACAGGCATTAAAAAATAAATCAAATAGAATTTCACTAAATAGAAGTAACTTGAAAATAATATAGATGGGGGAAAGGCATTAAGTGTACTCTTTTGACATTATCTTAATACCTAGTGCCAAAATCCTATCTTTCCCAAGTAATAGAGGGTTTAAGGGAAGGGAGAAGACTCTTCTAGCTAGGAAGGGGGAAAAGAAAACCAAAAGGGGTACAATGGGCCACCAAAGGATCCTGCAAGGAAATAGAAAACCAAAAGGGGTACCTTCATCGACTCGCAGCTTGCTTGGAGAGTTGCAAGGCCCTCATCATCAATGCCAAGGCAGTGCTCAAGAACCAAATCTTCTAGATGTTTTAACTGGAGGATATGAGAAAGACACTTTTCTGTGATCTGCACCATCAACGAATTGAATGTTGAATTATCAGTGTTGGTGAAAATTCCTTGTACGTTTTTTGAAGAAAATAACTACAAACTTGCACATATCCATGCTTTAATATAAGCCTGGAAAACAATGTTAAATGTATATGCTGCTGTTTTAATGTAGGAAGCAATAAAAGTTAAATAAATCTAAGCTACATGGATATCTTTATGAGCTGTCTTTTTCAGCATGGTAATTGTACTGGAGTCCAAGATTCAAATCACTATCAATATTGGTCAGAGGTTTACCATTGAATCTGCCACTCAATTAATAATCATCATCACTCAATTAAATCCACAGCATTCCACATATTAAAGTAATCACACTAGAAAAACACAAATGAGGCATCAAACTAACACAACAACAGAAGCAGATTTGGTCAATTTCCATTGCCATTGAGAAGGACATGAAAGCTAACCATCTCAACTCAATCTCCTTGAAAAGGACAGAAAGAAGAAGCTTTCGAACAGGACATGATTATCAAAAAACAGAAAAAAAAGTATGACTCAATGATGAGTGATGACACTTTTCTCCCCAACATTGCATAGTCATTACACATCTGAATTTACTCAGCTACCAGAAAGAGGACTAAAAAGGGGTACAGTGAAAAAACAGTTACTTACCGGCAAGTAAGACAGATCTAAACTCTGAATCTCCTTGCATTTTATAGCAATCAAACCAACCCCAAAATCAGTGATACGAATACACCATCTTAACCCAACAGATCTCAACTTAGTACACTTAACAGCTATACACGCAATCCCCATATCCGTTATTGATTTACACCTTGCCAACCACAATCTCTCCAAGTTTGCAGCCTCTGCTATTGCCTTTGCAGCAGAGTCAGTGAGGTCTGTTCTGTTAGACAAATCAATCTCAACCAAGTTTGAGCATTTCAAAACCAAGGAAGACAACCCCACATGGGTGAAGAATCTCGACCCTGAAAGGTTAATGGACCGCAAAGAAGAGCTCCAAGAAAGTGAAACTGAGTTCAACGTGTCATCATCCACACAAGGACACAGTGAAAAATCGAGACTTGAGATAAAGGGGTAGCGTTGAAGGGTTGTTGGAAGAAACTCAAGGCGACGTGGCTTCAGTTTTCTGCGGTGAGTGGATTCAAGAGAGTGGAAGGACTTGCAGAGTTGAGAGAATGATGTTCTAGCAAAAGGGTCATCGTCAAGGTGGTCAAGGATCATGAAGATGAGTTCATCGGTGAGAAGGTTGAAGAAATTGGTGATGGGTTGTTGTTCTGTGTTGATGGTCTTCTTTGATGGTGAATGGTGGAGACTGGAATCTGAGATAGTTTCTTTCATGGAGTATGATTATGATCAGCAGAGGATGTGAATGAAAATGGAAATGTCAATGGAACATTGGAAGATTCTGATCTTAGGAATAACCGTTAACAGAAAACATTGTTCTACGGTGATGGAGAGTTTCGGTTGAATTTGGTCACAGAGGAAGATGAACATGTCAATGTCTCATCACAGTACTGCTGACTTTGTCATGGAAGGGTTTTCATGATAGGACCAAATTACCCTTGTTGTTGCATTCTTTTTTTAAAAATACAATAAAATGCTAAGTAACCTATTTTGACACATTTTTCGATAATTTTTTAATTAAATTTATATTTAAAAACTTAGTGTATAAAAGTGAAATTTTTCATTGAAAAAAAAAATTCACCATGTAAAAATATAAATGTGTAATAAATACTTTTGTTTTTGTAATTTTTTTAGTTGTATACAAATAGATGTGTTATTTATGAATTTTTAATATTTATTATCTAATTTCATAGTAAATGAGTAAGATAATTACTCCAGGCAAATTTTACCTGCAAGGTCAATGATTTGAATCCTGATGAGTCGACACTCTTGGGAGGACTTTACTTAACCACCTGCAAGGTCAAGGGTTTGAATCCTGAGTCGACACTATTGGGAGGACTTTACTTAAACACCACCCCCGGCTCGAGAGTTAAACCCACAGCTATGCCTGTAGAGAATTCTCAATCAAAGACAACAAAAGAGTAAGAAATTAAGAATCAAATGAATTCAAGGATATAATTGCCAAAATTTAATTAATGTTGTTTTAAATTTTTTAAGTAATAAATAAATAGAACTAAAAATCTTCTAAAAAAAAGTTCGTTTGATTTACAGTTGAATAGAATTGATTTTAGAAATCAATGGTTGAATATGAGTGTGCACGTTTTACGAAACACGTTGAACGAAAGTGATTTAAAATCAATTCTGCAGAATTGATTTTGGATGGTTTAAACCAAACAAGAACAAAGAAAATTGAATTGAGGGAATAATATATACTATATTTTTTAATAAAGCATTTTTATTTTCTATTCCTTAATCAATTCTTCAATATTATACTTATTAGCATTTCGCTGGCAAGAGTCTTGCAAATAAGTAAGGAGTTCTTGTTTATTCAATGGAGTATAACTGTATAGGTAGGATAAACAAATTCTTTTTAATGCTATTTATTTGATTTTGACATTGAGGCTTAGTAAATCATTTTCTTTGAATAATCATATACATTTTTCTTTCTCTTATAATAAAAATGTTTTATTAACTAATATTTAGACATTGATTAAGAAATTAATATATCAAATTTTTTATTAGAAATTATGATATTTATTATATATATAATATTAACACATTAATTTTTTTAATAAAAAATTTCTATTTTAAATTTCTTAACCTATGTCCTAACTTCATTAGCTTTTCTCTACATTAAATTATAGACTTCTATGCAACGAAAAATTGTATTTTATTTTATTTCTAAATATATAGTAGGGAGTGGGTTAATGTGTAATGAAAACGAAGATATACTTCTACATAAAAATATGTCAAGAAGTTGGGGGATATATTTGGCATTGCAAAATAGAGGAAATGAGTGCTATATGGTGGAGTGGTCATCTGAGGAAGGATAGTACAGCTCCAAGTGCACATGGTACGGTGGCCACTAGAGCGTATCTTCCCTTATGTTATTCATCATGTTTTTTTTTTTTTCGCCTTTTCACATGCATGAAAGGTGGAAACCAATCAACTTTTGACATGAGCCCTCTTTCTCACATGATTTCTTTTGTACCTATTTACGTACTTGGCCTTTTCTTTCAAAGGGTAGTCAATTCTAACATTAAAAATTTTCGAGATATTAAATTCTCAATCCCTCAAAATACATTAATTTTCATTTTAGTCTCTCTAAAGAAATTTTAGTTTTTTGTCCTCATAAAATTATTCTTTTTTAAAATAATTATCATTGTTAGAGTTGTTAATCATACTGATGTGTCTGTTAGTACAGAAACTGATATGATATTCTTACTCTTATGTGACATCAGATTTATCAATTAACAAATTTAATAATTTACTTAATTATATAATAAATAGAAAAATGATTTTTCAAACCTAAAAAATAACAACAATTACACTTTTCGGATAAAACCCTCCCTCTATTGTTCATCATCTCTTAGGAACCATCATTTCTATTATCGTAAATCTCTATTTGTTCTATTTATTGTGCTTGTTGTGACGAAGTGTAGGAGATACATACAAAGGGTGGTATGGGTAACATGGAACGAGATAATAGGGATGGGGCTATAAATGAGGGTAACATATTAGCCAGGGTGTTGAGGATAAGAATGATGTTGTGGAGGGTGATGATGAGGGTGCTGTCAGTGATAACAGTGTGAAAGAGATTCACTTTTCTGATAGGTTTGATTGGGGTGAGGTCTACCTAGAACAAATGTGTAACAATGGAGTTTTAGGGTTGTTGATCGAGGTCGTACTCAATCAAATAATATGAATTAAAGTGTAGTAGGATTGAATCAAACCCAAGTTGTCTCTCAAAGGAATTCAACAGCAATTCAGAAAATTAGATTTTAGACAGGAAATTTCAGACCGCATAACTTCAGATTGAACTTAAGACAGAGTGACTTCAGACAGGTCTTAAGACAACAACTTCAGATACCTATACTTCAGACCACCAACTTTAGAACCATATTTCAAACATTGTCTCAAGAGTGTACAAATTCAGAACGTAAAAGAAACAAGGGTTTTGTTGGTTGTTCAAGAACAACAATTCGCAAGTAAAACTATAAGAGTAAAACAATATACGAAAACAGATTGATTCTCTTGTTCATTCACAATTGGATCCTTCATAAGTTAATATACATCAATCTCAAATTCCCAAACAAATTCGAATTAATCAAACAAGCGTAAATTAATTCATCAATTATCTCACTCAAGAACTAAGCGAACTTGTCAGAACTAAGTGAACTAGTGTGAGATATCTAATCCTTTACCTCCTGAATTAAGCAAACGTTAGGTTGTTTAGAATTAAGAAAACTAAACCAGAATTCAAGATGAAGAACAGAGTTGGATTATCAACAAGCGTTCAAATCAAATTCAAGATTCAAAACCTAAAATTCTAAAGGAGAAGGTGAAATTGAATCTATTGCAAAAATTGAAATACGAATTTGAATTAAAGTAAACCTCAAGATCAAATGTGAAAAAACAATCCTCAAACGTTTAGCCTTCCATGGAGGAAGAACAAAAAACAAAAATACAGAGAAAGAAGAACGTAAAAATACGAAGAGAGAAAAGCTAAGAGAGACTAAGCGTCTCCAAAATTTCAATCTGTAAAAGTGAGTAAAAAGCTCTCTAACAGAATTGTAACTGCCTCTATATATACAACTCTCCTAAACCACAAGATTAATCTAATCAAAGAGGCAATTGGGCCTTGACTAACAAGCATCAGGCCCAAAATACTAAAACTACTTCAGAACTTTGTTGTTTCTCGCTCAACTTCAGACAGAAACTTCAGAAGCAAATTGCACCTTGTTCCCTCAGTGAAATATAGTCATGTCGCATATCAAAATGAAGCCTCGAATCTTAGCTTTCCAAACCCATTGGAATCACCTCAAACGACCACCTACAACTCTATATATCAACAAAACCATACAAATAGGTCAATAGGCTTAAAATTCGAAATTAAGCAACAATTGCAATGGAGTTGGAATTGCAATGGGCAACAATTAATCCCAATTAGGTAAATCCCAATTAAAATAATGGAATTAATCATAATTACAGTCCAATAAATCTAAGATTAAAGGTGTAAAGTATGAATAAAAATATGCTCATCAGTTGTTAAGGGTTGGGAGAATAGGGTTGTTAAGGGTTATTAACATGAAATGCAACCTAGCAGAAACCCTTTCATTATATAAGAGTTTTATCGATGAAAATGGGGAATTCAAAACTTAATAAGAGGAGAACTAATAAGAAAGTAAATAAACTTCAGGACTAATTTTTTAAAATAAAAATATTTCAAGGGTTAAACTATGAAAATTAAATTCATCGCTTATGTGTCAAAATTATAACATATGTACCAGTAAACATGAAACACATCATGACTGGACATCAACCCTTTATTTTAAAACTGGACCGTAGAATTTACCTATATAATATCGACTTCCTTTCATTGATGTTAAGTATAATATCATTGTTATGGGGATGTTCTTGGGATAAAGGTGAAAATTATGCTAGTCACAACAAATCACAATTCAAAAAAGGAGCAAAAGAGAAGAAACCAAAATTATATTTGACAATCCCCAAATATACAATATGCTACATATTAATTAATTTTTTTATCTTGTTCAGGATAATTTTACAATGTGGGAGCCCTGCCATGGTCGTGTATAATTTCATCATCCTTGGAAACAATATCAGAAGATTGGTAATCTATCAAGACAATGTGCCTATCGTATTGATGCCTTGAATGGCTTCCTTAACTCCGCTAAGGCACTAATTGGCCTCTCGATTTTATTTTTTGATTGAGTATTCTTGGTGAAATTACATGAGTATCTAATGTGTAACTTACAGACACCATTGGAAATCAAAAGCGAACAAAATGAGATTAAAATGGAAAAATATAAAACCAAATCATACAAATAAACCCTAAGAACAAAATCAAAGTCAAAATCGCATGATGCATTACCAATGTGAGGATTTCAGTGTGAACACTGCGATAGAGAAGGATTCTGATGAGCCATTGTGAGAGCTGTGAGAGAGATAGAATCAAAAGAAACTTGATACATGAGAGGTAAAAAACATGAAAATTAGAGGATCAAGATAAAGATGCTTTGCCTAGACTTGAAAAGAGAAGACCATGATTTGATAGGGAGATAGCTTGAGAGAGAGGCAAAAGAACACATAAAGAAGCTTGAATGAGAGAGAGCGAGAGAACGACGAAGAGAAGCTCGAGGGAACGAGCACTATCGGTAACGAAGACAATAAGGGGTGTCGGGTGCGCGAGAATGTTGCGGAACGGAAGAGGAATTTTCAAATCCTCTTAGTCCATATTTTTAAATTGCCTAATTTTACTATTTTTATCGGAAATTTACGAGAATTGCCATCATAAATTATTCTTTTACTAGCCAAGTGCTTATTTGTCGTAAAACTTTTAACCTAGATGGTAAAATATTGGCAATTGGCTTATTGCCATTAAATAATTGCCATTAAAAGCAAAAAGTGGAGTAGTGATACTCGATTCAAACCTAACAAATAATCATGGGTTGGTTTATTTTGGGTTGACTATTACAAAAATACATAATCCAAACAAATTCAACCCATCTTATTTTGATTGATTTTGACTCTGATACTCCTCAAACTTGATCCAACCCCACCCGATTATAGCCTTATATATTATTGTAGATAGGCCTTTGGATCCAAAATACTTAGAGGGAAACACTGACTAAAAATAATGAACTATCATTCCCAAAAAAAATAATGAACTATATATTCTAAAGAAAATGATATACAATCTTAGACTAAAAAGATAATAAAAAAATCTTACATAGACAAAGTAACCCAAGAGATCATTTTATTCTTCTTTTTTTCTTGGATATGTGATGGCATGCAGCTGATGGAAACAACTAGGATTCAGAGAGATTGGGTAAGTAGCACTGAAGCTTAGGCGCATGAAGGCCCATCAAAGGAAAGTTGACTTTATAAAGTCAACATTAACCATACTACTCTTGGTCAAACAAATATTTTCCACCATTTTAATTGTAATTTGAATTCCCTAAAATAGAGGTCCACCTAGTCATGGCCTCTAAACGTTAGTTTAGTAGGATTCCTTTGTATTTGAATTTTTATTGTAATTTCCTACCTCCTACTCTCATTAGGGGCGCTAAATGTATGGGTTTAGTGGCTAGGAGGTTGCTTTACTAAAAGCATTAGGAGGCATGGGTTCAAGTCCCCTTTAGGATAGGAATTAATTTCCTTTCTTTTCCTTTCCATGAGTTGGCCGCCCACCTTAGCTATAAAAGGGGGCCTTCTCTTCATTTGTAAGCTAATCAACATTTTTAGTAATAGTAGCATTGCTTCATTTCTCCCTTGTGAGGTTGAGAGGCTTGATGGTTCTTGCTCAAACCATTGTGATTCTTATCTTGCTCCACGAGCCGGTGGTGAATCAACACTGCTGGCTTATTGCCTTCATCAGTGGCGCCATTCCACCTCCTTTTCTTCTCCACTTTTCATCTTTAATTCTTCATTTTGTTGCACTTAACTTGTTGTTCTTGCTGCTGTGAAACCAAATTTAAATTGCTTTCTAACCGATTCAATTGCTCATTTCTAGATCCACTATGAGTCTGCTATCAATTGGTCATCAGAGCTTTTTCGAATTGAGTAATTTGTGGGCTATTTTGGCTGCATAAAAGCACTAGATGTTGAGTCTCAAAATATTATTAAAAGGTTAATAATGTTTAAGTCTCATAACCCTAAGTTTTAATGAATAACAAATTTGGTTAACATCATTATGAGAAAGAACAGTTTTCTGCTTAAGGTAATCTATGTGTTTCAGAAGGTATCTAATACAGCAACCCTCCGAAAATATACAATGTAACACCCACAGTTTCCCCTACCAATATATAAATAAGATAGAGAAAATTTTAAAAAAGAGAGAGAAAAATTTAATTACGAGGTATTTAGGAACTATTGATAAACAATCAAAATTATATTTTTGGAATTTTCCAACCATAATTATAAATGATTTATTTTTAGAGAGGTGTTTGAGAAAATGACCTGAAATACCCTTAGTAATTATACAGTTACGGAAAATATAGATTTAATTATGAAAAATAGATTAAACTTAAAGGGATATATATTTATAGTCAAAATGGTCTTAATATAATTAATAATGAATTTTAGAAATTTATTTAGAATTTTCTGGCACTTTTGGGCAAAAAGACCAAAATGCCCCTGGTTAGCAGTGTAACCCTAACCAACATATGAAATTTTGTAGAATAATGTGGAAAATATACTTTGGACCTTAAAAGTGGATTGAAAATGATATTTATAACTTTATAGAATTTTTGTGTGTAAAGCCAATATTTTCTATCTGCTTACTCTTATTAAAAATTGACTGTTGTGTGCAAAAAACTGGGAAAATTGGGAAATAAGAAAGTTTAAGTAAGAAGTGAGTTCTAATCACATTTTTAGGCTTAAAATAGGTTAGAACAATTATAGGAATTTTTCTAGAATTTTTGGGAAATTTTGTTGTGAAATTTCCATTTTACCCCTACTCTTTCTGGAACCGGGCCCGAATACTCTTGATCCGGGCCAGAAAAATCTGCATCATCCTTCCTTTCCCCTCTCCCAAATCCATGTGTGTGTGTGTGCATGTGTGACACATGTTGGCTTCACATCCGTTTTAAAGACAAAAGTCAAAAAGTAAGATGAAAAAGCCTTAGGTGTCATAAAACACCAAAACACTTGTCCACTTTCTCCTTCCACCTACATGCAAAATTAATTTCTAATTCTCCATTTTTCCTCTCCAAGGCCGTGAGCCCCTCCCTTCCATTCTCTCCATCTCCATTTTTTTCTCCTTCACATTTCAAGCTAAAGGTTCCATCTTTGAACCTTAAGCTACAAAAATCCAGCCTCTAACCTTTGTAGAAGTTTGTTTGGGTGATCAAGAGGAGTTCAAAGGAGGAGCTGTTTGGGATTTTACTGCACCTTTTCAAGAAGAATTTTCCTTAGGTAAAGGGGGTGGGAGAACCTTGAACTATAGTAGGATTGGTGACTAGAGTTAAGGATTACCCTTGATCCTTGTCCCTAAACCTTTTTCCCTTAAAAATATGAATTCTTGGAACCTATTTCTTTGAAGAAATGGTTTGGTTGTATGTATATGGTTTGCATGTTTGTTTAAAATTTTATTTGATGCTTGTAACATGTTTGTATGATGAATTTAAGTTCATGCATGTGATTGTTTGGAATTATAAAATTGATTGGTGTGATTGAATCATGAAAAATGGTGTTTTTGAGCTTATGAACAAAGTGTGAACTTGATGATGTTGTTTGGCATATTTGGATGAATTTGTGTGAAATTCTTTGATTAAATTGCTTATGGATGACTATATTTGAGTTTGAAAATTTTTGGAAATTGTTGGATTTTGATGATTTTTTATGAACATTCATAGTGTTCATCTTGTGTTCTTGGACACATTCATGAGAAACTCTTGAAAGGATTTGGTTTGATCTTGATTTGACCATGAGAAAAATGTTAAAGTGTTTATGGGCCCTAGTGGCCTAATAAGCTAAAATGTATAACCATTTAAAGTGGTAACTAAATTAAATGGAAACAAATTTTTGGTAAATCCTATAAACTAAATTCGGGTACAAAAATAAACCCCTTTAAAAGTCACCTTAAAAATCATAATATTTGATGGAAATGTGAAAAATTGGACCCCTATGGGTTACCTAACCATTGAGCCTTTAGTTTAGGCCCAATGCCTTAAAAAAATGTCATAAGACTCATCAAAAGTCAACCAAAAGTATTGTATGAATTTGGGCTTAGGTTAGAGTTGGGCTTCAACTCTAATCCAACTTATTACGATCAAAACTTAGAATTTAATTAGTGGGTTTATTAATCCAACTTTCCTAAGATTATTAACCCAACCCACTTAAGTTAATTAAGTGAAAAAGAATTAATTTAAAATTAATTTTAATTAACCTTAATCTTAATCATTAGTTATTAATGAAGTATTAATAAAGTAAATAAGACTTAATGGTGATTGAGAACTAATTAATTGTGATTAACCTTAATCAAATATAATTGAAGGTTTAATCCAAGATTAGGAGATAATTAGGAATTAATTAGGATCTTAAGTAAAGATTAAGACTTAATTAAGGAGAATTAGGATTAATTATAGTCTAATTAAGAAAGATTAATCATGATTAAGGGATAAACCTAATCCTAATTAGACATACAAGATGAATTAAGATAGGTAATACTATTCATAAGACACACCCATAAGTCTTAGTAAACTATAGGACTTAAGTGAAAGCGGTCATTGACTTTAAGAAAAACATTAATACAAATTAACTTAAAAGTTTATAACAAACATACTCTTTCTGCATAAGACTTGAGAAACTTAGTGAGAGAGTGCGGTTTTAACCCGAGATGGGGTTTGGTCCTCCTTGTGAAGGGAAGACATTGAATCGGGCCGTACCACAGGGAGTGGTGACGTGGAATGATTCAATGGGCTTTGCCTGTAAGGAGGTGTATGCTGAGAAAGCATTGTTTGGTTCTCCTTGTGAAGGAAAGACATTGAATCGGGTCGTACCACGGGGAGTGGTGACGTGGAATGATTAAATGGGCTTTGCCTGTAAGGATGTGTATGCTGGAAAATATTGATTGTGTGACATGCATCATAAAGCATTGATGATGTTCAAGGTTGAAAACCTTACGACCTATATGGCAGTGACACTTGGTACAGTGGGAAACTGGTTGGGACGGGTGCATTGGGTTTTGCAAAGAACTTCAGCGGGTCCTGAAATGGGACGCCAGCCCTGAGGATAGTTGAGTTCCAGAAAGGCTCAGGTGACGTAGGCTCGCTCCCTAATGTCGAGTACGAAGGGGATCAGGCTTAACTATCCTGTCGCTCTCAAGGTTTCGGGGTCAGTTGAGATTGTCTGGAAGACGGATAAAATGATTTGGCCAAAATATTTGAGCAATGCTTTTTGTACCGGTGCTAGTACAGACTCTAACTCCTGATACGTTGTACATATATGGTCGGGCAGTTGCTGTGTGCATTGTGGATGGTGATTTTTCCCCGGGCCCTCATGCATTAGTTATAGCATTGTAGTTGCAAATCATGCAATAGTTGGTGCGCATCAAGATGATGTGTGTGTACTTATTTGGTTGAACTGTGTGGATTTTCCTGTGTGTGAGCTCTATACACTATATCCTGCGTTAAGTGAGTTCATGTAAAGTGTTCTCACCCCCTTGTCTTTCTTTTTGTTGTCCGTCATTATTTTGGTACCTAAAAGGGCATGGACTCTGGAAGGATGCACGTTGTTCTGAAGATAGGTGTGGTGTTCAGGTCGAACCGGATCTTGTTCAAATCAAACGGTAGTGTTTAGGGGTGTACATGAGCAGCAATATCCTATATAGATAGGGTGTAGTCAAATAGAAGCTTCACTTCTTCTGTAGTGTAGCATGTTAAAACCCTAATTTAATGTATATTACTTCTGTCGTAATTTGGAATAGCAGTGAAATGATAATTGTTGTATTGATATGTTTTTATAGCTCCATCTCAATTATAATTTACTAATATGTTTTAAAAAAAATCACAAATTTTCTTCACTTCATTAAGAGATTAATTAACAAATCGCAACCGAGTTAGTCGAGTAATACCCGTCATGGGATGAGGGTGTTACATACAACCCTCTGATGAAAAGCAACCTACTGATGAAGAGGAACCTGCTGATAGATCAATACCTACAGAAGCAAGGAAACCTCCTAAAGCTGAGAGTCATCGTACTAAAGCTTGTACCTTCTTGGGAAAGTACTTCTCTGTTAATTCTCATTGGAGACTCAAAGTCTTTCGTAGACTTTCTCAGCTGTTTGTGCTTCTTCCATAAAGTCAGATCAGTTACTTTTTGGAACATTTCAAATTTTCATTCACCAAGGAAGCAAAGCCTGCTGTAAAGTACATTGTGCTCAGAAAAAAGTGGAGTCTGCGCTGCTGACACCTACTACCTGCTGCACCTGCTACTACAAGCTTTCAAAGCTATGTGTCTCAACGGGAGCATTTGCATTAAATGTTATCTCTCAACGGGAATTACATCAAAGCTAAACGGATCTCTTTCCCTGTCCTAAAATACAAGTCTCATGCAGAAGAACAAAAAAGAACGATCATACTTGCTGAAACGCTGCTAAAAAAATACTCTCTGTTATTCTTTCATTTGTTCCATTTGTACAACACTTTATTATCCTGAGTTCTACTCAGTTATTTGTACATCTTACATAGTTTAGGCTTTGAACTTCTATAGTTTAAAAGCTTAAGCAATCTTTCTCTTTATACACTGGTTGTGTGGTGAGCCTGAAGAGGCTTGGTATTTAAACAATACTTGGGTTTGAACCTGGAGAGGCTTGTCTGTAAAACAATACTTGGGTTTAGAGCTTGGAGAGACTAGGTGTGCAAATAATACTTGTATCTGTTCAGATAGTGAAAATCCAGTGGTGTGTTTGCCCTGGGACTGGACGTAGCTCACTGTGTTAGTGGGTGAACCAGGATAAATTTCTTGGTTAAGATTTCTCAACCCTTATCTCTTTATTTTCAGTTTTAACTAACCAAGGAGGGTTCTGAAAAGTGATATTATAATTTGCGCAGCAAAATAACTTTGTTTTTCATGTAAAACTGTTTCAAAACAATTTTATTGGACCTGCTGAAGTATTCCAGCAAGTCACTGAAAAACCCAATTTCATCAAGTTGCACAAATCTTTTGATAATTTCTCTGCTTATGAAAAGGTTTTCATAAAATTTGTAAAGAATTATAAAACACTATTCAACCTCCCTTCCAGTGTTTCCTGTGGTTCTAACAGTTGGTATCAGAGCTCAACCTCGGGTTGAGCATCTAACAAGTGCTGAGGAAGAAGATCCAGATGGAAACCTCTACAAGCAACTCTCACTACATTGTTGAAGGTGTCTCAGTCTCTAGGCCCCCAGCTTTCAATGGTTCCGACTATCATTATTGGAGAGATCATATGAAGCTCTTTATAGAAAGCAGCAACATAGATCTATGGGACGTGGTCACTGATGGTGATTATGTTCCTACCAACAATGGTGTGCTCATTCCCAGGTCAGAATGGATTGGTGATCAGAAGGCTCGTATACAATTAAATGCCAAAACAAAACTCTATCTGGTGTGTTCTTTGAGCAAATCAGAATATGAGAAGGTTCACGACTGCTCTTCTGCCAAAGAAATCTGGGACACATTGGCCGCAGCCCATGAGGGAACTGACAATGTGAAGCAATCCAAAATCGGCATGCTGGTACATCAATATGAAATGTTCAAAATGCACGAATCTGAATCTATTGATCAGATGTTTGGAAGATTTCAAACCATCACCAATGGACTCAAATCTTTGGGAAAGACCCATGATTCAGGCGATAACAATCGCAAAATCCTTAGAAGTTTACCAAAGATTTGGAGGCCCAAATTCAAGAGGCAAAAGACCTCAACACCCTAAGAATGGAGGAACTTCTGGGATCCCTCAAAGTCCATGAGTTGGAACTTGGAGAAGATGCCCCCAAAAAGAAGTCACTGGCCCTGAATGCCAAATCCAAACTGCCAAGGTCTGGTGCACAGAAGGCCTTGAAAGCTGAGGAATCTTCAGAAGGTTCTGAAAGTTCAGAAGGTGACTCTGATGATGATGATGATCTAGCTCTTTTGAGCAAAAAGATCAAGAGGATGCTTCACTGGAAAGGGAAGTTCAGAAAAGGATCATCCTCTGAAACTAAAGTAAGTAAGTCAGGTAAAGATTCATTTACTACTGACAAAATAATTTGCTAAAAATGCAAGCAACCAGGGCACATGAAGGCAAATTGCCCTAAACTAAAGAAACCTTCTTACAAGAAGAAGAAGTTCTTCAAGAAGAAAAAGGGTCTGATGGCAACCTGGGAAGACTTAGATGATTCAACTTCAGAAGAGGAAGATGAATCTGCTGAAGAGGCTAACCTATGCTTGATGGCAAGTCTCCCTTCATTAGACAGTTCTGAATCTGAGGTAATTCCTCAAACTCTTCAAGACATGTATGATGACTTACTGGAAAGTTCTAAAGAGCTTTTCCAAGAGTACAAAGATTTGTCTAGAGCATACACTAAAGTTGCAAACAAAAGTGAAGCTCTAGAAACTTAAAATCTTTTGCTCAAAGAAAAACTCTTAAAGAATTCTGGGACTAGTAGTTTAGAAAGCTTGATTAAAGAAAATGAATTTTTAAAGAAACAAGTTGTTGAACTTACTAGAGACTAGCTAACTTTGTTAATGGAACCAAGAACCTCAATAGAATGTTGGGTGCTCAAAGGAACTCCAAAAACAAAGAAGGTTTAGGCTACTCAGACAGTGAATCATCACATGATTCAAATTCTAAACCTGCTGAAAAAGCTAAGAAATGTAAGGGATGCTCTCACTGTTGAAAGCCTGGACACAGTGTGTCACAGTGCAAACACAAGAGGAAGGACAGACCTGCTGCTAACAAGAAAGGACCCAAAAAGATGTGGGTACCTAAGTCTCTGATTATTCTTGTTGCAGATGTGTTTAATAGGACAAACGAGACACCACAAATGGTACCTGGACAGTGGGTGCTCGCGACACATGACGGGAGAAAGGTCTTTGTTCCAAAACCTTAGACTTAAGGATGGTGGGGTGGTGGCCTTTGGAGGAAATCAGAAAGGAAGAATCATTGGTATTGGTTCAGTAGGTATCTCCCCTCTCTCTATTATTCAGAATGTTCTCCTTGTGAAAAGTTTTGAACACAACCTGCTGAGCATAAGTCAATTATGTGACAGTGGATATGTTGTGTCTTTCACTAAGGAAGGTTGTGTAGTCAAAGATACTTCTGACCAAGTCATTTTTACTGCCAAGAGACACAATAATGTGTATAAAATTGATCTTGAGGAACTTGCATATCAAAATGTAACTTGTCTTATTTCTGTGAATGATCAAAAACAGATTTGGCATCAGAAACTTGGGCATGCCAGCTTGAGATTAATCTCAAATCTTACAAAACATAATCTTGTAAAAGGATTACCCGAGGTTTCTTTCAAATCTGACATTTTATGTGAAAATTTTCTAAAGGGGAAACAAACCAGAAATTCTTTTAAAAGTATAAATGTTGTTTCACTTCAAGACCTTTAGAACTTCTTCATATTGATTTGTTTGGTCCTACAAGAACAGAAAGCTTGGCTGGTAAAAAATATGGTTTAGTCATTGTTGATGACTATTCTAGATTCACTTGGGTAATATTCCTCAAAAGCAAGGATGAGACTTTTGAGAACTTTGCCAAATTCTGTAAAAGGGTGCAAAATGAGAAAGGATTTTGCATATCTGCCATTAGAAGTGATCATGGAGGTGAGTTTGAAAACTCAAGCTTAAGTATGTTCTGTGATGAGAATGGGATCTCTCACAATTTCTCTGTGGCTAAAACACCTCAACAAAATGGGGTTGTTGAGAGAAAGAACAGAAGCTTGCAGGAGATGGGTAGAACCATGCTCATTTCAAGCAATCTTCTAAGGTCATTCTGGGCAGAGGCTGTTCACACAGTTTGCTATATCCAAAACAGAATTTTGGTAAGGCTTATTCTAAAAAAAGACTCACTATGAATTGTGGAGAGGAAGAAAACCCAACATTTCTTGTTTTCACATTTTTGGCTGTGAGTGTTTCATACTTAACACCAAAGATGATCTGGGAAAGTTTGACTCTAAATCTGATAAAGGATTCTTCATTGGTTATTCAGAAAACTCTAAGGCATATAGAGTTTACAACTCTAGAACCCAAACTGTTGAATAAACCATTTATGTTAGATTTAATGACGCAAAAGAGACTGATAGAGAACTATCAGATCTAGAAGAGGATTTTGCAAGAATGGAGTTAAATCCCACTTCAGAGACTTCAAAGGCTAAGGATGAAGAACCTGCTGAAGGACCATCTGAAGTACCTGCTGAAAGGTCTCCTCATCAACCAACTGAAGCTAATTCTCTTCAGAGAATTGATGTTGAGTCTAAGAATGAGCAAGTTTTCCCTTGTAGGCATGAGTGGAGATACATAACTCATCATCCTCGCGAGCAAATCATTGGTGAGACTTCAGAAGGAGTAAGAACAAGATCAAGACTTAGAGAAGTCAATAATCTTGCCTTCATCTCTGAAATTGAGCCAAAGAATATTGAGGAAGCTCTGCATGATAAAGGGTGGATCCTAGCCATGCAAGAAGAGCTTAATCAATTTGCTAGGAGTGATGTCTGGACTCTGGTTCCTAAACCCCATGGGAAAACTATTATAGGAACCAAATGGGTGTTTAGAAACAAACTCTCTGAAGATGTTCAAGTTGTCAGAAACAAAGCCAGACTTGTTGCACAAGGCTACAATCAACAAAAAGGTATTGATTTCACTGAAACTTTTGCTCTAGTTGCAAGACTTGAAGCCATTAGGATTTTACTTTCCTATGCAGCAAATAATGGCATCAAACTGTATCAAATGGATGTCAAGAGTGCCTTCCTAAATGGTTTCATTGAGGAAGAGGTATTTGTTAGACAACCCCCTGGTTTTGAAAATTTGACTTTTCCTGAACATGTTTTTAAACTGAAAAATGCTCTGTATGGTCTGAAACAAGCTCCCAGAGCTTGGTATGAAAGATTGAGCAATTTTTTACTCAAAAATGGTTTTGAAAGAGGAAAAGTTGATACAACCCTTTTCAGAAAAATGTCTAACAAAGACTTGATTCTAGTCCAGATATATGTTGATGACATTATTTTTGGATCAACAAATTCCTCTTTACGCACTGAGTTCTCAAGGCTTATGCAATCTAAATTTGAAATTAGTTTAATGGGTGAACTAAAATTTTTCTTGGGACTTCAAATTAAGCAAGATTCTGATTGTATATGGATCCATCAAGAGAAGTATACAAAGGAAATGCTTAAAAAGTTCAATATGAATGATTGCAAGCCTATGGCAACTCCTATTCACCCCTCATCAATATTAAGTAAAGATGAAGGAGAAGAACCTCTTGATTCAACTTTGTATAGAGGTATGATTGGATCTTTATTATATCTTACAGCAAGTAGGCCTGACATTATGTTCAGTGTGTGCTTGTGTGCAAGATTTCAATCTGATCCAAAGTAACTCATTACAAAGTTGTAAAAAGGATTTTTAGATATTTGAAAGGTACTACTAATCTTGGTCTGTGCTATAAGAAGAGAAAGGGTTGCGGGTTAGTAGGATTCTGTGATGCTGATTTTGCTGGAGATAGAGTTGAAAGGAAGTCAACCAGTGGAGGGTGTCACTTCATTGGAAGCAAACTAATCAGCTGGGCAAGCAAAAGGCAAAGCACAATAGCTATATCAACTGCTGAAGCTAAATATATTGCTGCTGCATGTTGTTGTTCACAGCTGCTTTGGGTAAAATATCAATTAGAAGACTTTAATATTTTTGTTGAATCTGTTCCAGTCTCCTGTGATAACACTAGTGCAATCAACCTTTCCAAAAACCCAATTCAACATTCTAGAGCAAAACATATTGAAATAAAACATCATTTTATTAGAGACTATGTTCAGAAAGGAGTTATTGATATACAGTTCATTGATACAGAGCATCAATAGGCTGATATATTCACTAAACCACTTGCTGAAGATAGATTCAAATTCATCAGAGAAAATTTGAACATTCTCACACTTTCTGAAAATTAATTTTACTGATTTTTTTTACACTGAAAGTGCTGATCCGCACAAGTGGTATCCTGAATCTATTTCTTTCTTATTTTCACTTCTTCAGTAAAGCTCTGCTTACCCTTTTTGGTTGATGACAAAAGGGGGAGTATTAAGAATCTAACAAAATCTGAAGCTAAGTGTTTCAGAAGGATTCATTGATTCGGGGGGAGAAAGACTTAAGCAAGTTGTAGCAAGAAGCTATGTTTCAGTATCTGATATAGGGGGAGAAATACTCTAAACTCATTTTTTCTTATTTCCCTTCAGATATTTGATAAAGTTCTTAAACAAATTTGTCATCATTAAAAAGGGGGAGAATGTTGAGTCTCAAAATATTATTAAAAGGATAATAATGTTTAAGTCTCATAACCCTAAGTTTTAATGAACAACAAATTTGGTTAACATCATTATGAGAAAGAACAGTTTTCTACTTAAGGTAATCTCTGTGTTTCAGAATGTATCTAATACAGCAACCCTTCGAAAATATACAACCCTTTGATGAAGAGCAACCTGCTGATAGATCAAGACCTACTGAAGCAAGGAAACCTCCTGAAGCTGAGAGTCATCGTACTGAAGCTTGTACCTTTTTGGGAAAGTACTTCTCTGTTAATTCCCACTGGAGACTCAAAGTCTTTCGTAAACTTTCTCAGCTGTTTGTGCTTCTTCCAAAAAGTCAGATCAGTTACTTTTTGGCACATTTCAAATTTTCATTCACCAAGGAAACAAAGCCTGCTGTAAAGTACATTGTGCTCAGAAAAAGTGGAGTTTGCGCTACTGACACCTACTACCTGTTGCACCTGCTACTGCAAGCTTTCAAAGCTATGTGTCTCAACGGGAGCATTTGCATTAAATGCTATCTCTCAACGGGAATTACATCAAAGCTAAACGGATCTCTTTCCCTATCCTATAAATACAAGTCTCATGCAGAAGAACAAAAAAGAACGATCATACTTGCTGAAACGCTGCTAAAAAATACTCTATGTTATTCTTTCATTTGTTCCATTTGTACAACACTTTCATATCCTGAGTTCTACTCAGTTATTTGTACATCTTTCATAGTTTAGGCTTTGAACTTCTATAGTTTAAAAGCTTAAGAAATCTTTCTCTTTATACACTGGTTGTGTGGTGAGCCTGAAAAGGCTTGGTGTTTAAACAATACCTGGGTTTGAGCCTGGAGAGGCTTGTCTGTAAAACAATACTTGGGTTTAGAGCCTGGAGAGGCTAGGTGTGCAAATAATACTTGTATCTGTTCAGATAGTGAAAATCCAATGGTGTGTTTGCTCTGGGACTGAACGTAGCTCACTGTGTTAGTGGGTGAACCAGGATAAATTTCTTGGCTAAGATTTCTCAACCCTGATCTCTTTATTTTCAGTTTTAACTAACCAAGGAGGGTTCTAAAAGTGATATTATAATTTGCGCAGCAAAATAACTTTGTTTTTCACGTAAAATTGTTTCAAAACAATTTTATTGGACCTGCTGAAGTATTCCAGCAAGTCACTGAAAAACCCAATTTCAGCAAGTTGCACAAATCTTTTGATAATCTCTCTGCTTGTGAAAAGGCTTTCATAAAATCTGTAAAGAATTATAAAACACTATTCAACCTCCCTTCTAGTGTTTCCTGTGGTTCTAACACTGGAAACCTTGCTGTTTGGTGCAGAATTTTCGCCCAAAATATTGTGTAATTGTTCATCTATTTCATTTGTAATTCAGACTTTGGACTGTTCCCGGGCCCGAGGTGCCTTTCGGTTGCCTGTAACACTTGTTTGTCTTGATTGTTTGCATGAATTTCTTGCTCGATGGGGCTGTTTTTGGGCCGCTAATCTCACCCCATAGGTGTTTAATTAAATGCCTATTCCAACTGCTCATAATTGTTCTTGATGAAATTGAATTCTAACTTCTTGTTTGTGGTGGATTGTGGTAAGTGGGAGCACTGTTACTTCCATTTTCCAAAGATCGTTGACCTACATTTTCTCCCAATTCCTTTTCATTCTTGTTCTTCCCCATATTAATTGTTCATCCATTAATTCATCTCTTTACTATTCCGCTTTTAATTTTCAATTATTTAAATTCTGCCGTTTAAATTCTGCTCTTCCCCATCCTTTTAATTTCAGTTCTCTCCTTTTAATTCTTTCTCTTTAATTTTGCGCAATTTTATCTCATTTTTTGCTCATTTTATGCGCATTTCTTTAAGCCTATTTTGTTCAATATTCTGCTTCTGTTCTGTCTGTTATTTTTGTAATCTGATTGCAAATCTGAATTGGCCGCTAGCATAACCTTAGGGAACGCCTGTTTGATTAAGCAAAACGCTTAAGTATAGGTTGGGTTTGTAGCTTAGAAAAGAAACAAAAATTCACCAAATTAATGGTTGAAAGAAACAAAAATTCACCAAATTAATGGTTGAATTTTTTACTATTTTTTCTCAGTGTGAACCATAAAATCAATCCAACTCGCTTGAATTTTTATTTGAAAAATTTTGTATAATCCAAGGAACATGCTAAGCAATTTTTGGTAAAAATTTTTATTCAAGTTGCCATTCCATTTTGGAAAACAAGTTTTAGAAAACAGATAAATTTTATCAGTTTTTGGTACTGTTTTAGGCCGAATTCTTGAAAATTTTTCTTTTAGAATAGGAGTTAATTACTTGTAATTTTGGTACATTTTTCTGTAATTTTCTGTTGGGGCAAAAGACAAAGAAAAAGAAAAAAAAAGAAAAGAAAATAGTCAAAAAATATTTAGCCAAGAATACAAAAAGAGGTGCAAAAGGCAAAAAAATATTACAAAAGTCAAAAATAGAGGAAAAGTTGAATACTCCAATTTAAAAAAAAAACAAAAACAATTAAGAAAAAGCCCAACAATGCATTTTTCAATTTTATTGTAAATTTTCAATTTCCTTGTATGTGTTCAATTTTGAGTTGTAATCTGCTGTTTTCAAAAACATCTGTTTGACAACTCTTTCCTTTGAATCAAAACTTAAATAAAAAATAATTCTCTTTGCAATTTCTTGTGTGTTTGTTTGTCATGTTTGAACCTCTATTCTTGTGTATAAGCTTTCTTCTAGCTAACTTTTCTTGCTTGTGAAAATCTATTCTATGTTTTGTCTTTAAAGTTTTCATTTTAGGCAATCCTAGATAACCATAGTGTTGTTCGTTCCAACTCGTCAAGCTTGGGTAGGGAAATAACTTTGGTCTTTGTAAGAACTAAAATCAATCCTAATCGAGTAGAAGAGGCAAGAGTGATCATATTATAGAAAAAGCCGTAAAAGGAGTGACAAACACGAGTGAATACATTCTTTTGAGAAATTTAAGGAAATTTTAACATGGCTGGTAGGAATTCACCCCTTCCATCACCTAAAACTCAAAGATATAGGGCTGAGTTAGAGACTATGTCTCAAAACTTAGCAAGAATGATGAGGAATGAAATAAATAATCTAAGGCAAGAGTTAACTGGTAGTAGGAGAGGCGAGAGAAGACACTCTTCTCAAGCTGAAGAAAGTGATGGAAGGAACTAAATTAGATTTGGAGATAGGTATCACATGGATAGTAGCGAAGGAAAAAGGAACTCTAGTCATACCTATAGAAAGAAAGATGAGGGAGATAGGAGACGTAGGAGGCATGGACTTCCTCTAGTCTTAACTTGGGACGAAATGAGAGGAATCCTTAGGAAAAGGTTTATTCCTCAACATTATGTTAGGGAGTTGCACACTAAACTCCAATCACTAAAACAAGGTTCTAAGAGTGTTGATGAGTACTACAAAGAGATGGATCTTGCTATGATTAGTGTAACGTCCTAATTTCTTAATTCAAGAATAATGTCCGTTGGAAACACTATTCCCGAATTTCTGAAATTATTTCGTGCCATTATCAATATTGTTATGCAAATCACACAATTGCTTAGGCAATCCATCGTTTGCTTAAGCGACCACAAAATTCATACATCATTGTTGCCGATACAAGTCTTCATTCAAAGTCTATGGAACTAACCTACACTTTAGGGAGTTATGGTTTATAAAATTCCTACCGGAAATCCGGCAAAGTTTCCCTAAAAAAACTGGATAATTCCCAATTTTCCATCTTAACCTGAAATCCAGAAAATTCCACCAATACAATTGATAATAGCACAATATAGTTATTAACTTTATCTGAGTCTCCATGGCTAATATGAAATCTCTACTTTAATACAACATTAATCATTCTAATTACATTTAATTCTTCCTAAAGAATCTCTCCCTGACCACTGGGAGTGGATGAATCCACTCCAAGAGCTCTTCTTCCATCTAAACATGTAGCTGGAACGTCCTGCATAACTAAAATATATTCCCACAACATGGGGTGAGACTACGGTCTCAGTGAGCAAAGCATGCAACAAGCAGTGTGGGGGAAAACAGGCATATGAAATGCAACACCCAACACAATTCAATAAGTCATACATAACTATTCTAGTCCCTTTGCATCGTCACATTATGTCTTAACTCAATTGCAAAATCATATAAATGTAACTCAACACTCAATAACTTGTCATGATCAGAAACTTAAACATGAATGCACATGATCGGCATAACCCAGCCGACGGGTCGACACTATACCCAGCCGACGGGGTCTTATCAGTTATATCTGTGTGGCTAGACCTGAGCTCAGACTATAAGGAACGTCTCCCTTGGGTACTAATCACCACAATTGGGTACTAATCATCCTGGGTTCTAATCACCCTTAATCTCTGGGTACTAATCACCCTTATTATCTGGGTACTAATCACTTAAGTCTTAACTCAATTTCTGAAATCAATCTTATCTCTTTAGGTTAACTCGACCAAAGCCAAAACGGGGCCGAAGCCATTTTCTCAGGGCCGAAGCCAAAAAACATTTTCTCAGTCTTAACTGGGGCCAGAGGCCAAAATATGCAATGGCTCAAACATAACACATGTCTCAAGATAAATCTACATATAGCACTATTACATGTATAGATAACATACAACACATAATAGATCTAAGCAGTTCCATAGTAACAATCCCACCCCAAGCATGTGAATCTCAAGATAAAACCCTTAAATCGAACCCTAATATCAACTTCTAGAACAAAACCCTAACATAGTTTGCATACATCAACTACCCATAAAATCAATCATTCAAACATCCACATACAAGCTCTAGAAAGGGAAGATAAAAGGTAGGGTTCATGTGGGAGAACATACATGAGATGAGGTGAAAGTGTGTGAGCTTCACTCACCTCTAATGGAGCACAAATGGAGAAGAGGATGAAGGGGAAGGTGAATCCAAGCTCAAAGGGTGGTGGGGAAGGCTCCAAGCTAGCTTTGCTCCTCTTTCTCTCACTTTCTCTCTAGAATCCTCCCTTTCTCTCTCTTAAAACCCTAGGGAAAACAATAAAAATGAAGAAAATAACCCTAGCTTTGCGCTTTTAAAACAGGCACGCGCATTCTCACTCAAGCGAGCTTTTCTCGCTTGGGCGAGAATGCTGAGAAGATTTTGAATTCGCATTCTCGATTAAGCGAGATGCTTCTCGCTTGAGCAAGAATATACTCCAGAGAGCATTCCCCTCTCTGGAAGATTCTCGCTTGGGCGAGACCCTTCTCGCCCAGGCGAAAAACGTCCAGAGAGCACTCCAAAATCCCCTGATTCTTGCCTGAGCGAGACCACTCTCGCTTAAGCGAAAACTGCAGAATCCAAAATCCTAACTTTTGCTGCATAACTCGCTCAAGCGAGCCCATTCTTGCTTGAGCAAGAATCCTACGACTTAATTCCTTACTTTTAACTCCTCTTTAATCCTAACTCACTCTTTCCCACTCATTCCTAGTTCCTTTCCCTACAACCTTCTCCTAACTCAGTTTTCCTCATCTAAAACTCTCATCACCCTAATTTTACCATGCCAATTCCGGACACCTACTCTCTTATCATTAACACACACCCAAAGGCTAAGGTAGGGGGTAATACGCTCCTCTCCGGTCCTTTCTAACAGTATAACGTTCCAACTTAGTCCATCTCTTAAAACTCAAACCCCTCAGTTTAGTTACCTAATTCTTATCTAATTTCACACTCAAAATCCCAATTTCTCCTCCTACCTTTAACCTTCCTCTCTTGGCCAAATCCATGGCCTAAGACTTTCGCTATACTCTCTGGGCCCTAATTTTTTGGGTGTTACAATTAGAGCTAACATAATTGAGCATAGAGAGGCCACTATGGCTAGATTTATCAATGGTCTCTATTTTAACATAAGGGACATAGTGGAATTGCAACCTTATGTTGAGACAGAGGACTTGGTACATTAAGCCATTAAAGTAGAAACTCAACTTAAAAGGAAAGGAAGCTTTAAAATAAAAAACCCTAGTTACTCAGCTAGAAAAAAGGAAGTCCCAAAAAGGGATGAGGATAAAAGTCAAGTGAAGGAAGAGCCTAAGGGCCCTAGGGTTGCTTCGAACCCTACTCCTTCTAAGTCTCAAAATGCCAACCCATCGACCTCTACCCGTGATATTAAGTATTTTAAATGTATGGGGTAAGGGACATATTTCTTCCCAATGTTCTAACAAAAGAACCATGTTAATCAAAGAGAGTGGAGAGTATGCTAGTGCAAATTCTAGGGAGGCAACACCAAAAAATAGTGATGAGGAAGATATTAAGGAAATAGAAATGGAACCTAGGCCAGTAGCTATCCATAGGCCTGAAGGAAGGTTGGGGCTTATGATCAAAAGAGTCATAGGAAACTAAACCATGAAAATTAATGAAAATCAAAGGGAAACCATTTTTCATACTTGATGCATTGTAGAAGGAAAAATATGCTCTCTAATCATTGATAGTGGGAGTTGTACCAATATTACTAGTATGAGAATGGTAGAAAAATTAGGTCTTAGAACCACCACCCACCCTAAGCCATACAAATTGTCTTGGATAATTGAAGATGGGGAAAGGGTGGTAGATAAACAAGTCCTCATAGCCTTATCCATGGGAACCTACCAAGCTGAGATCATTTGTGATGTAGTTCCAATGGATGATACACATGTTTTTTTGGGACGACCATGGCAATATGATAAGAGGGCAATACATGATATTGCTTCTCTAATGAATTCACTTTTAAACATAGGGGGATGAAGATCACCCTAATGCCAATGGATCCCCCATGAAATATGTGAAGATCAACTTAAATTGAAGTTTGGCTGTGAGGAAGAAAAACAAAAGAAAGATAAAAAGACGGAAGAAAACTCTAGCAAACAACTTAATAATAATAAAGGAAAATCTAAGTGGATTAGGAAGAAGGAAACTATGCTTTAAAAGGAAAGGAATCTTTAAACGAAAAAAAACCCTAATTACTTAGCTAGAAACAAGGAAGTCCCAAAAAGGGATGAGGGTAAAAGTCAAGTGAAGGAAGAGCCTAAGGGCCCTAAGGTTGCTTCGAACTCTACTCCTTCCAGGTCTCAAAACGCCAACCCATCAACCTCTACCCGTGGTATTAAGTGTTTTAAATGTATGGGGTAAGGTACATATTGCTTCCCAATGTCCTAACAAAAGGATCATGTTAATCAAAGAGAGTGGAGAGTATACTAGTGCAAATTCTAGGGAGGCAACACCAACAAATAGTGATGAGGAAGATACTAAGGAAATAGAAATGGAACCTAGGCCAGTAGCTGCCCATAGGCCCGAAGGAAGGTTGGGGCTTATGATGAAAAGAGTCCTAGGAAACTAAACCATCAAAATGAATGAAAATCAAAGGGAAACCATTTTTCATACTAGATGCATTGTAGAAGGCAAAATATGCTCTCTAATCATTGATAGTGGGAGTTGTACCAATATTGCTAGTATGAGAATGGTAGAAAAATTAGGTCTTAGAACCACCACCCACCCTAAGCCATACAAATTGTCTTGGATAATTGAAGATGGGGAAAGGGTGGTAGATAAACAAGTCCTTTTAGCCTTATCCATTGGAACCTACCAAGATGAGATCATTTCTGATGTAGTTCCAATGGATGCTACACATGTTTTGTTGGGATGACCATGGCAATATGATAAGAGGGCAATCCATGATTGCTTCTCTAATGAATTTACTTTTAAACATAGGGGGATGAAGATCAACCTAATGCCAATGGCTCTCCATGAAATATGTGAAGATCAACTTCAACTGAAGTTGGGTTGTGAGGAAGAAAAACAAAAGAAAGATAAAAAGACAGAAGAAAACTCTAGCAAACAACCTAAGAATAATAAAGGAAAATCTAAGTGGATTAGGAAGAAGGAAACTATGCTTTTACTTAAGCTCCCTTTAGACTCTAATGTTGTTTGTTTTGAAGGTACAGAAAGACATCCAGTGGAAGAGGGTGCTACTGATTTGCGATTTACAAGGGGGTTTCTTTTACCCTATACATCATGTTCTTCTATCTTGATGCTTCCAAAATTCTTTTGTTATGAAGCTTTGGGGTCTATACTGAATGAAGCTCTTACTGTTCCAGATACTTGCCTACTGGCAAGTGGAGACATGATGGAGCATTTCACCTTAAAGGAAGTACCTTCCTTCCTCAAGTAACCTTGTCATCCACTCCATCTCTCTACTTTTCTACTTCTTACCCCTTCTTGCTTTCTCCTACAATAGGCCTCTATGCTTATTTGAGGTCAAATTTTTTCAAGGGGGAAAGGATGATGGAATGCTGCTGGGATTCAGATAGATTGAGCCAGTAGCACTGAAGCTTGGGCACATGAAGGCCCATCAAAGGAGAGTTGACTTTATAAAGTCAACATTGACCATATTACTCTTGGTCAAACAAATATTTTCCATCATTTTAATTGTAATTTGAATTCCCTAAAATAGAGATCCACCTAGTCATGACCTCTAAACCTTAGTTTGATATAGATTTTTTTGTATTTGAACTTTTATTGTAATTTCCTACCTCCTACTCTCATTAGGGGCGCTAAATGTATGGGTTTAGTGGCTAGGAGGTTGCTTTGCTAAAAGCATTAGGAGGCATAGGTTCAAGTCCCCGTTAGGATAGGAATTAATTTCCTTTCTTTTCCTTTCCATGAGTTGGCCGCCCACCTTGGCTATAAAAGGGGGTCTCCTCTTCATTTGTAAGCTAATCAACATTTTTAGTAATAGAAGCATTGCTCCATTTCTCCCTTGTGAGGTTGAGAGGCTTGATGGTTCTTGCTCAAACCATTGTGATTCTTATCCTGCTCCACGAGTCGATGGTGAATCAACACTGCTGGCTTATCTGCTAAAGGAGTTGCCTTCATCAGTGGCGCCATTCCACCTCATTTTCTTCTCTATTTTTCATCTTTAATTCTTCATTTTTTTGCACTCGTTGTTCTTGCTGCTGTAAAATCGAATTTAAATTGCTTTCTAACCGGTTCATTTGCTCATTTCTAGATCCACTATGAGTTTGCTATCAATATGTGAGTTTCATCATTCTTCTCCACCATCTTCATTTTATTTTTCTTCTCCTCTCTTGAGATGTTTTCATTGAGTCATTTTCTAAGTTCTGAAGTTCTTGTTTGTTTTGATGAATGATTTGGAGATCTTAGTAACAAAGTATTTTGGTGACTCAAAAAATAAGCTATTTCATTTCATCACTTCACCTTTTTGTTTGAATTTTTGGTAAGGGAGGGAGAAAGAACATTTTGACTTTTAGTGGAAAAGGAAGTGAAAACTAGGGTGGAAACACTTTAACTCCTACTTTGATGGTTTTTCCCAGTTGAAAAGCAACGTGTGGAGGCTTTAGTTCATCCATGATCACTCCTTGGGGCAGTCATGATAGTTATTTTAATGTTTGGTGGTTTTCTTACTTAAAAATGTTTGCTTTGTGGTGGAAAAATTTTAATGTCCATGCCTTGCTTGTTTCGTTATGGTTTCGGGCTTGACAATTAAAATGGAGTGGTTATGGGAGTTATTTTGGTTCTTGATGATTTCCTTGTTTAAAGACGCTTGTGTTGGATCAAGCGCTTACCACTAGGCCAAAAGCTATAGCTGTTAGCAAGGGCGCAACTTTATTTCCTTAAGGATTCCCAGAGCCGCATCTAGCTTAAGGGGATGCGCCCATTATAGGCGCCATGGGTTGGGATGTTAAGCCCATCAAATCTTAAGGGTGACGCTGACAATTAAGCCAACAATCTCCCCCCCCCCAGTGTCAGCCGGGGGATTCGAACCCATGACCTTGCTCTGATACCACTTGTTGGATCAAGCGCTTACCTCTAGGCCAAAAGCTATAGCTGTTAGCAAGGGCGCAACTTTATTTCCTTAAGGATTCCCAGAGCCGCATCTAGCTTAAGGGGCTGCGCCCATTATAGGCGCCATGGGTTGGGATGTTAAGCCCATCAAATCCTAAGGGTGACGCTGACAATTAAGCCAACAGCTTGCTTGTTTGAAGAAAAAATTTAAATTTTATATCTTGCTTAGTCATGACATGTTCTTAACTTGGTTTGGCATTGGTTAACTTTGTATGATTAGGTTAAGGCATGAATATATTCATAGATTAATATCAGCATGTATATATGATAAAGTGGTGTAAACTAAGTGAAAGAAAGAATGATAACTTATTGGATTATTGGAGGACTTATAAGAATAATCAAGACTTGACCTTTTGAAGAAGAAAATCTTAGAAATCAACCTAAACATTAAAATGACTAAATTAATTAATAAGATTTAAAAATATCACCTTTGCTCTTAGTGAAATATTTGTATGAATAAACCCTAAGAATGGATGAGTTACTAATTCTATGTAAGGTATGATAAATACTATGTCAAATAAAGAGTTAAAATTGAAAGAAAAACCCTAGGTACTCATAAGTGAGGTTCGAACGTAAGGAGAAAGACCCAAGGATGACTTAAAATTTATTCTTTAGGTTTAATAATTCAACCAACAAAATTCTGAGACTGTGAAGAAAAGAAGAATAAGAATTAGTATAGTTTAGTAAAGTAAAAGTGAACTAGTAATTAAAATAACCCATGATTTATAAAAAAAAATGAATTTTTAGGTAAAGAATAAACGAATTGAATCAAATCCTTATTGACAAAAATGATAGTATATAACATATGAAGAATATAGGTTGCGTCAAACTACCTAAGTTAAGTTTAAACTTAGGATATTAAAAATATAAAGAGAAAAAGATGGTAACTTGGGATAAATCTCATGGAGCTAAGAGAACAGGTATAAGAATCAAACTTATAAAATAACCAAAAAGAGAAGAAAGACTTAAGAGTTTAGGTGAAATGATAACAGGAGAAAATCACTAACTTAATGCATTAGAATTAAGGAAAAATATGGAACGTCAAGCTCCCAATCGCTTCTCCCAAGTATAAAAGATGATGACTTTGAGGTGCATCGAAGTGTGGATTTGGACCTTCATGCATTGCCTTACCGAAAGGGGAAGTGTTAGAAGCATTCTCATCTCATTCATGGCATATTTGATGTTTACTTCCATGAATTGTTTTCTGCTTGTCATTATGAAATTGTAATTTGTTATACCATTGTTTTTTTATTTCTTTTTCTGCTTGTATGAGTCTTTATATTGCTTCTCATCTTTCTTGATTTTCTGGTGTATATAAATTATGAGTCATGATTAGTGGACTCTACGACCATGCCAATTAATCTTCATAAGATTGATAACTATTTGGAGCTAAGGCGAGACTTAGGATGGCGATGAAGATTTTGGAGAGATGACTTATGTTAGGTGGACCACCTACTTGATTTACCACCTAGATCCTCGTACCTCTACTTATCCCTTACATTCATGCAAGATATGGGAGGCAAATTTCTACTCCCTTGACACCTCAGTCTTCTCAAGGTTCTAGGGTTTCTGCAAGAAAGGGCAAATACTTGTACTCCTATTGTAGAGTATCCACACATTGTACTTGGCCCTTCCCCTGTTATGGCTATCCTCTTAATGATAGCCAACACGAGCATAATGACTGGGTGGAGGAGGAGGATGTGGAATGCCAAGTGGGGACAATCGGTAGATCTTGAAGGACCTTAAGCCTCGAGGGAGGTTTGCGTAGTTGATTGAGTGGCATGTCTTTTGTCTTTGGGGAGTGGATCATGGTTCTAAAAGGTTCGAATGGGAGAAAAATTGATCTCATCATATATGCCTTCCATGTTTTGGTGACATGATCGATTAGAGTAGAAACCCAAGAGTCAGTAGGTATAGCAATAAGAAGAGACCATACCAAGTTGTTTGGCCCAACTTTTTTGGGCTTATAAGTCACTTTAAAGCTGAAGCTAAGCCAACCAGAATTACCCAAAAGCTCTTAAAATAAATAAGTAGCTTTTTTTAGAAGAAAAGCAATTATTCATAAAGCTACTTTCAACATCTTATTTTCAAAGAAGTGTGCAGCTTTTCTTTGGTAGACCATCCTTCGACCCTCAAAGATTACTTTCATAATGTTATTATATGTTTTATTCATTCTTCTATTCTTTTCACTACATTTTGCTCATTTTCATCTCTCCAACACATTCTTTTGATAGAGCCGTGAAAGCCGTGAAAGAGGCTTCTTTTCTTCCAATTTTGCCACTTCTCTTAGTAATTTCACCTACAACCTTTGAATTAATAATCAATCAGTGTAGAATTTTATTTCATTCATAATACTTTGGTTTATATAATAAAATATGGTAATTCTTTTCATTTAAATCTGCCATATACTTCCTTAAAAAAAGAAAAAATATGTCATATATTTTGATATGCTTAAATAGGTTATACCAATCTATTTTGAACATTGTTATTGAACACGTACCGGTATAAGTAAATTCTAATTTTATTTAAACAATTCATCTTTTAAATAAAATCAGAGTTTTTGTAAATATTTTATCTTCTTGTTTATAATATGGTTATTTGAGTATTATTCTTTATACAATAATTTTTTTTATAGAATCTTTTTTATTAAATATTTTTTATTTTCTTTAGACATGATAAATTTTTAAATAATTCATTAATTATAAATGTATTGAATTATATAATTAGATGTTTTTATGTTAATTTTAAACAAAATAAATATTTTTTATAAACATATTTTAGCAAACAACTTTTATCTTAAAAATGACTTTTAAGTTAAAAATTAAAACTATCAAATAACTTTTACTTTATTTTTTTAAAACTTTTATTTTATTTTTGAAAACTAGCCTTTACTTTTGGCACCGTTTTTTTTTGCTATTCCCACCCTTACCTTTTGTTTGATATATTTGCAAACCCCAAACTACCCCTAGTAAAAATTTAAATTATTACTTTTATTTTTCCCTCTCTCTCACTTCACCCCTTCATCTCTCCCTCGCGAGGCTGGCTCTCATTTCCCATCTTCTTCTTCTCTGAGACTTTGAAAGCTTCCTACGACCACTTCAACATTCTTCTTCGCCAAGATTCTGAAGCAGCGGTCGGCCACTCCCCACTCTTTTTGAACGATAGGTCGTCTTCCTCGCAGGTAAGAACCATTATTCTCTCCTTCGTCTCTGCAAATTGCTATTTCGATGATGTCTCTGTTGAGGGACTTACCGGACGCATGTGTCCGTAAGTCTTTACCGGACACGAGAGTCCATAAACCGTTTTTTAGCATTTCCGGACACTGTTGTCCGGAACCGTTACCGGACAGGGTCGTCCGGAACGCTTTTTTAAAATGTTTGGTGATTATACTTCCGAACAAACATGTCTGGAGCTTGTCCGGACAACAGTGTCAGGGAACAAATCCGGATCATCTTGTCCGGTAAATCTTACGGACACACTTTTCCGTTTTATATACGGACCATGTTCTCCATAAATTGCCAATTTTTTTATTTTCTTCTATTTTTTATATTGTATTTTTTTGTCATTTATATTTTTTATTTTCTTTATTTATTGTGTGTACAATATGCCGAAAAGAAGGGGTGCATCTTCTCGGGGCATTGAAACTGGTGGTAGTGTTGTGAACCTGTTGAGCGTGTATGACCAACTGCATCTGCTAGACAGCAGAAGCGGTCACAACATGTTGAGCAGGAGGTCGAGATACCCCCCACAGAGGAGGCTGGTTATGAGGGCGGTCCACGGAACACGACTCTGTTGAGGTCCTATGAGTCTCATGTTGCCCAGAGGCTCTGGGCTGGCGAGGTTGGTAATGTATTTTTTATGTTTTATTGAAAATGTTTAATTTATTGATACATTTGGGATTAATATTAATTTTCATACTTGTAGGACCGGGGGACGTTGAAGGTAGTCACCCATGGCAGGAAGTTGAAGAGGCCAGAGGATGACTACATTCGGGACATAATAGATGATTCTGGCCTGGGACCACTGATAGAAGGAACACATTCCATTGTAGATAGGAGTCTGGTATCTGCATTTACGGAGAGATGGCATAGAGAGACATCCAGTTTCCATCTGCCGATGGGTGAGATGACCATCACCCTAGATGATGTGTCTACCTTGCTGCACCTCCCGGTAACAGGGAGGTTGTTCTCCTTACCTGCCTTGAGTAGGGAGGATACCAAGCAATTACTGGTCAGTGCTCTTAAAGTATCACATGCTGAGGCAACAACAGAGACTGAGATAATGAGGGGCGCTTATGTTAGGCTAAGTTGGCTTAGGGATGTATACAAGTCTAACATAGAGTCGCGGAATTTGAATGTTGCTGCTAGGGCATACTTTTTGCATCTTGTAGGTTGCACTATCTTTGTTGACAAGAGTGCAACAGCTGTTAGAGTCACATACTTGGAGTTGTTCAGAGACTTGAGGACGGTGGGTAAAATCGCTTGGGGTGCAGCTGCATTGGCATACTTGTATGAGCAGCTGAAGGATGCCAGTTGTCACAACACCCGTCAGTTAGCAAGTTACACTACACTACTACAGGTACGTGTGATGAGGGTTATAATCTTTTGTATATATGATCAGAGTTATTGTTGTAGTTGTAATGTTAATTGAATATTGTTTCAGGCTTGGATATTGGAGCACTTTCCACACATCATGCACATTGAGAGGAGTCCTAATTATGTGGAAGGAATGCCATTGTGTAGGAGATTGAGATCGCATCGTCCTGTAGGAGATGTTGTGTCCGTACGGCAGTACCTTTGCAGTAGGATCTCACGCACCTACCAGCGCAAAAGGAGGGGTGGGGACGGGTCGACCTCTTAGATATTTATTAGTTTTATGGTTATTACCTATGGTGTATGGACGGATTATTATTAGTATGTGCTTTTTACTTATTTTGTATGGACTGATATTTATTAGTGTTATGGTTATTACCTATGGTGTATGGACGGATATTTATTAGTATTGCGCTTCTTATGGTTATTATTTACGGTGTATGGACGGTTTTAGTTTAGTTAGTTGTCGTTGTTCAGTTATTATATCTTTCCGGGTTTATTTAAAATTAACCAATTACATGAAACAGTAAAATTAGTTTACATTAAATCAATGATAATAGGCACATGTTGTTCCTCAAAGCGAGTAAATAATGCGTTAAATGTAGCCATTCTCTCATAATATGGAAACTCTCAAGCCTCATCATCTTGAAGTCGACTAGTTCGTCACTGTAAGGTCAATATTAGCAACACACAAATCACCGAAATGTATGTTTCAAGGACTTATAAATTAACTTACCTCATTTGTCGTAAAAGTATTAGAGTAATCAGTCCTCCCCTCCATAGGGTTGTCCGTCACATCAACCATCTGGGTTAAAGTCACATATAGATTATAATTTACTCCCAAAATATATATAATTATATATAGATTTATATATATATATATATTAATTACCTCTACATCGTTTTTAAAGTCAGTTGTCGCATTGAATCCTTCACAACTGTTGTTCCAACAATTTTCTTCCATTTCTACATATTTTCATAGGTTAAAATAAAAAACGAAAAAATAATAAAATACGGACAACATCATCCGTAAAACCTTTACGGACAGAGGAGTCCGTAATCTCCCCGGACGATTTTGTCCGAAACCTACCGGACATTTAAGTCCGTAAAGCCTTCCGGACGACACTGTCCGGAAAAACAGTTTCCTACGTTCCGGACATACTTGTTCGTATGGTTTTTTGGAAATACAAATGTTTTTTTACGGACATGTTAGTCCGTAAGAGTGTTACGGACAAAGTCATCCATAGTATTGCAGAAACGGTTTACGGACAGCTTTGTCCGTAAAGTTCTTACGGATAACCACGTCCGTAAGCCTAAAAACTTTATCTTCCTCGCACAATGACGATAGAGTTCATTCAAGTGGGTAAAAAAACACTACCAAAATGAAATCACTTACCTTAAATGTTGCTCAATATGAAATAAATATTTGTTTTTGTGGTATATTCTTCACCAATATATATGTTTTTCTCACTTGAAACAAATCTTGTTGGTAGAAAGGAGACAAAATTTGTCCGGTTGCACAGTACACGATAGTGTGAGCTTTTGTTTCTTCTGAGAGAACCACGGTCTTTTACAAACATATATAGTGTGGATGGGTGAAACCAACAGAGGCATTCAGGAGATTTTAAAATTTTCAAAAACTATGGGGGTGGGAATAGTAAAAAGACCGGTGCCAAAAGCAATGGCCTTGAAAACTTTATATTTAAAGCAACTTATAAGCCCAAAAAAAGCCCACCAAATAAAGCCCATGTAACCCACCTGATTAGGGAACAAACCATTGTTTCGAATTCCGATATCCATCCATTCCCAATTGTCCAATACCCTCCATCAGTGATTTACCTATGAGGCACCATGGACACCCCTCCATGTATAGCTTAGAGTGTATCCAACCTTTGTGTAAGAAGTTTGCCCGTGGGAAGTATCTAGTTTTAATGCACTTCGAAATTCAAGGAATAAGGATTTTTTTTATTAGTTTCCAACCTTGCTTGCTGCCCAGATTCTCTACAGTACTGCAGATTCTGCAATCCAGATTCAATAGTCACAAATTAATGTGTTAACTTTTTGATTTTTTTATTTGATGTAATTATAAAATGAACGGCCGAAATGCTCTCCAATTTTTATTCAATTGGAGAAGAGCTGGATCCGCTTGCTTGGCTTCAAGGCCTAAATTGAAAGCATGAAATCTCCTAAAATCACATTCCTCCGAGGTCTTTGGAAGAACAAATATTGTCCCATTTTTAGTTTCCCACTGAAAGCTATATATCATCTTTGTTTGATAGAAGAGGTTAAGGGGAACAAGAAGTATCCCTTGATACTGTGCAATGAACTTTATAATACCTCCATACCCCGCTCTGGACAGAAACCACTCCTTTCAGCCTTCCAACTTCTACCACACCATGTCTACGACAAAATTGGAAACTTGGTTTTTAGATTTTCCCTCAAAAGTTGGGGTTTCCAAATATTAGGTGTGACTTTCATTGGGTTTAATTTTCATACATCTTCGGATCAAGATTTGTCTGTCATAGCTAAAAAGATAGCTCCAACTCCAATTTGTCCAAGTTCACATTTTGCCCATATGCTTTCCAATATAGATCTAGGATTTGGAGGATAGAGTTGATTTCCTTATTCTAAAGATTAATCTAATAGCAAAGTTGTTAGAAAAACTAACATGATGACACGTTAGTTCTTAACGTACAAGTAAAAAGTTTACTCATTTCTTTAATTCTATCTGGACAATCGTGTGGTCAGAAAAACCTTTGCATGAAATCCGAAAAGAAAACATGTAAAAAACCATTGCAAGAATGTGAAAACCGGAGTATAATCTACGCTGATCAAACAGCTCATAGAACCTAGCTTGCAAAGTGAACAAGGACATGTTTTACAGAGTGAAATAAAATAAACCACATACAATCAATAGACATTATTATACCAGCACTTTCTCAATCTTCCCACAAATATGGTAGAATCGTGGATTTCTCACTCTGCATCTGCTTGTTTTTAACTTCCTTTGAACTTACAACTTTTGCAATTAGTTTTTCAAAGATCTACACGAGTACAGTATGTGAAAATCTCTTCAAGTACCTCCTCACAAATACAGGCAAGAGTTGGCAAAATACTGGCTAATGAAAATCGACTAGCTACTTCTTAGCAAAGGTTATAATCATGGGATTCTGAGGGGTGATTTTGAAGCCTTGAAGAGCCTGCATGGCCATGGATGATTGCACCTCATCTTCAAAATCTACGAATGCGATCCCTGGCTTTGCTTCAATCAAACGCACTTCCTTAAAACCTGGGTATTGTTCGAACAGCATTTCAAGCATCCTACCGGTTGTTTCATAAGGCAAATTCTCTATGAACAAAATATTGTTAGGCGGTGCTGCTTCTTGGGCACCAGGTCCAGGACGGAATGAGGCCTGCAGATAAAAGTGCATATTATATGTTAATGTAAGTAGTAATATCATAAAAGATAAGTTGATGAAATTCAACGTTAGCATCATATCCAAAGAACAACAGTTAGTTTGAAAACAATATGACAATAAACATCATTCTTTCGCTCGTTTCTTTCAAGCTCATGAGACTAAGAGATGAAATGTTGATCTGATGGCCAAATTTTATTAGAGGGGAGGGGAGAAATTACTACGACAGCATTAATAAATTCTTCATAATCCACAGCCAAAACTTTTTTCTTACTGGAGAGAAAAATCAGGCACTATTTCTATTAGACCATCTCTAACAGGAGATGCTTAGAGAGTTCTTAATTTTAAGAAGTCTGGGAAGCAACTCGCACTCGTTGGAGGAAAATGACATGGTAGACGAGTGCTTAATTTTCAAAACCGGGATGCTTGTGGAAGCAAATATCCTTAGAGAGTTCTTAGCAATAAAAAAATAAAAGTAACAGATTTTGGGCAGTTGAAACCCAAATAAGTTGGAAAAAAAATCTTCAGCCATAAATTATAACCAAATTAATAAAAAATCCTCAATCACAATCAGATTCATTAAAAAATTACAATCAAATTAATAAAAAAATTACAATAGTTTGAAAAAAATGAAGAAAGATGAGAATTTTTTGTGCAATTGCAAACAAAAAATAGTTTGAAATTAATGAAATTATAAAAATTAAATATTTAAACCTTTAATTATTGTATGTATTTCTTGTTTTAAAATTAGAAAATGTAATTGTATTTTAAGTTGAATTAAAATAATAAAGGTGTGGATGTGGTAGCTTGTGGGATCCATTTTGGAGTTCTTGTAGAGTTGTTCTATTGGAGCGTAAAGTTATTTAAATTATACGGGTTGCTTAAAAAGTAAAAAGAGATGATGTGTAAAAGTAGGACCCACATAAAAATTAATATAATCAATTTTAAGCAACTTGGGAAGAATTTCCCATTGGAGATGATCTTAGCAACAAAGATTAGAGGAACTTACTGTTGGGCCACCATTACTTGCACCATGTGCTCCATTAGCCATAGAAGATTGCTGAGCTTCTTCAGCACGCCGCTTTCTTTCAGCTGAACAAGCAAAATTATGCCAGTCAAATTCAAGCAGTAAGAAATTACTGCCAATTCAACAAAGGAACTAATATTGATTCTTATGTAACATGATCAGAATGTGATGACAGAAGCAAGATTTAAGATCTTTAAACTATGTGCAGCTTAACAAATAATGTCCAAATGTTGTTTTCGATATTGTTCTTTGGCAAGGAAAATACCAATTTATTTACTCTGAAGAGCTAAACAGTTGTTTTTTGTTGTACATGCATGTGTGCACAGCAGGGTGGTTCTAATTTACTCATCTTACAGACACATAAATAGTAAGTTGGAAACCATCATTCATTAATGACAATTTTGAACTCTTTAACATAGGCATAAGCAACAACAGGAAATACATGTACAAGTCATATGCATATGATCAAATAATAAATTTGGAATTACAAATATGATATAATTATAATCCATACTACATCACGGTAAACAATAACCTTACAACAGAAAATCCCAATCATATTATCTTCAGGCCAAGGAAATCTGAGGATTATTTGTTTGCTTAGGGTATTTTGGGAATATGGAGAGGAAGGGGAGAGTTAGGGGGGAAATGGAGGGTGAAGAGGAAGGGGAGAGTTAGGGGGGAAATGGAGGGTGAAGAGGAAGAGGAGAGACATCGTAAATATTGGACATTCTCAAACACAGGTGACATTTTATCTTGTTTGATTCAAAGAGGGGAGGGGAGGGTAAATGACCCCATACATGTTTGGTTCACAAAGGGAGGGGAGGAAAAATAAAACTAATTTACTTATATATCATTTACTTTTATAACACTTTAGTTTTATTAATATGAGTGTAGGGGTATTTAAGCCATTTTGATTACTTAATTTAAACTCCCCTCCCCTCCAAATCCCCCCATTATTGGAGGGAAGAAAAAGTAGCCTTAGGAGGGATTTTGGCTCCCTCCCCTCCCCTTCTAAAAATTGAACCAAACATAAAAACTCATTTAAAATCCCTCACCTCCCCTCTAAATCCCTCCAACCAAACAATATGTAAGCTCCAAGGCTAAGGAAGGAAGCATATATGCCTCAAGAGCTTTGTCAGATGCATTCAAGAATAACACCAGCAATGAACCATTGGGTTCAAAAATAGTATAACTAGTTACATATTTTGAACTTTTAATGAAGTTTTCAATCGTTTTAACATTTTTTGTGATCAGTTATTATTCAGTTTTATAATTCCATACAGAGAAAACTGTCATGTTATACTATAATTAAATAAAATTAATTATTTCTCCTTTATAGCCACATTGTGAATGCCTCTATCTGTTAGCCACTTAGCCATTTCAAACTGGCATTACTGCTTTAAAGGGACAGATGATAATGGTATACATACAACATGCAAGAGTTCAAAATAGAATTTAAAAAATGAGGAAGACTATGGTGTGAAAGGAAACACCAAATGACTATTGTTCACCTTTCTCCTCTTGTTTCTTTTTCTTTTCCCTTGGAACATAACTTCCCTCTTCTTTAGCAATACAATCTGATTTTGATTTTGCATATTGAATTCGCTGCATCAAATTATTTACACAAAAAGCTTTTAGAAGCATTATATTGATAGAAAACTAGACAAACCAAGCAACCTTAAAGGAAAAGGGGAAATTTGATATCATCCATAACTTTCAGTTTCATTCTTGATAATGAACATACTTCGTACAGGTCAATAGATATTTGGATTAAAAAAATTAAATATGAATTGTTAGAAGCAGATATATTTAGGCACAGGCTTAAATCCATAATAGACAATAGACAATAGAAACTATAAGATTCAAGGTCAAAGACAGTAACATAACTTGAGCAAGCAATTAGAAAAGGTTCAAAAAAGTTTGAAATAAATCACATTTTTTAACATAACTATAACAGCACTATAAGTTGATTACCATAGGTTTGTCATAAAATGGGAAGTTCTGCATTTGTCGCACTGCATTGCTGGCAGCAGTGACTTCACTAAAACAAACCCATGCCTGTCCTCGAAGCTTGGCTGTCTTTAAAGCAACAACGTCCAAAATCCTTCCATATTGAGAGAATAAGCAATACAGAGATCTCTTCAATTCTGCCACATTGACGTTAAAACAAAATATAATTTTGAAATTCTGTCATAGGGTCAACATCAAAATCATTTTTTTATTAAATAGAAAAACATAAAGTTATATCAACAAAAGTAGCGAAGAACATATCCAATTACAACGTTTAATATGCAAAATCATGGGCAAGCATCAAGCAAGTCTATTATATATAATTTAGTTTGATTACATTATATATAAAATTAAGTTCTATGTTGTCTAATTGAGACACACCCCTTCGAATTAAATTTTCCCACACAACAATCAATAAAATTTCAGCATACAAAGCATAAGAATCACGGATGCTAAGCCAAATCCAGATCAACCCTAGTTCAATTCAAAAATAAACTCAAACCTAGTTGAAGTTTGTATGCACCACTCTCCTGACACCAAATTATTCCACAAATTCACTTAAAAATTAATCAGGCAGAGTTGCAACTTCGCCAAGTTCCAAGATCACAACGAAGCCAGAAAGCAGTTGTAAATATAAAATTGAAGTACACCACAGTGCAGAACATGGGAGGATACGGGTTTGAAAGGATATTACCTTCTTTCTTAACCTTCTCGTTGAGATTCTTAATGTAAATGGTCTGGTTGGGAGGAATGTCCCCTGACAGCATTCTCTCTCTCTCTCTCTCTGCTTCCGATGGAAGAAGGTAGAGCGGTGGAGCGGAGGGGCGGTGGAGCCCTAGCCTAGTGGAGTGAATGTTACAGACGACTATGTTTCAGTTTTGGGGCTTTTCATGAAAATTCAAATTTCACAAGATGGGCCTGGCCCGTCTTCACTGACCAATTCCAATGCCATAACAGGGAATTGCTTTTAACAACCCTTTTTTGTAATCGCATTTGCACCTTTCAAAATTCCCTCTCTAGTGGGCAGCTCTCCACCTCCCGGCACCCCACCACTTCATTTAAGTTTTTTTTAAAAGAAAACATTTCTAGAAATTAATTTTCAGAAACCAAACGATAAAAATAGCTTTTGGATGTTTATTTCTGAAAATTTACAAAAAAAAGTGGCTTACAGATGTATATTTCTAGAAATTTCTGAAATATATATATATATATATATATAAACTTTCAATGTTAGAGACAGAACATAATCCGTCGCTAAATTCCGTCTCTAAATCAGAGACAATTTTTCCTTATCTCTGATTTAGAGACGAAATTTAGCGATGAATTTTATTCTGTCTCTAACATTAAAAATTTGTAAAAATTTTATATATTTTTGGAAATATATATCTAGAAGCAACTTTTTTTTCGGAAATATACATTTGGAGGGGGCTATTTTTATTGTTTGGTTTCGGGAAATTAATTTCCGAAAGTGTTTTTTAAAGAGAAAAAATTATAATGGAGTTATGGAGGGTGTTGGGAGGTGGAGGTGGGTTGGGGAGGTGGCAGTGGAGGTGGCGGTGTGATGAGGGAGGGGTAGGATGGGAATCTTAAAAAATACAAACAATATAAAGGGTGCGAATAGCAAAAATGGGGGAGTTAAAAGTAACTCCTTGTCATGTGGTAGGATGAGTCTAATAGTTTTGACTGAAAAAAAAAGAAAGAAAGAATGATCCTAATAATAATGGTGAATGCTAGGGTCCACCTCCCTTTTGGGTGATGTACGCGTCCCACTCCCTTTAACCGATAATAGACGATTTGTTTACCTGGTAGATGAATTTGTCTTACTTTTTCATATTTGTAAAGAAGGGCCTATTGAGAAGACATAAATAGGAATGAACATAAATAGAAGCCTTTAACAGATATACCGCTTCGTTATCTTGTGCACATCATGACATGCTGATAAGTGCAAATTATATGATATATTCTTGTATTTTTACTGCACTTATCAAGGGTAAAATAGTAATTTATGCCCCAAAATAATCCATTTTTATTAATAATTGTATAATTGTGTTTATTTAATTTGAATTTGAATTTGATGCTATTTTAATATAAAATCTGTTAATTTTGTAGATTTATGAGAGAGATTTGAATGAGGAAAGAAGATAGCATTATTTGAGGATAAGATCTGCAGATTCGAAGTTTGAATGAGAGCAAATAAAGATAAGATCAACAACCATTTAAACAAGGATTCTGCGGATAACTTCCTCAATTTAAATTTAAAGACAAGATAAACACATAAATAATTCAAAAAGAGGGAAATAAGGGAAGTCAAGCAGATAAGGATAAGATCAGGAAGAAATCAAGCTGTTAAAAAAGGAAACAGAATAATCTGTTACGCGCTCCACGCTCCATCTGCGCTGCGCAGATTGGAGCGCATCATTCTGTAACCTGCGCTTCACTTGCGCTGAGAGCAGGTGAAGCGCAGCTGCGCGGATTTGTTTTTAGATTTGTTTTCAAAATAGATTCCTTCGAGATTTAAGATAGCTTTCCTTGGTCTATAAATAGGACCTTTTGTAGAGCAAAAGGGGAGTTTTTTGGGAGACCAGAGGCGGGAGCTTTTGGAGACCGGAGGCCAGAGAAGGGAGACGACAGAGCAGAGCTAGGATCGGAGAAAGTGACAGTTTCTCCATTGGTTTGTAATGGCTACCATGCATTGCTAAACTCTCCAATAGGGTTGAATGTAGTTGATTCAATCCCCAAGTGTATGTGATTTCTCTTTATTATTTATGAATCCTTATTCTATAATATCGGTGCTTTTATACTTTGTTTAATGCGTAGCTTCCGCACTTGTGCCGGAGTTATAGGTTGATTTTAGGATTCAGGTGACAATTGTTTCTATAAAATTAACGATGAGTTTGGGGGAGCCGATACTTAGGAAACCTAAATTCTGATTGGTAAAAGTACTCATAGTAATCGCTATAGGAATATAGAGGGAATCGATGATTGAAGAATTTGAATGTGAGAGCCTCTTCATAGTAGTCTCTATAGGAATATACGGTGAATTTGATAGTATTAACGAACGGAAAAGTAGAGCAATCAAGTCGGGGTAATTTGTCGCCTGGGAGAACCCGCATGGATTATCTTCGAGTGGTTTACTGCTGGTAACTCGGGGTAAAATAATATAGTTTGGCTAAGGTATTATAGAAATATATTCGTAAATAATATTGGGGTTCACATGCATAAGGGGTGCGATGATACGAAGTTCAATCCTGATCCAAGTAACTGTTTCTATCTCTATCTCAATTTATATTTTGTTTTTATTTACTTTTACAATTCTCAACAAACAACCATCTATTTTTACTTGATAGCTGTGACCACTAATCTTTATAAATTAAACCGTTCCCTGTGGATACGATACTCTTACTTACTATTATACTGCTGGAATTTTGCGCTTGCCAGAATCTCATCACATGCACGACACATAATAAATACATAATAAAGGCAAAATAGAGTAGGTAGGAGGAAAATCTTCCGCCATTACTTACTTTATGGATTTAGTTGATAGTAGAAGAAATGAAAAAACCACACTTTCCTTTTTCATGATCTGCATATTTTGTGTACGCATTCCCTGTTAAGCGTTGAGTCACAATTTGTAGCTTCAATCTCTATTTCCGAGTAGGTAGGAGAAAGAACATTGGCCATTGCTTACTTGAACCGTTGAAGGTATTCCTTTCCTCTGATGAACTCACTTGAACAGTTGAAGGCATCCCCTGAAGCCTTTATTTTTTGTGCACATCTTTGATTCTGCAAGTAGGATATCTAACGTTAAGGTGGTAGATCTAGTTTGGAGCAAGTGTTTACTAGATGTGTTCATTGATTTGGTTCAATCTGATGATCACGATGAACCGAACCGAACCAATCTGATCGGATTGAATTTTTTAGTTCAATCAGGTTGGACCCGAACCGAACCAATGAAACCCATCAATGATTGGCTTGGGTAACAGAATAAAGACACTGGACCCGTTATCCGAACTGAACGGAACTGAACCACCCTAAATTAAAAAAAATATACTAAAACAATTGGAAGAGAGGAGATTAAACTTCAACATGAATTTTTATCATAGAGAAGAGATTGAACATCAATATAAGATATTATCATAGTCTATCTTTTTCTTAAATGAATTTTTCTATTATTTGCTAAAAAAATTGAAAAGTAATTTTAATTGTATAAGCATATCAAAATTTATGATCCGATTGATCCAAATCGAACCAACCTGTTGTTGATCGGTTTGGTTTGGTTCGGGTCACTTACAAAAAAATTGAAAAGTCCAAACCAAACTGAACCGAATCAAACAATTTTATTTGGTTTGGATTTGTTTCTCCTACAGAACCGAACCAAACCGACCCGCAAATACCTCTAGTGTTTACATCCTAACCAAGAGACATTTTCGTTTGTGTGAATACATTATCATTGTAAACCAAGGTTAAATTTTTACTTGTTCATTCAAAAGTTATTTCTGTGAGTGAATTAGAAAAAGTAAATTTTGAACTACTTACATATTCAAGTAGATTGAATAGTTTACAACAAAAGAAGGTGGTAGACACCATACACAGGGATATGTAATAGTAGTTGTAAAATTATTCATGGGATAAATGAAAGGAACCTAAATGAAATTGTTCAAGGGTTTAGGGTTGGTTGTTTGTCGTTATTTTGATTGTGAGAAGTTGTGGTAAATTACTTAATCTCTAACGTTTGATGCAGCTTCGCTATTGAGATGATGACCAAAGGCAATGTTATAGTGATAAAAATGAAGATGATGAGGTATAATGAATAGAACTATGATTAAAATTAGTTGGTTTCGCAATTTTGTAAACTTGGAATAGTAATAACTTAGTTGTTTTTTGTGTTTTCTGTGTAGGAATCTCAATGATGGTTAACTTAAATGCAAGAAGAATCTGAAATGGAAGATGAGCAACCTGGAATGGAAGATAAAACTTTTGAAAAGGAAGATAAGCAACCAAAAATGGAAGATGAGGAATCTGAAGAAAAGTTGGATCACCATTACTCTGAAGGTGGTGAACATGATTTTTCTAAACCCCGAATTAGAACTGATACTGAAGACAACATAAATATAATGGAGTTGAAGAAATTTTCCCCAAAGGATATAGATAATTATGATTTTGGAAGTTTGGATATAGGTACAAGTTGTATTTTGCATATGCTAAGGCAAATGGTTTTTGTGTTCATAAAAACACAAAAAGAATGAGCAAAAGAACAAGTGAGGTGTTGTAACAAGAGTTTGTGTGTTACCAGGAGGGACTTCGACGAGATAGAGGCCTTCAGATGGAAGATAGGAAAAAAGAGCCACCACCTAAAACTAGAAGCATTTGCTTAGCCAAGTTTCGAGTGCATGTTGACAAGGTAACAAGTCGTTGGTATGTTTCTTACTTTGAAGATGATCTTATCCATGAGCTGTTGGATTCCAAATATTGAGGCATGTTAGCAGCTCATAGAGTGATGTCTGATAGTGACATTATTCAAATGAATAATATGATGGAAGCTGGTATTGGACCATCTCATATCTTTGGTGCATTTGGTAGGCAGAGTGGAGGGTATGACAAGATTGGATTCAAGAAAAAAGATATTCATAACCTAATTTTACGTTAGAGGAAGTTGCAATCTTTTGATGCAATAACTGCTATTTGTTTCTTACGTCAGTTTCCTATGCAAGACTCTATGATGTATTTTGAGCATACTATGGACAGTGAAAGTAGACTAGAACATTTGTTTTGGGGTGACAGACTTATGAAATTAAACAACCAAATTTACGGTGATGTTCTAGCTTTTGATGTGACATACAAGAAGAATAGGTATTTATTCTCCTTCTGTATTTTTTGGTGTTAATAACCATAATCATGCAACCATATTTGTCGGTGCCGTCATTGAGAATGAGACAGAGGAGACATATGTTTGGGTATTGCAACAATTCTCAAAGGCAATGAAACGTAAAGAGTCTTGTGCTATTTAGATGGTTTTCCTTAATACTCAACACCGAAAATGTGTTTAACAATTGTCACGTAATGCAACATCCAATGTTGGACTTCCTGGCTTCACTGTGAAACTGAAAAGGTGCATGTTGGGTGATTATGACGTGGTAAGGTTTCGGAAAAAATGGAATGATATGGTGACAGAGTTTGGAGTGCAGGACAATTCTTGGGTGATGACTTTGTATCGGAGGAGGCGAATGTGGGCTACTGCATATATCCGTGGTCACTTTTTTGTAAGGTTTAGGACTACATCCCCATGTGAAGGCTTGCACTCGGAGTTTGGAAGGTTTTTATATTCAAAGTACAATTTGATCGATTTCTTCACTATGCCAAAAATGAGAAAAGACTGTGGTTCCGCATCCAAAAAGTGTACGGTTGGAACTGCATTCAGAAAACATGTTGTCCTAGTACGGGGTCATTGGAGTGCGGTTCTATAACCGCTCTCCAAGTAATGCATGCCACGTTGGATGCCGTGTGTATAAGCACTTAGAGTGCGACTAATCAACAAACCTTAAAACAATGGCCATTTGCTCCTTTCTTGATTTGTCACTAGCTTCATCAACAATGATGCAACATTTTTCATCACCAATTTCTTCTCGGATTGCTCATTTCACCTTATGAGCTACAACTTGTAAAATCTCTTTTTGAGAATCTGGAGATGTATAAGAAGCATTTTTCGGTGCATTTTTTAACACAACACTAGCAACTTTATCATCATGAGAAGCCAAGACCTTTATAAGTTCAAGAAAATTACAATGATTTGTAGAATTTGCACTTTCATCATGACCTCTTATAACACATCCTTGGAAGGTAAGATACAAAACTGAATCAAATGAAGCTTTAAGTCGTAATCGGTTGTTGGCAATTTGTTGTGAAGTTTGCTTTATTAAAACTTGTGGTAGATGTTGGGCTTGCTTCATTAGATCTTTACAAGCTTGTTCACAAAGTTTATGAGAGGAGTTTGGTTCTTTACCTATATGATTCAAGAAATGACAATCTTTTCCACTCCCAACCTTTTTCCAATTTTTGAATCCATCTATGGTAAAAGCTCTTTGTGCAGGACGACCGCTGGGCTTGTTAAAAAGAAAGCAAGAAAGGAAAAATGTTGCATCTATAGTAGGGGAATACTCTAACCAGGATGGGTATAAGTTAAACCATGAAGATTGAAAACGTAAAAAATGAGTAGATGGTCCAAACTTTTTATACGCTGAAAGTTTAGGTTGATAAGGACCAAGACTTAAATAAGCCCGTTGAATGATTGTGTTGCTCATGAGGATACTCTTAAATTTGTTTTCTTTTGCCAAGATCATGCTAAGTAAAATTTGGATTAACTTGTTCAGTTTGAATTCTAGGTGCCTTCAAAGGTCGAGCTCTAGAATTAAAGTATCAACTATTGGTGTAGATAAGCTTTCAACTTCTTCATTGTTTTCCAATATCGACCATGCTTTTTTGCTTAAAAATAGAATCGATTCTAACTTGCTTCCCCATTTATAGTAAAAAACTAAAGATAAAAGAATAAATTAAATTAATTACTTTTACTAAAAATGAATTATACAATATTATAGTTTTTACAATCAATCCATTCAAAACACCCTAAAGACAATTTTATATCTATATATAATTTATTCATAATAAAAATAAAAAACTAAAAAACTAAATAACTAAATATAATAGAATATTATATATATATATATAAATTAAAAACGTTGCATTACGATTTACAAGTTTAGTAGTTTACTTACTTCCTCTCTTGGTTATGTTTGCTCTCGATATGCTTGCCCAAAACTTTTCAATTCAAGCACTTGAGTCGAGAACAGAGAACTTACATCCGTGCATCAAAATTGAGAAATAATTAAATAACTTGAAAACAAATAAGGTAAAGAAAGATAATACTTGCGCGAATGCGCATGCCACTTACAAAACAATCTTCAATGTTCTTTGTTGCAGTTCAGCAGTTAACAATTGCGTGCGACTTTACACGTAGTGCGTAGGAGAGTCGTCTTTACCTCATCTCGGCAGTTGTGCTTTTTGGATTTTATTGTTTTATGCTATTTTTAGTCAAACAATGTCAATACCCTATTACTTATGTACTCTTCTAATCTTGAAGAGATTATCCATTGGTGTACTGTCTTTGAAAATTAAGTTTCCTTCCATACCTAGATGTGGATTCATATTTCCATGTCATTCCAATTAGCCATGATGCACCAATCAAGTCTCCAATCCTAAACAATAAATGTTAAAGTAAGTAATGGTAACCAAACATAAATTGGACACTGGTTAACCTGGTTCAATTATTTAAACATTAAGATCACTAGTGCCTACATACAAAACAATAAAGATGATGGCCAGTCTCCTGTATAGGAATATAAAAATTGATAGATCATTTTTTAATACTAGATATACAATCTATATGCACACAGTTCTAGTTGGGGGTTCGTTATTAACCAAAATTTAGAGTTGTTCCTGTTAATGCCAGACCTTAAAAACTTATAATAAACATGAAATAGGCCTATTGTTTGTATAGCCAACAAAGGAATTAACCAAGCTATTAATTTGACTGGAATTACTTTTAAAAAAAAGATATTACCAATTCATTCAATTATAATTTACCAGTACAAGCAAAAAGTATTGATCATGAAATACCACTTCAACCATTTGATGACATGGCACAATTCAGTGTCGAGGTCCTTAATTTTGGAGACATTAATGCTTTATTATCTATTCTTTCTTTTTTCCTCATTCTAGACTTATTTCTCATCTAAATCTTTATTCTTGTCTTCCAATTGAATTATTTGATTAATTAAATATGGAGTTCAACAGCCTAAGGAAAGTACTTATTATGCATAGTAACAGAACATGATGTCAGAATAACTAATACTGAATAACAACTTAATAACAGTCAAGCCAAGTGTTCCAACCAAAAATAGATCGAGGAAAACAAATCAAGCGAAAAACAGGTTGAGCGACAAAGATAATCTATTTAGACCAACAATAAGCAACAGGGATAACCTATACATACATGGGGTCATTAAATAGGTTTACTCTAACCTCTTGTTCTGCATTTAAGGAGTGGTAAATGAAAAGAAAATTGTGGTTTTCAGTGCTCCTTTATTGTTTCTAGCAAGAAGAAAAACAAGTTCTCAATATCAAGCAAAAATAAGAACCAAACAAAAGCATAAGGAATTAAATACTATTAATATTTCCACTTCATGTGTTAAGTGTATGTAGAGAGAGCATAAGGAAAGACAACAAACTTTTAGCTTGTAATTATGTGCATACTCCAATTAAATACACAATACAACTAAGAGAACTAAATTCAAGTAAAAGTAGAAATTAAATTTGACAAGAAAAATGATGATAGGATTCTATGATAAAAACCAAGTCACCTTACAATTCTTATATCTTTCTGATAAACTCTTCCTCAATTCTCTTTGGCTTCTACTTTTGCTCTCAAACAACACAAACTAAATTAGTATAAAAGAAAAAGTAATACATGACAAAAAATATGAGTTAATTGAACAAAAATTGAAAGGAAAAGGAGAAAAATGGAACCTAGATTAGGTGGCGGAACTACTCGGTGGTAAAGCATTCCTTGTCTTGAAAGTGTCATCAATCGAAGAAGAAATAAAGGAAATAAGCATGGTGATTACTTTCGAAGACAGGGATCGTTACCCTAAGATCTCAAGCTTCGATGATGAGAGATTGTAATTGGAGCTTGATTTTTGAAAGCTTGAGCAATTCACAAACTCACAATCTCCACAACCTAGCAAGCTTCACTTCTTTGATGTGAGTGGAGAGGTGACTATGGTGGCAATGGATTCGTTAATTTCGGTGGCGCTTCGAGGAAACTCCTAATCGAGGTTAAAGCTATCGAACTAGAACTTTCGAGCAAAGTCTCTGATGGAGCTAATGAAGGAGGTGTGCGCGACGGTGTTTGAGGCAATGAAAGTGAAGTGGATGGAGTTGCTGCTTGTTCTGCCGATGGAGATGGGGGTGGTGGCGCAAGGGGTTCTGGTTCAAAGATGTGGTGAATGTTTTGAGGGTTTCAGTGGGAGGTGGACCATCATTAGGAGCAATTAAACGCGTAACACCGCAATCTTCTTGGAGAGAGGTTGCACCGAGCAATTGCAGTCTTATTAAAGCAACTAAGAATACAGTTAGTAAATAATCGCACTCCAAGAGTTCAAGAGCGCTGTTCCACCCCAACCGCACTCCAAACCCCTATTTCCTTATCTCAAATCCGTTTGTGTTTGAATCACTTTTTTCGGTGTGTGAGGCATATGCATTATAAGGAAAGGAAGATGATTTTGTTTGTATACATGGGGTGCCTGTCCTGCGAACTAGTTATTCATCTTTTGAGAGGTCGGGTGTGAAGCATTTAATCGGAAGGATTTTCTTCATCTTCCACTCTATACTTTAGAGGGCAACGTTGATGGTTGTGACTGATTGTACTAGGGCTTTGATGTATTTTATATACATAGATCACAACAGACAAGCATATATGAATGGAATGTATCATATACTCCATCAATTAATGATTTTAAATGTTCATGTCTGAGGATGGAGTCTTGTGGTCTTTCATGTGAGCATATTGTCGCCGTTCTTGTCCATCTAAACATAGAAGAACTTTCGTCATGTTTGATACTTAATTGATGGAATAAGGGTGCAAAGGATGATCTTCCTAGTTCCATGAGTTATGGTAATTATTGTTGGGATTCTCAAAAGAGTGCTAGTCTTGCATCATTGGTGGAATTGTATCGAGCTACAAGTGTAAAAAAATCTTCTACTGTTGAGAAGTATAATTAAGAAAGGGCAAAGCTCTTATATGAGCTAGAGGAGGAGGATGACAGTTGTTGTGAAAATGAACACGACTTTTCACCAACAATATGACACTAATGAAAACATGATATAAACTACATTGGCTATAAAACATAACACAAATAGTTTATTTGTGGCCATGAAGGCCAAACTAGAGTGCCCAAATGCTTGCAATAACAAGCATAGCCAGAGTAAGGAAAAAAGTATTAATCAACACCCATGTGAGGAGGAATGAACGTGTGTTATGATGATATTTGTCTGGAGATTAAATGATAATAACAATTTTGATATAAATACATAGTGTGATTGGGTGATTTTTTCCCAATTTTTTACACATTTTCATTATTTTAAATTGAATTTTCACTATTTTTCTAGAAATAAATTCATAATGAATACAACTTGAGGTGAAAAATCACCAAACTTGGTTGGGAAGCTCATGGTGGTGTCCCCAACCCTTGGTGTGACTACCATAGTCATCCGTCATGGTTAACCAACTAAGGTGGATTGGTCTTTGTGTTTAATATTACTTGATATAAAGAATGGTGTTTCAACATCAACGTGTTTTGATATCCATGCAAGGATACCAACACCACAAGGGACACCCATGAGGTGTGATTGGGTCATTTTTCCAAATTTTTTTACAGATTTCCATTTTTTAAATTGAATTTTCACTATTTTTCTAGAAATAAATTCATAATAAATACAATTTATGGTGAAAAATCACCAAAATTGGTATGGAAGTTCATGGTGGTGTCCCTAGCCCTTGGTGTGACTACCATAGTCATTTGTCATGGTTAACCAACTAAGGTGGATTGGTCTTTATGTTGAATATTACTTGATATAAAGAACGATGTTTCAACATCAACCTGATTTGATATCCATGCAAGGATACAAACACCACAAGGAACACCTATGAGGTGTCATTGGTTGATTTTCCTATTTTTTACACATTTCCACTTTTTAAATTGAATTTTAACTATTTTCTAGAAATAAATTCATAGTAAATACAACTCTTGGTGAAAAATCAACAAAATTGGTTGGGAAACAACCCTTGGTGTGACTACCATAGACATTTGTCATGGTTAACCAACTAAGGTGGGTTGGTCTTTGTGTTAAATATTACTTGATGTAAAGAATGGTGTTTCAACGTCAACATGTTTTGATATCCATGCAAGGATACCAACACCACAAGGGATACCCATGAGGTGTGATTGAGTGATTTTTCTCATTTCCCATTTTACCAATCGTTTAACAAATTGCCTTGCTTAATATATCATATTTTTTATGAAATCCAATAACATGCATTATTACCATTACCATACATAGACCACCATAACCATGCTAAAAAGATTTCACAAACTAAAACCAAAGGACATATGCTGGCGTTGTCATCATCACGTTCTTGCAAATTGTTAGTGTAACCTTTACCCTGATTTGCACTGCTAGTTAAATGAAATAACCACTCAACTTTTCATTTTTTTTTGTCGAAACACACACCTTTTCACATCAAATAGGTTTTAATCTTATGGGCCAACTAACACATTTAAAAGCATTACATGGGCTAGGCCCATAAGAAGCTACCTATTTTTTAAGACTAAAGCCAATACTACCCTATTCCAACCGGCCCAAGAGTAAACACCATGATTCAGTCATTATATGTACATCGTCCCTGTCATTGGCAAAGCTATTGTTACCATAAGACATCATGCTAAGTGCAAACAGGGCAAATCACTCAGACAATAATCTTTGCTTCAAAACCCACTTCCTTTTTCAACGGTTTCACACATAAACTAACCTAATTACTTTGTGTAGAAAAAACAAGAAATACTAGGAGGGGGGTTGAATAGTGTTTTATAAATCTTAAACTGATTTTGAAAAACCTTTCACAAGTAGCACTTTTCACAAGGAGATTTTTATAACTTGCTGAAACTGGAAGTTTTACACTTGCTGAAGTAACTTCAGCAGGTTCAATAAAACAGTTTATGAAACTTGTTTTTCAAATTGTTTAGATCGTTTTTCAGCTTAAAGTTATAAAACAACAAACTCGGAACCCTCCACGTTAGTATAAATCAAATTTAAATGAGTTAAGGGTAAGAGAAGACTTAGCCAAAGATTTATCACCTACTACCACCGTGAGCTATATCCAATCCTAAAGCCAATCAGCTAAGGATTTTCACTATCTGATTAGATATACAAGTATTCTTTTCTGTCAAGCCTCTTCAGGCTCTACTACAACAAGTATTGTTTCCTACAAAGCCTCTCCAGGCTCTACAGCAAGTATTGTTTAAACAATAAGCCTCTCTAGGCTCAAACAGAAAACTGTTTTAGATGAAAGATTGCCTAAGCTTTGAAACTACACAAGTTTAAAGCCTAAACTGGGTAAGATGTGCAATCTACTAAGTTGAACTCAGGATATGAAATTTGAGTACAAATGAAACAGAGTGTAAATATTTCTTAGGGAAATTTTACAGCACTTCAGCAACTTGATGTTCATTCTCTCTCTTTTTCTCTGCATGAGGACTTGTATTTATAGAGAGAGATTGAGACCGTTTAGACTTCTCTATAAATCCCGTTGTGAAATAGCTTTATTCCCATTGAGACATAAGCTTTTGATAGCTTGCAGCAGCAGACACAACAGAGGTAGGTGTGCAGCAATGCTGACTCTACTTTTCTGAGCAAAGTGTACTTTCACAGCAGAGACTACCTTTTTGGTGAATAGGAATTTGAAATATACTAAAAAGTTTCTGATTTGCCTTGCCAGAGAGGGTGAGGTGCAGACAGTTGGCAGAAAGCAAAGACTTGGGTCTTCAAAATGATCATAAAAGAAACTCATTTCCAAGAAGATACATTTCTCAGTACGACGTCTCCCGTCTTCAGAAGGTTCACTAGCTTCAGCAGGTCCTGATACTTCAGTAGGTTCCTCTCCTTCAGAAGGTTGCACCACTTCAGAGAGTTGCATAACTTCAGAGAGTTACTCTTTCATAGGGTTGCTGAAACACCGAAAATACCTATAAGAGAATCTGTTCCTTCTTTCAGGATATTTTAACCAAATTTGTTATACATTAAAACTCAGGATTATGAGACTTAAAGCATTATTAAATACTTAATAATATTTTTGAGACTCAACATTCTCCGCCTTTTTAATGATGACAAATTTGCTTAAACTTGCAAATATCTGAAGGGAAATTGAATAGAATTAAGTTTAAAGAATTCTCCCCCTTTTGTCAGATATTTAGATAAGTGCTTGCTCCCCCTGAACACAATATTTCTTCTCTGAAAAACACTTAAACTTCAGATTTTGTTAGTTTATATTACTCCCCCTTTTGTCATTAATCAAAAGGGTTTCCAGAGCTTGTTGAAGTAATAAATGTGCAATAGAGCAATAAATTCAGAGTATGAAAGTAGCTGATAGAGCATATATATCAGAGTAGAGGAAAGTGCAACAAAAGTTCAGCAGGTATGCATATATCAGCAAGTTCAATTATCAGAGAGTGCAAGGATATGCAGATTATCTCTTATGGACTTAAACCTATCTTCAGCAAGGGATTTTGTGAATATATCAGCCCATTGATGCTCTGTGTCAATGAACTTAATATCAAAAACACCTTTCTGAACATGGTCTCTAATGAAATGATGCTTGATTTCTATATGCTTAGTTCTAGAATGCTGGATAGGATTTTTGGAAAGATTTATTGCACTAGTATTATCACAGAACACATGAATAGATTTAACAGAGATATTAAAATCTTCAAGTTGATACTTTACCCAAAGCAGCTATGAGCAACAACATGCAACAACAATATACTCAGCTTCAGCACTTGAAAGAGCTATAGTGCTTTGCCTTTTGCTAGCCCAACTTATCATATTTTCTCCAATGAAGTGGCATCCTCCACTTGTTGATTTTCTCTCAACTCTATCTCCAGCAAAGTCAGCATCACAATAGCCTAATAACCTGCAGTCCTTACTCTTCTTATAGAATAGACCAAGATTAGTAGTACCATTGAGATATCTGAAAATTCTTTTTATAGTCTTTTAATGAGTTATTCTTGGATCTGCTTGAAATCTTGTACATAGACAAACACTGAACATAATGTCAGGCTTGCTTGCTGTAAGATACAACAGAGATCCAATTATACCTCTATACATGGTTGGGTCAACACATTCTTCTCCTTCATCTTTACTTAAGATGGCTGAAGGATGCATAGGAGTTGACATAGGTTTGCAATCGTGCATGTTGAACTTCTTAAGCATTTATTTAGTATATTTCTCCTGATGGATCCATATACATTCAGAATCTTGCTTAATCTGAAGCCCTAAGAAAAATTTGAGTTCACCCATTAAACTCATTTCAAACTCAGATTGCATAAGCCTTGAAAACTTTGTGCAAAATGAAGAATTTGTTGATCCAAAAATAATGTCATCAACATATATCTGAACAAGAATTAGATATTTGTTAGACATTTTTCTAAAAAGAGTTGTATCAACCTTTCCTCTTTCAAAACCATTTTTGAGAAGAAAATTGCTCAATCTGTCATACCAAGCTCTGGGAGCTTGTTTAAGACCATATAGAGCCTTTTTCAATTTAAAAACATGATCAGGAAAAGTTAAGTTTTCAAAACTAGGGGGTTGTCTAACAAACACCTCTTCCTTAATGAATCCATTTAGGAAGGCACTCTTTACATCCATCCATCTGATATAGTTTGATGCCATTATTGGCTGCATAGGAAAGTAAAATCCTAATGGCTTCAAGCCTAGCTACAGGTGCAAAGGTTTCAGTGAAGTCAATACCTTCTTGTTGGCTGTAGCCTTGAGCCACCAATCTAGCTTTGTTTCTTATCACTTGACCATCTTCAGAGAGCTTGTCTCTGAACACCCATTTGGTTCCAATAATTGTTTTCCCATGGGGTTTAGGAACAAGAGTCCAGACATCACTCCTGGCAAATTGATTCAGCTCTTCCTGCATGGCTAGGATCCACCCTTCATCATGCAGAGCTTCATCAATATTCTTTGGCTCAATTTCAGAGAGGAAGGCAAGATTATTGACTTCTCTAAGTCTTGATCTTGTTTTTACACATTCTAAAGTTTCACCAATGATTTGCTAATTGAGGATGATGAGACTTGTATCTCCACTCATTTCTTCGAGGAAATACATGCTCAATATGAGACTCAACATTAGCTCTTTGAAGAGGAACAACTTCAGCAAGATGACCAGGAAGTTGTTCAGCAGGTACTTCAGAGGGTCCTTCAGCAGGTTCTTCATTTTTTACCTCTGTCTTCTCTGAAGTTGGATTCAGCTCCATTCCTACAAAATCATCTTCTAGATCTGATAGTTCCCTATCAGTCTCTTTAGCATCATTAAATTTAACATGGATATATTCTTCTACTGTCAAGGTTCTAGAGTTATAAACCCTATATGCCTTGGAAGTTTCTGAATAACCAATGAAGAATCCTTTGTCAGATTTAGAATCAAATTTTCCAAGATAATCTTCGGTGTTAAGTATGAAACACTCACAGCCAAAAATACGAAAATAAGAAATGTTGGGTTTTCTTCCTCTCCATAATTCATAGGGAGTTCTTTTGAGAAATTGGCCTTACCAAAATTCTGTTTTGAATGTAGCAAGCTGTGTGAACAACCTCTGCCCAGAATGATCTTGGTAGGTTACTTAAAATGAGCATGGTTCTACCCATCTCCCGCAAGCTTCTGTTCTTTCTCTCAACAACCCCATTCTGTTGAGGTGTTCTTGCCACAAAGAAATTGTGTGAGATCCCATTATCATCACAGAACATGCTGAAGCTTGAGTTTTCAAACTCACCACCATGGTCACTTCTGATAGCAGATATGCAAAATCCCTTTTCATTTTGCACTTTCTTACAGAATCTTGTGAAATTCTCAAAAGTATCATCCTTGCTTTTGAGGAATAACACCCATGTAAATCTAGAGTAGTCATCCACAATGACCAAACCATATTTCTTACCAGCAAGACTTTCAGTTCTTGTGGGACTAAACAAATCAATGTGAAGAAGTTCTAAAGGTCTTAAGGTAGACACAACATTTTTACTCTTAAAAGAGCTTCTTGTCTGTATACCTTTAAGACCGTTTTCACATAAAATGTCAGATTTGAAAGAAAGCCTGGGCAGTCCTTTTACAAGTTTGTGTTTTGTTAACTTTGAGATTAATATCAAGCTAGCATGCCCAAGTTTCTGATGCCAAATATGTTTTTTATCTTTAACAGAAAGAAGATAAGTCACATTTTGATATGCAAGTTCCTCAAGATCTATTTTGTACACATTGTTGTGTCTCTTCGCAGTAAAAATGATTTGATTTGAAGCATCTTTGACTACACATCCATCCTTGGTGAAGGATACAACATATCCATTATCACATAATTGACTTATGCTTAGCAGGTTGTGTTGAAGACCTTCCATAAGGAGAACATTCTGAATAACAGAGAGAGGGGATATACCTACAGATCCTATACCTGTGATCTTTCCTTTCCGATTCCCTCCAAAGGTGACCACACCACCATCCTTAGGTCTAAGGTTTTGGAACAAAGACCTTTCTCCCGTCATGTGTCACGAGTAGCCACTGGCCAAATACTATTTGTGGTGTTTCCTTGTTCCTATTAAACACATCTACAACAGGAACAATCAAAGATTTAGGTACCCATATATTTTTGGATCCTCTTTTGTTAGCAACAGGTTTGCCCTTCTTCTTGTGCTTGCACTGAGACACATGATGTCCAGGCTTCCCACAATGTGAGCATCTGTAACACCCGCAAATTTTCTTACTGGTGTATAAATAGAATAAAGAAAATTTTAAAATAGTAATATTCATTTAATTATAAAGTATTTAGTAGCTTTTAATAGACAGCCAAATTTATAATACCCAACCACAATTATGAGTAAATTTCTTTAGAGAGGTGTTTGAGAAAATAACCTAAGATACCTTTAGTAATTATACAGTTAAGGAAAATATAGATTTAATTATTAAAAATAGCTAAAACTCTAAGGTATCTATACCTTTATTCAAAATACTCTTAATATAATTAGTGATGAGTTTTAGAAAATTATTTAGAATTTTTCTAGCACTTCTGGGCAAAAAGATCAAAATGCCCCAGTTAACAGTATAACCATAGCCAGCATAAAAAAAAAATTGTAGAAAAATATGGAAAATATATTTTGAACCTTAAAAAGATGATTTAAAATGATATTTATAATTCTATACAATCTTTGTAATTAAAACCTTAATTTTCTCTCTCCGTTTATTGTAACACCTGTATTTTTCCGATTTACCCGTTTTTCCCGTTTTTGCTGTTTTAAGCGTTTTAATGGATTAAAATTATTTTTAATTGTCAAAATTTATATTTTTGGATTCAGTATTAAATTTCCTATTTTTAGGAATTTTCTGGGAATTTTTGGGATTTTTCTGCAAAAATTGACCTTTTTGCCCTCCGGTACCCCGACCCGGGCCCGAATACTCTTGATCCGGGCCAGAAAAATTGCACAAACCTTATTTTCTCCTCTGAAAATTGCGCTGCACAGCATGGTGCATGTATGCCACTTGTCCATGTCTTCCTTCACACCATTAAGCCTATATAAAGGAGAAAGCTCCACTTTTTGGCCATTTTTCACTTAAACCATTTCCTTCACCTAACCATTTCTCTCTTCTTCTTCTTCTTTCTCCCTTGCTGGCCGCGCACCACCACCCTCTTCCTCCCCAAAATTTCTTCATCTCCACCCAAATCACCAACCAAGCTTAAGTCCCATTCTTGGATTTAAGCTAAAGAAAAAAAAAAATACATACTTTCTACCAAAATCCACTTGTTGGAGGCTTGAAGGAGGAGCTTGAAGGGGCTGTTGGAGGAGGAAAAATCTGCACTCATTCCCTTGAAGATCTAAGGTAAAGGGGGGGAGAACTTGAACTCTAGTAGGCCATGTAACTAGAGTCAAGGATTTGCCCTTGAATCCTTGCTTTTTCCCTTGTTTTTCTCTTGAAAAATCAAACCTTTGAGCTTGTTTTTGAGAAAATATTTTCGGTCTTGATGAGCTGGGTTATTGTGGCTGTTTGCATGTCTTTGATCTTGGTTGGATTGTTGTTGATGGTTGGGTTGTGTTGCATGCAAGCCAAGGAAGGATTTTTGTTGAAAAATCCCACCTTTTTCCCCTTAAGCTCTCGGCCAAGAGAGGAAGAAGTGGCTGCATGTGTGCAAAAATTATTTTAATGGTTTGGATGAGATTATATGATGGATATATGTACATGCATGTGGTTGATCTTAAGTGGAAAAATTGATTTGGTGATTTATCTTGAAAATAATGATGTTTTGAGCTTGAAAATGGAAGTTATGAACTTTAATGTGCATGTGAATGATTTTGAGTGGATTAGTGTGATATTTGGCATTTAGATTGTTTATTGATGAATGTGTGAAGTTTTGGTGAAGATTGGATGTTGTGAAAAATTTGAAGTTTTGGATGAACATTCAAGGTTGTTCTTGATGTTCATGAGTGTTCTTGATGAAACTCATCAAGAATGTCCTTTTGATCCTAAAAAGATCAAAAGAATGTTTAAAACATGTTTTTGGGCTAAATTGGCCCAAAAGGACTAAAGAATAAATTTGTAACAAAAAGGACTAAATTGCAAATAAGATAAGTTTTTAAATTAAGTAATTAAATTCGGATTTTTATTTTAACTAAAATAAAAATCTATTTAAAAGTCATATTTTTATTTATTATGAATAAAAATGGGCTCTCATGGGTCCAATAACCTTTAGGCTTTTGTTTAGTCCCAAAGCCTTCAAAAAGAAAGTCAAAACTCAATTTAAAAGACAACTAAAAATAATTTATGGGCTTAGGTTTAGATTAGGGTTGAACTTCAACACTAATCTAAGTTGTGAAAATTAAACTTAGGATTAATTAGTAGACTTAACTAATTTAATCACCTAAGTTGATTAGCCTAAATTACTCAAGTTAATTAATAATTAATTAAGTCTAAAAGATAATTAATATTAATATAAGTGTTAATTAAGTAATTAATCTCTAACGACGGTTAAAAACTAATTAATTATAATTAACCTTAACCAAGCATAATTAAAAACCTTAATCCAAGATTAAGGAAGAAATTAAGGGATAATTAGAAATTAATTAGGATCTTAAGTAAGGATTAAGACTTAATCAAAGAAGGAAAGATTAATTGACTTTCGATTAATGAAGACTAGTTATGATTAAAGGTCAAGCCTAATCTTAATTAGTCATACAAGTGAAATTAGGATTAGTAATGCCTTTCATAAGACATATCCATAAGCCTTAGTAAATTGTAGGACTTAAATGAATATGATTATCAATAAAGCTAGCACAAGCTACCTTAAAAGACTATAACCAACACTTTCTCTCTACATAAAACTTGAGAAACTTGGCAAGAGAGTGTGATTTGGTTTCCCTTAAAAGAAGGACCTTGAATCTACGCGGTTGCACCACGGTAAAGTGGTGACGCGACAAGATTCAATGGGCTTGTCTGTGTGGATGTAATATTGTAAGTGTTTGCGGTGTGACATACATCATGTGCATCAATAATGATTAAGGTTCAAAAGCCTTACGACCTATATGGCAATACCACTCTAGTACAGTGTGAAACTGGATGGGACGGGTGCACTGGGTTTTGCAAAGAACACCAGCGGTCCGGTAAAGGAGACCAGCCCTGAGGATGAGTCAGGTCCCGGAATGGCATAAGTGGCGTAGGCTCGCCCCCTACTGTCGTGCAAACGGGGTACAGGCTTGACTATCCTGTCGCTCTCAAGTTTTCATAATCAGCTGAGTTTGTCTGGAAGTCGGAAAATCGTCTTGGCCAGAGATTGAGCAATGCTCTTCGTACTATTTGCTAGTACAGACTATACTCCTGATATATTGTACATATATGGTCGAGCAGTTGCTGTGTGCTCTGCTTTTGGTGTTGTTTTCCCGGGCCCTCATGCATTATATACATATAGCATGGTAGTATCAGCTGCATACTTGTGATTGAGATTATGTGGATGTTTGTGAATATTTTATTAGTGCTCTAGTTACTATGTTCTACTTGTTATGAGTTCATATGATGTTCTCACCCTTTCTTCTCTGCTTCTATTCTCTGTTGTCGCGCTCTTTCGCCATCGCCAGTCGGGTTTGGGGAGGTTCAAGATGTCGGCCATGAGGGTTACGCTGAGATGGGGGCCACGAGGACAGTGGCGGGTCACCGACATTCCTAGACGTTGTATATTCACAGGGGAAGTACACGTCACGATTTCTCACCCTAACCTTCCCCTTGTGCCAGAGGTCGTCTTCACTGTGCCCGTGATCCTGGAGTTCGAGACACCACCAGGACTTCGTCGTCATACCACTTTCCTTAACCGTCGTCATCGTCCTGTTCCATCTGCTTCTTCCCAGTCCTCTCGGATAGCCACTATGGGAGAACCGGATTCCCCTCACTATACTCCTGGACCAGAGTCGTCATCCCCACCGACCATGCGTTTCAGTGCATTCGGTCGTCCTACCGCCATTGAGCCTGATCTGGTCGTCATTGATGATACTTCATCCGAGGAGGAGGATCCAGAGGAGGACCCTGAGGAGGACCCCGAGGACGAGGAGCTGAGGGAGGATTCTTCTGACGGTATTCCTTCAGAGGAATTCAGGATGATTACCCTCCCGGATGCCAGGAGGAGGAGTTGCAGGGTTGCCCCTGCTAAGTCTGATGACGATGAGTAGAGGGGTGTGTCTGGGGTAGTCATGAGTCTAGCAGTAGTAGCTCTGATTAGTGACCTCTTATTTTGGTTGTATTGATAGAGGCTTTATTTATTTTACTGCCAGAACTCTCATTTTGTATGATGGTGTGGTATCTCGGGGATCACTTGACACTGTGGTTATGACGCTTCTTCCCTAGTCTCTACTTTATATTTGCGTGTGTGTTGTGTATGTATGCGAAATGATTGAATCGACTAGATGCTTTCCGAAAACGTATTTCAGAATTAAGGAAGGGATGCTTTCACAAATATCTAAAATGGAATTAGAATGAGATTAGTTGATGATGAATAAACTCTTTTCAAAAAAAAAAAAAAAATATTCCCGTATTTTCTAAGCATACATTTAACATAAACGAGAGTCATCAGTTACGTTCGTAATGTGATACTCATAGCGGTATAGCTAAGGGTGTCGCATTTAGTGGTATCAGAGCTGTTCTTTCCTTTTGGCCTCGGGTATGGTCTGCAATACCCTTCTCTCTGTGTTTACTCTGTGTTGAATGTTTGTTTATGTTGATTGTTTGCCTTGTGTGAATTGGTTGCTCTCATCTTACTATCTTAGTAATATGAGGATATGTGTGTAGCGTTGCTTATTCTTGCTTGAATGGTTCTGCATGAAACGGAAGAAGTTGACTTGTTCTGCGAATGCAGGATTCCATGGCATAAAGAGGCAACCCTGAGATGGGCGATCTCCTGGGAAGGAGACAGGGTAGCATAAAATCACACCTCATAAAAGGATTAACTTAACCCCCTGATTAGAATTAAGGTAGTATGAATGAACCAAGTAATCAAGCTTCTAAGATGAGTTTGCTAAGACCTCTAGGTCCTAAGGTTGTACATTAGTGTAGTCAATAGTTGATTTGGCTTGTGGTTTGAAGTGATGAGTGAGACGTTAAAAGTTAGAGTAGGATGACCACTAAGGTTAGATTCCCATTCCTTTAGATGAGTAACCTAAGGGATCGATAATGGATTCGAGGCTGTAAATTCAAGGTTAAGATGATTGATCATTGATGTTTAATTATTAAGGTTTTGAGATTTGGGGATTTGTACTAATAGCTCTTGAGGATTCAGTTATTGAAAATATATATAATTTGGCAAGGCAAGTTAGAAATAATCGACGGCTTGGGGTATACTCAGGATAAATAATAATGGAGTTTAGAATAAGAATGACAAACACACGAATTGGGGTTTGATCTTAACAGTTAAGGCATATTTAGATACCCTGTTGATGAACTTGAAGTCTAAAGGGTTTTGACTGTGGAATGAGTGTCATGATTGAAGTTTGATAGATACACTAGAGTATGATCGCTATCTCTAACGGATTGATAGAATAAGGATTTATAGAAACAAGTGGAAAACTCGATTTAAGACAAAGGATGTCGAAGTATTGAGGCCAATAGCACAAAGGTGTAGTTCTTAAGAAATTTTAGTCGGATGGTAGGATATGACTAAGAAAATGATCTGTTAGTATCAAGATTACGCAGGAAATTGAAGAAAGAGATCATGTGATGGAGAATTATATGCACGAGTAAGCACTACAAGAGCTACAATGGTATGAGCTAAGTAAGGATAACACTTCCATGAGGTTAGTAGAAATAATAGATATGTCAAATAATGAGCGATTATCGTATGTGTTGATTTTGATGACTAAGAGTATACTTGATTGATGCTCCTATAGATTGAATAAGGTATGTGAATGGAATCTCATAAACGATTAAGATTGGAATTGGTAAGAATTATGACACGTTGGTTTAAGTATGGTTATACCAATTTACAAGATTAGTTTGTACATTAATCTTAATGGACTTAGACTCTCAAGGAAAGGTATATAAATTAGTAAATATTCAGGCAGGATTTTAAAGATTGGATCGGAATAGTACTAGATAAGTAGGTGACGTTTCACGTAAGGATGCCCTAGGGGACAAATACAATCCGTGGGAGTAGGATAACCATAAGGAATGATAATAATATTCCCAAAGATAGGTTTAAAGATAGATTGCCTCTATCTATATACCGAGACTATAGATAATCTTACAATCTGCTTTGGACTTTACCACGGATGCTACAGGTGTCTAGTAATTCCATCTGGATTGGTTGTCATTGGTGGTCCTTTCCCTCCTTAGTGAATCCAGTTTTCTAACCTCATTTAAGCCAACTTATCCTCATTCTTTCGTGCCATGTTCTCTCCTATTTCTAGGATCCAATAGGAAAAGTATAGCATTCTTTGGAATAATCTTGAGAGATAGGAAGTTGTATGATAAGCTATCTAAGTGTGAGTTTTGGTTAAAGGAAGTGAATTTCCTAGTTCATGTGATCTATAGTGGACGAGTTAGCGTAGACCCAGCTAAGGTAGAAACTGTGTTACAGTGGGAAGCACCTGGGACTTTAACGGAAGTGAGAAGCTTCTTGGGGTTAGCTAGTTACTACCGTAAGTTTATTGAAAAATTTTCAAGGATAGCAACTCCATTGAACCATTTGATTAGGAAAGACCAACCTTTTGTGTGGAGCCAGTAGTGTGAAAATAGTTTTCAGGAATTGAAGAAAAGGTTAACTTCTGCGCATGCGTTAGTTTTACCTGACCCACAAGAGAGTTTTGAAGTATACTATGATGCTTCAAAACAAATATTAGGTTGTGTGTTAATGCAAAAAGGAAAGGTAGTGGCTTATGCCTCTAGGAAATTGTGAACACACGAAGTGAACTACCCTACGCATGATCTAGAGTTGGAGGCAGTAGTTTTTGTCTTGAAGATTTGGAGACACCATCTGTATGGCGCTAGGTTTGAAGTTTTAGCGATCATAAGAGTTTGAAGTATCTGTTTGACCAGAAGGAACTTAATGTAGGGCAGAGACGATGGATGGAGTTTTTTTGAAGAATTATGAGCTTAGTCTGCAGTACCACCCTGGAAAAGCTAATGTCGTAACTGATGCGTTAAGTCGGAAATCTTTTCATATGTCAATAATGATGGTTAAGGAGCTAGAACTGATAGAAGAGTTTAGAGATCTTAACCTAGACGTTGAACTTGGTCCTAAGAGTGTAAGATTGGGAACATTGAGGATTTTAAATGAATTCTTGGAACAAGTTCGTGTAACACAGGAAGTGGATCAATCTTTGCAAGATTTGAGGAATCTAGTCCCTAAGAAAGGAGAATATGAGTTTTGTAAGGAAGCTGATGGAACTGTTAGATTCAAGGGTAGGATATGTGTGCCTAGTGATAAGAAAATAAGATATCGTAAGAGGACATTGGGAATTAGAAGGAAATGTTAAGAAGAATAATTATCCAACTTTTAGGGAACCATTAAGGTCTTATATGATCTAATTAGGAGGGTAGCTCTTAAAGCTTAAGAAGATGGATTTATCCCTATTCAGCAGTAGGAACTCCAAATTTCGAGGACGAAATTTCTTAAAGGAGGGGAGAAATGTAACACCCGCAAATTTTCTTACTGGTGTATAAATAGAATAAAGAAAATTTTAAAATAGTAATATTCATTTAATTATAAAGTATTTAGTAGCTTTTAATAGACAGCCAAATTTATAATACCCAACCACAATTATGAGTAAATTTCTTTAGAGAGGTGTTTGAGAAAATAACCTAAGATACCTTTAGTAATTATACAGTTAAGGAAAATATAGATTTAATTATTAAAAATAGCTAAAACTCTAAGGTATCTATACCTTTATTCAAAATACTCTTAATATAATTAGTGATGAGTTTTAGAAAATTATTTAGAATTTTTCTAGCACTTCTGGGCAAAAAGATCAAAATGCCCCAGTTAACAGTATAACCATAGCCAGCATAAAAAAAAAATTGTAGAAAAATATGGAAAATATATTTGAACCTTAAAAAGATGATTTAAAATGATATTTATAATTCTATACAATCTTTGTAATTAAAACCTTAATTTTCTCTCTCCGTTTATTGTAACACCCTGTATTTTTCCGATTTACCCGTTTTTCCCGTTTTTGCTGTTTTAAGCGTTTTAATGGATTAAAATTATTTTTAATTGTCAAAATTTATATTTTTGGATTCAGTATTAAATTTCCTATTTTTAGGAATTTTCTGGGAATTTTTGGGATTTTTCTGCAAAAATTGACCTTTTTGCCCTCCGGTACCCCGACCCGGGCCCGAATACTCTTGATCCGGGCCAGAAAAATTGCACAAACCTTATTTTCTCCTCTGAAAATTGCGCTGCACAGCATGGTGCATGTATGCCACTTGTCCATGTCTTCCTTCACACCATTAAGCCTATATAAAGGAGAAAGCTCCACTTTTTGGCCATTTTTCACTTAAACCATTTCCTTCACCTAACCATTTCTCTCTTCTTCTTCTTCTTTCTCCCTTGCTGGCCGCGCACCACCACCCTCTTCCTCCCCAAAATTTCTTCATCTCCACCCAAATCACCAACCAAGCTTAAGTCCCATTCTTGGATTTAAGCTAAAGAAAAAAAAAAATACATACTTTCTACCAAAATCCACTTGTTGGAGGCTTGAAGGAGGAGCTTGAAGGGGCTGTTGGAGGAGGAAAAATCTGCACTCATTCCCTTGAAGATCTAAGGTAAAGGGGGGGGAGAACTTGAACTCTAGTAGGCCATGTAACTAGAGTCAAGGATTTGCCCTTGAATCCTTGCTTTTTCCCTTGTTTTTCTCTTGAAAAATCAAACCTTTGAGCTTGTTTTTGAGAAAATATTTTCGGTCTTGATGAGCTGGGTTATTGTGGCTGTTTGCATGTCTTTGATCTTGGTTGGATTGTTGTTGATGGTTGGGTTGTGTTGCATGCAAGCCAAGGAAGGATTTTTGTTGAAAAATCCCACCTTTTTCCCCTTAAGCTCTCGGCCAAGAGAGGAAGAAGTGGCTGCATGTGTGCAAAAATTATTTTAATGGTTTGGATGAGATTATATGATGGATATATGTACATGCATGTGGTTGATCTTAAGTGGAAAAATTGATTTGGTGATTTATCTTGAAAATAATGATGTTTTGAGCTTGAAAATGGAAGTTATGAACTTTAATGTGCATGTGAATGATTTTGAGTGGATTAGTGTGATATTTGGCATTTAGATTGTTTATTGATGAATGTGTGAAGTTTTGGTGAAGATTGGATGTTGTGAAAAATTTGAAGTTTTGGATGAACATTCAAGGTTGTTCTTGATGTTCATGAGTGTTCTTGATGAAACTCATCAAGAATGTCCTTTTGATCCTAAAAAGATCAAAAGAATGTTTAAAACATGTTTTTGGGCTAAATTGGCCCAAAAGGACTAAAGAATAAATTTGTAACAAAAAGGACTAAATTGCAAATAAGATAAGTTTTTAAATTAAGTAATTAAATTCGGATTTTTATTTTAACTAAAATAAAAATCTATTTAAAAGTCATATTTTTATTTATTATGAATAAAAATGGGCTCTCATGGGTCCAATAACCTTTAGGCTTTTGTTTAGTCCCAAAGCCTTCAAAAAGAAAGTCAAAACTCAATTTAAAAGACAACTAAAAATAATTTATGGGCTTAGGTTTAGATTAGGGTTGAACTTCAACACTAATCTAAGTTGTGAAAATTAAACTTAGGATTAATTAGTAGACTTAACTAATTTAATCACCTAAGTTGATTAGCCTAAATTACTCAAGTTAATTAATAATTAATTAAGTCTAAAAGATAATTAATATTAATATAAGTGTTAATTAAGTAATTAATCTCTAACGACGGTTAAAAACTAATTAATTATAATTAACCTTAACCAAGCATAATTAAAAACCTTAATCCAAGATTAAGGAAGAAATTAAGGGATAATTAGAAATTAATTAGGATCTTAAGTAAGGATTAAGACTTAATCAAAGAAGGAAAGATTAATTGACTTTCGATTAATGAAGACTAGTTATGATTAAAGGTCAAGCCTAATCTTAATTAGTCATACAAGTGAAATTAGGATTAGTAATGCCTTTCATAAGACATATCCATAAGCCTTAGTAAATTGTAGGACTTAAATGAATATGATTATCAATAAAGCTAGCACAAGCTACCTTAAAAGACTATAACCAACACTTTCTCTCTACATAAAACTTGAGAAACTTGGCAAGAGAGTGTGATTTGGTTTCCCTTAAAAGAAGGACCTTGAATCTACGCGGTTGCACCACGGTAAAGTGGTGACGCGACAAGATTCAATGGGCTTGTCTGTGTGGATGTAATATTGTAAGTGTTTGCGGTGTGACATACATCATGTGCATCAATAATGATTAAGGTTCAAAAGCCTTACGACCTATATGGCAATACCACTCTAGTACAGTGTGAAACTGGATGGGACGGGTGCACTGGGTTTTGCAAAGAACACCAGCGGTCCGGTAAAGGAGACCAGCCCTGAGGATAAGTCAGGTCCCGGAATGGCATAAGTGGCGTAGGCTCGCCCCCTACTGTCGTGCAAACGGGGTACAGGCTTGACTATCCTGTCGCTCTCAAGTTTTCATAATCAGTGAGTTTGTCTGGAAGTCGGAAAATCGTCTTGGCCAGAGATTGAGCAATGCTCTTCGTACTATTTGCTAGTACAGACTATACTCCTGATATATTGTACATATATGGTCGAGCAGTTGCTGTGTGCTCTGCTTTTGGTGTTGTTTTCCCGGGCCCTCATGCATTATATACATATAGCATGGTAGTATCAGCTGCATACTTGTGATTGAGATTATGTGGATGTTTGTGAATATTTTATTAGTGCTCTAGTTACTATGTTCTACTTGTTATGAGTTCATATGATGTTCTCACCCTTTCTTCTCTGCTTCTATTCTCTGTTGTCGCGCTCTTTCGCCATCGCCAGTCGGGTTTGGGGAGGTTCAAGATGTCGGCCATGAGGGTTACGCTGAGATGGGGGCCACGAGGACAGTGGCGGGTCACCGACATTCCTAGACGTTGTATATTCACAGGGGAAGTACACGTCACGATTTCTCACCCTAACCTTCCCCTTGTGCCAGAGGTCGTCTTCACTGTGCCCGTGATCCTGGAGTTCGAGACACCACCAGGACTTCGTCGTCATACCACTTTCCTTAACCGTCGTCATCGTCCTGTTCCATCTGCTTCTTCCCAGTCCTCTCGGATAGCCACTATGGGAGAACCGGATTCCCCTCACTATACTCCTGGACCAGAGTCGTCATCCCCACCGACCATGCGTTTCAGTGCATTCGGTCGTCCTACCGCCATTGAGCCTGATCTGGTCGTCATTGATGATACTTCATCCGAGGAGGAGGATCCAGAGGAGGACCCCGAGGACGAGGAGCTGAGGGAGGATTCTTCTGACGGTATTCCTTCAGAGGAATTCAGGATGATTACCCTCCCGGATGCCAGGAGGAGGAGTTGCAGGGTTGCCCCTGCTAAGTCTGATGACGATGAGTAGAGGGGTGTGTCTGGGGTAGTCATGAGTCTAGCAGTAGTAGCTCTGATTAGTGACCTCTTATTTTGGTTGTATTGATAGAGGCTTTATTTATTTTACTGCCAGAACTCTCATTTTGTATGATGGTGTGGTATCTCGGGGATCACTTGACACTGTGGTTATGACGCTTCTTCCCTAGTCTCTACTTTATATTTGCGTGTGTGTTGTGTATGTATGCGAAATGATTGAATCGACTAGATGCTTTCCGAAAACGTATTTCAGAATTAAGGAAGGGATGCTTTCACAAATATCTAAAATGGAATTAGAATGAGATTAGTTGATGATGAATAAACTCTTTTCAAAAAAAAAAAAAAATATTCCCGTATTTTCTAAGCATACATTTAACATAAACGAGAGTCATCAGTTACGTTCGTAATGTGATACTCATAGCGGTATAGCTAAGGGTGTCGCAGCATCCCCTACCTTTCTTAGCTTTATTAGCAGGTTTAAAGTTGGAATCATGTGATGATTCACTGTCTGAATATCCCAAGCCACCTTTGTTCTTGGAATTTTTCTGAATACCTAAGATTCTGTTGAGGTTCTCAATTCCATTAACAAAGTTGGCAAGGTCCTTAGTAAGTTCAGCAACTTGCTTTTTAAGATTCTCATTTTCTTTAGTCAAACCTTCTGAACTACTAGATTCAGAGTTCAAGAGTTTTTCCTTGAGTAGAAGGTTTTCAGTCTCAAGAGCTTCATTTTTAGTTGCAACCTCAGTATAAGCTCGAGATAGATCCTTGTACTCTTGGAAAAGCTCTTTAGAACTTTTCAGTAAATCATCATACATGTCTTGCAAGGTTTAAGGGATTATCTCTGATTCAGAGCTGTCTGAAGAAGGTAAGCTTGCCATCAAACATAAGTTAGCTTCTTCAGCAGATTCATCTTCTTCTTCTGAAGTTGAATCATCCAGGTCCTCCCATGTAGCCATTAGACCCTTCTTCTTCTTCGAGAATTTCTTCTTCTTAAATGAGGGTTTCTTTAGCTTGGGATAATCAACCTTCATATGACCTGGCTTTTTGTACTCATAGCAAATAATTTTTTCAGTAGAAAATGATTCCTTACCTGACTTACCCATTTTTGGTTCAGAGGATGAGTGTTTTCTGAACTTTCCCTTCTTCTGAAGCATCCTTTTGATCTTCCTACTCAGAAGAGTCAGATCATCATCATCATCCTCAAAGCTGACTTCAGAAACTTTACTACCTTCTGAAGTCTCCTCAGCTTTCATGGCTTTATGTGGCCCATGCTTCAGCAGCTTGGACTTGGCGTTCAAGGCCAATGACTTTTTCTTAGGAGCATCTTCACCAAGTTCTAACTCATGAACTTTAAGAGATCCCAAAAGTTTCTCCATTCTCAATGTATTGAGGTCTTTAGCCTCTTGAATGGTTGTAACCTTGGGTCTCCAAGCCTTTGGTAAACTCCTTAGAATCTTGTGATTGTTATCACCAGAATCAAAGGTTCTGCCTAAAGACTTGAGTCCATTAGTTATTGTTTGAAACCTACCAAACATTTGATCAATGGTTTCAAACTCTTGCATATTGAACATCTTATATTGATGAACAAGCATGCTAATCTTGGATTGCTTGACATTATCAGTCCCTTCATGGGCTGATGCCAAAGTATCCCAGATTTCCTTGGCTGAAGAGCATCCATGCACCTTCTCATACTTAGATTTACTCAAGGAGGAAACTGAGTACAGTTTTGTTTTTGCATTGAGCTGAACACGAGCTTTTTGCTCACAAGTCCATTCTGCTTTGGGTATGGGCACACTACCATGTGTGGGAATATAATCACCATCAGTGACTACATCCCATAGATCTATGTTGCTGCTCTCAATGAACAACTTCATATGGTTTCTCCAATAATGGTAATCTATACCGTTAAAAGCTGGGGGCCTTGAAACAGAGGCACCTTCTGCAATATAGTGAAGGTTGCTTGTAGAGGTTTCCATCAGGGATCTTCTTCCTCAGCACTGTTAGATGCTCAACCCAAGGTTGAGCTTTGATACCAATTGTAAAAATCATAGGAAACACTAGAAGGGGGGTTGAATAGTGTTTTATAAATCTTAAACTGATTTTGGAAAACCTTTCACAAGCAGTACTTTTCACAAGGAGATTTTTATAACTTGCTGAAACTAGAAGTTTTACACTTGCTGAAGTAACTTCAGCAGGTTCAATAAATAAGTTTATGAAACTTGTTTTTCAAATTGTTTAGATCGTTTTTCAGCTTAAAGTTATAAAACAACAAACTCAGAACCCTCAACGTTAGTAAAAATCAAATTGAAATGAGTTAAGGGTAAGAGAAAACTTAGCCAAAGATTTATACTGGTTCACCCACTACCACTGTGAGCTACGTCCAGTCCCAAAACCAACCAACTAAGGATTTTCACTATCTGATCAGATATACAAGTATTCTTTTCTGTCAAACCTCTTCAGGCTCTACTAAATCAAGTATTGTATCCTACCAAGCCTCTCCAGGCTCTACAACAAGTATTATTTAAACAACAAGCCTCTCCAGGCTCAAACAGAAAACTGTTTTAGATGAAAGATTGCCTAAGCCTTGAAACTACACAAGTTGAAAGCCTAAACTGGGTAAGATGTACAATCTACTGAGTTGAACTTGGGATATGAAATTTGAGTACAAGTGAAACAGAGTGTAAATATTTTTTAGGGAAATTTTGCAGCACTTCAGCAACTTGATGTTCGTTCTCTCTCTTCTTCTCTGCATGAGGACTTGTATTTATAGATAGAGAGAGATTGAGACCGTTTAGACTTCTCTATAAATCTCGTTGTGAAATAACTTTATTTCCGTTGAGACACAAGCTTCTGATAGCTTATAGCAGCAAACACAACAGAGGTAGGTGTGCAGCAGCGCTGACTCTACTTTTCTGAGCAAAGTGTACTTTCACAGCAGAGACTACCTTTTTGGTGAATAGGAATTTGAAATATACCAAAAAGTTTCTAATTTGCCTTTCCAGAGAGGGTGAGGTGCATACAGCTAGCAAAAAGCAAAGACTTGAGTCTTCAAAAGGATCATTAGAGAAACTCATTTCCATGAAGATACATTTCTCAGTACGACATCTCTCGTCTTCAGAAGGTTCATTGGCTTCAGCAGGTCCTGATATTTCAGCAGGTTACTCTCCTTCAGAAGGTTGCATCACTTCAAATGGTTGCCTAACTTCAGAGAGTTACTCTTTTAGAGGGTTGCTGAAACACAAAAAATACCTATAAGAGAATCTGTTCCTTCTTTCAGGATATTTTAACAAAATTTATTATACATTAAAACTCAGGATTATGAGACTTAAAATATTATTAATTACTTAATAATATTTTTGAGACTCAACATTTTGCCTCCATATATGCAAGATTTACATCAACACTTCATAATATTTTTGAGACTGAACCTCTGCATCAAGCTCACGCTAAAGACTGTGTGCCTACAAAGAAAACATTGTAATTCTGACCTCGAGGTGTTCAAAACATCCTGGAAAGAGATTCCTGCGTTGTGCAAATTGGAAGGTAGCGCATACTTGCATAAACCTTTTTAGAGTTCATGGAAAATATTTGTTTGTACTTTAACTAACATATGACTTCTTCACTTACAAAAAAAGAACACATGCAACTTCTTTTCAATGGCTTCATGAAGATGTTGATGTGGGATAACCTACATCGCCTCACTGTACACACTGCTCGGACTTGCTCATCCGGACATGGACAATGAGAATTGAAAAGCTAGAAAAGAAGGTTTTGAATGAGAGAATGATGAAAAAAAATGCATAATAGCATTCTTCATTCTGCTCATCATGATCATTGCCATTTTAGTTTCCATTTCGCTTCGTCATTATATTTTTAATTTTTAACACTGTCATTCTCAAATCTCAACTCGTTTCAACACTCTTCCATCAACACTACTTACTACCCATTATTCTAGACTCCTCCCCCACTGTGTTAATCAAAAGATGCACCACGAGCCATTATTCTAGACTTATCTCCCACTGTCCAATCAAAATTGTACCCTCTATTGACCATGAATCAAGCAAGTGTTGCACTTACTTTTCAATGATTCTGTTCTGTCCTTGCTCCAAACTTGATTTCATGATCTGGTGAGTAGAATTACAGTTACTAACCTCAATTCCTTGGGTTAGAAACCCTCTGATTTTTGAACTAGAAAATACCATTTTGTTTCTGTAAACCTGAATAATTTGCTATGTTTTTATGGTTTTCGGTGGCTTTGCCATAATTGATTGGTGTTCACCTTTAAATTGTACATGTCATCATATTACATTGCTTTGCTTTGTTGCCTTTGACACCCCGTGAAAGTTCTTAGAATATCTTTGGTGCTGATATTATAGACCTTATGAACTATATTGATGATATTTTAATTAACTTTAACACCTTCATGATTTTGTAAATCTACAAATTAAATATCTGTGAATGAAACATCCTAAGATCCAGGACATCAGTTTTAGTATACATGTAGAAGTTCAATTTATGTAAATATCCTACATGTCTGGTTCTTTTAGGATTTTTACACCTATTAGAAATTAGTAAAGATTATTATAAATGCATTCAAATGAGATACCATTGTATAGGGGTATAGTTGAGAACATTTAATTTCATTGGCCTTAATTAGTATAAAATTCATATATACATTTGCTCAAAGATGTTTTTATTGGAATATGATATCATGTATTTCAAAATTGATACTATGCCAGATTTAGCTTACTACACGACATGATCAGTTCTGTTCACTTCACCCCCTCCTCGTGACCATTCCAAGGCACTACCCTGTTTCTTGAAAGTCATGGAGAAAGATGAGCCACGCACGCTCTATGTATTCCATAATAGAAGGGTCACTTGGTAAATTTGTTGATGAAAAGAGAGCTCAACTACTCAAGTTGTTGCAGGTCATATAGACAAAGTAGTCACAACCCTTCAATAATTTTGTTCTTTCTGTAAGACATTTTGAATAAAGACCTAAAATATAAATCATAAAGACTTGCTCTTATTATATTTTCAATAATTACTTGTATGTACACCTTTTTGCACATGGCAGCTCCAAAATAGTATAGTTGACGACGTTCCATGCAGAGTCACAACAACCAACTTTTAGATAATTCATGATATAGTATATATATATATATATTAATATAAATAACTTGCTAAGTTGCTATAATTTTCATGATAATCTTATTTTGAAAAAAGCAAGCCCAAATTGGATCCAACGATACAATTACCAAGAGACTAAAAAATATAATAAGAAGTTTCTTCAACATTTACTTTTTGTTTGAATGTTAATGTGCCAATGTTGGAAGCCATTTAATTTGAATTTGGAGGTAGTAAAAACTCAAATCCTAATGATGGAGTCTTTCCCGGATATTAACAAAGCATATTCACTTGTTATTCAACATATATGAGAGGAGGATTAATAGAACTACTAACACACAAGAAGCGCAAATTCTTGTTAACGTTGTAGATAGTAGAAAACCCTTAGGCAGAGGTAGTTTCAATGCTAAATCTGGCCGTGGACATTTTAAAGTCTGTAGCTATTGTGGAAAGACTGACCACACAATAGATGTGTGTTATAACAAATATGGGTAGTGGTTCAAGAGAAAGAACATATTGTTCAAACAATGTCATTGAAAAGAATTTAGAGAACTCAGAAGATGACAAACATTCAACAAATTAAATCACATTAACTCATTGACTACACAGAGCAATATCAAAATAATGACCCCTACTTCAACAATGCAATATTATTAGTAATACAACAAACACTAAAATAGTTGTTGTAACTAGCACAGATTATGTATCTGTAACCTCCAATTCACCTAATCTAGGTGATTCATTTGTCTTTTCTCTCAACGCTTGTCAGTATTATGTTAGATTGGATCTAGATTCAGGAGCCACATATCACGTATGCTCATATAAATCCCTTTTTAACTCTTTGCCCCATTTGCCCAATCATACTATTACATTAAAGCTACCTAATGGTAACATATATAGCTATACCTTCACACAAAATCTAGATGTTTGGGGGCCTTTCAGTGTGAATTTAATACAAAATCGTAGATATTTTTTACCTTTCTTGATGATTGTATAGTGGATATTTGTGGATTATTTTCTTAAAACATAAATCTAAAACTGAAATTGAAACTTGTCTTAAGAGCTTCATTCAAATGATAGAAAACTAGTTTGACACCACCATTAAAATAATTAGAATAGATATTTGTGGATTATTTTCTTAATATACAAATTATGAGGTATATGTGTTAAGTAAATGACATGAAGAATGCTCATATACATAATTTGGATCATTCAAGAGTTAAAATTAAATGAGATCAACGACTTGTATGCGAGCATGCAGGTCAACCCAAATTTGGGGACATATGAGACTTTATGATCTTAAAGCAAAAATATTCTTAGTATTCTGAATTGGAGATTATGTGGAAGTTTTTATATTAAAGCATTAGTAAAATATGGTCAAGCTCTAGCTAAGAAATTTGGTAAAACATTACCATGAATTAGTAATATAATAGGCAATTTTTTTTAAAAATATATAGACACTTTAATTGCAAGTAATAGATTTTTTCAGCGTTTGGAGAGGGATTTCTTCCCTCTCTAATTTTATTTTTTTAGTAATGAGTTGTATTATTTAGGAAACTTCAAATTGGCTATGTAATTTTTGTGTAGTTACTCATCAGTTACTCCATAATTTTTAGGGAGTGAAATAACAAAGTAGTAGTAATTTTTAAATTACATATATACTATGTGAAATTGGTAATATTTTTTTAAATATTGTTAATGACTTATCAAAATGTCGTTAAAACCTTTAAATACATAGATTTTATATACTTCATTTGTCAAAATATTACTAAAAAAAAGGCGACATTTTTTTATAATATCAAATCTTAGTTTTGTCGTAATTATATATGAGGGTAAAATTTTTGCAAATATCATTATTCATAAAATTAAATTATGACACACATGTTAACAAAAGAATACAAAACCGATTAATTATGACATGAAGTCAATTACGATTGAAACATCAATGGGAAAAGACATATTTGTACAAAATATATATATATATATATATATATATATATATATATATATATATATATATATATATATATATAGACACACACACACGAGGTCGACTTATAGTGCATAATAATGTAAATCATTTGAAAAAAAATGTTAAAGCAAGATCGGTGTTTTATGGATTAGCTTGCATTGGAATGTGTATTATTGCACTTAAGAAAATATATAAAATATTTGTTTAAATTAAACATGGGAAAATATTTATTTTATACTTTTCTCATGAATAAATCTTGCTCTTTGGACATCATTTTTTTTACCTTGTGTTTAGATAGAGAAATTTGAAATTACTAGAATTCATGTGTTAAAATAGTAGAAGAAAGAATTCCAAATGATAAATAGGAGGATTTTTTATGACAAATAGGGGAATTTCAAATGACAAATATTGATAGAGAATTTTAACATTTCTCTTTTATGTTCAAACTTTTTATATTGTCATTGTCAATTTCTCTCATTTTAACAATTTACATAACATTGTCTATTACAATTTTGAGAATTCTAAAATTCTCCATCCAAACACAAGGTTAATGAATTGACCATTATGTTTTATATAGCTTATGCTATATCAATTGCTTATGTAGCCAAAATAGAGATTTCTTACTAATTATTTGGTATTAATTTCTTTGTGGTTGGAAGTTGTTGCATGATCTTTTGAACCTCTTTATTTATGATAAATAATAATTATTCTCATAAATATAATAAAATTAAAGTGTCTTACCTCTTTCTCAGCTATATGCTAATTAAGTGGCGATCTTATATTTTAAATAAATTAATAGCAAATATTAGCAAAACATATTCCAAAAGTTGATACGTTAGAGAATTCATCCACGTAACGACACTTATATATATTGAGGCTTAGAAATATTCAAAAGACATGAAACTTGATTACGATACGTGATTAACATTTATTTATTTAACTTCCAGCCGTTATTTGAACTAACCAAACACAGCAAACACAACAAAAGATACCACAGACCACACCAACCAGACCACCATTTCAATTCACTTATAACACACTCGCAAACTCTTCTCAATTATTGTTTGTAGTTGAAAGCATATAGATCTCATCTATTCACATAATTTGAATGGGATCTATATGAATCATGTTATATATATGTTTGATGAGAAATTGTGTTAAAGAGGGATTAATTAAGATTCTCTCATCTTAAAATTTCATATAATTATGTCATATTGAAAATTTGTGTCTATCTCTCAATTTTTTTATATAACCCACTTATTCAATATTAAGAGAGATGAGCACAAAATTTCAATATAACATGATCATTTGAAATTTTAACATAAAAGATCTTAACGCTAAACACTTAATTGCATAACTAATAATGAACATTACTAATAGAGTCTAAACCTCTGAACTTCATTTTCATGTCAATCTTTTTTGGTCGCTAGATTGCGAGAATAAGTCCAGGCACTGAGCCATCAGAAAGCTTGCTTTGCCAAATGCATTGACACGTGGAAGCAGGAGAAACAGTTTCTGAAGACGGCACCGTTTTTGACTTTGGTACATGGAAACCATAATTACCAAGCCTAGTAACCGTCACAGAAGTGTTGACATACTCTCTAACCTCCGTGATGATTCCATCAACAGTGGTCCACGCGTGCACCCACCACACCAGATTGGTCTCGTCGTACCCTTCAGCGATGATAACTGATCCAAACCCAACTATTAGGTCAGGAACTAAAGGATTTGGTGTTGGTGATGAAGAAGATGGGAAAGAGCCAGTGAGGAATGGAATCAAATGGTGGCGATGGCATGGTGGACCATGGAACCACCACTCCAAGTCAGGGGCCAAAAGGCGATGGATTGTGTCTGTGTCTTTGGAGATTAAGGCTTTGTATAAGCCAGTGATTGCTCTCTTGTTGCGATCCTCTTCTTCTTCTTCGACTAGGCATGCCTTTGAGTTTGCCAGCTCCGGAAGGAAAATAATAAGTAGCTAGCTAGGCTTATTGGTTTGTTTTTTTAGTTTATATTTTTTGTGAGTGGGTGGGGGGAGGGAATGGGAAATATGGAAATGAAAGTGAATGGTAGTGGTGGGCTGTTCTTGCTTCTTATATATTGCAATGGAGCTGAGATGAATGATAGCGACACATTGAGGTGTTCCCTAAACAAATAATTTTTTTTACACCGCATACAAAGTCAGGAGACATTTGGGTGGAGTATGCATTAATTCTTAGAATGAATGTAGGCAATGCGGGACTTATAATAGGGTGTAGGTTGAATATATAATATACAAGTCTCGTATACTTTTATTTGGCTTGATAATCACTAGATAATGTGGGCTATTTATGGGTGGGGTTTAATAAACTTTAATATCATTTTAGATTTTTCTACCGGTCTAACTCAATCTCAAAAGTTAATTAGTTTATAGAGTGAGAACTGTTCAATCATATTTTTTCATTATCATATATAATTAAAACTAATTAATTTATATATTAAAACAGGTTAGAGGGAGGGTTCTTACACCCCAACTCAATCAAAGTCAAGTTTAAATCATAATTTTTTTTGGTCGAAATATCATTGATTGAAAAATGTCCAACGACACTTACATAAGTTGCGGGATGCTAAATAAGGAGTATTACCGCAATGCACAAACAAATTAAAATAGTAAAATAAGTATGCGTACTCATAAGTTAAACTATTTAGCCATGCTAAAACACAACTATTACAAAACAATCTAAAAGAGACTTGGACATTTCTTTTTCTTTTTTTATTCCTTCCGGAGTAGTACAAGTCCAACACCAACTCAAAGCAAAAAACATCCATGACATCAACTCAGCTAAACTGAGTAAATCAGTGTTGCAAAATTGAACTACAGTAATAGATGTGTATAAAAGCAACATATCCTAGGTAAAATAGTGTTGCCGAAATGCTAAGGGTAGATCTATCAAACTGTTAAATAATAGAACAGTGGTGAAATAAAAAGAAAAGAAGATAACAAAAACTTAAGAAAGAGGAAAGGGTAGATGTTATGAAGGTGGTGGATGAAAAGGAGAAGGGAAGAGTGACCGGAAAATATGGAGAAAAATGCGATTATAAACATAAGAAAAGAAAAGAGAAAAAAAACTCTCACCATGGAGAGAGGAAACTCTCCTAAAATGGATAGGATATCTCCCATGAAGGGAGAGTAGCTCTCCCATGGAGGGAGAGGAGCCCCAAAGGAGCGCTTCTGGTTTCCTTTCTACTAGGGTTTCCTTTTTGCGGCTGGTGAATGAAAGTTGAATTAAATCCAAGTCATAATCAGTGTTAAGTTTTTTCTATGAATTGGTGTGGGGATGAGGAGGCCAATTAGTTTGAGTTTAATTATCATGCCTAATTTGGATGTGAAAAAAAAGTTGGTGTAGTTTGGTAAATTTTAAATCATTTCAAAGGATTGACAAGGCATTTACTTGTATGTTTTGGTTCTTATACAAATCAATTACCTGTTTTTTGGTGTAAGACCACAGGTATATATCCTCTACGGGTGGCAAATCCGGTTTAAGAAAGTAGTACAAAAAATTAATATTGAAAATAGATTAATGAAATATGTAACAGTCAATTCCCTTTAAAGAAAGCTAGGTTTTAGTCGGAAAAAAGTGATAACTAGATTTTAGTCGGAAAAAAGTGATAGATGGGTACGAAAAAGGTCGATAGAATAACAATACAAAATGCCGTAGGCTTAAATATGTTTTTTGTCATTCTAAAATACACATGTTTTTCATTTTTGTCCCCCTAATTTTTTTATCTTTTAGTCTCCTAAAATATTTTCTTTTCAAAATAATTATCGCCGTTAGAATAGTTAACAGAATGTTGATATGACCATTAACATCTATGCTAACTTGTTTTCAATTTAGTCCCTCTAAAATTCCCTCTATTTCATTTTAGTCCCCCTGTTAACGGCCACATGAGCACTCTGTTAACTATTTTAACGGTGAGAACTAATTTGAAAAGAAAAAATGTTAGGGGGACTAAAAGATAAAAAAAAATTTTAGGGGGACGAAAATGAAAACACGTGTATTTTAAAGAGACCAAAAACATATTTAAGCCAAATGTTGTAGGTACAAAATTATATTTGTAATTTTTGTATGAAATGTGTACTTGTTAAAAAAAAATTAATTGCTTTTTCTTTTTTTTCCCCACTGTGACTTTTTATTATTTTCTTTCTCATATATTTATACCATTCATCTTGAACTAAATAAATAATAAAATTCAAATAATAATATTTGAAATTTAAATGATTCCAGAGTTCTAACTAAAATAAATTATTTTTTAATTTATAACAATCTAACCTTTACAAATACAAACAAAGATTGGTTGAGTCTGGCGAACTATACCTTCCTAGAAATTAATGGACCAAAGCTTAAATATTATACTCTCATTTCGGGGAAACCTTTAGCATTTATTTATTCTCATTTTAGCAATTCTTTATGCTTTTTTTTCTTTTAATATGACAACAGAGGAAATGTCTGTGCGAGGTACAGTTTTATTAATATTTTATATTGACAATATTTAAGAATGGTAATTTTTGAAACAAAAATATCTAATGGTGTGAACAAACGGTTTAGATTAAATATTGTAGAGAAAATAAAAGAATAGATGAAGAAGAAATAAAAGATTGAGAGCTTATTCGAGCAAAATTTCAGTTCAGGTCTTGGTCTCTTCTTCTTCGGTTTTTTTATTTATAGCTTGCATGAAATACTAATGTTGTGAGATCGATGAGATTAGAATATGGAAGATAATATGAGTTGGCTCATCGCGACCCGTGGTTAGCCTGTCAAAATGGGTCGGGATGGGTTGATCCAAATTAAAAAATATGAACAAAAAGTTCCAAATCAACCCACATTTTAATGGACTAAATGGGATGGCCCGTCGAAAAACAAAAGAAAAATTGAAAAAAAAAAGCACAAATAGACTGGTCCGACCCATATTTTAAAAAACTCATTTTTTCAATGGGTTATACGAATTGTTGGGTTGTGTATCCTTAACCCAGCCCGCTTAAATCAATGGGCTAAATGGGTTGGTCCAACGTGCCAAGCCCATTTTCATCATTCTTAGATCAAAACATTCTGTAATAGTAATGAATGCTTGAATTTGTTGGCCTCAAATTCGGCTTGTTGTAGATGCTTTTGACAGAGGTGCAGTCACTTTTCTATATGGCAGTTGTCCTTCAGCTCACTTTTTCTGCTTTATCTGTCAATTGCTATATTGTTCCCACTGAAAGTTTGATTTTGTCTTTCCTTAAAAATTAAAGATGAAAATGCATACAAAAACAAAAGAAGTGGAGTTGAATTGTGTTTCCAAACTTTTATAAGATTTTAAAACCTTTCTATAAGCTAAGTTAAAACCTATTTTAATTAAGACAGGTCTTATGGAGAGTTTTCTTAAGACCAGTCACTTGTATGAAAATTTAGACAAGTCATTTCACAAGCACATTTTTACATATTGATTTTTCACAATAAATAAATTTCACATTTAACTCTCTCTTAGATTAAAAAAATTAAATTCCGACATAAATAAATTAAGAAGTGTTAAGAAAATCACATAAGTATTTATTTTGGTTCACTCACAACCATAGTGAGTTGCACACAATCCATGCAAACTTAGACATAAATTTCCACTAATTTGATCAAGTTACAAGTATTTTTTTTACTTCCAGCCTCTTTAGGCTTACTTATGGATGAGTATTATTTTCTCACCTAGCATCTCCTGCCTCTAAATCTCTCAAAGTGTGTAAAAAGAGAAAAGGCTTTCTCAAAGAAAAATCCTACTAAGAGAAAAACATGGGATTGACATGATAAATATAACTATACTTAGTACAAGATATGAGATTTTTATACAAGTTACAGAATGAAAAACTTAGGGATAGAGTAATAGCGCAGTTAATAAGCTTCTTGTTCTTCTTAAACACTATTTTTATCATCTATATTTAGTTTTGGAAGCTCTCCTTTGTAATCTATACATTATAATACACATTTAATACATGAAAGTCGTTGGGTAGATCGATTTCTATATTGAAACTTTGTATTTTCTTTCTAACATTCCCTATTTTATGCTTTTCATTTTCTCAGCAGCAAGTAAAGATAGTTTTTGTCTTATTTTTTTTTGTCTAAGTTCTGCTTCTCGAGGTTTTGTGCTAGGTTGACTTGAATAAAAATAATTATTTCTTTAATCTTGAAGTCTTCTAGACTCGCTCACTTCAGAAGCTCTCTGAGATTGAATCTTCAGTTAAGTTCAAATTGCCTTTTGAAGGTTTGAGTGTTCATCTAAAGAGTCCTACAACTTCTTAAGACAAGCGTTCAATAATTAGACAAAAATTTGTGCTTCATTGTTATCATAAAACTCATGGAGTTATCTCAAGGCATAATACCTTGACACTCAACATTCTCCACCTTTTTGATGATGATAAAACCCTTAAAAAAATTATCAAAAAGAATACAATGGTTATTGTATTGTCCTAATTTCTAAATTCAAGAATAATGCTCGTTGGAGACACCATTCCCAAATTCCTGAAATTATTTCGCGCCACTACCGATATCTTTACATACACATTTATAAAATGCTTAAGTAACTGCAACGATTACGTAAGCCCAAACATAATTCGTTCATACATCACAAATCTCCTAATCCAATGCCACTCGGTGGCTCAAAATAATATCATCCAGATATACACAATTTCTAACCCAATTCAACATAGTATAACTCAAATACATCAGTTTCCCTCATGGGATTCAAACTAAAACAACTAGAGGTGGAATGATCCACTCTTAGAGCCTCAAACTCCCCGCCCATGCATCCAGCTAGACAATCCTGCATATCTAAAATGAACCCACAAACATGGGGTGAGACTAATGTTTCAATGAGTATAACCATGCAACAAGTAGTGTGGGGACGGAAAGCACATACTATGCAACAGGAATCCACAATCAGATCATAACATAAATGGCTCATCTCATTGTAAACATGATAGACGCAAAGTTCTATACATACTGAATTTCATTAAATATTTATAATGATATGCATGACCTGCATTACCCGGAAGACGGGGTCTTATCTCTAACTCTAGGGCTAGACCTGAGCTCAGACTACAAGGAACGTCTTCCCTGGGGATAATTCTCGCCATTACTCTAGGGGCCGAAACTCAAGTTTTACTCTAGGGACCGAACTCCATTAACTCTGGGGACCGAAGTCCAATCTTGCTTAAGTGTTAATCTGGGGCTGAAGCCAAAAATACATTTTTATCTGGGAGCCGAAGCTCAAATTCATTTTCTGATTATCTGGGGCCAAAGGCCTTAATGTGATGCTCACACATAACATATATCACATGAATCATGATAGGTCTAAAGCATTCTCCTAGTCATAATGAAACCCTAAGCATACAATAACTCTAATCCATACTCCTATCCAAGGGAAATCTCATACAATACTCATAATCGGGAATAATCAACAAAACGAACACATACAAGACTAAAGAATGGGGAAAAGAGAGGGTAGGGTTCATTAAGGAGATCCAAGCAAAAATGGGTGTTAGTGTGTGAGTTATACTCACCTCAAGAGAACTCAAGAATATGGAGAAATGGTTGAGGGGTTGAGGATCCTTGGCTTCTCCTCCTTCTTCTTAGCTCCAAGAGCTCATTCTCTCTCTAGAAATATCTCTCTCTAGAAGAAAAGGAACAGAAGGGGAAATAAGAAATAGAACCTTAACTTTGTGTGTTTAAAACTAACACGCGCATTCTCGCTGAGCGAGATTGCTAAGGATGTTCTGGCTCCGCGTTCTCGCTCAAGTGAGAGGCTTCTCTCTTGAGCGAGAATACTCCAGAGAGCATCCCCCTCTCTGGATGATTCTCTCTTGAGCGAGATCCTTCTCGCTCAAGCGAAAATCTTCCAGAGAGCACCCACTTCGCTCAAGCGATAATCTTCCAGAGAGTACTCCTTTTCTCCCCTATTTTTCGCTTGAGCGAGAGCCTTCTCGCTTAAGCGAGAAAACTAGATTCCCATTTTACACATTTCTACTGATATTCTCGCTCAAGCGAGCCCTTCTCGCTTGAGCGATAACATCAAGACTTAAAATCCTGATTCTCACTTTTAATCACTTGTAACTAAGTTCCACCTCCCTTTTCCTAATTCTTCTGAAAAATACCTTTATAACTTAGTTCCTTTTCATCTATACCTCTTCCCATCATTTTTGTCAATCCTCTAACTAAATCCCTTTCTCCTCAATCAAATTCCCTTGTTCAACGCCCCTACTTTCTCCCTCATCTTTATACCTTATAGATCTCTCCGTCTCAGGGTGTGATTTCTTCTAAGTTTGGTCTACAGTTTTGTTCGAATTAACACCTGGTTTCTCTTCTAAATTCTATTAAAACTCATGGATCTTAATATATTCCCTAATTCTTGTCTTAATTCAAACCCAAACCCCCAGGTTCTCATCCTAATTCTAACCTTTCTCTCTTGGCCGGATCCTCAGCCTAAGGTTTCCACTATATTTTCTAGGCCCTAATTTCCGGGATGTTACAATTCTACCCCCTTTAAATAAATTTTGTCCTCAAAATTTGCCATACCAATCCTTTAGTCTACTAACCGATTACTCTATTACACCAAGAATCTGACAAACTAATCTCATATCTCCATTCCTGACACTGTAAGATGTGCTCCGTTACCTTCCTACGTCCTAGGGTGTTCCTAATGTTGAGTCTCAAGAAATTATTAATAATTTCTAAGAGAACTAATTCATCTTCCATGTTTTAATGACTACAAATTTAGTTATTAACACTATGCAAAACTGCTTATGCTACTAATAGTTTATTCTGATTTCAGTAAAGTTGGCCCTCTGAAGTTATAAAGCTTTTTAATGTGACAAACTGTCTGAAGAAATGAAGCCATCTGATGTGGCAAGACTATCTAAAGAAGTGAAGCCACCTGAAGGGTCAAGCTTTCTGAAGAAGGAGCTATCTGAAGACATCAGATCGTCTGAAGTTTGAAGCTATCTGAAGAGTGAAGCCCTTTGAAGATATCTGACGTGGACTTAAGACGTTTTTGCCCCTTCTCTAGCACGCTTTCAGAATTCCATTTGAAGTCAAGCAGAAAATATGCTTTCAACATGTTTGAAATACATACACAAATAGGGAAAGTTCTACAACGCAGTTTTTGCAGAGGTCAGAACAATACTGCAACCTTGTACTGTGTTAGAAGACATTTCACAACGGATTTAATAGCATTTAATGCTATCTCTCAACGAATGTCTTTCAACGGACCTCACCTGATGCTTATAAATAGAGCTTCGAACAAGACATAAAGAAGAATTCTTTAATTTTCGTGCAAGTGTGCATATTTTTTTTAGAAGCTTATATGTTTTCAAGTTTACTTAGTAAAACTAAACTCTTATTATTCCTTTGATTTGTACAAAACTTTCATATTCTGAGTTCTACTCAGCTACTTGTACAAACTTTGTGTTTAAGCTAAGAACTAGATTGTAGTTCATAAGCTTAAACCTTTTCTTTTTAAACAATGGGTTGTGTTTGAGCCTGGAGAGGCTTGTCTGTAAAACAATACTTGGGTTTTAAGCCTGAAGAGGTTTGATTGTAAAAGAATACTTGTAATCTATTGAGATTAGTGGATAAATCCAGCTGCTAGTTGGCACTGGGACTCGACGTAGCTCACTGAGGTTGTGAGTGAACCAAGATAAATTCTGGCTTAGTACTTCTATCCTTTAACTTGTTCATTTCAGTTTTAAACTAACATTAAAGGGAATTGAATCTGTCTTTATAAAAAATTGAATGTAAAAATATCTTTCAGAGAACTTACTTTTACACTGTCATAGAATACTTCAGACAGTAGACAAACTTCAGATAAACATCTCAGCTATCTGAAATTTTCAGAAAATTCAATTTTTCAGAAAAAGGTTTCCAGAAAATGTTAAGGTTTTATAAAGATACTATTCAACCCCCTTCTAGTGTTTTCCTGTGTTTCTACACCTGAGGGTTACCTCTACAAGTCCCTATCATCTAGCGCTCCTAGTCACCTTACCTCAATCCCACAACTCCCTTCCGCCCTCGAGTCGAACACTCTCCCCTATTAGACCATCATCTGCATCAACTATGATTGGTGGATTGGTTTCCCTAACCAAAAGGTGTAACTGTCGTTGGCACTCAAAGCATTTACTCGATTGCATTCGTTTCAAGATGTTTGGTTTAAATTTAAGGGAGTGATTTCCGGTGTATACGGGTTGCCTTTCCAAGTTCCCTCCTTCCGGGCAGAGTGAAGTGACCACTGAAGGAACGTTAGAGCGACGGGAGTGGAATAGAGATCGGGGCCTACTAACATATAAGGGGCTGAAACTAGGCACAAGCCACAACCTCTAGCCTTAGGAATGGGGTGAATGACAAATAGGTTGCAATAGAAAAAGGTGACCAGTGTTGACTCCCCCTCACTGATCACCACCCAGATGGTCTCACCTCTTTCGTACAAGATACTAAAAAGACATACATGAGCCGGGTGGTTATTGCCCTCGCCAACCCTCCCTAGAACTGAGAGGGTAGACATGTCTAAGGCCTAGATTTGGGTTCTAGAGGTTGATGCTAGGAAATCTAAGTGCCCTCTACTCGGGTTCAAGACCCATGTGTGAAGTCTATTAATCAGTTTGAGAATTCAAACCTGACTCAAAGACTTAATATCTTTTAGTTTTAATGATTAACAAATAAGAGTATAATAAGAACAAATAAGATTATATAAACATATTCTACTGAGAAAGGTATTGGTTTGCTGAATTGTGTTTCAGGTTCAAATATTCATTAGAACAAGAAGAAGATTTGAATGAATAGAATCAGAATCAAAAGACAAGGATCAGAAGAACAAAAGCAGGATGTAATATAAAGGTTGTCTGAAGAACGCAAGCCGTCTGAAGTGCTGAAGCCGTCTGAAGTATGCAAGCCATCTGAAGACGTGAAGACCATCTGAAGACGTAAAGACTCGAAGAAATGAAGAAAACATAAAGCAATCTGAAGATTGAACTTATCTGAAGCAAAGAAGCTGTCTGAAGCAAAGAAGCTGTCTGAAGCAACGGAGCTGTCTGAAAGACTAGAAGCTATCTGAAGTGTCAATACCCGTCTGAAATATTGAAGTCGTCTGAGATCCGACGTGGCACACTCACTGAAGACAACGAAGAATTTTTTTTGCTCTCTGAAGTATGCTGAAGAAAAGTCGTTCTCCACAAACACGCAACACTTTCAAAGCTTAAATTGGCAAAGTCACAGAGACCTTTCCTGGTACTTTTGAAGTTCATACACCACTGAGGAAATCTCTGCAACGCAGAAATTGCAGCAACAACGATGGCAGCTTTATAGCAGCACCAACGTTGTACTTTTTCAGAATTGTCAGAACACCCAGAAGCGTGTCTCACGACGGATTGAATAGCATTCAATGCTATCTCTAAACGGTGGTATCACAACGGAAATATCATCATCACCAATCCGAAAGAAAGCACAAGAAAAGCTCATGAGACTAAGCAGAAGCAACAAAGAGAAATGTTTGAATGAAATATTTTAATTCAAACATATTCTAACATCTGCAAGAAACAGCCATTGAACAAGACACCTCACTCAAAGAAGAAAGAAGAAATGGTGTCAGGAAGCAAACAGAAAAGGAGCATATACAAAATAAGCAAGAGGACAAATCCAACGGATACCTCCTCATATATACTCCTAAGAAAAGCAGAGGAAATCAGAAGTCAGCTGAAGAAAAGCAAAAGAATATCAAGAGAGAGAACATGCAAAATAATATCAAGAAAATCTCTCTAAAGATCTCATCTACAGAAGTGTCAGAACAGGACTGTCTGAACACTTATTTGCTTAAGAAGAAGCAACCGTTTGAGACACTATTACATAACGACTATATGAGCCACATCATCAACATCTCAACGGTATTATGAATCATCTTCAAACGGCTATATTCCAACAGGACATATAAATAGCCTCAAGAAAGAATTTGAAGATGTAGAACTCATTCACTTGGTTCAATCAGTTGATCAAGATGTATCAGAAAAATCTTATTGGTTGTTGACCATGCTTACTTGAATCAACCATGTTGCTGATCTATTGATCAGTTAGTCAAAATTGTAGTTGTTCAGTTTAACAACCAACCAGGCTGGAGCTTAAAGTCAAGTATCTACCGAGCCAATTCTCAGAGGAAGTTATTCCTCTTATCAGAGATAGGGATTGTACTTAAACTTATACACTTGTATCACTGTCTTAACCTTGTACTTAGAATTCATTCATTATACCCTGAGTAGTACTCAGTTAACCTCTAGTACAGGAAAAGATTAAGTTTATGTTTCGTGGAAACTTAAACTTAGTTTAATATGTAAACACTTTATGTGTCAGAGAGCCTGGAGAGGCTTGGTGGAAGAAAGAATACTTAGTTGCAAAGCCTGGAGAGGCTAGACTGAAAAAGAATACTGCATATGTTGCCTGAAGAGGCAGTTGAAAACAAAGTAATACTTGTGTTAGCCTGAAGAGGCTGTGAATAATACTTGTATCTGTGGATTCAGATAGTGGAAAATCCAGTGGTGGTTTGCCTCTGGGACTGGATGTAGCTCACGGGTTTGTGGGTGAACCAGGATAAATTCCTTGACTAAGTTTTCTTACCCTTATCTTTTATCAATTCTTTTTATACTAATCAAAGGGTCAAAATAATTAATCTGATATTTTATAAAGGGCACAAAACATCTTTTAAAATTAGTTTTTACCAGTCGTCTGAAAACTTCAGACAGCCCCTTAAAAGCCTGTCTGAAATCTCTATGCCTAAGTTCTCTTTTTCTTAATCTCTTTATTTCCAGTTTTCATATTTAAGTTGGAATTTGAAAAGTATTTTCTATAATAAACTTAACACAACTATTTCAATAAAATGATCTTTCATATGAACAAAACATGAGATGTCTCTTATATCATTTGAAGCTTTACAAAGAATGTTCCTTGAAGAACTTCTGAAATAAATTCTCAGAAGTGAGTCTGAAAGAGATCAGTTCAAAAATCAGGAACAGACTTCAGACAACCTCTAGTCGTCTGAAGTATTTCAGAAACTGTGCTGAAAATACTCTTTGTAACAATCTTCAGAAGATACTTTGAGAAGCCTCTGTTTAAAACAATCTTAAGCTTTAGAAGAAACATTGTTTTTCTTATCTTCCACATGTTTCAACTATCTCTGATCTTAAGACTTATTTTTAACGGTGCCCATATTCATGTTTTAAATTAAAAGATTTCCAAAAACTATCAAAAAGTTTGAAACACTATTCAACCCCCCTTCTAGTGTTTCCTGTGGTTCTAACACCATGGTGGATGAGTTTCTAGATATGTGCAAGCTTTCGCTTTACCAGTGTAGTGCGGAGTGGTGTACGCCTCAGGTGGGATTGGGTGGTAAAGAGGATGTTGGGGCTTCTGGGCTTAAAGGCCGCTGAGGGAGAGGTTGACTACGTATCATCTTTAGCCAAGACTTACAGAGGTTTGAGTGAAACAAGGTGGAAGTGAAACCGAAAGGTGAACGCTTATGTGTGGTAGGGATACTATTACTGGTGAAGCTACCTACCCCACTAGTAGGGCGGAAGGAATGTTGTGAGTACATAACTGTTGACAAATTTTGAATATGTAGGTCCGAAGTGATCTATGATTAACCCATACTTGGTGCTTCCTAGGAAACTGAGGACTTCTGAAGGTTTTGGTACTCTACCCTGGTCCTCCAGTCTATCAGTTCCGCGTAACCAAACTTAGTCGTCTGGTCATGACTAACTACCTACCCTTGCATCTTACTCTTGGACCGGGTACGCCTTGGATGTGCCATGGCGTACCAGGGTTTTCCCCGTTGTTTTCCTCTAACCCTACTCTGACGGGATACCCCCCTTAAGGACTCGTATTCCCCCTAAATTGCCCTCAAATATCTCAACCTCCCACCGTCTACTGGAGGTCCTAAGTCTAAGTCCTAAGCTCAAAAACTCAATCGTGTTCTCCTAGTTGAAGCTCCAAGGCTACTTCCAAGGGTAGTTTGATTAGGACTCTCTATTTCTAATCAGTGGTTTAGCATATTATTACTACTTCCGTCATCTAAGCTCAATTTCCTAGCTCTCTCGACTACAATACCTATCCTCCTTGGGAGTTGTAACTAAGGGCTTAATTCCATAGGTATCGGTAGGTCCCTATTGGGACACTTAGGTGGTGCTTCAGCTCGATTTTTTGTTCTTAGGAAATTCTAGTTTCCATCACTATCCCCATAAGGGTCCCCTACTTGGATACCCCTCCTCCCTAAGGCCACTAGGGGCCTCTACCTCCCTCATTCCTGAACGCGTCTCCAAATCTTCATGGGTCACTACTGATGCGGTTAGTCTTAGGGTCTGGATAGGGTATCCTTACTTGGGAATTTGTAGGTTGTCTAGGGAATAAGTAACTTCTCCCTCGCCTTTCGATAATCACAAACTTACTTGAATAAGATTCACACTCTAGGGGGTTCTTACACTACTCCTTAAGGGTCGCACGACATTCTCTAGGCGTTGGATAGAAAGGGTAAGTGTGTGGTGGGTAACCACGACACATACCCGTCCGGGTAATGTCTAAGTATTTCATCCATGTAGTTCATGGATAAAGCAGAAGTATTGGGTAGCCGAAAGGCATCACTAACTGCTCGACACGTCCCTTGACTAGCCCTAAGGCGGTCCGGGGAAATTCATTCGTCCTAATCTTCACCCGATGGGGTTACGATCTCCAGCCCTTCCTATATGATACTGAGGTGCCTACGTTACTCATACTAATTTGTTGTCCTCAGGTGAGGTCCTTGGTTTACTTAATCAGTGTCCCAATTGGATCTGACACCGCTAATCTATGTACTCGAACTTCCCTCCAATGAATCTCGTTTATCCCATTCCTTCCCTTGCGCCTTAATAAAATGTGGTTTGCTCTAGACAAGATTTCAACTTTTCTTTATGCTAACTGCCATGTTCATACTTCCACCAAATCCTGACAAGGTGCGTAGTTAATCGAATCCTAACTCAATGAACTAACAATCCACCTACACATACAAAGCACAACATGTCATTCACTCACTCAGGTATGTCAAGCATCATAATCAAGTAAAACAGTTTCACGACTAAGGTGCAAGGTCAAGCAACAACTGTGAAGTCTATTAATCAGTTTGAGCATTCAAACCTGACTCAAAGACTTAATATCCTTTAGTTTTAATGATTAACAAATAAGATTATATAAGAACATAATATTAACAAATAAGATTATATAAGAACATAATAAGAATAAATAAGATTATATAAACAGATTCTACTGAGAAAGGTATTGGTTTGTTGATTGTGTTTCAGGTTGGAATATTCATAAGAAGACTTGATGAACAAAATCAGGATAAGAAGAACAAATGCAGGATTTAATATAAAGGTTGTCTGAAGCGTAGAAGATGTCTGAAGTGCGCAACCTATCTGAAGTGTTGAAGCTGTCTGAAGAACGCAACCCGTCTGAAATGCTGAAGCTGTCTGAAGAACACAACTTGTCTGAAGTGCTGAAGCTGTCTGGAGTGCGCAACCCATCTGAAGACAAGAAGACCGTCTGAACACGTGAAGACCATCTGAAGACGTGAAGACCGTCTGAAGACGTGAAGACTATCTGAAGAAGTCTACAAACAAAATCAAGAATTGATCTCTTGAAGACGTTGCTAAAGTGTAAAGCACACTCTACCAAAATGGAGTACACTTATTTTAGTATAAAAGCTAAACATGCTTTTATGCCTCGATCAAAGTCTTGCACAAATAAGGAAACTCTGCAATGACTTTCTCTAATGACTGCTGCACCTGCAACAAAAGGCATTTCAGTATAAAAGCTAAACATACTTTTATACCTCGACCAAAGTGTTTCACAAATAAGGAAACTCGACAAAGACTTTCGGCAACACATGCTGCACCTGCAACATAAGGGATCTGCGTGCGCAGACCTGCACCTGCGACTGCTGCCATACAGAGGTGATCAGAAGACTGAGAAAAAGCAACCAGAAAGATGTTTGAATAAAATACAATTGATTCAACATCTTTATTCATCTACATCTCAGAAGAAGAAGAAGTTGCAAAGAAGAACAGAATAGCAATCAGCTGAAGTAGAAGAAAAATTGGAATTAATATGATATAATATTCAAGCTGAAGAATTGAGAAAAGCCTGAATTAATATGATGAGCACAAATTAAAGTAAATCACGATGTGATAAATACAAGCATTTGAGTATATGTGAAGAAATTAATTGTCTGAACATATAAACTCTCTAAGTGCATGGAACAGATTTCAACATTGCAGAAATCAATACAGAAGCTAAGACTATATGATTTAACGACTATAATATCATATGTCTTTATTCAAAGAAGAAACTGCAACAACAACTATTCGACAAGACACCTCATTCAAAGAAGAAAGAAGAAATGGTGTCATGAGCAAACGGAAAAGGAGTATATACAAAATGAGCAAAAGAAGAAAATCCAACGGATACCTCCTCATATACACTCCTAAGAAAAGTAGAAGAAATCAGAAGTCAGCTGAGGAACGCAAAAGAAATCAGAGAAAAGCAGAAGAAAGAAAAAGAAGATCAAGAGAGAAAATCAGCAGAAATATATCAAGAAAATCTCTCAAAAGAGCTCATCTCTAGAAGTGTCAGCACAGGATCGTCTGAACACTTATTTGCTTAAGGAGAAGCAACCGTTTGAGACATTACTACACAACGGCTATATGAGCCACATCATCAATTATCTCAACGGTATTATGAATCATCTTCAAACGGCTATATTCCAACAGAACATATAAATAGCCTCAAGATTGAATTTGAAGATGTTGAAAAAAAATCAACCATGTTGCTGATCTATTGGTCAGTTAGTCAAAGATTGTTGTTCGGAAGAACAACCAACCAAGCTGGCCAAAATGACAATGAACCAATAATGGTTTGAAGCCACGAATGTACCTTGGTTATTCCAATGATACGAGTGAGAATGTAGCCCATGGAAACCAATGGTTGGAGAACACGGTTGGAGCTTAAAGTCAGTATCTACCTAACCAATTCTCAGAGGATGTTATTCCTCATATCAGAGACAGGGATTGTACTTACACTTATATACTTGTATCACTGTCTTACCCTTGTACTTAGAATTCATTCATAGTATCCTGAGTAGTACTCAGTTAACCTCTAGTACAGGAAAAGATTAAGTTTATGTTTCATGGAAACTTAAACTTAGTTTAATTTGTAAACACTTGAATAAGTGTCTGAGAGCCTGGAGAGGCTTGGTGGAAGAAAGAATACTCTACACTTGAATAAGTGTCTGAGAGCCTGGAGAGGCTTGGTGGAAGAAAGAATACTCTACACTTGAATAAGTGTCTGAGAGCCTGGAGAGGCTTGGTGGAAGAAAGAATACTCTACACTTGGATAAGTGTCTGAGAGCCTGGAGAGGCTTAGTGGAAGAAAGAATACTCGTTGTTGAGCCTGGAGAGGCTTATCTGTAAAAGAATACTCGGTGTTGAGCCTGGAGAGGCTTGTCTGTAAAAGAATACACGGTGTTGAGCCTGGAGAGGCTTGTCTGTAAAAGAATACTTGGTGTAGAGCCTGAAGAGGCTTGACAGAAAAGAATACTTGGTGTAGAGCCTGAAGAGGCTTGATAGAAAAGAATACTTGGTTTGCGCCTGGAGAGGCTGCCTGCAAAAGAATACTCATTGAGTTGCCTGGGGAGGCAGTTGATAAGCAAAGAATACTCATTGAGTTGCCTGGAGAGGCAGTTGAAAACAAAGGAATACTCACTGTTTAGCCTGAAGAGGCTGTGGTAAAAGAATACTTGTATCTGAGTTCAGATAGTGGAAAATCCAGTGGTGGTTTGCCTCTGGGACTGGATGTAGCTCACGGATTTGTGGGTGAGCCAGGATAAATTCTGTGCCTAAGTCTTCTTTCCCTTAATCTCTTTATTTACAGTTTTCATATTTATGTTGGGGATTAAAAAGTAATTTTCATAATAAACTTAACACAACAATTTCAATAAAATGATCTTTCATATGAACAAAACATGAGATGTATTTCATATCATTTGAAGCATTACAAAGAATGTTCCTTGAAGAACTTCTGAAATAATTCTCTGAAGTGAGTCTGGAAAGAGCTCAGTTCAGAAATCGGGAACAGATTTCAGACAACCTCTAGTCATCTGAAGTATTTTAGAAACCGTTCTGAAAATACTCTTTGTAATAATCTTCAGAAGATACTTTGAGAACCCTCTGTTTAAAAACAATCTTAAGCTTTAGAAGAAACTCTGCTTTTCTTATCTTCCGCACGTTTTAATTATCTCTGATCTTAAGACTTGTTTTGAACATTGTTCATCTTCATGATTTAAATTAAAAATTTACAAAAACAATCAAAAAGCTTAAAACACTATTCAACCCCCCATTCTAGTGTTTCCTATGGTTCTAACAATTGGTATCAGAGCTCACCTTTGGGTTGAGCATCTAACAAATGCAGAAGGAGTAGATCCTCAGAAGATGGAAATCTCACCAAGCTAAAGCAACTCTGAAGAATGATAATGAGAAAAGAAAATCATTTTCTTAAAACTCATTATTCATACAAGGCATCCTTCAGATTGAAGTAACTGGAAAAGGAAAGTGTATTTATCTCTAGATCACAAACGGGTAACATCTTTCCTATCATTTAAGTATAGTTACTTATCTGTTGTTTGTTTTATTTGGTGAATATGAAAATGTGCTGCATGATCTGTTTGATTGATATCATATGTCTTTATTCAGAGAAGAAACTGCAACAACAGCTATTCGACAAGACACCTCATTCAAAGAAGAAAGAAGAAATGGTGTCAGGAGCAAACGGAAAAGGAGTATATACAAAATGAGCAAAAGAACAAATCCAATGGATAGCTCCTCATATACACTCCTAAGAAAAGCAGAAGAAATCAGAAGTCAGCTGAGGAACGCAGAAGAAATCAGAGAAAAGCAGAAGAAAGAAAAAGAAGATCAAGAGAGAAAATCAGCAGAAATATATCAAGAAAATCTCTCAAAAGAGCTCATCTCTAGAAGTGTCAGCACAGGATCGTCTGAACACTTATTTGCTTAAGGAGAAGCAACCGTTTGAGACATTACTACACAACGGCTATATGAGCCACATCATCAATTATCTCAACGGTATTATGAATCATCTTCAAACGGCTATATTCCAACAGAACATATAAATAGCCTCAAGATTGAATTTGAAGATGTTGAAAAAAAATCAACCATGTTGCTGATCTATTGGTCAGTTAGTCAAAGATTGTTGTTCGGAAGAACAACCAACCAAGCTGGCCAAAATGACAATGAACCAATAATGGTTTGAAGCCACGAATGTACCTTGGTTATTCCAATGATACGAGTGAGAATGTAGCCCATGGAAACCAATGGTTGGAGAACACGGTTGGAGCTTAAAGTCAGTATCTACCTAACCAATTCTCAGAGGATGTTATTCCTCATATCAGAGACAGGGATTGTACTTACACTTATATACTTGTATCACTGTCTTACCCTTGTACTTAGAATTCATTCATAGTATCCTGAGTAGTACTCAGTTAACCTCTAGTACAGGAAAAGATTAAGTTTATGTTTCATGGAAACTTAAACTTAGTTTAATTTGTAAACACTTGAATAAGTGTCTGAGAGCCTGGAGAGGCTTGGTGGAAGAAAGAATACTCTACACTTGAATAAGTGTCTGAGAGCCTGGAGAGGCTTGGTGGAAGAAAGAATACTCTACACTTGAATAAGTGTCTGAGAGCCTGGAGAGGCTTGGTGGAAGAAAGAATACTCTACACTTGGATAAGTGTCTGAGAGCCTGGAGAGGCTTAGTGGAAGAAAGAATACTCGTTGTTGAGCCTGGAGAGGCTTATCTGTAAAAGAATACTCGGTGTTGAGCCTGGAGAGGCTTGTCTGTAAAAGAATACACGGTGTTGAGCCTGGAGAGGCTTGTCTGTAAAAGAATACTTGGTGTAGAGCCTGAAGAGGCTTGACAGAAAAGAATACTTGGTGTAGAGCCTGAAGAGGCTTGATAGAAAAGAATACTTGGTTTGCGCCTGGAGAGGCTGCCTGCAAAAGAATACTCATTGAGTTGCCTGGGGAGGCAGTTGATAAGCAAAGAATACTCATTGAGTTGCCTGGAGAGGCAGTTGAAAACAAAGGAATACTCACTGTTTAGCCTGAAGAGGCTGTGGTAAAAGAATACTTGTATCTGAGTTCAGATAGTGGGAAAATCCAGTGGTGGTTTGCCTCTGGGACTGGATGTAGCTCACGGATTTGTGGGTGAGCCAGGATAAATTCTGTGCCTAAGTCTTCTTTCCCTTAATCTCTTTATTTACAGTTTTCATATTTATGTTGGGGATTAAAAAGTAATTTTCATAATAAACTTAACACAACAATTTCAATAAAATGATCTTTCATATGAACAAAACATGAGATGTATTTCATATCATTTGAAGCATTACAAAGAATGTTCCTTGAAGAACTTCTGAAATAATTCTCTGAAGTGAGTCTGGAAAGAGCTCAGTTCAGAAATCGGGAACAGATTTCAGACAACCTCTAGTCATCTGAAGTATTTTAGAAACCGTTCTGAAAATACTCTTTGTAATAATCTTCAGAAGATACTTTGAGAACCCTCTGTTTAAAACAATCTTAAGCTTTAGAAGAAACTCTGCTTTTCTTATCTTCCGCACGTTTTAATTATCTCTGATCTTAAGACTTGTTTTGAACATTGTTCATCTTCATGATTTAAATTAAAAATTTACAAAAACAATCAAAAAGCTTAAAACACTATTCAACCCCCCATTCTAGTGTTTCCTATGGTTCTAACAATTGGTATCAGAGCTCACCTTTGGGTTGAGCATCTAACAAATGCAGAAGGAGTAGATCCTCAGAAGATGGAAATCTCACCAAGCTAAAGCAACTCTGAAGAATGATAATGAGAAAAGAAAATCATTTTCTTAAAACTCATTATTCATACAAGGCATCCTTCAGATTGAAGTAACTGGAAAAGGAAAGTGTATTTATCTCTAGATCACAAACGGGTAACATCTTTCCTATCATTTAAGTATAGTTACTTATCTGTTGTTTGTTTTATTTGGTGAATATGAAAATGTGCTGCATGATCTGTTTGATTGATATCATATGTCTTTATTCAGAGAAGAAACTGCAACAACAGCTATTCGACAAGACACCCTCATTCAAAGAAGAAAGAAGAAATGGTGTCAGGAGCAAACGGAAAAGGAGTATATACAAAATGAGCAAAAGAACAAATCCAATGGATAGCTCCTCATATACACTCCTAAGAAAAGCAGAAGAAATCAGAAGTCAGCTGAGGAACGCAGAAGAAATCAGAGAAAAGCAGAAGAAAGAAAAAGAAGATCAAGAGAGAAAATCAGCAGAAATATATCAAGAAAATCTCTCAAAAGAGCTCATCTCTAGAAGTGTCAGCACAGGATCGTCTGAACACTTATTTGCTTAAGGAGAAGCAACCGTTTGAGACATTACTACACAACGGCTATATGAGCCACATCATCAATTATCTCAACGGTATTATGAATCATCTTCAAACGGCTATATTCCAACAGAACATATAAATAGCCTCAAGATTGAATTTGAAGATGTTGAAAAAAAATCAACCATGTTGCTGATCTATTGGTCAGTTAGTCAAAGATTGTTGTTCGGAAGAACAACCAACCAAGCTGGCCAAAATGACAATGAACCAATAATGGTTTGAAGCCACGAATGTACCTTGGTTATTCCAATGATACGAGTGAGAATGTAGCCCATGGAAACCAATGGTTGGAGAACACGGTTGGAGCTTAAAGTCAGTATCTACCTAACCAATTCTCAGAGGATGTTATTCCTCATATCAGAGACAGGGATTGTACTTACACTTATATACTTGTATCACTGTCTTACCCTTGTACTTAGAATTCATTCATAGTATCCTGAGTAGTACTCAGTTAACCTCTAGTACAGGAAAAGATTAAGTTTATGTTTCATGGAAACTTAAACTTAGTTTAATTTGTAAACACTTGAATAAGTGTCTGAGAGCCTGGAGAGGCTTGGTGGAAGAAAGAATACTCTACACTTGAATAAGTGTCTGAGAGCCTGGAGAGGCTTGGTGGAAGAAAGAATACTCTACACTTGAATAAGTGTCTGAGAGCCTGGAGAGGCTTGGTGGAAGAAAGAATACTCTACACTTGGATAAGTGTCTGAGAGCCTGGAGAGGCTTAGTGGAAGAAAGAATACTCGTTGTTGAGCCTGGAGAGGCTTATCTGTAAAAGAATACTCGGTGTTGAGCCTGGAGAGGCTTGTCTGTAAAAGAATACACGGTGTTGAGCCTGGAGAGGCTTGTCTGTAAAAGAATACTTGGTGTAGAGCCTGAAGAGGCTTGACAGAAAAGAATACTTGGTGTAGAGCCTGAAGAGGCTTGATAGAAAAGAATACTTGGTTTGCGCCTGGAGAGGCTGCCTGCAAAAGAATACTCATTGAGTTGCCTGGGGAGGCAGTTGATAAGCAAAGAATACTCATTGAGTTGCCTGGAGAGGCAGTTGAAAACAAAGGAATACTCACTGTTTAGCCTGAAGAGGCTGTGGTAAAAGAATACTTGTATCTGAGTTCAGATAGTGGAAAATCCAGTGGTGGTTTGCCTCTGGGACTGGATGTAGCTCACGGATTTGTGGGTGAGCCAGGATAAATTCTGTGCCTAAGTCTTCTTTCCCTTAATCTCTTTATTTACAGTTTTCATATTTATGTTGGGGATTAAAAAGTAATTTTCATAATAAACTTAACACAATAATTTCAATAAAATGATCTTTCATATGAACAAAACATGAGATGTATTTCATATCATTTGAAGCATTACAAAGAATGTTCCTTGAAGAACTTCTGAAATAATTCTCTGAAGTGAGTCTGGAAAGAGCTCAGTTCAGAAATCGGGAACAGATTTCAGACAACCTCTAGTCATCTGAAGTATTTAGAAACCGTTCTGAAAATACTCTTTGTAATAATCTTCAGAAGATACTTTGAGAACCCTCTGTTTAAAACAATCTTAAGCTTTAGAAGAAACTCTGCTTTTCTTATCTTCCGCACGTTTTAATTATCTCTGATCTTAAGACTTGTTTTGAACATTGTTCATCTTCATGATTTAAATTAAAAATTTACAAAAACAATCAAAAAGCTTAAAACACTATTCAACCCCCCATTCTAGTGTTTCCTATGGTTCTAACAATTGGTATCAGAGCTCACCTTTGGGTTGAGCATCTAACAAATGCAGAAGGAGTAGATCCTCAGAAGATGGAAATCTCACCAAGCTAAAGCAACTCTGAAGAATGATAATGAGAAAAGAAAATCATTTTCTTAAAACTCATTATTCATACAAGGCATCCTTCAGATTGAAGTAACTGGAAAAGGAAAGTGTATTTATCTCTAGATCACAAACGGGTAACATCTTTCCTATCATTTAAGTATAGTTACTTATCTGTTGTTTGTTTTATTTGGTGAATATGAAAATGTGCTGCATGATCTGTTTGATTGATATCATATGTCTTTATTCAGAGAAGAAACTGCAACAACAGCTATTCGACAAGACACCTCATTCAAAGAAGAAAGAAGAAATGGTGTCAGGAGCAAACGGAAAAGGAGTATATACAAAATGAGCAAAAGAACAAATCCAATGGATAGCTCCTCATATACACTCCTAAGAAAAGCAGAAGAAATCAGAAGTCAGCTGAGGAACGCAGAAGAAATCAGAGAAAAGCAGAAGAAAGAAAAAGAAGATCAAGAGAGAAAATCAGCAGAAATATATCAAGAAAATCTCTCAAAAGAGCTCATCTCTAGAAGTGTCAGCACAGGATCGTCTGAACACTTATTTGCTTAAGGAGAAGCAACCGTTTGAGACATTACTACACAACGGCTATATGAGCCACATCATCAATTATCTCAACGGTATTATGAATCATCTTCAAACGGCTATATTCCAACAGAACATATAAATAGCCTCAAGATTGAATTTGAAGATGTTGAAAAAAAAATCAACCATGTTGCTGATCTATTGGTCAGTTAGTCAAAGATTGTTGTTCGGAAGAACAACCAACCAAGCTGGCCAAAATGACAATGAACCAATAATGGTTTGAAGCCACGAATGTACCTTGGTTATTCCAATGATACGAGTGAGAATGTAGCCCATGGAAACCAATGGTTGGAGAACACGGTTGGAGCTTAAAGTCAGTATCTACCTAACCAATTCTCAGAGGATGTTATTCCTCATATCAGAGACAGGGATTGTACTTACACTTATATACTTGTATCACTGTCTTACCCTTGTACTTAGAATTCATTCATAGTATCCTGAGTAGTACTCAGTTAACCTCTAGTACAGGAAAAGATTAAGTTTATGTTTCATGGAAACTTAAACTTAGTTTAATTTGTAAACACTTGAATAAGTGTCTGAGAGCCTGGAGAGGCTTGGTGGAAGAAAGAATACTCTACACTTGAATAAGTGTCTGAGAGCCTGGAGAGGCTTGGTGGAAGAAAGAATACTCTACACTTGAATAAGTGTCTGAGAGCCTGGAGAGGCTTGGTGGAAGAAAGAATACTCTACACTTGGATAAGTGTCTGAGAGCCTGGAGAGGCTTAGTGGAAGAAAGAATACTCGTTGTTGAGCCTGGAGAGGCTTATCTGTAAAAGAATACTCGGTGTTGAGCCTGGAGAGGCTTGTCTGTAAAAGAATACACGGTGTTGAGCCTGGAGAGGCTTGTCTGTAAAAGAATACTTGGTGTAGAGCCTGAAGAGGCTTGACAGAAAAGAATACTTGGTGTAGAGCCTGAAGAGGCTTGATAGAAAAGAATACTTGGTTTGCGCCTGGAGAGGCTGCCTGCAAAAGAATACTCATTGAGTTGCCTGGGGAGGCAGTTGATAAGCAAAGAATACTCATTGAGTTGCCTGGAGAGGCAGTTGAAAACAAAGGAATACTCACTGTTTAGCCTGAAGAGGCTGTGGTAAAAAGAATACTTGTATCTGAGTTCAGATAGTGGAAAATCCAGTGGTGGTTTGCCTCTGGGACTGGATGTAGCTCACGGATTTGTGGGTGAGCCAGGATAAATTCTGTGCCTAAGTCTTCTTTCCCTTAATCTCTTTATTTACAGTTTTCATATTTATGTTGGGGATTAAAAAGTAATTTTCATAATAAACTTAACACAACAATTTCAATAAAATGATCTTTCATATGAACAAAACATGAGATGTATTCATATCATTTGAAGCATTACAAAGAATGTTCCTTGAAGAACTTCTGAAATAATTCTCTGAAGTGAGTCTGGAAAGAGCTCAGTTCAGAAATCGGGAACAGATTTCAGACAACCTCTAGTCATCTGAAGTATTTTAGAAACCGTTCTGAAAATACTCTTTGTAATAATCTTCAGAAGATACTTTGAGAACCCTCTGTTTAAAACAATCTTAAGCTTTAGAAGAAACTCTGCTTTTCTTATCTTCCGCACGTTTTAATTATCTCTGATCTTAAGACTTGTTTTGAACATTGTTCATCTTCATGATTTAAATTAAAAATTTACAAAAACAATCAAAAAGCTTAAAACACTATTCAACCCCCCATTCTAGTGTTTCCTATGGTTCTAACAATTGGTATCAGAGCTCACCTTTGGGTTGAGCATCTAACAAATGCAGAAGGAGTAGATCCTCAGAAGATGGAAATCTCACCAAGCTAAAGCAACTCTGAAGAATGATAATGAGAAAAGAAAATCATTTTCTTAAAACTCATTATTCATACAAGGCATCCTTCAGATTGAAGTAACTGGAAAAGGAAAGTGTATTTATCTCTAGATCACAAACGGGTAACATCTTTCCTATCATTTAAGTATAGTTACTTATCTGTTGTTTGTTTTATTTGGTGAATATGAAAATGTGCTGCATGATCTGTTTGATTGATATCATATGTCTTTATTCAAAGAAGAAACTGCAACAACAGCTATTCGACAAGACACCTCATTCAAAGAAGAAAGAAGAAATGGTGTCAGGAGCAAACGGAAAAGGAGTATATACAAAATGAGCAAAAGAACAAATCCAATGGATAGCTCCTCATATACACTCCTAAGAAAAGCAGAAGAAATCAGAAGTCAGCTGAGGAACGCAGAAGAAATCAGAGAAAAGCAGAAGAAAGAAAAAGAAGATCAAGAGAGAAAATCAGCAGAAATATATCAAGAAAATCTCTCAAAAGAGCTCATCTCTAGAAGTGTCAGCACAGGATCGTCTGAACACTTATTTGCTTAAGGAGAAGCAACCGTTTGAGACATTACTACACAACGGCTATATGAGCCACATCATCAATTATCTCAACGGTATTATGAATCATCTTCAAACGGCTATATTCCAACAGAACATATAAATAGCCTCAAGATTGAATTTGAAGATGTTGAAAAAAAATCAACCATGTTGCTGATCTATTGGTCAGTTAGTCAAAGATTGTTGTTCGGAAGAACAACCAACCAAGCTGGCCAAAATGACAATGAACCAATAATGGTTTGAAGCCACGAATGTACCTTGGTTATTCCAATGATACGGGTGAGAATGTAGCCCATGGAAACCAATGGTTGGAGAACAAGGCTGGAGCTTAAAGTCAATATCTACCTAGCCAATTGTTAGAGGATGTTATTCCTCATATCAGAGACAGGGATTGTACTTAAACTTATATACTTGTATCACTGTATTACCCTTGTACTTAGAATTCATTCATTGTATCCTGAGTAGTACTCAGTTAACCTCTAGTACAGGAAAAGATTAAGTTTATGTTTCGTGGAAACTTAAACTTAGTTTAATTTGTAAACACTTGAATAAGTGTCTGAGAGCCTGGAGAGGCTTGGTGGAAGAAAGAATACTCTACACTTGAATAAGTGTCTGAGAGCCTGGAGAGGCTTGGTGGAAGAAAGAATACTCTACACTTGAATAAGTTTCTGAGAGCCTGGAGAAGCTTGGTGGAAGAAAGAATACTCTACACTTGAATAAGTGTCTGAGAGCCTGGAGAGGCTTGGTGGAAGAAAGAATACTCTACACTTGGATAAGTGTCTGAGAGCCTGGAGAGGCTTGGTGGAAGAAAGAATACTCGTTGTTGAGCCTAGAGAGGCTTGTCTGTAAAAGAATACTCGGTGTTGAGCCTGAAGAGGCTTGACAGAAAAGAATACTTGGTGTAGAGCCTGAAGAGGCTTGATAGAAAAGAATACTTGGTTTGCGCCTGGAGAGGCTGCCTGCAAAAGAATACTCATTGAGTTGCCTGGGGAGGCAGTTGATAAGCAAAGGCTACTTATTGAGTTGCCTGGAGAGGCAGTTGAAAACAAAGGAATACTCACTGTTTAGCCTGAAGAGGTTGTGGTAAAAGAATACTTGTATCCGAGTTCAGATAGTGGAAAATCCAGTGGTGGTTTGCCTCTGGGACTGGATGTAGCTGACGGATTTGTGGGTGAACCAGGATAAATTCTGTGCCTAAGTCTTCTTTCTCTTAATCTCTTTATTTACAATTTTCATATTTATGTTGGGGATTAAAAAGTAATTTTCATAATAAACTTAACACAACAATTTCAATAAAATGATCTTTCATATGAACAAAAACATGAGATGTCTTTCATATCATTTGAAGCATTACAAAGAATGTTCCTTGAAGAACTTCTGAAATAATTCTCTGAAGTGAGTCTGGAAAGAGCTCAGTTCAGAAATCGGGAACAGACTTCAGACAACCTCTAGTCATCTGAAGTATTTCAGAAACCGTTCTGAAAATACTCTTTGTAATAATCTTCAGAAGATACTTTGAGAACCCTCTGTTTAAAACAATCTTAAGCTTTAGAAGAAACTCTGCTTTTCTTATCTTCCGCACGTTTTAATTATCTCTTATCTTAAGACTTGTTTTGAACATTGTTCATCTTCATGATTTAAATTAAAAATTTACAAAAACAATCAAAAATCTTAAAACACTATTCAACCCCCTTCTAGTGTTTCCTGTGGTTCTAACAACAACACTCTCTTCACTCATTAGGGAGTCTACCTAAGTTAGTTTTCTCTATGTGTACCGCATTTTCACTAGGACTTAAGGGTGACGTTCTATATGGTCTCTAGGGTAAGAGTTCTATTCTTGGGAATAGGTCCATGTTATTCTCTCTCTCTAACAGGTAGTTGATTCTAACCTTGTTACGGAAATGTCCCAAACTTCCTGACCAAAGTATCCTATTCACGTCACTAACCATGATCTTGTGTACAACGCACACAATAAAGGGAAGATCAATCCCTATAATGAATACGAGGTACCATAGGATCATAGGAAGTCACAGGAAACTAACTTATCCACAGTCCAATTGGATTGAACTGCTCTAATACTGTTAGCGTTATGGCAAGCGTACCAATATCGCAATAGTATAATAGTTTTATAAGTAAGGGTTGTCGTACCCACGAGGAACTCGAACTACTATTAACTCAACACAATTTAGTTCACTAAGTATTTACAAAAGAACAGTGAAATTGTCATGTTGGTTTTTGTAAAAAGGTTGAGAAACAAGTTCATAAACTAAACAAAGGTAGTACAAATGGTTTTAAAATAAATTTATAAAATGGGGATTGAACTCGACGTTCTCCCTCCTCAGTATTTCGTTAGTTCCTGTATCTACGGTTTCATTGACATTGATGCAATACACTAAAGTCGCCTAGGTCGATCCCTCTCACCTAGAGAACCTAAGAATAATACCCTTGAATATCGATTCCTCGCATATCCAAACATATATTCCAGCATTAAAAACAAGTATTCAAATGCAATCGATAGATCAATATCTATTCCTAGCAGATTAAACCTACCGAGTAGAAACCTTTAGTTCGAAATCAAAGAAATACCTTCCAGTCAAGACTAAGATTTGATAACAAGAACTATCTCGTAAAATAGATTGAAGTGTTAATACAAAACGAAACCACCAATGTCAAATGAAAGTAAAATACAGAAACTAAATGAAATACATCGGAGTTCAAAGACTCTGTTCAATCCTGGATGAGGAGGTTAGCCACTCATGGTGGAGGGCAACCCACAAAATGGAGTGGAAGAGATGGAGAAGAAAACCCTAGCAGAGCTCCTGGAGAGGAAACTTGGAGAAGAGTATTACTCCAAAAGATGTCTCCAAAAAGTCTCCCTTGTTCCTTTTATAGTGTGCGCTGGAGTTTGGAGGAAGATAAGTGCGCGCTCAAGCGCATTACATGCGCGCTTGAGCGCGCATTCAGCAGCAAAGGGGAACACAGCAAAGGATTGTGCACTCAAGTGCATAATACGCGCGCTTGAGCGCACGTTCAGACAATGAGAATTCAGAGCTTGCATTCTTCAGACAATGGTGCGCTTGAGCGCACTGCAAGCGCGCTCAAGCGCGCCTTCAGATAATGGGCTTCTTGGCCTTTCTCTTATCTTTGGTTGCTTCTTTCAATTATTTTCCAATCCCACACCTGCAAAAGTTCAAATTTCTCATTAGAATAACATCAAAACTCTAAAATAAACTAAAAATTAAAGATAACTAAAAAAAAAGAAATAAAAGGGAAATTGGTGGCAAAAGTAAAAACAATTATCATCCCAAAGTGCTAAAATTATGCCTAAAAACTACTAATTCTACGCACTTATCAGATACCATAATGTAACATCCTAATTTCTAAATTCAAGAATAATGTCTGTTGGAGACACTATTCCCAAATTCCTAAAATTAATTCGCGCTATTACCGATATCCTTACATACATATTCATAAAATGCTTAAGTAACTCCAACGATTACGTAAGCCCAAACATAATTAGTTCATACATCACCAATCTCGTAATCCATATGCCACTCGGTGGCTCAAAATAACATCATATAGAAATACAAAATTTATAGCCTAATACAACATAATATAACTCAAATACATCTATTTCCCTCATGGGATTCAAACTAAACCACTAGAAGTGGAATAATCCACTCTAAGAGTTTCAAACTCTACATCCATGCATCCAGCCAGACAATCCTGCATATTTAAAATAAACCCACAACATGGGGTGAGACTAATGTCTCAGTGAGCATAACCATGCAGCATGCAGTGTGGGGGAAACAGGCTAGTGTCATGCAACATGGAGTTCACAATTCATCATACCATCATATGCTTAGCAAAAATAAATATAAAATGCATGAGCTGCATTACCCAGCAGAACAGGGTCTTTTCAACTATTCTAAGGCTAGATCTGAGCTCGGACTACAAGGAATGTTTCCATTGGGGACTGATACCTGCCACTTATTTTGGACCGATGTCATTATTCTGGACCGAAGTCAAGTCTTAATGCATGAATAACTAGGCTGAATCCAAATAATCTGGGCTGAAGCCAAAACTCACAATATGGGTCGAAGCCAAAACTTATATTCTGGGTTGTAGCCAAATATTCTTGGCCGAAGCCAAACTCATTTTAGTCTTATTATGGACCGAAGTCAAACTTGATTAATTAGGGTTTGGTGGCCAAAGGCCAAATTCTTTTTCCATGCTTCCAATATGTAACATTAACCATGCCATTAAGATACATGTATGTCGTGAATACTCAATCATGAAACAACATTAGAAAAACCCTAACATACAAGCCCTAACTCATGCCTCCAATCGTAACATTCATTTAGGACCAAGCATAGAACATCAACAATCATACAGAGACATACATGACTAGAAGAAGGGGAAGGAGAGGAAATAGGTCTTATGGAAAGGATTCAAACAAAGATGAGTGGAAGTGTGTGAGTTATACTCACCTAAGATCGAGCAAAAGTAAGGGGAAGAGTCCCGAAAGGCAGCGGTGAAGCTCCCATCTTCTCCTCCTCCTTTAAGCCCAAACCCTAGCACAACCTCTCTCTAACTTCTCTCTCTAACATGAAGAAAATGAGAAAAGAATGAGGCCAAAGCCCTCAGCGCTTCGTTTTAAAAAAATAGATTTGTGTATTCTCGCTCAAGTGAGGCCTTCTCGCTTGAGCGAGAGGGGATATTACTTGGAAGATTCGAGTTCTCGCTCAAGTAAGGACATGCTCGCTTGAGTGCAATTCTCCCAGTAAAACCCCCAAACCATTCTGACTTCGTCCCGCTCAAGCGAGAGGCTCTCGCTCAAGCGACCATATCAATAACTAGAAATGCTGATTTTTACTGATATGCTCACCCAAGCGAGGCACTCTAGCTTGAGCGAGGACCTCCCCCTCGCTCAAGCGAGATCTTTCTCGCTTGAGCGAGCGTGCTGTGGAATGGGAATTCCAAATTCCCATTCGCAACCTTCCCTATAGATTGTTACCCTATTTTCTTAGTTCCTTTTCATAGAAATACTTTTCTAATTTAGTTCCTTTAATCTAAACCTCCTCCCCTCATATTCATATCTTTAATTTCTCCCGTCTCAGGGTGTGGGTTTCCTAAGTTCAGTTTGCAATTGTGTTTGGCTTAACACTTGGTTTCCTTTCTAAATTCTCTTAAAACGCATAACTCTTAATACATTCCCTAATTCTTGTCTTAATTCACACTCAAACCCCTAATTCCTCACTTTACTTCTAACTTTCTTCTTGCGTTGGGATTAACGGCCTAAAACTTCCATTATATTTTATAGGCCCTAATTTTCGGGATGTTACAACAGATCAAGTCTATAAAATATTATACAAATCAGAAACTAATTAATACTTCATCACACGACTTTATTTTAACTCGTAATAGATTTTTAAAATATAAGTAAATGTGCATTGCTAGATAACATACCTACTAATATCTAAGTAATTTGAAATTTAATAAACACATGATAATAGTGATAATATAATATCATTCAATTGTGTTTAATATATATGTATATATATATAATTTATACATAAAATAAATAATATGATTCAATTCAATTATATATATATATCCATGGTGAAAAAATATATATAATTTTTATATAAAATTTCTAAAATAAATGACAAATAAAAAAATGACATAGTTGTGTTTAATTTTAACTAACTAATGAGAAGTTAATAATAACATGAAAGAAATACATTATCATGTCAAATATGATGATAAAAATTGTTTGTGAATGCTCTTAATAACTAGTAGCTAGGGCTTTTAAATAAAAAAATGCTTCAATGCGTGCATGAATTAATTTAGCTTGAATAACCACTTTTTAAAAATTTATCATGTGATTTTCTCATGTAACATTTCCAAGAGTTGGCTCGCTTTAATTTGATCATTTTTATTATATTATTATTCGTAACAAAATAATTGTTGTAAAACAATATTTCTTAGAATAACATAGTAATAGCCCATCATAATTATGTTTTTGTATTGGATCAATACTTTTTTAGCATCATTTTGTTAACTTGAGAATTAACTAAAAGTTACAATATATGATTATATACCTAGAAAGCTTTCATTGAATTTTTATACCTAATTTTAAAGTGACACAAAACTCAGTTATATATAGTTTTTTTGCTCAGCAAAATAAATTGAATTAGAAGAGTACAAGGGGTACTCTAACCCATACATAGTACAAATACGTAAAATAAATTACAAATAAATGAAAATACTAAAAGCCTTTCTAAATGCCCAACCTATTCCAAATGTCGTAACCAAGTTCAATTAACTCAGTTATATATAGTGTAATAACCTAGTTCTAGAAAAAAAAATTATGACATCAATAAAATAGACTGTTGAAGGATGAAAACATCATTTAATTTATTTGTACGTCTATATAGGAAAATTGTTACAACCTCTAATTTTAGTATATCAATCTTTTTATAGGAATTACGAACAAGCAACTTAATTACCATGTAAAAAAAAAATTCCAGCAAAGTAACAAACCGCTTATGTGTTGAAATCTAAATATCAAGGATCACAACTTTATGAGAATCATTTCCTAATTAGAAGGGTAGTTATATTAGGAGAAAAAGAGGAAGTTGGTGTCATAATATATAAAGGTAATAAATTCTAATTAGTGAACACCCATCATCATAGGCATCATTAGTTTTTTTTTTCCTATATTACAGTAACATAATGAAGATCTTCATTTTCTTTTGCATCACCCTCACATGTGTTTTCTTTGGAAATGTTTCAAATGCTAATCCCCTCCCATATGAAGCTATATTCAACTTTGGTGACTCTATAAGTGACACTGGGAATGCTGATAAGACCCACCCACCATTTCCTAGCAACAGTCCTTATGGCTCAACATACTTTAAACATCCAGCTGGGCGTTTGTCGGATGGGCGACTAATCATAGATTTCATAGGTATTTTAAAATTCTATTTTCTTTTTATCAAGTAGTTTAAATGAAATTCCATTGTTTGAATAGAGAAAGAAACAATTGATAAGTTAGTAACATAATCTCTATCATACTCCTTTTGATATTTTTTTTTTTTTGCTATTGAGAAAAATTCATGAAAACCTAACAAAATAAGTATTAGGTCTTACATAATTTAGTGGAGCCTAGCTATAAGAATTTCACCAAATAATAAAGAATTTATTAGAAAAAGTTTTGTAAAGAGTGTGTTAGAAGTATTTTTCATAAACCAACATAACTTAACAATCATATATTTATGATTGAAGAATAAACTAATCTATGGTCATTTTAATTGTAGCCGAGGCATATGGGTTGCCATTTCTTCCAGCCTATTTGAATCTCACCAAAGACCAAGACATCAAGAAAGGTGTAAATTTTGCATTTGCTGGTGCAACTGCACTTGATTTTGAGTATTTCATTAGAAATAGGGTCGATAAACCGGCGACAGATAAATCATTGAGCATTCAACTCGGTTGGTTTAAGAAGATCAAATCCTCCGTTTGTAAAAGCAAAGAAGGTTTCACCAAAGCTCCTTGAATGATATATGCATATGTTAAAACATGAAAATTTCTCAATGTGACTTACAACTTGTGTTCCATTCTATGAAGCAGAATGTAATGGTTTCTTTAAAAAATCATTGTTTCTAGTAGGGGAGATTGGTGGGAATGATATTATAGCGCACCTCTCATATAGAAATGTCACGGAACTTCGAGAACTAGTTCCCCCGATGGTTGAAGCAATTACTAATGCCATCATTGTATGTTATATCTCAAAGTTTTAGAATGTCAATTTCAATGTTATTAGTCAAACTTTAATTAGAAATATGACTGATTGAATCATCGTTGTGATTATACATAACACTAACTTTGTTTTTATTTCCTTTTATTCATTAGACATTAATAGAAGAAGGAGCTATGGAGTTAGCTGTGCCAGGAAACTTCCCTATTGGGTGCATATCTAGTATTCTGACTTTGGTGAATAGTACTCAGAAAGACGACTATGATCAATTTGGTTGTTTAATAGGTTACAATACTTTCATTGAGTACTATAATGAGCAACTTAAACAAGCCATAGAGACACTAAGGCAGAAGCACCCCCAAGTTAAAATAATGTATTTTGATTACTATAATGATGCCAAACGCTTGTTTCAAACACCACAACAATATGGTGTGTTGCGTTCTTATTTTCTTTTATTTCATAGTACATGATTACATAAGATTTCTAATTTTATTATCATTTACATTGTCAAAGTTTCCTATACATGAATGATGCAGGATTTACTTCAGATAAGAACGAGATTATAAAAGCATGTTATGGAGCAAGTGGAACATACAATGTCAATGTAAACATACCTTGTGGAAGTCCTACCACGACAGTTTGCCCTAACTCTTCAAAAGTTATAAATTGGGACGGAGCCCACTTCACCGAAGCAGCTTATAAGCAAATAGCAAAGGGATTAGTTGAAGGCCCTTTTGTAAATCCTTCTCTTGAATCACCTCCTTTTAAGATAGCTTAAAGTACATTTTTGGCAAAAGCACCATAACAAACATTTTTATGATAAATTCATAATAAGTTTAGTGTTTATCTCTATAAAGAGAGGTATAAATTTATATTGTTATTTGAATAAAAGCAATAACATGTTTTCTTACCTTACTTGGGGTTTTTTAGCTATGTAAGGAACAAAGGATGTCATTGTATTCAATAAATTGTTCTACAGGAATTTAATTTGCCTCAATGTAAAATGAATAGTGTGATTGAATTTTGATATCACCTAAAAAAATTGTGTCATTGAACTATTTTATATGGAAGCTAAGGCAAAAAAAGAATGAACTTATATGTTGCAATAATTTTAAATAAGCTTGTGATCAATAACTACATATTTAACTCATGTAGATGCTAGGTATATACAGGATGATCCTATAATAATGAAATTCATGACAATTATTGAGAATAAGTGCTTTTAGTGGCTAACTCCAACACTTTAATGTGCTAATTCAAAACCTTCCAAGTCTAGGTAAATCACCTTACTATCCCGGTCAGCGGATTTTATCTCAAGTTTCATTTACAACATTTGACCAATCTAAAAAGAAAAAGAACTTATAGGCAGTCATTTCATAATTTATTTTATTTTACTAATTAAATAATCTAAAATTATTCTCAACTTGAATTTGCTCATATTTATAAATCAGTCTCTATCTTTTTTGGCAAGCTTGGTTACTTTGAGAAAATATTTTATGTTTCCATTTGATGTGTTTTAGCAATGATGTGAAAACCGGATCGGACCAGCCGGTCGAATCGGTCGAACCGGCCTGGTGACCGTTCCATTCAACCGAAAAAACCGGAGGATCTCAAAACCGTGAGAACCGGTAAAGAACCGGCCGAACCGATCAAGAACCGGTGAAAACCGGTAAAAACCGGTGTCAGAAAACCGGGTGAACCGGTCCTTTTCAAAAAAATTCATTTTTTTTATTTTTTATTTAATTTAAAATATTTTAAAATAAATAAAGACATATATTTAAGAATTACACATAGATATCTATTATTTTACTAATTATTATTAATTTTTTTATCTTATAAACCTTATAATAAGGCTATTTATACTGATTTACAACTTTATATATCATAATTTCTTATACTTTTGTGTTATGCTATTAATTAAAATGTTATATAATATTAAAAAATATATTTAATTAAAACCGGTTCAACCACGGTTGAACCATTGAACCATGAATCGGTGCCTTCACCGGTTTAATTACTGGTCCGGTTTTTAAAACATTGTGTTTTAGTTTTAATTACAAACAATGTAAACTTGTTCTTTTTTATTTTTTTCATGTTTCAAAATTTTATAAAGAAAATAGAGAAATAATACAAAGTTATTTTCGTTGTTTTTTTTTAAATATTTGAAAACAAGAAATGGAATGATATTTTTATAATCCTAATTGAAAAAAAAAAATTATAATTAAAACTAAAAATAAAAAAGTTTTCTAAAAATAAACGATCTAAACTTGGTTTATGAATGTTACCCAAAAACAACACATTATTGGCATACTTATGTACTTTTATATAAAAATATATAAGAATAAATTTTAACAATAAACTATAAATAATATAATTTTAGAGTTTGACTTGCCTAATTTTTCTTCGTATACTAATAATATAAATTTGTAACATTTCATAACTGCAATAATAATAATAGTAATAAATATTATAAATTATAATTGTGATATTTATAAATTAACAATCATTTTAGTAAGCTTATAAAAAAAAAAATCATTTTAGTAATCAATTTTTTGTTAGGAGAAACTAAAAGGAAAATCAAATATGAAATACATTATTTAACATTATTAAGCATTTATTTATCAATTAAGGAGTAAGATGAAATACATCAAAATGAGTGTTGAAAGTAGTTTTTATTTCAGTTTTTAATTTGGAGTTGAAACTAAAATGATATGTGTGCAACACTAAAGAATGACTATAAATGAATAAACATATATGCCCAAAAAAAAATTAAAATAAAAGGTAATTCAATAAATAAAAAATCTAACGAGTGCCTCTGGGGCACTGGTTAAGATATAAAAAATAGAAAATTTTTATTGAAGTGTGTAACATTTAATATTACAGAAGCAATTAATGTCGTGATTTCCAATAAAAATCTTCTATATATGCATTCTTAACATGTGCCCCGTGGGTACTCGTGAACGAGATCATTGAATAAATATTATGGGAAATATAATAGAGGAAATAAATCAAATTTACAACAAACCGAGTGTGATTACTTTAAAATTGTGGTAGTTTGTAAATGAACAATCATTTTAATAATAAGTTTTTTGTTGTAGGAGAAGCTAAAAGGAAAATCAAATATGAAATACATTATTTAACATTATTAAGCATTTATTTATCAATTAAGGAGTTAGATGAAATACATTAAAATGAGTGTTGAAAATAGTTTTATTTCAGTTAATTAATTTGGATTTTTTATGGCATAATTTGGAATTGAAACTGAAATGATATGTATGGAACATTAAAGAATGACTATAAATGAATGAACATATATGTCCAAAAAAATTAAAATAAAAGGTAATTGAATAAATATGCAACAAACCGGGCGTGATTACTTTAACTTGCACCATATATTGTAAAAAAGCTCACGGAAAGTTGGTCAAAGTAATCATTTTTTATCCTCAAAATGTCAAATTTCTCGAACAACCACCTCCACTTCTATCTTCCCCGTAACCATTCACCATTAGAAATGTTAGAATTAATTTTTAAGACCAAATACAAATAGATTTACACTTGGTTTACTGGAAAAATGAAATCACAATCATGAAAATTTCCTTTTTATTTTTTTTTGATCAATCTACACTAAAAAATAAATTTTGTTTTTATTTGTTTATAATGAGATAATCTTGCAATATGACCTATTTTTATAAAGGCATGTGTCGTTGTTATGTTATACACATATTCTTGATTACAAATTAAATCAAATTAATTTAATAATAATTTCTTCTTTAATTAATTATTTGATACAAAATTTATCCTTTTAAACTTTCTAATTAATATTTATGTTTCTTCAATCAACATTAAATATAATTAAATATTTATAAATTATTATGAAAGTAATTTTATATCAATACAAAAAATAATTTTTGAGGTTTTAAAAAATTGAAAATAATTTTTATTAATTCACTACAAGAAAAAATGATTTTACCGGGGCTTAATTCAAAATAAGTTCAAAGGGCTTTCAAACAGTGACTCAGACGTTGTCTGAAGCGTTATTCTTCGTCTGAAGATTTTAGATAGAGTTTTTGCTACAAGCTTTTCGTAAAGATGTTTTCACAAAACTTTTTATAAAAGCATAGTTCAAACTCCCTCTGATGGCAACTGCCTGTGGACTTCTGAGCTGGCAGCTGGGAGCTGGTGAGCTAGTGGCAAGCTTGGACCTGTTTGGGGTGCTTGGAGCTGAGTCAAGCCTGGGTCAACCATATTTTGGTCAACGCTCCATGGTCAACCTTTGACCTTTGACCAATTAACCCAAGTCAACATGAAGACTCCATTTAATAAGATTAATAAAAAGTAGGATTAATTTTAGTTTAATTGAAATTAGGACATGAATGTAATTTTTCCTCTTTCTTTCATGAGTGGGCGCTAATTAGGAGGTTTTATTGGCTCAAGTGATACCTTAGCTAATTAACCTTGGGGTCATGGGTTCAAGACCCACTTAGATAGCTTTTTCACTCATCTTTTATTTTCCTTATTTTCCCTTCCTTTTTGGCTGCCCAAAATGCTATAAATAGGAGGCTCCCCCTCTTGTATTTCACAACTTTGATGAATAGTAAAGGCATTCTGCCCAAATTCCTCCTCAAGTGTGAGTAGAGAAGGCTTGGTGGTTCTTGCTCAAACCAACCAGAGACTTATCTGATTCTCCTGAATCAGTGGCGTCTAGCACTGGGACTTATCTGCTGTGGGGGTTGCCTGCTTCAGTGGCGTCCAATCCATTTCTTTCTTTTCCACTTTTTCTTTCATTTCTCTCAATTTCTTGCATTTTCTTGCGTGAATATAGTTGCTGCCCAGATGCTATATTCGCTTGTTTTAGTGCATGTTCTTGATTCTAATCGGTTATTTTTGCTCAATTCTAGATCCGTAACAATCCTGCTATCAATCAGTCATTAAAAGCTTTGTTGGATTGAGCAAATTTTGGGCTATTTGGAGGTGTTTTGGCCGCTGCATTTGCTGCATTTTGGTGCAGAATTTTCGGTAAAAAATTGTGTAATTCATCTATTTGTTTCACTTGTAATTCAGACTTGGACTATTTCCCGGGCCCGAGGTGCCTTTTTGTTGCTTTCAGCTTGTTTGATTTGCTTGAAATTGCTTGATTTAGAGGGGCCTTTGGTGCGCAAATACCACCCCATAGGTGTTTGATGAAATGCCTCTTCTTGAGTGATTCTTGCAAATTAACTGCTATAACTGTTGTTTATGGTGTAGTGTGGTAAGTGGAGACATTGTTGTCTACATTTTCCAAAGATCGTTCACCTACATTTTCTCCCCACTCCACCATTAATTGTTCACCCCCCATATCACTTGTTCATCTCTTTCCTTTCCGCTTTTATTTCCCGCCATTTAATTTCAGCTTCTCCCCATCCTTTTAATTTCTGTCATCCCCTTTACATTCTGCCATTTACTTTCTGTCCTCCCCATCCTTTTAATTTTTGTCATCCCTTCTACTTTCTGCAATTTACTTTCCGTCCTCCCCATCCTTTTAATTTCTGCCATCCCTTCTACTTTCTGCAATTTACATTCCGCCATTTACATTTCTGTCCTCCCCATCCTTTAATTTCAGTTTCCCCCTTTACTTTCTTGTCATTTATTTTTGCGCAATTTCTTCCTTATTTTTGCCATTTTTTGCGCATTTTTGGGCACTGTTTTGTTCAATTTTCTACTCTTGTTCTATTTGTCTGTTTGGCATTCTGATTGCAAAATTGAATTGACTGCTATCTCTACCTTGGGCTTTCCCTGTTTGATTGTGCAAAACGCTCACCGTTAGACTATTTTTTGGTTCATAAAGTTGGAAGAAAATCAATAAATTCCAATTGTTGATTTTCCTTCAAAATTTAATTCTCATCTTAAAATTGAACCAAGCGCGTTTCCAACACTGTTTTGTGTTTGTATGATCAACAAAGAAGTGCTAAGCAATTTTTTTGGAATTTTTTGAAATCAGGTTGTCATTCAGTTTTAATTTATAGTTTTTAGAATTCAGCCTGTCTGTTTTGTTTTCTGGTACCGTTTTGGACATGTTGTAATTCAAAAATCTTGAAAAAATATTTTAGATAGATTTCTATTTTTTGTATTTTTGTACAAATTTCTGTAATTTTCTGTTGGGGCAGAAAGAAAGAAAAAAAAAAGAAGCAAAAAGAATTCAAAAAAAATATATTACCAAAAATACAAAAAGAGGTGCAAAAAGCAAAAAGGTGCAAAAGTCAACAACAAGGGAAAAAGTCAAAAAGACACCCAAAAAGTCAAAAATTCAAAAAAATAGAGAAAAATAAAAAGAAAAACAACAAAAAGAAAGCCCAACAATATAGTTGACATTTTACTGTAATTTTTCATTTCATTTTCTTGTATACATTATTTTGAGTTGTAATAGTTTTTTTTCCAAAAACGACTGTTTGGAAACTCGTTTTCAAAAACTTACCAAAAACAATTCTCTTTTCAATTTCTTTTGTCTTGTCTTGTTTGCACTCCATTCTTGTGTATAAGCTTTTCTTGAGTGCTTGCTTTTCTTGTTTGTCTATATCAATTCCTTGTTTTGTCTTAGGCAATTCCTAGTGGAAGTAGTAGCAACCTAGCTAGCCTAAGGTTAGTTAACAAGCTAAACTTACCCACTACTCCACATCCAAATCCTTATACACTTCAATGGGTGAGTGAAGAGGAAGAATTTATGGTGGATAGGAAAGTGAGATTAAGGTTCAAAATTGGGGATTACCAAGATGAAATGACCTTTGATGGTATACCCTTAGAAGCCTCTCACATCCTTTAGGAAAACCATGGCAATATAAGAGAAGGGTAAAGTATGATGGGTTTGCCAATACCTATAGGTTCCGCCACCAAGGAATAAAATTCACACTCATGCCTATGACCTCAAAGGAAATAAAAGAAGATCAAACCACACTTAAGAGGTTAATAGAACAAGAGAAAAGAGAACAAATAGAAAAAGAGAAAGAAGAAAAACTTAGAAGAGAAAGTGAGGAAAAAGAACTAAAGAGTGCAAGAAGAGAAAGTATGTTTATCTTGTGATCATTTGAATGCTAACTCTTCTAGTGAAAGCATGAAAAGGTTGAAGGCAAATATTCCTAGTGTTGCAAAAAGGACAACTCAAGCTGTTGAAAGGGAGTTTCCTAAACTAACTTTCTTTATGCATGAAATGCCTTCTTCCATGCACAATTATATGCCTCAAAGCATTACATGTTTGAAAGAAATAAACAATGTTGATGATGCTTTGAAATCTATTGCATGTTTAGAAAAACCAACTAAGTTTAAGAGTACCATAAAACTTACTAGAGATGCATGTTTAATCAATTCCTTTGATCAATTTGAATTACATAATGATAACAAAGTTGGATTGAATATGCATGTACCTTTGGTTTGTATCTATAATGTGCATACACATTTTGGTCCTAAAATAATTGTTTCATATAAAAATGTGTATTATGCTCTTGAACTAGTTAGTAAAAAGGATACAAATTTGGATGAAGCTATCACATATGGGAAAACTTGTTTGACATCCATTTCACATGATGATATGCTTCATAGTATGCTTGCTCAATGTGATTCTTTTGATGTTTCGCCTTGCATGAACACATAAGATAATATGCGAAAGGTGTCATGTTACTTGAGTGAGTGCATTAGTATGGATATGTGTCTTGAACAAACTTGCATGAATACCTCATGGCATGAACATACGCACTATCCTTTTGACAATCATATTCAAGATGCATGTGTTATGCTCAATAAAAATGTTGGGATATTATTGAAAAATATTAAGACATTTATGCCACATAGTTTCACATGTGCATTTATTTGGGAACATAGTGTAGAATACTTTGATGGATATCGCACATTGAAACACATTTTGTACTTGTGTGGAATTTATTTCCTAAGCCTTCTCCATGACCACTTACTTGTCTTACTTGCAAGGGAGGGCTTCAAAAGATTAGTCTTTGATCCAGGATCTAAATCCATAGAGTACATGAACAAGATGGTTCAATCTTCATTGAGGGGGTTTGCTAACCCTTATCTTAACTACCTCTTGTTCACATCCTATGTTTTTCTTTTTCTAATCTTTATGATCCCTAAATATTTTTGTTATGAGTCTTCACTTTGCTTTCTTGGGAATAATACTAATGGACCTCTCTTTGTTGACTAGGTTCAAGGAAGATGTTCATAGCTTGTGGAATCTAGGAAGGGCTCTCCATCCTCTAAGGGAAGTACCTACCTACCTCTATCTACTCTTGTCATCCATCCTTTCTTCTCCTATTCTTTTCCTTATGGCTTCTTTCTAAATTTTTAGATTTAAGGTTGTTAGAGTCCCACATTGCCTAGAGATAAGGCCAAATTGTGGTATATAAGCCTTGGGTAGTCCTCACCTTACAAGCTAGCTTTTGGGGTTGAGTTAGGCCCGGGTCCAAAATCTAATATGGTATCAGAGCCTATCCTAGATGATCCGTTGTTATTGGGCCGCCACCCGAATAGTTGTTCACGCTCCAGATGTCCAGTCCTAGGTGTGAGGGGGTGTGTTAGAGTCCCACATTGCCTAGAGATAAGGCCAAATTGTGGTATATAAGCCTTGGGCAGTCCTCACCTTAAAAGCTAGCTTTTGGTGTTGAGTTAGGCCCGGGTCCAAAATCTAATACGCACACTTATTCGTCTGTGTCAGTCCCTTTTTTACTCTCTCTCACTGTCAAAGGTGTTTCATTGTCGCTCAATTGTTGTTTTGTTTCCCTCTCTCTACCTCTGAGAATGGCTCGCTCTTCCATTTTGGTTTTGATGCTCGTGGCAATGTGTGCATTCTCCGCTGTTGCACAATCTCTGGCGCCGTCTCCCAAGGTTGCTGCCGCTTCACCTAAACCGGCGACTCCTTCGCGATCATAGGCTCCATCGCCGTCTTCTTTGAATGCTCTGTCTGCTGTCCCTCCATCTCCATCCTCTGCCGTGAGCTCTCCTCCCTCTCCTACTCCATCGTCGGACTCTTCTCCTTCGCCTTTCACATCTCCCTCGTCAATCTCTACCCCTCCTTCTGAGGCTCTTTCACCGTCTGAGAATGGCGCTGTCTCTAATGGATTTACCGTCGCCGGATTTGTTGCAGTTGGTCTTGTCGCCACCGTTTTGGTCATGTGAAGTGCCGCATTTGGATAATAGGGGGTCTCTCTACACTTAGAGGCATATGAATCGAGAGTTTAGTAAATTTATCATCTCTTTATTTTGCATTTATTATATTTGTTTCTACTTTTTTTTTGTTTAAATACTACTTGTATGGAGGATTTTGTGTTAGCAAAAGAGGCTTCTCACCGACCAGTTAATTTACATTGAATTTTGAGTCATACTAGCAAAAAAAAAAATTTGTTGGAAAGTCCCACATTGACTAGTGATAAGGCCATTTAATAGTATATAAGCCTTGGGCAATCCTCACCTTACAAACTAGCTTTTGAGGTTGAGTTAAGCCCAAGTCCAAAATCTAAGATGGTATCAGAGCCTATCCTAGATTCGTTGTTATTGGCCCCCCACCCCTTGATGTGTCCACGCTCCAGATGTCCAACCCTGGGCGTGAGGGGGTGTGTTGGAAAGTCCCACATTGACTAGTGATAAGGCTATTTAATAGTATATAAGCCTTGGGCAGTCCTCACTTTACAAGCTAGCTTTTGTGGTTGAGTTAGGCCCAAGTCCAAAATCTAAGAGAGGTCAAATCCTCTCTAAGGGGGAGGGAATGATGGCAACTACCGGTGGACTTCTGAGCTGGGAGCTGGTGAGCTAGTGGCAAGCTTGGACCTATTTGGGGTGCTTGGAGCTGAGTCAAGCCTTGGTCAACCATATTTTGGTCAACCCTCCATGGTCAACCTTTGACCTTTGACCAATTAACCCAAGTCAACATGAAGACTCCATTTAATTAGGATTAATAAAAAGTAGGATTAATTTTAGTTAAATTGTAATTAGGAAATGAATGTAATTTTTCCTCTTTCTTTCATGAGTGGGCGCTAATTAGGAGTTTTTATTGGCTTAAGTGATAGCTTAGCTAATTAACCTTGGGGTCATGGGTTTAAGACTCACTTAGATAGGTTTTTCACTCATCTTTGATTTTCCTTACTTTCCCTTCCTTTTTTGCCACCCAAAATGCTATAAATAGGAGGCTCCCCCTTTTGTATTTCACAACTTTGATGAATAGTAAAGGCATTCTGCCCAAATTCCTCCTTAAGTGTGAGTAGAGAAGGCTTGGTGGTTCTTTCTCAAACCAACCAGAGACTTATCTGATTCTCCTGAATTAGTGGCGTCTAGAACTGGGACTTATCTACTGTGGGGGTTGCCTGCTTCAGTGGCGTCCAATCCATCTCTTTCTCTTCCACTTTTTCTTTCATTTTCTTTCATTTTCTTGCATTTTCTTGCGTGAATGTAGTTGTTGCCCAGCTGCTATATTCGCTTGTTTTAGTGCCTGTTCTTGATTCTAATCGGTTGTTTTTGCTCAATTCTAGATCCGTAACAATCTTGCTATCACCTCTTCTTGTTAGAATAAACAAAATATACTAAGATAAGGGATAGAAAAGCACTCAGCCAATTATCCTGGTTCACTCACTCCACCTGTGAGCTACCTCTAGTCCTAGTGCCAACAAGCTACTGGATTTTCTCTTAATCTCAATAGATTACAAGTATTCTTTTATTCACCAAGCCTCTTGATGCTCTACACAACAAGTATTCTTTGTCCTATTCCAAGCCACTCCTGGTTCTAACAACAAGTATTCTTTGTCTTACCAAGCCACTCCTGGCTCTAACAACAAGTAATCTTTGTCCTACCAAGCCACTCCTGGCTCTAACAACAAGTTAATGTTTACAGAAAAATTTGAACTTAGAACACAAGTTCGTTGTTCTGGGTGTACAAGAAATTACAAAGATCAAACTCTGGATATGAAAGTTGATTGTACAAGAGTTTTTACAACAAGTAAATCCTCGAAGGATTTTTTCTGCGTTTTGCAAAGCTTGGGCTTATAATTTTTTTAACTCACTCTCTCTTCAGCTTCAAGAGACTTCTAGTATTTATAGGCTTCATTCAGCTTGAAGAACATTGTTGAGAAGTCCGTTGTGACATAACATTAAATGCGTTTAATCCCGTTGATACATAACCATTGTCACCGTACTAGGTTGCAGCGCTATTCTGACTTCTACGACTGCTGTAGAGCAACATTTCTCATTTTGTGCTTCCATTTTGAATCTTAGCCAAAAAGTTGCCTTTTGTCTTGCTTTTTTGAGGTACTGAGGTTACATGTAGGGTCCAAAGTCCAAAGTCCTATTACTGAACATGCCTCCAAAGTCCTATTAGCCAAAAACCTATTCTAGGGTTTAGAGCTAGGAGAAGGTCCAAAGTCCTATTACTGAACATGCCTCTGGAATAGGCATATAGGGAGAGGTTTCGTGGAGATGATACCAGAGCCTGGTATGTACACTGCAGTTGCTGGGATCTTAATATTGAGTGAAAGTCCCAGAACCCCTCCTAAGGAAGAACACAAGGTTGCATTATCCTTGCTGAAGATTGATTTTGTGTCCTTCTGGAACGTCAAAACTTCAGTTCCGGATAGCCTCCAAGGTCCTTCATAAGGGTAATAACCCAGTGTATAGATTTACACATAGGTGCAAGGGGTATTTCATCGTTCCTGCAGTGGTGGTCTTCCATCAACACTCTTCTTGATAGCCTTTGCAGAGAAATAAAAGATAGAATATAGCTTCTGGACGAAGGGTTTGGGTATTCCATATGGAAGAGATGATAACCCTATGCCACAGTTCTACTTTTATGCCCCTATTTATACCAATGAGAAGGCTTATTGTCATCCTTAGGGTTTGAACATACATTGGAAACCGTGTCATGTTCAAAGTTTAACGTTTTGAAAAATGTGAATATAAATCGTCTCAGTTGATAAGTCACCTTTGAGTGAAGCTTTAAATCATCATTTAATATTCAGAATTAGGCACGTGTTCTGATCACCATATTGTTTCAGACACATGCATTTCAGAACATTCATTCAGATGATGCAAGCATACTTCAGATGATGCATTTCAAATAATCATTTTTCAGACAATGCATGGATGTTCAGATGATTTCTAATGAACTTAAATCTATATTCATTTAAAGGCTTTGTGAAAATATTAGCCCATTGATTTTCTGTATCAATGAACTTAATATAAAAAAATCCTTTTCTGAATATAGTCTCTAATAAAATGATGTTTGATTTCTATATGCTTTACCCTGGAATGTTGAATGGGATTCTTCGACAAATTTATAGCACTTGTATTATCACACATCACAGGTATTGCATGTTCAAAGATATTGTAATCTTCTAATTGATATTTTACCATAACAGCTGTGAACAACAGCTTGCAGCAGCAATGTACTCAGCTTCAGCTGTAGAAAGAGCAATGGTGTTTTGCCTTTTGCTTGACCAGCTGATCATGTTACTTCCAATGAAGTGACATCCACCACTTGTCTTTTTCTTTCAACTCTATCTCCAGCAAAGTCAGCATCACAATATCCAACTAACCTGCAATCCTTACACTTCTTATACCAAAGACCAAGATTTGTAGTACCATTCAAATATCTGAAGATTCTCTTTATAGCTTTGTAATGAGTAATCCTTGGGTCAGACTAAAATGTAGCACACAGACAGACACTAAACATGATGTTAGGTCTACTTTCTGTTAGATACAGTAATGAACCAATCATTCCTCTATATAATGTTTGGTTAACAACTTCTTCTCCTTCATCTTTATTTAAAGATATCGAAGGATGCATGGGAGTTGACATGGGCTTGCAGTCATTCATTTTAAACTTCTTAAGCATCTCCTTTGATATTTCTCCTGATGGATCCATACACAATCAGATTCTTGCTTAATCTGAATTCGCATAAAGAAATTAAGTTCTCCCATCGTACTCATTTCAAACCCGGACTGCATTAGCTTAGAAAACTCTATGCATAAAGAAGAATTTGTTGAACCAAAAATAATGTCATCAACATATATCTGAACTAGAATGAACTCTTTATTAGACAATTTTCTAAAAAGGGTTGTATCAACCTTTCCCTTTTCAAAACCATTTTTGATGAGAAAACTGCTCAATCTATCATACCAAGCTCTTGGAGCTTGTTTCAGACCATAACGAGCCTTTTTAAGTTTGAAAACATAATCTGGAAAGGTGATTTCTTCAAAACCAGGGGGTTGTCTAACAAATACTTCTTCCTCAATGATTCCATTAAGAAATGCACTTTTGACATCCATTTGATATAGTTTGATGCCATTATATGCTACATAGGAGAGTAAAATTCTAATGGCTTCAAGCCTAGCTACAGAAGCAAAAGTTTCAGTGAAATCTATACCTTCTTGTTGATTGTAGCCTTGAGCTACAAGTCTGGCCTTGTTTCTAACAACCTTTCCATCTTCATCCAATTTTTTTCTAAACACCCACTTGGTTCCTATGATAGTTTTCCCATGGGGTTTAGGAACTAGGTTCCATACATCACTTCTAGCAAATTGATTTAGCTCTTCTTGCATGGCTAGGATCCACCCTTCATCACGTAGAGCTCCATCAATGTTCTTAGGTTCTATTTCAGATAGAAAGGCAAGATTTTTAACTTGTTCAAGTCTTGATCTTGTTATAGAGATATCACCTAAGATTTGCTCTTTAGGATGAGCAGATTTGTATCCCCAATCCTTCTGAACAAAAGATACATTTCTTATTTGAGACTCAATATTGGGTTCAGATGGTCTAGCTTCAGAGCCTCCTTCAGACTTGTTTTGAATTTCTTCTGATTGCTTGTTCAGATCCATACCTGTAAAGTCATCTTCTAGATCTGATAGATCACTATCAGTCTTTTTCTTGTCATTGAACCTTGCATGGATGGTTTCTTCAATTGCTAAAGTTCTAGAGTTATAAACCCTATAAGATTTAGAATTCTCAGAATATCCAAAGAAATGACCTAAGTCAGACTTAGCATCAAACTTTCCAATGTCATTCTTGGGTGTTGAGTATGAAACATTCACACCCAAAAACATGGAAGTAAGATATGTTGGGCTTTCTTCCTCTCCATAATTCATAAGGAGTCTTTTTTAAAATAGGTTTTATCAAGATTCTGTTTTGAAGGTAACATGTTGTATTAATAGCTTCTGCCCAGAATACCTTTGAGAGAGAACTTGAAATAAGCATGGCTCTTCCCATCTCTTGCAGACTTTTGTTCTTTCTCTCAACAACCCCATTTTGTTGAGGTGTTATAGCCATAGAGAAATTGTGAGAGATCCCATTCTCTTTATAGAACAATTTGAAGCTTGTGTTTTCAAATTTTCCTCCATGGTCACTTCTAATAGCAGAAATATGTAACATCCCAAAATTTAGAAATATAATTTAAATACGTATAATTATATTTCGATAACGTTAGCTGTAAAAATAGAAGTTACACATTAATAATAGTAAATATTAATATACCTGTATTTATGAGATAATAATAATATAATATTATAAATAGTAGGAGAGATGTTAGATTATTAGGATCTTAATCAAATATGGTCATATTGAATATAATGATAATATTGTTAAGAGATAAATCATAAGATTACAATTAACATTAATTGTTATAAATATAGTAATTATTATATTAATAAAATAATATCAGGATTAGTAATGATAATCTTACGAGAGAGATATGGTTAGTATTTTAAATTAGGATCAGATTCTAAATAGGGATATTGAGATCATGAGCATTAAGGATATGAATCAATACAATTTAGGATAAGATTTAATTATAAGATTTGAATTTAAATTTGAATATAGATGGATAAGGACTCTATAATATCCTAATAATTCCTAATATAAATGAATAAATAAAATAAAAGAAAAAGAAGAAATAATAGTAGTAATATTTTAATTGATTAAATGAGAGGAATAAAATAGTATTAGTAATATTAATATTTTTATGAATAATGTTATTTAATAAAATAAGAATGAGTGGGTTGAGGGTGGGTCCAACCCAGCTAAGTATTTAAGTAAGGAGGGGTCACCAATTCACCCTAATCCTTATTTTTCAAAACGTTAGAGAGTGAAACCTTAAGGAGGGGAGAAACGATTCCACAAGGAGGAGGTACCGCAGAGTAGATTAGCAAGGGAGTTTTATCTTTTCGTTTATGATCGTCAACTCTAAGGTACGGTGGGGGAGAGGGTATTGCCTGTATATGCATGTAGGGGATGTTTGGGTAGTAATCTAAGAGTATAATTTTGAATTGATGAATTTATAACTTAGAATGAAGATATAATCTGTTGGTTGATGATTGATTGTATGTAAATTGATGAGTATTGGATGAGATTAATGATGATATTGAGAATAATGGAAAAAGGGGTGATTAGGGATTGAGAAATTGGGGGTTTTGATGAATTGATGGTATAATCTGTAATTGATTGTTGATTTACGGAGTATTGGATGCTAATAATGATTATGTATGATGTTTAGACATAAAAGATTGATTAGGGATTGATTGGATGAGTTTAGAGAGGTTTGAAATCGTGAATACTGCGATCTGCGTCGCGGGTAATCGATTACCAGGAGTGGTAATCGATTACCAGAGGGTTCTGGGCAACCAGGAGGGCTGTTTGCTCGCAGGTAATCGATTATAGAAGTTTGGTAATTGATTACCAGAGAGCTTGCTTGCAGGTAATCGATTACAAGGTGGTTGTAGTCGATTACCAAAGACCTTTTGCGGGTAATCAATTACAGAAGTTTGGTAATCGATTACCAGAGTGGATTTTGAGATCTTAACTGTTTGATGATGATTGATGTGTTTTGAGAGTACTTTATAATGAGTTTTGTGTTGATGATTAATGATGTTTTGATGAGGATTGCGATGCTTATGATGATGAATAATGATGATATTTGATGATGAGTGTGATGATGTATTATGATGATATTTGATGATGAGTGTGATGATGTATAATGATGATGATTGATGATGTTTGATGTTGTTTATGATGACTATGATGATGATGTAAATGATGATAGTGTGTATCACTTATGATGATGATGTTATTGATGATAGTGTGTGTCACTTATGATGATGATGTTATTGATGATAGTGCATGTCACTTATGATGATGATGTGAATGATGATAAGTGTAGATCACTTTATTATGATGATATTTGATGATGAGCATATTGGTGTATGATGATGATGATAAGTGTATATCACTTTATTATGATGATGTTTGATGATGAGCATATTGGTGAATAATGATGATGATGAGTGTATATCACTTTATAATGATGATGTTTGATGATGAGCATGTTAATGCATGATAATGATGATTTATGATGATGGTGTATGTCACCTTTGATGATGATGTTATCTAAGTTGTGCAGGCCGATGGGGTACAACTTAGGAATGATAATGATGATTTATGATGATGGTGTATATCACCTTTTGATGATGATGTTATCTAAGTTGTGCGGGCCCATAGAGGGGGTACAACTTAGGAGAGATGCCTTGAGCATATGTGATGAGACCTGAATTGTGAGGGCCCATAGAGGGGGTACAATTCGGGAGGTGAACTGAGTTGTGCGGGCCTATTGAGGGGGTACAACTCAGGGGATCAAGATGGGGCGTTCGATGCACGGGCCCATAGAGGGGGTGCAACCTAGGAGTGATTGTACGGGCCCATAGAGGGGGTACAACCTAGGGTCGAATGTCGTTGTGCGGGCCCATAGAGGGGGTACAACCTATCGGATAGTATGTGGTAACACCGGTAGACTATCTTGGTACTAACTAGAGTGATTGACGAGGTGCGCCCATTGTGTGGAGTTCCAAGTCATGATCTTTGGGTAGATGATGAGAGGAGTATTGATGTTTGATGATAATGAGTATGATATGTAGGAACACAGGGAAACACTAGAAGGGGGGTTGAATAGTGTTTCTGAATATTTTTGAAAGCTTTTCGCAAACAGGTGTTAAAAACACGATTTCAGACAGGCTCTTAAAGGACTGTCTGAAGTTTTCAGACGGTATAAAAATACTGATTCAAAACAATGTTTTATGCCTTTATAACATATCAGATTAATTACTCTAACCCCTTGATTAGTATAAAAGGAATTGACAAGAGATAAGGGTAAGAAAACTTAGCCAAGGAATTTATCCTGGTTCACTCACTATCACTGTGAGCTACGTCCAGTCCCAATGGCAAACAACCACTGGATTTCCACTATATGAATATTCAGATTACAAACTTGAATATGAGTACAGTCTCTCTAGACACAACGAGTACAGTCTCTCCAGACACAACGAGTACAATCTCTCCAGACACCACGAGTACAGTCTCTCCAGACACCACGAGTATAGTCTCTCCAGACACGAACAAGTATTCTTTTCTGTCAAGCCTCTTCAGGCTCTACCACAAGTATTCTTTTCTGTCAAGCCTCTTCAGGCTCTACCAAGGTTTACAAAGAAAGGGGTTTAAGCTTTTAAACTATTCAAGTTTGAAGCTCAAACCAATACAATGTACAATAAAAACTGAGGTATGCTCAGGATATACAAATGTGTACAAAGAATTCTATCAGAGAGTTTTTACGGTGTAAAAACTTGCAGCGTGATGTTTCTCTTGGCTTTCTTGTATATTGATTTTTCTCTCTGTCTCTTTTCTTGCACTTGTTGTTCTCGTTCTTGTATACTGGTTTTCATGGAGGGGTATTTATACCCAAACTTTAATCCGTTGAAATACCACCGTTTAGAGATAGCATTAAATGCTATTTAATCCGTTGTGAGACATGCTTCTGAGAGCTCTGATATTTCTAACACGATACAAGGTTTCTCTTGCATTAAGGCTGCTACAAATGTTGTTGCAGAGGCTGCGTTGCAGAGATTTCCTCAGTGGTGTATGAAATTCAAAATCACCAGGAAAGGTCTCTGTGTTCCTTGCCATAAACGTGTTTGAAAAGGTACGTGCAGCAGAGGTTCAGAAAAGTCTTCACAAACTTCAGCAGAGAGTGCCACGTCATTAATGAGACTTCAGACAGCACTGATACTTCAGACGGGTTGAACTACTTCAGACAGCGTCAACTCTTCAGACGAGATCTGCTTCTTCAGACAGCTTCAACACTTAGTCTTTTTATGTAGGCTCATAGTGACTCTTGCTGAAATCATAGATAAATCATTAAAACATATATGTATCTATGATAAATATTTTAACTCAAATTTGTTAAGCATTAAAATTTGGGAATTGAGTTGTCTTAAACATCATATTTTCTCTTATGATATTTTTGAGACTCAACATTCTCCCTCTTTTTAATGATGACAAATTTGTTTAAAATACATAAATCTGAAAGGAGTTTTAAAGATAAAAGTATAGATAGCTCCCCCTCAGATGGTGATCTCTTAAACTGATTTGATCAAAAATCAGTTTCTTATTTACTCCCCCTGAGTCCTGTAATCACTTCAGATTCAGATTTTATTAGATTTTAATACTCCCCCTTTTGTCATCAATCAAAAGGGAATATCAGAGCAAAACAGTAACAGAGCAATAAACTCACATAAAACATATATCATAGTGTTAACAATGAACTCACAAAAAGATGAGATAAGCCACTGATTGTATATATGGGAATGTTCAGATAAAGAAACAAACAATCAGACACTTGTCATAAGCATGAAAATAAGCAAAAGACAATGGCTAAAATGAACAGTTTAATCTTTCTTCTTCAGCAAGGCCTCAGTGAGAAAGGAAATCAAGTCATCCTTGGCCTTGTTTATTGCAGCTTCCACTGAGGTTTTCAAGTCTTGCTGACCAGATCTGATAAGCTGCTGTTCTTGAAGAATCTGTTCTTGTTGAGCAATCAGATGCTTAGTCTTCTGCTCTTGATCAGCAAACTTCTTTGCAAGTTTTTGCACTTTGGACTTCAACTTCAGATTTTTCTTAGCCAAGTCTTGCTCAGATTCATAGAAGATGAGCTGGATGTAGGGGCAAACAAATCTAAGCACTCCAAATCCTGGCTGCAGTCTGTAGTCAGAGGGGCTGAACACAGGGCAAAAGAAGGTGCCAATAGGATTCAGCAGAACCCAATCTTCATGGAAAGAGTCAGCAGGTGGGGGAAAGTGATCTCTCATATAGTGATATTTGACAGTGGTTGACTTTCCAAGTCCAACACCAGAATCAGCATCAGGACCAGTTGATCCAGAAGAAGCTCCAGCATCTTCTCTGATCTTCCAGTAAGAGAACCACATCCAATTTTGAAGTAGATGATCCAAGCCTCCTCCTTGATTTGTGATGAATTCTGGTAAAGATTCCCACTCTGATGGACTCATCAATGCAGACACAAGTGAGTTTCTCTTTGAATAGATTTTAGCTCCTTTGAATTTCTCTTCCTGTAAGGGATACCTAGGAACTATTCTATCAGGTTTCACCAAGATTTTAGTGGTTGGCCTGATTGAACAAGTTCTAGGGGGCCTGTAGCCTCTCATCCTAACTCCCTTGTGCATATCCCTCTGAAATAGCTCACACTCAGTGTTCAGCTGCCTCACAAAGCTCCATTCATCATTAGACAGCCTCAGGGAATCAGTTGAGAATGGATTGATGGGAGCCCAAATATGTGCAGGAGGGACACCCTTCCTGATCTTGTCTAATCCACCTGAAGAAGCATTGTATTGATTCCTTACTTCAGCAGCAGTTTTTCTGATTAAGCCATGATGCAAGGATACAGCAGGTGCTGATCTGAAATACTGTAGCTCTTCAGACAAGGTGCTAAATTTGGTCAGTGAGCAGGGATCAGCAAGCACTTGCTCTTCTTCAACAGAGAGCTCTTCTTCCAGAGAAGGTGTAGGAGGTGGAGGTGATGAAGGTAAGAGTGGTATTAGAGCAAGGTCATGGATTTGTGGGGAAGGTAATGTGGGCTCAGAGAGTTGATTCTCTGAAGGTTGTGGTGAGGTAGGTTCAGAGGGTTTGGAAGGTTCAGAGGGTTGGTTTTCTGTTTGTGGAGGTGGTGATGGTTGTGATAGAGGTGAAGATGGTTGGTTTATAGGTGATAGGGGTTTTGGTGAAGGTGGTGGTGAAGGTTGTGATGAAGGTTGAGGTGAAGGTTGTGGTGAAGGTTGTGAGGGTTGATGAGGTGTTTGTTTTTCTGGTGAGGAGGGTGGTGAAGGAGTTACATTATCAAATCTCACCTTAATCCTCTTGTAGGGAGGCTTGGTTACCTCAGATTCTTTTGCCTTTGCTTCTTCCTTCTCCCTTTGTGCTTGTTTTTCTTCCCTTTTCCTTTTAAAGTATTGTTGAGCTTTAACAAAATTTTGATACTTTTCAGCTTCATCTTCTGCTATCAGCTGAGAGGCAATACTTCTAGTCACCCTAGGTTCAGGTGTAGTCTGAAGTAGCTTGCCTTTGGTTCTCCTTCTCTGAGGTGCACTTGACCTCTTCCTTTTCTTTTCTCCCTCAGCTATGGTTGCTTGCCTATCATCTTCATCATAGGCCAATTGTGAAGCAATAGCAATAGCTCTATCAGTCTTTTCTTGTTCTGCTTTCTTCTCCAGCTCCTCCTGCTCCAAAGCAGTAGCCAATGCTGCCACCTGAATGAGTTCAGGATCAGATGGGCATGCAGCCAATGGCTCAGCTACAACTACATCAGTTTCATCTGCCTCTTGAGCCTGTCCTTCCATTTCAGAAGTAGGCTGTGGAGTCTGTACAGGTTCAGACACCTGACTCTGCACAGATGCAGATGCTACCTTAGCAGCACTCCTTACAGGTAGCTTCTTCAATTTTGCTTGAGGAGAGGGTTTTGATGGCTTGAACTCATGCCTCCTTATGTCTCATCTGAGTTCATTCTCAAGAACCTCGATTGTTGTCTGCCTTCTTGCAGCTTTCTCAAGAAGAAGGCTCTCCTTCATGGACGGAGAGAGAGGTCTTGGAGTCAGCTTTACTCCCATGCTCTTGAGGTTTGATTCACCAAACACAGGTTGTGAAAGACGATCAAAAAGCCTTTCAATGGGAACTTTGAAATGCAGCAAGATTTTGGTGATGATAGTATTGTGAGGGAAGCTCCCAGCAGAGTCTCTGAGACGCTTCTGCATGTGGTACATTATGATGTTGGGGAGGTTCACCTTCTTCTTCTGCAGTAGGTGAATCAGACAAAATCTTTCCAACTCAGAAACATGGTTTCTGCTTCCATTCTTAGGAATTATAGAGCACCCTAAGATGGCATGCAAAACCCTAGCCTTGTCTGACATATGCTTTGCATCCAAGCTTACTGGTTCAGAGGTGCCATACAGAAACTCTGTGAACTGCTTCTGTCCTCCATTTCTTGCTTCCCAGCCAGGAGTGAATACAGCTCCTTCAGTTCTGACCTCACAGATGTGAGCAATGATATCTTCATCAACAAAGACAGGAACACCACGTACTGTGGCCTTGATGCTAGTGTAGATACCCTGAGGATTGGGTATTCCTCTGGCAGTAGCCCAGAAATCCAGCACACTTTGCTCATTCCACTGTGTCAAGTTGTGATTGAAATACGGAGTCCACCCAGCTGCATCGAACTCAGCGAACAAGTCCATTCCCAGAGATTGAAGATCCTCCAGAACTACACCCTTAGTCTTCACTATGTTGCTTCCAACAGATTTCTTAGGGGCCATTGGAGAGTTTTCTGAAGAACTTGAGAGGGAAAAAGAATTGCTTGTGGAAGAAGGATTTCAAGAGATGTCTACTGAATAGTGAACGGTGAAATTCTGTGACCCACTAGCTTCCGTATTTATAGATCCATAAAGCAATGATGGCATGTACTGGGTGCGCAGACATAGGAAAACGTGCGAAGTGGAAGAGACAAAATAAATGGAATTAAACCGTCTCATAAAGCCACGTCATTTGTTTACTTCAGACAAGTGACAGATTTCAGAAACCCATATGAATTTCAGACAACCCAAAATTTCAGACAAGTTACTTGTTTCAGACAGGCTGAAATTTCAGATACATCATTTTTGACAGATCAGATCACACACATTCAAAATGCATGTATGTTCAGATTATTTCTAATGAACTTAAATCTATCTTCAGTAAGAGGTTTTGTGAATATATCAGCCCATTGATGCTCTGTATCAATAAACTGAATATCAAAAATACCTTTCTGAACATAGTCTCTAATGAAATGATGCTTTATTTCTATATGTTTAGCCCTAGAATGTTGAATGGGATTTTTAGACAAATTAATAGCACTTGTATTATCACACAAAACAGGTATAGCAGATATAGTAATGTTAAAATCTTCTAACAGATACTTCACCCATAACAGTTGTGAGCAACAATTGGCTGCTGAGATGTATTCTGCTTCAGCTGTTGATAAGGCAATTGTGCTTTGTCTTTTGCTCGACCAGCTAATCATATTTTCTCCAAAGAAATGACATCCACCACTAGTGCTTTTTCTTTCAATTCTGTCTCCAGCAAAATCAGCATCACAGTAACCTATTAACCTGCAATCCTTACTTTTCTTATAGCATAGACCAAGATTAGTAGTACCTTTAAGATATCTGAAAATTCTTTTTACAGCATTGTAGTGAGTGCTCCTTGGATCAGATTGAAATCTAGCACACAGACATACACTGAACATTATGTCAGGTCTGCTTGCTGTTAGATATAGTAATGATCCAATCATCCCTCTATACAAAGTTTGATTCACTGGTTCTTCCTTCTCATCTTTATTTAAAGATGCAGAGGGATGCATTGGAGTTGGCATGGGTTTGCAATCATGTAAGTTAAACTTCTTAAGCATTTCCTTTGTATATTTTTCTTGATGGATCCATATACAGTCAGAATCTTGCTTAATCTGAAGTCCTAAGAAAAATTTTAGTTCACCCATTAAACTCATTTCAAATTCTGATTGCATTAACTCTGAAAACTCCTTGCATAATGAAGAGTTAGTTGAACCAAAGATAATGTCATCAACATATATCTGAACAAGTATAAGATCTTTGTTAGACTGTTTTCTAAAAAGAGTTGTGTCCACTTTTCCTATTTCAAAACCATTTGAGATTAAAAAACTTCTCAATCTGTCATACCAAACTCTTGGGGCTTGTTTCAGACCATAGAGAGCCTTTTTGAGTTTGAAAACATGTTCAGGAAAAGCAATATCTTCAAAACCAGGGGGTTGTCTAACAAAGACTTCTTCTTCAATGAGACCATTGAGGAAGGCACTTTTAACATCCATTTGATATAGCTTGATGCCATTATTTACAACATAAGATAAAAGAATTCTAATTGCTTCTAACCTGGCCACTGGGGCAAAGGTTTCAGTGAAATCAATACCTTCTTGCTGGTTGTATCCTTGAGCAACTAATCTTGCCTTGTTTCTGACTACCTTGCCTTCTTTAGACAGCTTGTTTCTGAACACCCATTTGGTTCCAATAATAGTTTTCCCATGGGGTTTAGGAACAAGAGTCTAGACATCGCTCCTAGCAAACTGATTCAGCTCTTCTTGCATGGCTAGGATCCACCCTTCGTCATGCAGAGCTTCATCAATGTTCTTTGGCTCTATTTCAGATAGGAGAGCAAGAGAGTTTAGAATCTTGAATTTTGATCTTGTCTTAACTCCTTCTGAAGTGCTGCCAATGATTTGCTCCTTAGGATGATGTGATTTGTATTTCCAATCAGGTTTCTAAGGAAGTATCACATCTGTTTGTTCTGTTTGAGACTCAACATTTTTCTGAAGAGGTTTAGTAACAGTAGGTACTTCAGACAGCTGCTTATCCTTCGAGCTGCTGTGGTCATTCAGCTCCATTCCTGCAAAGTCATCCTCTAGATCTGATAGTTCCCTATCAGTCTCTTTGTTATCATTGAATTTAACATGAATAGTTTCTTCAACAGTTAAAGTTCTAGAGTTATACACTCTATAGGCTTTAGATGTTTCAGAATATCCAATGAAAAATCCTTTATCAGACTTTGCATCAAATTTTCCAAGATCATCCTTGGTGTTGAGTATAAAACATTCACATCCAAAGGTTTGGAAGTATGATATGTTGGGTTTTCTTCCTTTCCACAGTTCATAGGCAGTTTTTTTCAGAATTGGTCTTACCAATATTCTGTTTTGAAGATAACATGCTGTGCTAACAGCTTCTGCCCAGAAGGATCTTGGTAAGCTGCATGAGTTGAGCATGGTCCTTGCCATCTCTTGCAAACTTCTGTTCTTTCTCTCAACAACCCCATTCTATTGAGGTGTTCTAGCCACAGAGAAATTGTGTGAGATCCCATTCTCATCACAGAACATTTGAAAGTTTGCATTCTCAAACTCTCCACCATGATCACTTCTGATAACAGAAATACAGAATCCTTTCTCATTCTGTACCTTCTTGCAGAATACTGTGAAATTCCTAAAAGTCTCATCCTTGCTTCTTAGGAATAACACCCAAGTAAATCTAGAATAGTCATCAACAATGACCAAGCCATATTTCTTACCACTAAGACTTTCTGTTCTAATAGGGCCAAACAAGTCAATGTGTAGAAGTTCTAGTGGTCTGCTAGTTGAAACAACATCTTTACTCCTAAAAGAGTGTCTTGTTTGTTTCCCTTTCAGACAGCTTTCACATAAAATGTCAGATTTGTATGAAAGCTTGGGCAATCCTTTAACAAGATTGTGTTTTGCTAATCTTGAGATTAATCTCAAGCTGGCATGCCCAAGTCTTTGATGCCAAATCTGTTTTTCATCTTCAACAGAAATGAAACACTTTACATTTTGACTTGCTAGATCCTCTAGATCAATTTTGTACACATTGTTGTGTCTCTTAGCAGTAAAGAGGATTTGCTTAGAGGAGTCTTTGACTATGCATCCTTCCTTAGTAAAAGATACCACATAACCACTGTCACATAATTGACTTATGCTCAGTAAGTTATGTTGTAGTCCCTCCACTAGAAGTACATTTTTAATAAGGGATGAAGGAGATATACCTACAGTCCCTATTCCAATGATCTTCCCTTGCTGATTTCCACCAAAGGTGACCATTCCATCAGCTCTAGGTCTAAGGTTTTGGAACAAAGACCTTTCTCCTGTCATGTGTCGCGAGCACCCACTGTCCAGGTACCATTTGTGGGGTCTCCTTTGTCCTGTTAAACACATCTGCAACAGGAATAATTAAGTTTTTAGGTACCCATATTCTTTTGGGTCCTTTCTTGTTAGCTTTGGGCCTTGTCTTTCTCCTGTGTTTGCACTGAGCCACATTGTGTCCAGGCTTACCACAGTGAGAACACCCAGTAACCTTCTTTTTAGAAAAATTTAAGACAGTAGGAGGTTCAGACAAGTTATGATCACAAAAGCCTAGTCCAGTTTTGTCAAGGGAATGCCTTTGATTTCCAAGCATGATATTCAGATTTTTAGTTCCTTTGACAAATTTGGCCAGATCTTTTGTCAGTTCCACAACCTGCTTCTGAAGTTTCTTATTTTCTTCAGACACAGCTTGTGAACTGCAGTTTTTAGTCTCAAGAACCTTTTCTTTGAGCATAATATGTTCTATCTGAAGTGCCTCATATTTGTTACACATTTCTGTGTGGGCTTTGGATAGATTCTTATACTCTTGGAAAAGTTCTTGAGAACTTTCCACCAGATCATCATACATTTCTTGTAGAGTAAGAGGAAATACCTCAGCTTCAGAGCTGTCTGAGGATGGTAGACTAGCCATGAGACACAGATTTGCCTCTTCTGAAGTATCTTCTTCTTTTTCTGAGGTTGATTCATCAAGATCTTCCCATGTTGCCATGAGACTTTTCTTCTTTTTGAAAAACTTCTTCTTGAAGTTGTTTTTCTTCAGTCTTGGACAATCAGCCATCATGTGTCCTGGTTGCTTACATTCAAAGTAAGAAATTTTATCAGGATTAAACTCTTTACCTGTCTTACCTGATTTGGATGATGACGGTTGGTTCTTTCTGAACTTTCCTCTGTTCTGCAACATTCTCTTGATCTTTCTGCTTAAAAGAGCAAGGTCATCTTCATCTTCTGAGTTGTCTTCAGAATCTTCATCTGCTTCTGAAGTGTCCTCAGCTTGCATAGCCTTCATGCTGCCATGCCTAGACTGTTTGACCTTGGAGTTTAGAGCCAGAGACTTCTTCTTGTTGTCATCTTCTCCAAGCTCAAGTTCATGGACTTTGAGAGATCCCAACAGTTCTTCCATTCTCAGAGAGTTCAAATCTCTTGCCTCTTGAATGGCAGTGACTTTGGGTCTCCAGGACTTAGGTAGACTTCTTAGAATCTTTCTGTTGTTGTCTCCAGATTCATAGGTTCTTCCTAAGGACCTGAGTCCATTGGTTATGGTCTGAAACCTCCCAAACATTTGGTCAATAGTTTCAGTTTCTTCCATCTTAAACATCTCATACTGATGTATAAGCATGCTGATTTTGGATTGCTTGACAGTTTCAGTCCCTTCATGGGCTGCTGCAAGAGTATCCCAAATCTCCTTGGCAGAAGTGCATCCATAGACCTTCTCATATTCTGATTTATTCAAGGAACATATCAGATAGAGTTTGGCTTTAGCATTCATATGGACTCTAGTCTTCTGCTCCAGGGTCCATTCAGTCTTAGGTATAGGCAAACCATTTTGCATAGGCACATAATCTCCATCAGTGACCACCTCCCAAACATCAATGTTGTTGCTCTCAATGAACAACTTCATACGATCTCTCCAGTAGTGGTAATCCACTCCAATGAATGCTGGGGGTCTTGTGATTGAGGCTCCTTCTGTAATGTATTGCCTGTTGCTGTTAGAAGCTTCCATTTGGATCTTTCAGTCCTCAAACACTTGTTAAGTGCTTCAACCCTGAGCAGAGCTCTGGTACCAACTGTAGGAACACAGGGAAACACTAGAAGGGGGGTTGAATAGTGTTTCTGAATATTTTTGAAAGCTTTTCGCAAACAGGTGTTAAAAACACGATTTCAGACAGGCTCTTAAAGGACTGTCTGAAGTTTTCAGACGGTATAAAAATACTGATTCAAAACAATGTTTTATGCCTTTATAACATATCAGATTAATTACTCTAACCCCTTGATTAGTATAAAAGGAATTGACAAGAGATAAGGGTAAGAAAACTTAGCCAAGGAATTTATCCTGGTTCACTCACTATCACTGTGAGCTACGTCCAGTCCCAATGGCAAACAACCACTGGATTTCCACTATATGAATATTCAGATTACAAACTTGAATACGAGTACAGTCTCTCCAGACAAATGTGTACAAAGAATTCTATCAGAGAGTTTTTACGGTGTAAAAACTTGCAGCGTGATGTTTCTCTTGGCTTTCTTGTATATTGATTTTTCTCTCTGTCTCTTTTCTTGCACTTGTTCTCGTTCTTGTATATTGGTTTTCATGGAGGGGTATTTATACCCAAACTTTAATCCGTTGAAATACCACCGTTTAAAGATAGCATTAAATGCTATTTAATCCGTTGTGAGACATGCTTCTGAGAGCTCTGATATTTCTGACACGATACAAGGTTTCTCTTGCATTAAGGCTGCTACAAATGTTGTTGCAGAGGCTGCGTTGCAAAGATTTCCTCAGTGGTGTATGAAATTCAAAATCACCAGGAAAGGTCTCTGTGTTCCTTGCCATAAACGTGTTTGGAAAGGTACGTGCAGCAGAGGTTCAGAAAAGTCTTCACAAACTTCAGCAGAGAGTGCCATGTCATTAATGAGACTTCAGACAGCACTGATACTTCAGACGGGTTGAACTACTTCAGACAGCGTCAACTCTTCAGACGAGATCTGCTTCTTCAGACAGCTTCAACAATTAGTCTTTTTATGTAGGCTCATAGTGACTCTTGCTGAAATCATAGATAAATCATTAAAACATATATGTATCTATGATAAATATTTTAACTCAAATTTGTTAAGCATTAACATTTGGGAATTGAGTTGTCTTAAACATCATATTTTCTCTTATGATATTTTTGAGACTCAACATGATAATATATGTGATGACAACCAGTCAGTGGACCTCTAAACTGACAGTTGATGGCTAGGGTCAACATTGGAGCTGCTTGAAATGTTTGGAGCTGAACCAAGCATGAGTCTTCCTTCATGAGGGTCAACCCTTGGTCAACCCTTGACTATTGACCAAGAAGCCAAAGTCAACAAACAAGACTCAACTTAATTAGGAATCAATGTAATTAGGACTTTATGATGTAATTAGGACATCCTTGTCATTTTATTAATTTGGGGTGCCACTTACCTATGGGTTTAGTGGTTAGTAGGTTACCTTACTAGGAGATGTAGAGGGTCATGGGTTCTAATCCCACCTAGGATAGGAAATTCACTCATCTTGTATTTTCCTATGTGAATGGGCGCATAATTGGGAGGTTTATTGGCTTAAGGCTTAGCTTAGCCATACACCTTCAGGGGCTTGGGTTCAAATCCCACTTAGGATGGGATTACACCCATCATTTTATTTTTCCCCTTTATTTCCTTCATGAAGCCGCCCCACTCCCCCTCCTCTCCTATATAAAGGAGCCTCCTCTCTTGTAATTAACACATTGAATTTGGAAGTAAAGGCATTATGCCCAATTTTCTCCTCCCTTTGTGAGTTGAGTGAGGCTTGGTGGTTGTTGCTCAAACCATACTGAGACTTATCTAATTCTCCTGAATTAGTGGCGTCTGGCATTGGACTTATCTGCTGCAAGTGGACTCTTGCTTCAGTGGCGTCCTTCCCATTTCTTCCTCTCCACTTTTTCTTTCATTTTCTCTCATTTTCTTTCATTTTCTCGCCCAAAATAGCTGCTGCCCTGCATCTATTTTGCGCCTTTTATTGCTTGTTTTTCAATTCTAATCGGTGGTTTTTGCTCAATTCTAGATCCTACACCCATCCGGCTATCAATTGGTCATCAGAGCTTGTTGAATTTGAGCAATTTTGGAGCTGAATTGGGGCTGTTTGGGCATGCAAAACTGCACCTATTTTGTGCAGAATTTTCACTCATTTAGTGTAATTCCACCCCTCTTTTCAATTGTAATTTGGACTTGGACTATTTCCCGGGCCCGAGGTGCCTTTCTGCTGCTATCAGCACTTGTCTGTCTTGATTGATTTGCTTGAATTCTTGCTAGTTGGGGGCTGTTTTGGGCCGCTAATTCCCACCCCCTAGGTGTTTGTTTAAATGCCTCTTTAATTGCTCATACTTGTTCTTGAGTAATTCTTGCAAATTTCTTGATATAACTGCTTGTTTGTGGTGAAGTGTGGTAAGAGGAGTCATTGTTGTCTTCATTTTTCCAAAGATCATTCACCTACATTTCTCCCCTTCACCATTAATTGTTCATCCCCCATATTCATCTCTTTACTTTCCGCTTTTAATTTTCCGCCATTTAATTTCCGCTTCTCCCCATCCTTTTAATTTCTGCTCTCCCCTTTACATTCTGCCATTTACATTTCTGCTCTCCCCATCCTTTTAATTTCCGCTTCCCCCTTTACTTTCAGTCATTTACTTTCAGTCCTCCCCATCCTTTTAATTTCCGCTTCCCCCTTTACATTTCTGTTTTCCCCATCCTTTTACTTTATGCCATCCCCTTCTACTTTCTGCCATTTACATTTATGTCCTCCCCATCCTTTTAATTTCAGTTTCCCCCCTTTAATTTCTTGCCATTTAATTTTGCGCAATTTTTCCTTCTTATTTTTGCCATTTTATGCGCATTTTTGGGCTCTTGTGTTGTTCAATTTCCTACTCTTGTTATGTCTGTTTGATTGGCATTCTAATTGCAAATTTGGATTGACTGCTATCTCTACCTTGGACTTTCCCTGTTTGATTATGCAAAACGCTCACCTATAGGATCTTTTTTGGTTCATAGTATTGGAAGAAGATCAACAAATTCTAATTGTTGATTTTCCTTTAAATTTTAATTCCAATCTTAAAATTGAACCAAGCGCGTTTTTTTGTGACCATACCGGTTTTGTATAATCAACAAGGAAGTGCTAAGCAAATTTTTTGGCCATTTTTTAAATCAAGTTGCCATCATGTTTTTACAGTTTTTAGAAATCAGTTTATTCATTATTTTTGCTTTTTTGGGCCACTTGGACCAGTTTACTGTCAGAAAATTCCAAAAATATTACAGTAGGTACAGTTTATTTTCTTTTCATTGTGTACAAATTTCTGTAATTTTCTGTTGGGGAAAAAGACAAAAAAAGAAAGAAAAGGCAAGAAAAATACAAAAGGTACGTACGTGCCAAAAATACAAAAAGAGGTGTATAAAGCAAAAAAGGGTGCAAAAGTCAACAACAAGGAAGAAAAAGTCAAAAGACACCCAAAAAGTCAAAAGAGTCAAAAAAATTCAAAAAAAATTCAAAAACAAAAACAAAGAGTTATCCCAACAATACAGTAACAGTTTTATTGTAATTTTCTGTTTCATTTCCCTGTATACCGTAATTGAGTTGTATTTGCTGTTTTCTTAAAAATGACAATTTGGCAACTCTTTTTCAAAAATCACCAAAAACAATTCTCTTTGCAATTTCTTCCGTCTTGTCTTGTTTGTTGTCTGCTCTTGTGTATAAACTTGTTTGAGTGCCAGCTTTTCTTGTTTGTCATATCAATTCTTTTGTTTTGTCTTAGGATTTTTCCAATCTTCTTCCAGTAGGTATTTTTCTTTGTTAGTGCGCTTCTATTTGGGTAAGGGTTAAGACCTAGACTCACGTTGGTCTTTGCAACTTCTAATCAACCTCCAACCGAGTAGAAGAGGCAAGAGAGTATCATTATAGAAAAAGCCTAAAAAGAGTGACATACACGAGTGTTAACATTCCATCGAGTGTAAACACTTAGTGAGTGGAAAGGTCCAAATTCTTGAAAATCAAAAATTTTAACAATGGGTAGTAGGAACTCACCACCTCCTTCACCTAGAACTTTGAGGTATAGGGCCGAGTTGCAACATGCAATTCAAGACATGGCCAGAATGATGAGGCATGAGATGAGTAAACTTAGGAAAGAACTAAGTGGGAATATGAGGGAGAGAAGGCATTCTTCTCGAGAAGGAGGAAGTGAGGATAGGTATAGTGTGGTTAGGAGTGAAGATAGGTACCATGCTGAGAGTAGTGAGGGAGAGAGACACTCTAGCCATACCTATAGGAGAAGGGAAAGGGAAAGAGAGCATAGAAGGCCTAGGAGGCGTGAGGAACCTAGAGGGCTTAGAGAAGACTACTATGAGGAAATCCCTAGGAGAGAAAGAGAGGAGTATTATGAAGAAAATCCTAGGAGGCATAGGAGAGAGCATAGGAGAGAAGAAGAGCCTAGAAGGGAACAAGGTTTTAGAGGGGTAAAAATAGAAGTCCCAACCTTTAATGGTAGAAATGATGTAGAACAATACCTAGAATGGGAACTTAAAATTGAACAAATTTTTAGTTGCTATAGGTATAGGGAACAGGAAAAGGTTAAAATTGCCTCTCTAGAATTCAAGAACTACGCCTTAGTTTGGTGGCATCAGCTTCAGGCTGAAAGAAGAAGGTGCAATGCTCCTTTGGTTTCCTCTTGGGAGGAAATGAAGTCCATCATGAGAAAGAGGTTCATACCTCAACATTACACTAGGGAGTTGCACATCAAACTCCAAACTATTAAGCAAGGATCTAAGAGTGTAGATGAGTACTTTAAGGAAATGGAACTTGCTTTAATTAGGGCCAACATAGTTGAGGATAGTGAAGCAACTATGGCTAGGTTTATCAATGGACTTAATTTCGACATAAGGGACATAGTGGAATTGCATCCTTATGTAGAAATGGAGGACTTGGTACACCAAGCCATTAAAATTGAAACTCAACTAAAAAGAAAGGGTAGCTATAAAAGAGGAAACACTAGTTTTACAACTAGGAACAAGGAAACCCTAAAAGAAGATAAGGGAAAGAGCCAAGAGAAGGAGGAACCTAAGGTTCCTAGGGTTACTTCTAACCCCACTCCTTCTACTAAAAAGGAAGAGCCCTCTACCTCCACAAGAAACATCAAATGTTTCAAGTGTGATGGCAAGGGACACATAGCTTCCCAATGCCCAAATAGGAGGGCAATGTTGGTTAAAGAGAATGGAGAATACACTAGTGCAAGTGAGAATGAACAAAGTGAGGATGAGGAAAAAGAAACTAGTGAAGAAGAGAATGAAATTAAGAAAGAAGTATATAGGACCGAGGGTGAACTTTGCATGGTGAGAAGGTCCCTAGGAAATCAAATAATAAGAGAAGATGAACAAAGGCAAACTGTCTTCCACACTAGATGCATGGTAGAGGGACGGATTTGCTCCCTAATTGTTGATAGTGGAAGTTGCACTAACATTGCAAGTGCAAGAATGGTGGAAAAACTTGGTTTATCTACAACTCCCCACCCCAAACCATACAAGTTATCTTGGATATGTGATGATGGGGAAAGGGAAATAAATAAGCAAACTCTCATCTTTATTTCCATAGGTGATTATGATGATAATGTTCTTTGTGATGTTGTACCTATGGATGCCACAAATATCTTGTTGGGTAGGCCTTGGCAGTTTGATAAGAGAGCCATCCATGATGGATACTCTAATCAAATATCTTTTAAACATGATGGAGCTAAAATTACTTTGATGCCAATGTAAATCCAAGAAATATGTGAGGATCAAGCTCACATGAAGAGAGAGATAGAACTTGAGAAAATTAAGAGACTTAAGATAGAAAATGAAGATAGAAAGAAAAAGAAAGAAGAAACATCAAGAGTAATGATAGAAAAGGTGAAAACCAAAGAGAGACAAAAAAATAAAAGGGAAGTCATGTTATTACTTCATCAATTCAAAACTGTTGATCTTAATTGTTTTGAAGGAGATCAAGAAAGGGAGTTGCTGATTAAGGAAGGAGGGCGTAGCAACACTACAAGGGAGTTTCCTCTAACCTTTTCTCCTATTTCTTCTTCTTCTTCCACTTCCCTTCTTTCTTCCACCACTTTTTCTTTCACCAAAACTCCCTACATGATTCCCAAGTACTATTGTTATGAGCATTAGAGGATACATACTTGGGAATAATGAGTCTTATTTTCTATGTTGACTAGGTGCACAAGGATGTCCATTGTTGAAGACCTAGAAAGGATTCACTAATCCTAAAGGGAAGCTGCCACCTTCTCCTCTTTGTCATCCATTCTTTTATTCCTCTTCTACCCTTTATATTCTTCTCAATTTTTTTTCAGATTTGAGGACAAATGCTTTTCAAGGGGGAGGGGATGATGACAACTAGTCAGTGGACCTCTAAACTGACAGCTGATGGCTAGGGTCAACATTGGAGCTGCTTGAAATGTTTAGAGCTGAACCAAGCATGAGTCTTCCTTCATGAGGGTCAACCCTTGGTCAACCCTTGACCATTGACCAAGAAGCCAAAGTCAACAAACAAGAATCAACTTAATTAGGAATCAATGTAATTAAGACTTTATGATGTAATTAGGACATCCTTGTCATTTTATTAATTAGGGGCGCCACTTACCTATGGGTTTAGTGGTTAGTAGGTTACCTTACTAGGAGATGTAGAGGGTCATGGGTTCTAATCCCACCTAGGATAGGAAATTCACTCATCTTGTATTTTCCTATGTGAATGGGCGCATAAGTGGGAGGTTTATTGGCTTAAGGCTTAGCTTAGCCATACACCTTTAGGGGCTTGGGTTCAAATCCCACTTAGGATGGGATTACACCCATCATTTTATTTTTCCCCTTTATTTCCTTCATGAAGCCGCCACACTCCCCCTCCTCTCCTATATAAAGGAGCCTCCTCTCTTGTAATTAACACATTGAATTTGGAAGTAAAGGCATTATGCCCAATTTTCTCCTCCCTTTGTGAGTTGAGTGAGGCTTGGTTGTTGTTGCTCAAACCATACTGAGACTTATCTAATTCTCCTGAATTAGTGGCGTCTGGCATTGGACTTATCTGCTGCAAGTGGACTCTTGCTTCAGTGGCGTCCTTCCCATTTCTTCCTCTCCACTTTTTCTTTCATTTTCTCTCATTTTCTTTCATTTTCTCGCCCAAAATAGTTGTTGCCCTGCACCTATTTTGCGCCTTTTATTGCTTGTTTTTCAATTCTAATCGGTGGTTTTTGCTCAATTCTAGATCCTACACCCATCCGGCTATCAATATGAATGATGTATGATGATAATGAGTATGATGATATATGAATGATGTTATGATGATAATGAGTATGATGATATATGAATGATGTTACGATGATAATGAGTATGATGATATATGAATGATGTTACGATGATAATGAGTATGAGGATATATGAATTATGTTACGACGATAATGAGTATGATGATATATGAATGAGATTATGATGATGATGAGCTTAGTGAATGTATAATGGATAGATTTATGTGTTGTGAATAGGAATGATGGCATGACATGTATATGTTGATATAGATGACTGATTATATGTTGAGTTTTAGATGAATGTTATTGATTGGTGATTTTAATGTACTTATGGCATGATGTAATGATGTTGTGGGTGAGGATGGGTATTCTCTATGTGTATGTATAGGTAGTATTCCTTTTCCTCACCGTATTCTGTGGATATATTTTACAGGTGTTGAGGTGGACACGACTAGTGTCGACTATGATTGAAAGGGTATGCTCTGATAGATGTGACATCAGGGTGTTTTCGGGATGTTTTAATATGTTTCTAGATTAGGAGTATTTTCGTGAACTTTTAAATGCCTTACATGGTGAGTAGGATGTTTTAATTATTGATAATTTGGAAATTCCGCTGCTTGTGTATTTTGAAAACCTTTGAGTTCTACTTTTATTTTAATTAAGGTTTTTTTACAATGAATGAGGTTTTAAATGAAGAGATATGTGAACCTTTTTACCCGTTGAGGGATACTGCTTTTGAAAAATATTTCGACTAATTAATTGTATAAGAGCTGGGGTAGAAGGGTGTCACAAAATACATAATCATTTTTTTCATTTTGTACCTTCTTGCAGAAAATTATGAACTTCTCAAAAGTCTCATCCTTGCTTTTGAGGAATATCACCTATGTAAATGTAGAATAGTCTACAATGACCAAACCATACTTCTTTCCACCAAGACTTTTAGTCCTTGTTGGTTCAAGCAAGTCAATGTGAAGAAGTTCTAAGGGTCTTGAAGTGGAAACAAGGCTCTTGAAAGAGTTTCTTGTTTGTTTCCCTTTTAGACAGCTTTCACATAAAATGTCAGATCTGTATGAGAGCTTGGACAGTCCTTTTACAAGATTGTGTTTCATACGCTTTGAGATTAACCTCAAGCTGGCATGCCCAAGTTTCTGATGCCAAATCTGTTTTTCATCTTCCACAGAAAGAAACCACTACACATTTTGACTTGCAAGTTCCTCCAAGTCTATTTTATACAAATTGTTGTGTCTCTTGGCAGTAAAGAGAACTTGGTCATTATTATTTTTTTAATATACAACCTTCTTTTGTGAAGGATACTACATAACCACTGTCACACAATTGACTTATGCTAAGTAAGTTATGTTTGAGTCCTTCAACAAACAAAACATTATTAATAGATGACAGTGGTGACATACCTACTGTACCTATGCCAGTGATCCTCCCTTGTTGATGTCCTCCAAAGGTGACCACCCGTCCATCCTTGTGCCTGAGGTTTTGGAAAAATACCTTTCTCCTGTTATGTGACGCGAGCATCCACTGTCCAGGTACCATTTGTGGAGTTTCCTTTGTCCTGTTAGACACATCTGCAACAGGAACAATCAAAACTTTAGGTACCCATAACTTCTTGGGTCCTTTCTTTTTTAGCTTTGGGTTTAATTTTCCCTTTGTGTCTGCACTTTGATACATGATGTCCGGGCTTACCCCAATGGGAGCACCCTTTACCTTACTTAGCCTCATTAGATTTAATTTTAACATCAGACTGATTTGATGATTCACTAGAGGAGTAACCAAGACCACACTTGTTTTTGGAACGTTTCTAAACTCCTAAAAGCTTATTAAAATTCTTAGTTCCTTTAACAAAGTTGACTAGGTCTATAGTAAGTTCTTCAACCTTCTTTTGAAGTTTCTCAACTTCTTTATATTTTCAGAACTATTGCCCTTGCAGTTCAAGAGTTCCTTCTTGAGCATCAAGTTTTCCTTCTCAAGAACCTCATTCTTTTCACACATTTCTGTGTATGATCTTGAGAGGTCCTTGTACTCTTGGAAAAGCTCTTTTGAACTTTCCAGTAAATCATCAAACCTCTCCTGGAGATCAGGGTCAGAAGCAGGTCTTATCTCTGAATCTTCACTGTCTGAAGATGGCAGGCTGGCCTTAAGGCAGAGGTTGGCTTCTTCACCAGATTCTTCCTCTTCTTCCTCTTCTGAGGTAAAGTCATCAAGATCTTCCCAGGTGGCCATCAAGCCCTTCTTGTTCTTGAAGAATGGCTTCTTTGCTTTGGACAATCAACCTTTATGTTACCAGGCTGTTTGCACTCAAAGTGATTTGGTTAGCACTAGAGTTCACCTTGCTTGACTTTCCACTTGGTTTTCTGAAAGGCTGATCTTTCTTGTATTTTCCTTTCATTTGAAGCATCTTCTTGATCTTTCTACTCAAAAGGGCAAGATCATCTTCATCTTCTAAACTATCTTCACATCCTTCTTCTGCGTCTGAAGTTTCTTCAGGTTGCATGGCTTTCATTTCTCCATGCCTAGGATGCTTGGATTTTAAGTTCAGTGCTAGGGACTTCTTTTTTCCAACATCTTCACCAAGCTATAACTCATGAACCTTGAGAGAGCCCAAAAGTTCCTCTATTCGCAGGGTATTAAGGTCTTTTGGATAGCAGTAACTTTGGGTCTCCAGGCCTTAAGTAAGCTTCTTAGAATCTTTCGATTATGATCTCCAGATTCATAAGTTCTACCCAAGGACTTGAGTCCATTAGTTATAGTTTGAAACCTACCAAACATTTGGTCTATGGTTTCATATTCTTGCATCTTGAACATCTCATACTGATGAAGAAGCACAATATCTTGGATTGTTTGACATTATCAGTTCCCTCATGGCCTGATGCCAATGTATCCTAGATCTCTTTAGTGGTGTTGCAACCATTGACCTTTTCATACTCAGGTTTACCCAAAGAGCAAACCAAGTAAAGTTTGGCCTTGACATTAAGTTGTACCCTGGCTTTCTGCTCGTTAGTCCACTCAGCCTTAGGAATGGGATGACCATTAAGCATGGGTATATAGTCACCATCAGTAACTATGTCCCATAGATCGATGTTGCTACTCTCAATGAACAGTTTCATCTAATCTCTCCAATAATGGTAATCAACACCAATAAATGTTGGATGCCTTGTCACAAATGCTCCTTTTGTGATATAGTAATTGGTGCTTGCTTGGGCTTCCATTTGGATCTACTCCCTCAACACTTGTTAGGTGCTCAACTAGAGGTTGTGCTCTGATACCAACTGTAGAAACACAGGAAAACACTAAAAGGGGGATTGAATAGTGTTTTTATGGAAACTGATAAGTGCTAAATTTATGATAAATTCTTATATATTTTCAGCACTTATCAAGGGAAAAATGTTAGATTTATTCCCCAATTTATCTCTTTTTAGTTTAAATTGCAGATCTTGTGAATATTTAATTCAAATTTGAATTTGATGCTATTTTGATAAGAAATTTGTTGATTTTGCAGATAAAAAAGGAAGATTTTAAATGAAGAAACAAGATAACATTTATTTGAAGAAAGAATATGCAGATAAGATTCTAAATGGCAGCAGATCAAGATAAAATCAGCAGTTATTCTGATAAAGATTCTGCAAATAAAATTCTCAATTCAAATTCAAATCAAATTGAAGATAGAATCAGCACAAGATCAAGCTAAAAAGAGGGAAATAAGGAAAGCGTAGTAGACAAAGATAAGATCAGGAAGAGATCAAGCCGAAAAAGAGGAAACCAGGAAAAGAAGAAACGGTGAGCTGCGCTCCACCTGCGCTGAGCACAAGTGGAACGCGGGAATTAAAATACCATTTTGTTTCCTGCGCTGAGCGCAGGAATACGGAAACAGATTTCCAATAAGATTTCCAACAAGATTCCTTCCAGATTTGAGATAGCTTTCCAACTTCTATTTAAAGGACCTTTTGCAAAGATCAAAGGGGGAGACGGCGGAGCAGAGCTGGACCTAGAGAAAAGTGTGACAGTTTCTCTATTGGTTTGTAATGGCTACCATGAGTAGCTAAACTCTCCCATAGGATTAAATGTAGTCGATTCAATCCCAAATTGTATTTGAATTCTCTTTGTTATTTATGAATCCCTATTTTTATAATATCGGTGTTTTTATTCTGTTCTTAATGCTTAGCTTCTGCCTTTGTGCCGGAGTTATGGTTTGATTTTTATGGGGCGCACTGGAAAGTGGTTTTGTAAAATCAAGATGCGAGCTCTTGGGAGCCTAGGAATAGGGATCTTGAATTCTGATTGGTGAAAACACTCAAGTTGTTGATGGGATTTTGGCAAGTGTACCAAAATTCCAGCAGTATAATAGTAAGTAAAGAGTATCGTATCCACAGAGAACGGTTCACTTCGTATTTATTAGTGATCAGACTATCAAGTAAGAAACTATTTTTGATGATTGTTGTGCAGAAAATAAATTGCATAAAACAAATGAGATAGTAGAGATAAGGTAAGATAGCATTACTTGGATCAGGATTGAACTTCGTATCATCGCACCCCTTATGCATGTAAATCCCAATATTATTTATGAATATATTTCTATAATATCCTAGCCAAACTATATTATCCCATGTCGGTTCCCCATATTATGAGACACTCAGAAATAATTCATGCGGGTTTTCCCAGGCGACAAATTACCCCGGCTTGATTGTTTTAATTTTCCGTTCGTTAACACTATCAATTGACCATATATTCCTACACGGACTACTATGAAGAGGTTGTCACATTCCAATTCTTCAATCATCGATTCCCCCTATATTCCTATAGCGATTACTATGAGTACTTTTACCAATCAGAATTCAAGTTTCCTATTCCTAGGCTCCCCCAAACTCGCTGTTGAATTTACAAAACCATTTACCAATGCATTGTACAAAAACAACCTATAACTCCGGCACACAGGAGGAAGCTACGCATTAAGTAAAGTATAAAAGTACTGATATCATAGAATAGGGATTCATAATTAATAAAGAGAATTCATATACATTTGGGGATTGAATCAACTACATTCAATCTTATTCGAGAGTTTAGCTATGCATGGTAGCCATTACATACCAATGAAGAAACTGTCACACTTTTCTTCAATCCTAGCGTTGCTATCTCGGCAACCCTTTGGGGTCTCCTCTGAACTTTGAGCCCTAAACTCTCACTCTGCTAAGCTCCCATGATCTTTACAAAGAGTCCTATTTATAGAGATTGGAAAGCTATATGAAATCTGGAAGGAATCTGTTTTGAAATCAGATTAGAAAACAAATCTGTGTTCCTGCGCTTCACTTGCGCTCAGCGCATCTGAAGCGCAGGAACCAGAGAGGAATCCTGATAGTTACGCTTCACTTGTGCTGAGCGCAGGTGGAGCATATTTCTCGTTCCAACTTCTCTTGATTCTCTCCTTTTTTAGCTTGATCTCTTCCTAATCTTATCCTTGTTTTCTTGGCTTTCCTTGTTTCCCTCTTTTTGATCTGATTCTGTGTTTATCTTGACTTTGAATTTAAATTGGGAAGCTTATCCGCAGAATCCTTATTTAAATGGCTGCTGATCTTATCTTTATTGCTCTCATTTAAACTTCAAATCTGCAGATCCTTTCCTCAAATAATGCTATCTTCTTTTCTCATTCAAATCTCTCTCATAAATCTGCAAAATCAATAGATTTTATATTAAAATAGCATCAAATTCAAATTCAAATTAAATAAACACAATTATTGCAATTATTAATAAAAAGGGATTATTTTGGGACATAAATTACTATTTTACCCTTGATAAGTGCAGTAAAAATACAAGAATAAATCATATAATTAGCACTTATCAGTTGTCACTGTGGGAACCAGGATGACTTGATAGCTTTTACAACTATTCTTCAACCGGGGTAATTTATCACTGTGAGAACCAGGGTGAATTATTTCTGAGTATTTCATATTTGTGGGAACTTATATGAAATAATATTTATTTGTGCTTCGATATTATAATTGCATATTCATAAATATCATTGGGTTTCAAATACGAAAGGGGTACGATAGACAAAGTTCAATCCTAGTTCTAGTAATTGCTCTACCGCATCTCAATTTACTGGTTTTTATTTACTATTACAACTACACAAACATCAACCATATTCTCTCACTTGATAAGTGTGACCACTAGGATTTACAATTGAACCGTTCCGTGTGGATACGACAAACCCCTTTACTTACTATTATACTGCTGGATTTTGGTACGCTTGCCAGAATTTCAACAAGTATTTTTGGCGCCGTTGCCGGGGAACGGTGTCTCAATTTTAAATTCTTGGGATGTCTATCCTATCAAGTTGTATATTTTTTTATTTTTCTTTTAATTTTTATTTTTTAGGATTTTTAGTAAAATTTTATTTTTATTTTTTTTACTCTTCTCTCACCCTTGTGCAAGTTTCTTGATTTATGCTCTTGTGAGGACAAGTGTCTCAAAATCAATTGTTGTTTGATCCAGAAATAGAAAGGACATCCAGGAGGAACAGGAGCAGAAATAGAAGATGAAGAAGAAGACAAGGGAGAAATCAAATTGAAAACAAAAATATGGCTGAAGAACAACAACAAGTTCTACGAAGAAGAGTCTTAGGAGACTATGTCATGCACCAAGTGAAGGAAATCATGCATGTGGTCAGGTGCAGCGGAATAAATGGATTCCCTCCCTTGTTATGATCGTTAATGCAAAAACACGAATTAAGGCATAAAAGGCATAAAACAAAAGTTCATACCTTTTAAGGATTGCGAACGAGGCAATAACAGCCACGTCTCTAGTGGTGTCCACGCCAACAGCCGAACTAGGAAACCCTCCTCAACTCTGCTAGTAATGTTTAAAGAGCAAGAGTGACTGCTCATGTGTACAGGGTAATGCATCTTATGCTATATTTATAGAGTGGTGGCTAGGGTTTTACCCCTCACTCTATTAACCCTAACATATATGGGCCTGACCCATTATGTTATAATCCTAATCAAATTAGAATTAATATCTTTCATAGCAGCTTGTTGTATGTGTGTGACCCAATAGGCTTTTAATATTTGGTTATGATATTAAAATAAAACCCTTTTATATTTAATATCATAAATAGTGAGCGATATCTAGCAATACATCACTACCCAAATATTGAGATTATCAACAACTTTGATGAATCCTATTTTATGATAATAATTTATATGATATGTTCCTTTGTCCAAATATCAAATTGAACACAAGTCCAAATATCAAATTGAACACAAGGGCATGGAATGTGTCAACCTTGTATAGTTCAATTTATGTTTTTCTTGATCCCCAAGTAGACTGTACAAAAAATAAGCGTCTCATGTTTATCCTCCTGAGTATGGCCATGCATTTTGCAGTCTCACTTTATCAAGAGGCCTACAGATATAACTCCTGTTACATAGGAGGGACAAATCAAATCTAGGTCACTCACATCCCACTACATAATTTATTATATGTCCAAATACCAACTTTATGATCACCTTGCTACAGGTAACGTTTGATGATATTTAAAACATATAATTCCTTATGTAGGAATCGTAGTGATTTCAGGTCAAAGGACTTCATATAACATTTATCAATTTAAGAAACGTTCATGACACTTATGTAACAATCCATGCAACATTCTTAAGGTGGGTCTGTCCAGTACACTATTACTCTTAATATGTACCTATGTGAGCACATGATATCTCATATTCATGATCCGTGAGATGTGATCATCAATGAACTCACATACTAGTCTAAATGCATCTTTGTCCTAACATGATACTTGACCAGGGAATATTTTAAGAATAGTTCTTCATAAGATCTCACGATCAAGTCATCTACTTGATTTCTTATGAAGTTTGAGCTTACTATTCTAAGGACATTAATTGTATACTTAAAAGAATGAATTGCCTTTATAAAATAATATGATACATGTGATGGATGTTTCAAAAACATATAAGTCTCTAGTGCATATACCTAACACCAAGGGCCTCGATATTTTTCAAGCATTGTTGTACCAGTTACAACAAAATCTTTAGAGAAGAAGCCCGCACATTTAGCCTCATTAGTGCCCACCAATTCACAGGATTGGATCATGAAGATCCCCATACTCATCTTTCTACTTTCTATGAATTGATTGGTACTATGGGTTTTGAGGAAGGTGATTTGGAATCTGTCTATTTACGATTGTTTCCTTTTTCTTTAATAGGTAAGGCAAAGGAGTAGCTGAAATCAGATCCCAATCAAAGTCCAAACCATGGTTTTGAAGACATTGCTCAGCTAAACATTTTCTGCAATGGACTTAGACCCGATTCAAAGTCATTCATAGATGTTGCAGCAGGAGGGACAATTTTGACCGTAGATGCAGAGCGTGCTATTGCAATAATTGATAATTTTGCACAGAATGACCAGCAAGCTCAATATGGGAGATAGCCAGCCCAGAAGAAGGGAGTACTAGAGCTAAATAGCAATGATGCACTTCTAGCGAAAAATAAGCTCATCAAGTGACAGCTAGAGGCACTTACCAAGAAATTGGATACACTTCCTCAACAATTGCAAGCAGTGCAGTCTCAACCCAGCCAAACCCCACAGTTGATTTGTGATTTTTGCGGAGGCGACCATCCTAATGGTCACTATTCCTATTAGGATACTCAAACAGAACAGGTCAGCTATATGGGAAATCAAGGAAGGCAAGGTAATTTCTCCAACAACAATCAATATTCACAAGGATGGAGGAATAATCAAAACAACAACTCTGGCTGGAGGCAAGATGGAGGTAACAGGCAAATGCCTTATCAGCAGCAACAACAAAGTTATCCTTCAGTGCAAGACAAGCTCTCAAAGATGGAAGAGAAGATTGATGCTTTTATGCAATCTTTTGATGGATTTAAGAAGAATACAGAAGCATCCATTAGACTTTTGGAGACTCAAGTTGGCCAATTAGCAAAAGACATGGAAGAGCACAACAAGGGCCAATTTACAGCAAACATTCAAACTAATCCCAAGGAGTAATGCAATGCAGTTACTACTGAAGGTAACACATCAGAAGAGAGTGATCTAGAAGACAACATAACATCTGAAGAAAAATTGCTAACAACAGAGATTGTGCAAATGAGTGTTCAAGTAAAAGAGAATCCAGAAGTAGTTCTGAAAGAAGCAGAAGATTGAGAAAAGGTCTACATCTCAGAAAAAGCATTAGACCCAGGTAAATTCATAGTACCAATTACTATTGGTACTCAACCAGTCACAAAAGCTATGTTAGATCTTGGGGCGAGCATCAATCTGATGCCGCTATAATTTTTCAAAAAACTGGGGATTTTGAAGGTCAAACCGGCAGATGTAACTCTACAGCTTGCAAACAAGTCAACACAACATCCCTATGGAATAGTTGAAGATTTGCCTATAAGGGTGGACAAGTTCGTATATCCTGCAGATGTAACGCCCTAATTTCTGAACTCAAAAATAATGCCCGTTGGAGACACTATTCCTGAATTTCTTGAAATCATTTCAATAAATTTCCGATATCGTCATACATTTGCTTAAACTTTCCAACGATTAACTTAAGCCAAAAGAAGACAAACATCAGAGACCTTAAATAAGTATGAAACCTACTTAAGTTTAGGGAAGAATTCACACTTAGAGAAGTGTGATTCAATGAACTTATACCAGAAATCCGGCAGAGTCTCCCCTAAAAACCGGATAATTACCAAATCCAGCTTAACCTGAAAATCAGCAAAACCAGTACAATTCATATCATACATATCATAACATTAGAGCTAGGCCTCAGTGGCCAACTCAGAAATAATTATATTTATACAATATACATCTGTGACTAATCTTTTATTAATTACAACTGAATTTACTTCTACTACTTAAGCTTCAAATTCTAAAGAGACTCAGTTTCACAAATCCTCCTTCTTGCCTTAACAGCTCCTAAGGTTTCCTGCACAGCTAAAGAAGATCCCCGAAACGTGGGGTGAGACTAAAGTCTCAGCAAGTACAACCAAGCATATATAGTGTAGTAAAACAAACAACATTTATCAAACATCACATATGACATATTCACGAACTAAATACATAAACATGTTTCCAATAGTCAATAACTAATAAAAGCGATATGTAATTCAATTAACATGAACTGATGAATAATGCAAATTATGATGCTCATGATGCACTCACTGTTGTGCCCAACAGGCATGATCTTATCACTTTCTGGAGTTAGACCTAAGCTCAGACTACGGGAACCGGCTTTCCCGGGGAAGAATCCCACCCATACTGGACCGAAGTCGTGTTTTACATAATTACTTAATTTTTAACTCACAGCGCGAAGGCCGGCTTGAATTAACTCATGGTCGAAACTGGCTTATATTACTCAAATGCACATAATCTCAATGAACTAATAAATGATATTCACAAATGACAATAAGTGATGTATAAAATAGTAGTACAATGCTTTAAGTATAACAAATACAAACAATTCTGCTAGTTTCGACTATCTCGAAGGTTTCGACCCTACGAATATAAATCCCAAATTTCAATTCAAGTCCTAATCCAAACATCTCAATCCATGAACTAACATTAAACAAAGAACTATAACCTATTCGGATATTAATATGAGTCGCAATCGAGGGATTTCGATAGTTTCGATAGTTTTGAAAACTTCGAAACTAAGGATTTCGCTACTCGATTCTCAATTCATATATTCAATCCATCAATTACTACTATAATACAGCTAGAATACACCAATACAATCCATAATTAACAAAAGTTGAGAAAGGGAAGAGAAGGGGTGGGAGCATGCACAAAGAACCACCTAAAACCTAACATAGAAGTGAGTTGTACTCACCAAGCCTAGCAATTCAAGAAGGAAAAGATGTTTGTAGATGATCTACTTGATGTTTCCTTGCCCCAAATCCCTTCTCAAGCTTCAATTTGGAGTTTTTCTCACTAGGATTCTCCCTCTCTCTCTAGGTCACAAAGGGGAAGAAGAACTCATGTGTGTTTCTGATTTTAATTCGCATCCGGTATATATATATATATATAAGTGATGGTAATTGACTACAGACTTACTGTAATCGATTACCAACGGCTAAAAGGCACTAGGAAGCCCCTTCTGGTAACCTGGTAATCGATTACCACCCTTGGTAATTGATTACTAAAAACCCAGATTTCTGGTAATCGATTACCACACCTGGTAATCGATTACCAAAATTTCAGCTCTCAGGTAATCGATTACACATCCTTGACAGGCGATTACCCAAAATTCAGCTCTCAGGTAATCGATTACAAGATGCTGGTAATCGATTACCAGAAACTCCTGACTCCCTAGTTTGCTTAAAAACTTGGAAACTTGGTTTTAAAACTCCTAATCTTTCAACTTTATCATCCTTAATTATTAACATAAATTCCTATCTAAATCTTATGAATTAATAGAAGTTCTGAATTACGGAATGTTACAATTTCCTAATTACTCTTTTCTTAATTACTGAACTTACTATCATTATTCTAATCACTTTTAATTCATCAAAGATCTTAACTATTGGGATGTTAATTGAGTGAGAACTTTAACACTTAAACTCTTAAATTTAACTCTCCTAACTCTCACCTACTCTATCATTCCTAGTTCATTTTGCCATAATTCATACTCAACTCAATTATTCTTCTGAAATCTCCCCTTTAATACCCATAGATTCTTACTAATCCTCATATTCTTTCTTGTAATTCTTCCTCTCCTACTCAGCCTCTCAACCCACTCCCAACTTTCCTCTAGTTTGATTTAAGTCTAATTTTTGGGATGTTACAGCAGACTTCTTCATTGTTGAAATGGAAGAGGATATTGATGTCCCCTTAATCTTAGGAAGACCTTTCATGAAATCACCCAGGAGATAGTAGATGTTGATCGGGGAAAATTTCAACTCAGCTCTCAAGATGAGAGTATAATTTTCCACTTAGACAGAAGGATTCCCAACCTAGCTGAACCACTAGCTTAATTAAAGATAGATCCTACCGATGGGATCTGTATCACTCATTTTTAACCAAAGCTGCAGAAGGTAAGAAAAAAAGAAGCCATGAATCAAAGTGTAATTGAGCACAAGAAGAAGAAGGTTCCCAATATTCTGAGGAAACCAACAAAGAAGAAAGAAGCAGCTACAAGAATCTATGGTGGAGTTCTGATTTAAAAAAAGAAAAAGATCAACATCAGATAAGGAAGAAGATAGTGAGGAAAGTGATGACAAGACAAGAAGTTGGTATAGAGGATGGTTCAGGGCAACAAAAGGTGGATCAGTTGATTCTACCATCATCCTCCAATTGAAACCACCATGAGTATAACAGGCGTCGAGGTAAAAGACATTAAACAAGCGCTTCCTGGGAGGCAACCCAGTGTTTTTGTTTTTATTTTTCATTTTTATTTATCAATTTTTGTGTCTTAAAGTCAATGCCTGTTTAGTGTAGAGAATTGTTGGGAAAAGAACAAATAAAAATAGGGAAAAGGAATAAAAACACTTTGAATTAGGAAGCAGCAGAAAATAGAAGAGAAAAATACATTGTTTTCTGCGCTTCACTTGCGCTAAGCGCAAGTGAAGCGCAGAATTATCAATATCAATTCTGTTTTTTGCGCTTCACTTGCTCTAAGCGCAGGTGAAGCCCAACATCTCACTCCAGGGAAAATAAGACACGCATTCCACCCACGCTGAGCGTAGGTTGGAGCGCAGGTGTCCGCTCAGTTTAAAATTCGAATTTTGGAGCGTGGAAGGCCACTTTTTACCTTCCCTTAGCCTTCCTCAAGTAATTATCTTTGTTTCTTTTACCTTCTTTTCATCCTTTTCACTAAAAAGACCTCATCCTTTCAACTTCCTTGCACTATTTCAGGTATGTTTGTATTGTTTTGAAAAGATTTCACCGATTAAAATCCTTATTTCTCTGTTTCATTGAGCAAACCTCAGGATAGAAGACTTAGGCTCTTAGAATCATATGATTTTAGGATTAATTACCAATAGGGCCTTAATATAAAATGCTGATTATGGTTGTATGCTTGGTGGTGATTTTTGAAATGCTCAATGAGTCTCTGCAATTTATTCTGGTTGATGATATGTACTTGTGTAAAATTTTGCATTACCTATTGCATGAATAATTGTGCATTATTGCATGCCTCAAGGTCATGATATTTGAGCATAATACTGTGTACCATTTAATGCCCTGTTTAGAAATTTATTAGGACTTGCTTTAACTGATCACTTTAGCACGCTCTTAAGAAATTAATAAATTGGCATTGGATAATATAATAATCAAGATTTTGTGTGCATGAACCTAACAATGCTTGCTAAATGATTGCTCTGATTGTTGAATTAAAATGGCCACCATGTGTGAATTTTTATGCATGGCTTAATAAATTGATCATGAGTTACTATTCTTTATGCATTGGAATAATATTGGTTGTTTTAAATCTTACAGATGGTTCATTTCAAGACCACCGCTGCACCTGGTCCCTCAAAGAAAGGCAAAGGTGCCAAGAGAGCTCAGGATGTGTCTGAATTCGACGCTCTTAAGTTCAAGAGCCCCCAAGCCTTCGAGGCCTACAGTGCACTGATGAACTGTAACTTCATCAAGGAGAGGCCAGTTGCTTTACAGCCTGGCGAGTTTGATGACTTCTTAGATGAGATTATTAGGCGGCGTTGGAGGCACGTTGCAGATCTGGACCGATACTTTGACCCAGAGCTTGTCAATGAGTTTTATGCCAACGCCATTGGAGACCATGGCGCTGATGTACACAGGCGGTCCTCTGTGAGAGGCTGGTGGGTTTCTTATGATCGCGACGCGATCAACACTTTTCTGGAAGGACCTGGACCTGATGATGAGGAGATGATGCCCTGCCAGTACCATGCACTGGTAAATGAAGTAGGCGTCAACAACAATGATCCCTTAGACACTAGGACTGTTGAGTGTCTATGTTTGAGGGGGCGCACCTTTGAGAGAAACGCCTATAGGAAGGCTGCCAAGATCTACAGGAATGACATGCAGGCCATTGCCTGTATGTGGACAGTTTTGGTGTTGGCTAACATCCAACCCACCAACCATGTTTTAGATATCATCATGCCAGTAGCACATCTCATCTATTGTATCCTGACTGGGCAGGACGTTGACATTGCCAAGGTGATATCTCATAAGATATTCATGACGGCATCCTCTGTTGGGCGACAGAGTGCACAGTCCCAGATCAACCTAGGATTCCCTTCTCTCATCACTGCTCTATGCCACTTCCAGGGGGTTAAGGTGTTCCCCACTGAGCGTATCAAGACCCCTATGACTAAGGGGTACATTGAGGCTAACTGCATCCCTGATGAGGAGGAGGAGGAGCAGCCACCACCACCACAGCAGCAGCAGCAGCCACCACCAGCAAACACACACATCCCATTTTGGGCTCAGCACATCATCTCTTAGAACTTTGCTCTTCACAGAGCAGCAGTTTATCTTCAGGAGTACCATTATCTGACTTGACCGGATCCTTACCCAAGCATGTTACCTGCTCAGTTCAGAGATTATTTGCAGTGGTCTGGGGACAGGCCTATTGTACCGGGAGAGGGAGGAGCAGCTGCTGATGGAGCTGATGTTGATCATGATGATATGGAGGATGATGAGGATTGACTTTGGTGTTTTCTTTTCTTTTTACTTTCATTTTTCAATTTTTTTTCTTTCTTTTTCTTTCATTGGATCTGTACTGTATCTGATATTACTGACTTATTATTCCAATGCAGTATGGATTCCAGTATGTTTATTGTTGCATTAGGATTTAGTTAATTATTTTAGTAATTTAGGATTTTTTTAGGATTTTAGGAAATAGGGATTAAAGGAAATAAATTTAAAATCTCAAAGCTAGGCAGTCTATCTAACTGAATTAGGGAAGAAATAGGAATTTTGTGATTAAATCCATAATCAATTAGGATTAGGATATTATGCAAGAAAATATATCAGGGTAGTTAATTAATTTCAATAAGTGAATTCATTAAGGAAATTAGCCAAAAAGTCGGTGAGTTGTGAGACCAAACACTTGATATGAGAGTTTTCACCGTTACTTGTCAACTGCTATTGCTTGAGTTTTTGGATTTTATTCTACACATGAAAAATATGGAAGTGATAAAGGAATATTTGTGATTATAAATTATTTGCTTAGTGCCAAAAAGCCAACCCATGAAAAATTTTTCCAATTTTTTTTGGTAACCCATTTGAGCTTTAATGTTTCTTTTCTTATGCACCCCAGCCAACATTAATGTCTATTTCCTGTCCCTTACACACTTGGGATAGAGAGCAAAGGTGCATTTTGATAAAATGGGAGAATTGGTTGGTTACATGAAAGTGAATTGAAGAAAAGCAAAGAACAGGCACAAGAAAGCAAAGTGAGTCACTCCCTCAAGAATGAAAAAGAAAAACAAAAAGTGAATAAAAAGGGAGTGAACCACCAATCAAAAAGAAGAGGCCAGCTGAATAATGCAGATCAAGAATGCAGTGGAGAATTGAGAGGAAGTTCAAGAAAAAGAAAATTTCAAAAATTGCTCTCTATTCCAGTGTTTCTTTGCATATCCAGAAAAACCATGAGTTCTTGACAGCCCAGCCTCATTACAACCCAAGAAAGACCTTTTTGATCCATGATTTATCATGTGCATGTTTATTAACCAGAAACGACTATCAATTTTAGTTGTTCAACTGCTGTGAAAAATTGAGGGAAACACTTACCCGTAAGCATGAGAGAATTCCTTGATTTATCACTTATTGTTTTGATTGCTACTTGTGAAAAAGTTTGAATGTGTTTTTATCCTGTTCTGATTGAGTCTTGGAAATATTACTTAATTTTGATTTTCAATCTGATATTTGGAAAGTGACAGCTGCCTAGCAAAGAGATGATGAAATTATTTCCTTATTATTGAGAATTATAACAGGGGATTGAATTCATTTGATTGCAAAAAGGTTTTCTTGCTTGAGGGCAAGCAAGAAGCTAAGTTGGGGGGAATTTGATAAGTGCTAAATTTATGATAAATTGTTATATATTTTCAGCACTTATCAAGGGCAAAATGTTAGATTTATTCCCCAATTTATCTCTTTTAGTTTAAATTGCAGATCTTGTGAATATTTAATTCAAATTTGAATTTGATGTTATTTTGATAAGAAATTTGTTGATTTTGCAGATAAAAAGGAAGGTTTTAAATGAAGAAACAAGATAGCATTTATTTGAAGAAAGAATCTGCAGATAAGATTCTAAATGGCAGCAGATCAAGATAAAATCAGCAGTTATTTGGATAAAGATTCTGCAGATAAAATTCTCAATTCAAATTCAAATCAAATTGAAGATAGAATCAACACAAGATCAAGCTAAAAAGAGGGAAATAAGGAAAACGTAGGAGACAAAGATAAGATCAGGAAGAGATCAAGCCGAAAAAGAGGAAAGCAGGAAAAGAGAAACGGTGAGCTGCGCTCCACCTGCGCTGAGTGCAAGTCGAGCGCAGGAATTAAAATACCATTTTGTTTCATGCGCTTCATCTGCGCTGAACGCAGGTTGAAGCACAGGAATACGGAAACAGATTTCAAATAAGATTTCCAACAAGATTCCTTCCAGATTTGAGATAGATTTCCAACTTCTATTTAAAGGACCTTTTGCAAAGATCAAAGGGGGAGACGACGGAGCAGAGCTGGAGCTAAAGAAAAGTGTGACAGTTTCTCTATTCGTTTGTAATGGCTATCATGAGTAGCTAAACTCTCCCATAGGATTGAATGTAGTCGATTCAATCCCCAGTTGTATTTGAATTCTCTTTGTTATTTATGAATCCCTATTTTTATAATATCGGTGTTTTTATTCTGTTTTTAATGTTTAGCTTCCGCCTTTGTGCCGGAGTTATGGTTTGATTTTTATGGGGCGCACTGGAAAGTGGTTTTATAAAATCAAGATGCGAGTTCTTGGGAGCCTAGGAATAGGGATCTTGAATTCTGATTGGTGAAAACACTCAAGTTGTCACTGTGGGAACCAGGATGACTTGATAGCTTTTACAATTGTTCTTCAACCGGGGTAATTTATCATCGTGGGAACCAGGGTGAATTATTTCTGAGTATTTCATATTTGTGGGAACCTTTTATGAAATAATATTTATTTGTGCTTCAATATTATAATTGCATATTCATAAATATCATTGGGTTTCAAATACGAAAGGGGTGCGATAGACGAAGTTCAATCCTAGTTCTAGTAATTGCTCTACCGCATCTCAATTTACTGCTTTTTATTTACTATTACAACTACATAAACATCAACCATATTCTCCCACTTGATAAGTGTGACCACTAGGATTTACAATTGAACCGTTCCATGTGGATATGATAAACCCCTTTACTTACTATTATACTGCTGGATTTTTGTACGCTTGCCAGAATTCCAACAGAAACCTTCTGTAAAATTAAGTTCAAAGGGCTTTCAAACAGTGACTCAGACATTGTCTGAAGCGTTGTTCTTCGTCTGAAAATTTCAGACAGAGTTTTTGCTACAAGCTTTTCGTAAAGATGTTTTCACAAAACTATTTATAAAAGCTTAGTTTAAACTTCCTCTTCTTGTTAGAATAAACATAATATACTAAGATAAGGGATAGAAAAGCACTCGGCCAATTATCCTGGTCCACTCATACCACACGTGAGCTACCTCCAGTCCCAGTGCCAAGAAGCTACTGGAATTTCTCTTAATCTCAATAGATTACAGGTATTCTTTTGTTCACCAAGACTCTTCAGGCACTACACAACAAGTATTCTTTGTCCTACCAAGCCACTCCTAGCTCTAACAACAAGTATTCTTTGTCCTACTAACCCACTCCTGGCTCTAACAAGTTAATGTTTACAGAAAAATTTGAACTTGGAACACAAGTTTTTCATTCTTGGTATACAAGAAATTACAGAGATCTAACTTTGGATATGAAAGTTGACTGTGCAAGAGTTTTTACAACAAGTAAATCCTAGAAGGATTTTTTCAGTGTTTTGCGAAGCTTGTGCTTATAAATTTTTTTTAACTCACTCACTCTTCAGCTTCAAGAGACTTTTGGTATTTATAGGTTTCATTTAGCTTGAAGAACGTCGTTGAGAAGTCCGTTGTGAGATAGCATTAAATGCATTTAATCTCGTTAAGACACAGTCACTGTCACCGTACTAGGTTGCAACGCTGTTCTGACTTCTATGACTGCTACAGAGCAGCATTTTCTCCTATTGTACTTCTGATAAGTGAAAATTATATGATAAATTAGAGCACTTTTTAGTTCACTTATCAAGGATAAAATGGTATTTTTGCCCCAGTTTAATCCCTTTTATTTAATATTAGATAAATTGTATTTATTAATTTTGGATTTGAATTTGATGCTATTTTGATAAAAATATTGCTGATTTTTGCAGGATATTGCAAAGATTTGATTTGAAGGAAAGATAGCATTAAATGAGGGAGATATCTGCAAGATTTGAGTTTGATTGAAGACATTTAATAAAGATTTGAAGCAATCAATGAGGAGATCACTGCCAATCAAACAAGGATTCTACAGACAACCTTCCCAAATAAATCAAAGATGCTCAATAAATGAAAGGATTTCATCAAGAAAAGGGAAACAAGGAAAGACAAATCAACCAAAACCAGTCTCGGGGAGAGATCAAATTAAAAAGAGAAAGTTTGAAGCTACAGGACGCATTCTGCGCTTCAACCTGCGCTGTAGCGCAGGGTGAAGCGCAGATCACGCTAATTCTTGCCCTGTTGCTGTTTTTAGATAGATTTCTCCCCATTTTTCTTTGTCTTTCCTTAGCCTATAAATGGGGCCTCATTGCAGCAGATCAAGATGTGCACAATTATTGTAATTCAGTCTTATTTCAGTGATAATGCACCAAAGCTAATTTTAGAGTAGGAGAGGAGGAGCGCTTCACGAGGATTGAAGATGGTGACAGCATCTTCGGTGGTTTGTATGGCTACCCTGTGTAGTCAACTCTCCATTAGGATTGAATGTAATTGATTCTATCCCCAAGTGTATGTAAACTCTATATTATTATTTCCTGAGCTCTCTGTCTATAATATTGGTAATCTTATTTTGTGCTTAATCCCTGACTTCCGCGCTTGCGCCGAAGTTATAGGCTAGTTTCGACTAGGATTGAGGATGGGGGAGCCTAGATATAGGAAACCCAAACTCTGATTGAATAAGAGGACTCGGTACTCTGTGACCGACACATGAGCGTTACTAATGAGCGATGGGTAGTGACAGTACTCTAGCGAAGGGCATTTACAGGATTAGGCCTTAGTATCGATAGCAAAGGATTAGTTGATTGTCAATCCAGGACCAACACATGGATGTATCCTGATGAGTGATGGGTAGTGTGAGTACTCTAATGAAGGTGCGTCTACAGGATTAGGACTCATTTATCAATGAGTTCTTTTACAAACGGAATAAAGAGAACAAAATAAGTTGAGGGTAAGTCTGTCGCTTGGGAGAGCCCGCATGGGTGTGATGATATGAGTAAACCTAAAATAATAGATAGTTTTTACATGTACAAAGGGTGTGATGATATGAAGTTCAATCCTAATCCAAGTAAAGTGTCTCTAACTCTTCCTTTCTAATTTAATTGATTATTTATTTGCTATTTACAATTTACGCAACATTAGTCTCATAAATCTGTTATTTTCCCTTGATAAATAGATCACGACTATACGTGAATTGACCGTTCCTGTGGATACGATATCTTTCTTACTATTATACTACTGGATTTTTGGTTCGCTTGCCAGAAATCCATTAGCTTCCATTATGAATCTCAGCAAAAAAGTTTCCTTTTGTCTTGCTTTTCTGATGTACCGAGGTTGCGTGTGGTTCTAGTATTGACTATGACTTTCCACGTCAGATGCCCTTGTACTTCAGACAGACTTCGTCTTCATATGGGAACCATCGTCTGAACCATTCCCACTTCAGATAGATCCTTGATCTTCAGAACTTCAGTCTTCAGAACTTTGACCAACTTCAGATCTTAGCAGACTTCAGACAAACTTTCTTTAGATAGTCTCTGAAATCACAGAAATTTGAAAATATTGATTAAGCATAAGTTCTTAGTTTAATTAAGTTTATAATCATCAAAACTATGTGTTGGGGAAGTCTTAAACTTTTAAGGTTTTTAAGACTCAACACAACAAGCATTGGTTGGTGAGGCTTCAGGTGAAGAGAAACTTTTTTCTTCTAAAAGTAGCTTGATGAGGGATGTAACATCCTAAATTTTATTAAGTAAAATAAAATTAAATTAAATTTATAAAGTAGAAGAAATAAATAAATAATAATAGAATTAATATTATGAGTAGTTTTATCCATAAAGCTAGTTCAAATTTAAAAAGAAGATAAGGGGGGTTGAGGATGGGCCCAAGCCCATATAGGCATTTTAGTAAGGAGGGGTTATCAGTTCACCCTAATCCTTATTCTTCAAATCGTCAGAGAGCGAAACGCTAAGGAGGGGAGAAACCAAGTCTCAAGAGGAAGTTGTTGCAGAGTGATCATCAAGAATCAGGAAAGAGTCTTCCTTGCTGTTAGATCTTCACTTCAAGGTACGGTGGGGGAGAGGGTGCTGCTTGTACGTGCATGTGGGAGTGTTTGGGTAGTAAGGGCAACCATAAGACCCTCTAAGGTTTTAAATTCGACTTAATATATGTATATGTTGAGTATGGTATGATGAAAACTGTTGATCGATGACTGATTTTATGAATCTTGATGAATTCTTGAATGAGATTGAAGAGGACAACGAAAATAGCGAAATGGGTAAATAAGGGTTTGATGATTTGGGATTTTGATGGAATAACTGTATAATCTGTGTAAAGATTGGTGTTTTTACTGAGTTTAGTTGATATAAACATATATGATTGAAGTATAACAATGAGGATTGAGTAGGGATTGAAGAAAAGGGTTCAAAGGGGGCAAAAACGCAGTATAGTTGCGTTCTGCGATACTTGCGCTGCAACTTGCGCTGCAGCGCAAAGTGAAGCGTGGCCCTCTGGAATCTGCGCTGCAGCGCAAGGTGAAGCGCAAATCACAGATTTCTGTTTTGATGTAATTTCGATGAGTTCTTTTCAGGTTGAGGATGGTCTTCCTTAACAGATGGAATTGAGATTAATATGTATTTATTATAAGTGTTATTTTGTGGAATTGATGATATTAAGTTGAAAGTTTAAAGTGTGTTGATTGTGGTATGAATATCCCATGTGATGTTAGATGCTTATAATATGGGTATGTATGATGATGATGTAATAAGTATATGAGGTGTGTATATATGATGATATACTGAGGCATTGAGTTATGATGTGTGTTATGATGATGATGATATATTGATGAATTGAGCATACGATGTGTGTTATGATGATTATGATGATGATGATTGATGATACTTGATGATGTTTATGATGATATATGATGAGGATGATTGATGATGATATATGATGAGGATGATGACGATGATGATGTACTTAATATTATGATGCTGATTATATCTTGAGCATATGTGATGTTGTACTTGAGATACACAAGCCCAGTGAGGGGTGGGTGTAGCTCAGGGAGGTGATTGTACTTGAGATACACAAGCCCAGTGAGGGGTGGGGTGTAACTCAGGGAGGTGATTGTACTCAAGATGCACAAGCCTAGAGAGGGGTGGAGTGCAACTCGGGGAGGTGATTTTACTTGAGATACACAAGCCTAGTGAGGGGTGAGGTGTAACTCAGGGAGGTGATTGTACTTGAGATGCACAAGCTCAGTGTGGGTGGGGTGCAACTCAGGGAGGTGTTGTACTCGAGATGCACAAGCCTAGATAGGGGTGAAGTGCAACTCGGGGAGGTGAACTGTTTTGGGTGTGCATGATGATAGATGAACATGCAATGTATTTAATGATGATGTTGATGATGTTTTGGTGTGCATGATGATAGATGAACATGCAATGTATTTCATGATGATGATTGATGATGTTTGGGTGTGCATGATGATTGATGAACATGCAATATGATTAATGATGTTGTTGAATTATATTATGATGTTATAAGAATTATTGATGAGATGAGTATTAAGTATTGAGGATGTGCTTGATCATTTATAAAGTGTGATTCATATAATTGTGATGAGATATGATGTTTGATAATAAAGGTGTAAGATGTTCTGTGTATATTATTACTTGATGAGTATGAGGAAATATGTGGGTGAGGATAGGGTAGTCTCCTATGTGTATGTATGAGTTGGTATTCTTTACACTGTGGTTAATTTTACAGGTGTTGATGATGACACGACTGGTGTCGAGTAGTAATTGAAGGGAATGTCGCTCTGATACTTGTGACATCAGGGCATACCATTGGGGTTTTTACTTTATGTTTTTAGTTAGGAAGAGATTTTGTAAACTGTTTGAGTGCCTTACATGGCCAGTAGGTTATTTTGATGTTGATTCCGCTGCTTAAAATATTTTGAAACATTTGACTGCTATTTCTATTTTAAATGAGTTTACTTTTGAAATAAATGACGTTTTATACGATGAGAATTGTGAACCTTTTTACCTGTTGTGGGACGTTACCTTCATATATTTCGATTTATTTAATGTATAAGAGTTTGGGGTAGAAGAGTGTCACAAGGGATGGTATTGGTTGTGAGCTTAATGTCTTTCTTGAAAAGATCAAGGTTTTTTGTTCCCTCTGTTTTTCAGTGTTACTTGCTGGCTTTTTTTACCTGTTTTATAATTTTCATTTTTTTTCCTTCTTGAAAGCATGCTTGGTTTCATTAGTTCTACTAGTTGGCTCTGTGACTAGATTTAAATAAGATCTAGTTATTTCTAATTTCATTTCCCCTCTTGGTTTATCCTCTGTGAGCCTAATTGAGCGTATGTGCATGTCTGGTCTTTTGAGGGGAAATCCATAAAACAAAGATTATTAGCATTATCATAATACTGGTTGAATATTGCATTTTTTTCTAAATAAGTGACCTTTCTAATTTGCTATGAAGCACTTTATTTAAGGAGTAATTTTCTTGTAAAACTTAGTATTATTATTGGTGTCTTTTGGAATTTAATTAGTAGTATTATTTTTTGAGTTTATTGATGTCTTTTGGTATCAACATCTTGATTTCTTAAGATGTAGATGACATGATTCTATAAAAATATATAAGGATGTTTGAATTGATAAAAATTTCAAATAAGAGGAACAAAAAATTAAAGATTAGAGAGGAAAATTAGAGACGGATATCACAAAGTAACTTCTTCGGATTAGAGACGGAACATAAGTTCATCTCAATTTAGAGACAGATATTTTAAAATTAGAGATGAAATGGAACTTACTAATTTAGAGATGGACTATCAACTCCGCCTCTGATTATACAAAGACTACCAACTCCATCTCTGATTAGACACGGACAATTAATCCCTCAAAGACGGATCAAATCCATCTCTATTAGAGACAAAATCACTTAACATTTAGTATACTATTAGAGACGGATTTATTAATTTCTAGAGACGAATCTTTTCCGTCTCTAATCAGAGATGGACATAAAAATTCCGTCGCTATAAAATCAGCGACCACTAACATTCCATCTCTAACCTTGTTTACGACGGAAAAATGGATTTTAGAGACGGATTTTTTCCGTCTCTATTTTCGATTTTTTAGTAATGCCCCTTTCCCATCTTTTTCTTTCTCCCCACTTTTTCCATCTCCTTTCTTTTTCCCACGCTCTTCTTTCCAACCAAACACTAGTTTAATACTTTGTGGAATAAAATATAAAAACACATATTTTTGAAACTTCAATATTAAAATTTTTAAAGTTTGGTCTAATTAATATAATATTATTTAATGATAATTTTTAAAATATCCAATTATATCTATTGTTAATGTTATTGAATAAATTTAAATAATTACTAGTATTTTAACTCATGTAATACGCGAAAAAATGTATATTTTTTATTTAATTAAAATTAATTTTATAATAATTAGTATTTCTAAAATTATAAAAAATAAAAATAAAATAACTTTGGATAATTTTCAATTTTAAATTCTAATAATATATTATCTTGTATTATTAAAATCTAATTTACATTATTATTTGATAATAAGATATAATAAAATATTAAAATCATAAAGATAAGAATAAAGATTTATATATTTAAAAAATTTTGAATTAGAAAATAATAAGATAAGATTTTAAATTTTATTGAATTTCAAATTTTAAAATTAGCATTTATTAGCATCTAAAAATTCAAATAGGAATAGAGAGAAAATTAATATTGACAACTGAAAGGGAAAATCTCGCTCTCATAAGTGTGAGTGAAATTCACCCTCCAATAAGAGAAAGAGAGAATGTCAAAAATCATTGAGAGGGAGAGTAGGGTGAGTGAGTACCTCACTCTCTTCTCCAAAGTGAGGTCTCAAAATTATAATATAGAGAGTTGATTAAAGAAATTAGTAAAAATAATTATTTTCTTTAACTGAATAATTAATTAAAATGAAATGTAATATTACTTTGATTTGATTTTTTAAGAAAGCTCAAAATACATATAACAATGTGAAAAGGACACATGACTTCTTAAAGAGGAAGATACAACATGTGATTTCATGAAAAATAATAAGCATAAATTTTTTTATAAAATAGGAAATCAAATAAGTTATCAGATTATGCATCACTAGATATTCTAAGTTGGGTGGTAAATTGCATTAAATATTGGGCATGAGGAATCCTAATGGTTTATTTTTAATCTAAAAGTGTGTTTGGTGAGGTTGAATCCAATAGTAGTTACCAACTGAGTCACAACCATTTGGTTTTTAATTCACAGTTAAGATTCTACAATATTGAGATTCTTCAAATTTCACTTCTAATATTGATGGTGTATTTTTAATTAATTATAGCGTGAATCATTAAATAAAAAGCTCTTCATTTTCTAAGAATTTTTTCATCGGCCAATTTTTTTAATGAGTACAAAGGACTCATACAACAAAGCTAAACTAGGCAGCCAAAGCCCCTCTAGTCCTAAACAACCATATTAATTTGTTAAGAATTGATATTTAATATTGAATATCCTTGTTTATATATTTGCAAAAAGGCATAATTGATTAATGTGTTTCGATGGGTGCTGGAGCAGCCCAAAATAACATTCAAGTAGTCAAAATGTCTTCATATATTGTTATTAGTTGGAAAAAAATGTGTGGTTTTAATCCCAATCGAGCTTCTACAAGAAGCAAATAGTTACTTTCTTGTTAATTAAAAGAAAAAGAACGTTGAGTGTAGAAGTAATTTTATCTAAAACCAAGTTTGTAAATTCTAACTCAAACATACATATTACAATGTGATCTTATTTTTTAAATTTTGTTTCACACAACCTACCCTGATTTTAATGCATCCTAATAAACCTTTTTTAAATTAAGAAAATATCGTGATGGATTGAATATAAAAGCTTATCTCATACACTTGATTCAGGTTGAATCTCGCATATTGACAAAAATATGGGGGGTTGAATCTTATTGATTAAAGGAGTCTTTAGGGATCAAAAGAACGATCGTGGGTGTGATTTCCTACTAGATAGATATAGATAAACCGACCTAAACATGAATTGACTAGAGAAAAGCCATAATTGGGCACATTATTATTTCGTTTGAATTAGAAAAGTCTTAATTGGTGCAATATCTTCGCCTTTATTATGCTCGTTAATTTGTTCATGATATTTGACATATTGAATTATCCTTTCTCGTCATCACATTTGGCAGCATTAACCAATCTTAGTGGTGAGAAAATTCTCTCATTTCAAATCTCTGGCAATTCGGGTTGTAAATGAGTAGTGAATTATTTAGACTCGGTTTATTAAATTGCTACATCAAATTTATTTGTTTAATTAAATAAATAAATTCAAATTTAAAATTAGACTTAATTATTTAAATGAATTAAGTCTAAGTTTTTTAAGCTTAATATCAAGAGTAGGCTCATGAATAGTTCGCTTATTTTATATATATATATATATATATATATATAAGTATAAAAAAATTATATTTTGATCAAGTGATACATTGACAGATAGTGACTTTAATAATCAATGAATTTAATAATGTTTCGGTAAAGTAGGAAAAGAAAAAACAGCAGAACAAGAGAAACTAGATACAAGCTAAATCCATGGACAATAAGTCCCTAACTACTGCCGGAGGGAACTCCCAGTAACGCCAAGGCCAGCCATTTTTAGCTCCAAATTTAGCCAAGCTGTCCGCAACAGAATTGGCATCCCTATGGATATGAATAATAGAAACCACCCATTCTCTACAAAGGAGGTCCTTAACCTGCAGCACACTCTTGCCAGGGGATGGAAATTAACATTCGTGATACCATTAAGCACCTCAACAACCTCTAAAGCATCACACTCACACACCAACTGACGACAGCCCAAACTCCAAGCCAACTCCAAGCCATTACGGATTGCCAACATCTCCGCCAATTGGGGCGATCCATTTCCTTCATTAGATGAGAAGCCAGCTAACCACCCACCATGAACATCTCTAAAGACACCGCCTGTACCCATCAAGCCGGAAGAAAGTCTACTGCCATCAACATTCAGCTTCACATAGTTACCTGTAGGTGGACTCCAAAGAGACTTAATCACCCTATCTACATCAACATCCTTATTCTCACAATCTTGGACCAAGCTCTGAATCCAATATACAATTGAAGAAGCTGGCCAGATTTTCTGTTGAAAAACATAGTTATTCCGCCACTTCCAAATCCACCCCACACTATCATAAGCTTTTTCCAAGTCAATTTTAAAGGCAATCGATCCTTTCTTAGCCTTGGACCTATGCATAAAATGGACCACTTCCTGCGCAATTATAGCATTATCAGTCGTTCCTCTACCAGGAAGAAAGCTGCTTTGAAGAGGGCCAACAAGATTATTTTAAAAAGGCCTCACCCTGTTAACCAACGCTTTGGTCATAATCTTGTAGACGACATTACACAAACTTATAGGTCTAAACTCCTTAAGTCTTGTGGGATGATCGACTTTCGGAATCAGAACTATAAGAGCTTCTGCTAAGGAAGAGTCAAAAGAACCATAAGAGAAGGCATCACTCACCATCCGGTAAACATCATTTCCAACTAAATGCCAATATTTTTAAAGAACACTGGTTGAAACCCATCCGGTGCCGGGGCTTTATAAGATTTCATACCCATCACGGCTTTTTTAACTTCCTTAAAGGATACAGGAGCCAATAAAACATTCACACCTTCAACACTCAATTTGGGGTGATTAAGGGAATTGAGAGGGAGGGGATTGTCATTAGATTGCTGACTGAATAAATTTTGATAAAACATATTAGTCTCAGCTTTCAGAATCTCATCATCAACACACCATGAACCATCCTGAAGAAATAACCCATGTATCTTGTTTCGTTTCCTTCTAATAACTGTTTGAAGGTGAAAAAACCTGGTATTTCTGTCTCCCAGTCTAACCCACTTCTCCCTTGACTTTTGAAACCAAAATTTCTCCTCCTGTCTAAGAACATCATTATACTCTCGCTACAAAGTAGATTCCAGCTGAAGCAAGTCAGAATAGTTCCTAACCTCCAGTTCTCTTTGCACTCCTCTGAGCCTAGATTCTATCCTCCGTTTATTACGAAAAATATTTCCAAAAATATTCTTATTAAACGCAGTAGAATCCTCCTAAACTTTGGCCAATTTTGCTGAAATATTTCTATTACTCCCTAGCCAAGCCTCCTTGACCACATTAAAGTAATCCTTATGATGGGTCCATGCATCTTGGAAACGGAAAGGGCGGACTGGCCTTTGACTTGGACTCCAAGAGCAACGAAGAAGAATAGGGGAATGATCAGAGTAAATTCTGCATAAGTTCTCCAAGAAAGCCTCAGGAAAAACAGTACGCCAACTATGATCCACTAGAGCTCGATCCAACCGCTTGGCCATTTTAAATAAACCATTTTCCTTCCTTACCCAAGAGAATTTAGGGCCAATATTACCAATATCCAATAGGTTACATTCATCTATCATTCTCCAGAATTTAGCAGCTCGGTTAGAAGAATAATTACACCCTGAAACTTCTGAAGCCAAAAGAACTTCATTAAAGTCCCCCAGAAGCAGCCATGGAATTTGAATTTGACTTCTGAGATTTACCAGATATTCCCACAGACCTTCTCTGGTGGTAGGAATCGGGCTGCCATAAACAACAGAGCAAGCCCAACTAATAGTAGCATTTGCCAATTTAATAGTAGCAACCTGACTACAAGATTCAATAATAGAAATGGAGAACGAACAAGACATCTGCACCAAAATCCATATACCACCCGCATGCCCAGTGGCTTCCACTATACAAGCTGGAACAAAACCTAATTTCTTCCAAAAATTTTGAACACGACAAAATTGACAGTGTGTTTCCATCAAGGCTATTATATCAGGTTTATGAATGATAATCAGCTCCCTAATATATCTTTTACCAACAAGACTCATAGCCCCACGGATATTCCAAGCAATAATTTTAAAATCAGCAAAATTCATAAGTAACAAAAAGGAAAGAGGACCAGAAGTTAACCAACCTTATCCCATTTCCATAGCAGGAGAGTGATCCACACTACCCAAAGAAATGGCTTGTGGCTCGGCGTCCACGGCCCCACCCGCAGCAATCTCATCAGATTTCCCGTCCAACGTGTCCAACGAGGCAAGACTTCCCTGGACAATTGTAGTAATTCGGTCATCAGGAGGCTCCTCTTCATCCACAATTCTCAAATGATTAGGACCCACCACTTGAATATTCATAGTGGTACAAATATCAAAAGGATGCTTAAATTTATTTTCCTTAGCAGCTATTGTCTCCTTAGCAGCGTCCAAGATCGGAATTTCCGGGCCCAGCTTACTTGGTTGCATGTCACCTTTATGCGGCCCATCTTCATCCCCTTTTTTCGGCCATATGGACCCGTGATTTGGCCGCATTATCCAAAAGCGTCTGGACATCCAAATTGGACTGTTGGCCCATTCTCGGCCTCTTTTTTCTGACCCACGATCTAGCTTGTTGCACGTGGAGCTGATCCCCTCCCGTAATGATTGGCGCACTAGTACTTGGCTTCCCCCTCTCATCATTGGACTCCATGTCCAGCGCAGCAAAATGATTCGTTAAACCGTTATTATTTTTTTTATCCCCAGATAGAAAACGACCTGCTTTAATTCCGGACTTCCCCCTCTTTTTACGCGTCACATTAAGCCAATCACCATGCAATGATTTGGTTGTCTCCTCCAACTCAACCCTAGGGACGTTAGATACCACAATGCAATCGTGACCCATATTAGCGCCGTCAGCATTCACCGGAGCTTGTTGCGATCCAGACCCGCTAATATCAACTCCCTGGGACTGTTCAGAAGGTTTGTTAGGGCAATTACGACCAACATGCCCATAACAACCACACACTGTGCAGACAATATGTAGACCCTCATATTCAACCTTATACCATGTACCACCAACGTTGATTTTCCCTAACACCGGCTGACTAAGATCGATCTCCACACACACCCGAGCAAAACGTCCTCTATCAATTCTAAGTGTGTTCTGATCCACCTTAACAGGGGTTCCAATAGTTGAGGCCATAGCCAAGAGCACACTCTCATCATAGTACAGAACGTTAAGTCCCGGAAAACAAACCCAAACCATTGTAGTGGTTATTTGCGCCTCCGACGATACAAACTCTGGGTGCCAGACTGATAATGCCAAGTAATGATCAAACATCATCCATGGTCCCCCTCCCATCACCTTATCACGATCTGAATCACAATCAAATTTCATTAGGAAGTACCCATGATCCACGTCCAGAAGTTCAAACCCCCCTACGGGTTTCCATAAAGATGACAACCTATCCCTCATGACCTTAAATCCAATCCTTTTTCCCAACAATTTAACCAGAAGCGTGTCCCTCCATGGAGTGCATAATGAATGGAAAATATCATCATCAATAATCACTTTGGGAAGAAGACGATTCCCCTCCTCTAACTCTATTCGAACCTTATTAGTAGCAAGAAGATCCCCATAAGCTCTATGGTGACTCTCATGGTTAACTCCTAGAACCTTATCCCTGAACGAGACTGGCTTCAAAGGGCTATCCGGAGGCTTTTCCAGTGGTCTCGTGGCTGAAAAACTGAAAGTACTCATGAGAACAAGCAAACCCTAGCAGAGTGTAACTAAATCCTTAAAGGGTATTAATGAATTTAATAATGTAGTAACACATCATTGGATATCAATATTAATTTTTTTATATGACAATATATAGTAATTAAACTATCTTTACAAATATAATTAAAACAAATAATGAATGTAAGGTAAGATTAGTAAAAATTAAAATAATGTAAAGTTATAAGTTTATTTTTAAAATGAATAATAAAGTAAAAATACTTTAAAATTATGAAAAAAAAAGTTTTGAAATGTTTTTATATTACACAAGAAGTTATCCCATAAAAAAAAAAGAAGTTATGAAATGGATTTTGAAAATATATAATAGTCTAGAATTTTTAAACTAACGCATACCATATATTAAGATCATATTTTAATTTTTAGACTATTATTTAATATTAAAATATATATTAAATACTAAATTAATAAACTTAAAAAATTATTTAAGAATTTTTTTTATAAAAAATAAAAACATTTAATTTATAAATGAATCAAATAAGTCCAGTCAATGACAGATCCAGAAAATTAAATCGTGGGGGCAATAATCTTACATATACATATATGAATTTATCATATATATTAAAAGAAATACAATATAGAATGATAAAAAAATGTGAGATATGAAGAATAATGTAATGAAAAGATATAGATAGAAAATATATGTTGTATTATTTTTTATATTTTCTATTACATGAATTTAATATTTCATACTAAAAATATTAAATCTTTATGAGAGAATTAATATACATGATAGTATATGCAATATTAGAAAACTTAAAATTTGAGTGGGGGCAATTGCCCCAAAGCAAATAACCTAGATCCGTCCCTGAGTCCAGCTTAAACTTTATTTTTTTAAACAAAGACAAACTTAAATTTTAAGTTTTGATTCGTCCCTGAGTCCAGCTTAAACTTTATTTTTTTAAACAAAGACAAACTTAAATTTTAAGTTTTGATTCGTTCTAATAAATGTGTTGAGCTTTGGTCACCACTTATTTCAAAGGCCAAACCCGCATCCCTGCCCCGAAGTATAACTCAACACTTATAACGGTATTAACTCACAACGGGATGCCCCATTAAAACATATTGTGGGAGATTACGCGCGTGGTGCCTTACACATCACATGCGCATGTTGTGTGGCTCTCTGGTTTTGTAGTTTTGCGTCAATATTAATTAATATAACCAGTGCATGCATATGCATGCTAGCTTAATATATTTTCTATATTGTTATAGACAAAAGTCTCCTAGTCTTAGTGGTTTCCCTCTGCGGGAGATCTCGTCATTCCACTTCCTATCTCACTCCCAATGAATACCTTGTCAATTGTTTATAATCCACTAAAATGCTTTTTCTTTTTTATTTTTTAAAGAGAGGACTTTTTTTTTCATTCTAAAGTCAAAGTATATTTTAGGGTGTTGTTCTAATTAATGTGAGATTGTTGGTAACGATTTCTTTGACACTTCTATAGCGTGTATTTGTTTACACGTTGTATATGCATTTGGATGTGATTTCACATGTCTCAAGACAGATTCAGAGAGAGTGAAAATTTGTAGCATTGACATTTGAGACTGCTGCAAATGCTCAAAAAACACACAGCTAGTTGAAATATCTATGTTAGTAGTGAGGGTGGTACAAAAGACATTCAAATCTGATCATTCGAGTTAAAAGAGTGAAGCAATAAAGAAAAAGACTTCCTACTTGTCTAGTGTCATTTTTGCTACATGGTGGAATAGATCCTCTTTTATGAATGGTAGGTAATGCGTAGTGCTTAAAGTTTTATCTTAATTTATTTTAAAAATATTTTAAATAAAATAAAAAATAAAAAAATTGAAAATTTTTAATTTGGCTGGTTCAAACCAATTTTTAATATCAATTTTTTTTGTCTAATTTTCACTTATTTTTTATCGATTCAATCGGTTTTGAAATCAACCAACTTTTTAGGTTAAATGAACCAGACTTGATTCCCGATCGGACAGGTCAACTCAATCGGTCCAATTTGGTGACCAACCGCATGATGGATATAGAGATTCCCTCACGATTATATTCATGTATAGGTGCAGTCTAGATATTAACCATGTTAATTATAATATGTTTGGTTTAATGTAGAAATAATTGCATTGAGGAATCTAAACTTGAGTTTGACAGTTTCAACGTAAAATCAAACACACACTTAGTGTTATGACCTTTTTAAGGGTCTAGAATAGTCAAAATAAAATTTGGTTTAAATATGTTTTTGGTCCCTCTAAAAATACACTCGTTTTCATTTTAGTCCCGCTAAAATTATTTTTAGCTTCTGTCCCCCTAAAATTATTCTTTTTCAAAATGGTTTTCACCGTTATACTCAGTTAAATGAGTGTTGATATGGCCGTTAACATATTTGCTGACATGGCTTGCTTAGATTTATGTGGCATCCAATGTGTCAATAAATTAGTTTTGTAATTTATTTTATTACATAAAAAATGGAAAATTATTTTTTCCAAACCAATAAATCAGAAAATAATTCTTTCTCTGAAGTCACCTCTCTCTGTCGAAGCAACATTCTTTTCATCTTCTTCAACCCCATTCCACCATTTTTTAGCTTCAATATCAATTTCAGAAAACAATTTTGGAGGTGCAGATTCTAGAATGTAAGAACTCCAAATCCTAACTTTTTTAGTCCCTCTAATAAACACTTGTACTCATTTTAGTCCCTATAATTTTCTCTTATTTTCATTTTAGTCCCCCTGATTACTCCTGAAGAACTTATTCATTTTGTTCTGCAGTTTGTTACAGACACCTAAAACTTGTAATTATTTTTCGTTGGTGTGGGGATGGGAATTTGATTGAGGTAAGGAGTGGTTGCCTCAAATCTGCGAGAATGGAGCATTGGGATTGTTTAGAGTTGGAAGAATTGATATTGAAACTCAAAAATGGTAGAATGAGGTTGAAGAAGAAGGTTGCTTCGACAGAGATAGGTGTCTCCGAAAAAGAATCCTTTTAATTTCTAATTTCTTTGTTTGGAAAAAATGATTTTCCCTTTTTTATGTAATAAAATAAATTACAAAACTAATTTATTGACATATTGGATGCTACATAAGTCTATAAAAGTTAGGTCAGCAAACATGTTAACGGCCACATCAACACTCTGTTAACTGAGTCTAACAGCGATGATTATTTTGAAAAAGAATGATTTTACGGGGACGAAAAGCTAAAAGACAAAATTTAGGGAGACTAAAATAAAAATGAAGTCATTTTAATTAAAGGGACCAAAAACATATTTAATCCATAAAAATTTATAAAGTAATACAACTTATTTATACGATAATTATTGGTGCTAACAAAAAAAAAGTAAATGCAAACTTTATAAATAAAAAATTCCGATCCCTACCTGTTGAACCAGTCCTTGTCTGGCTTTTATAAAAATGTTCTAACATTATTTAACTCGCCAGGCCAACTTCAGAGCATTATTATTTTATGGTAAACCAAACTTCGAACAAGTGCATGATATAATTATTTATTTGGAAATACATAAATTATACAAAATTGATGAAGTACAAAAATATTACATTAATTTGAATAAGTATAACAATTAGCACACACTAAGTGCGTAGATATGTAGTATAGAGTTAATCCAATTTTAAAGGAAGAGTTTAAGAATATCAAGTGTAACAATGCAATATAAGCAAAAGGATATTGATATTGGATGAGGATGAGATAGAGGTGAAAAATAAGAAAAAATTATAGGGACTAAAAAAACACCATATTTATAGGGACTAAAAACAAATTTAAGTTGGGCAGAAACAACACATCTGGCAAGCTGATGTGGCACTTTATTAGCCACATCAGCTTAAAGTTAACAGCAGTAACAAAAACTGTTAACAGAAAATTTTGAAGGAATGAAAAACCAAAAAAATATTTTACAGGGACTAAAAACAAAACAACCCATATTTATAGAAACTAAAAATATATTTAAGCTTATAAATAATATCAGTGTAATGGCTCTTGCGATGGATGCGTCAAAACATATAATTTTAAAAGAACTAAAAAATTATTTGTATTATTTAAAAAAAATTAGTAAATAAATATGAAAAAATATTTTGAGTTTATGCTAATATGACATATAAGAAAACTAATTATAGCGATTGTTAATAATGTAAATATTATTTAAATAAGTTATGTTAATATACTAATTGTTTAAATTTGGTATTATGTTGTATAATTCTTTTGATTTTAAGATATTAATTAATAAAAATAGTTATACAATGAGAATATTCGTTTGATAACATATTTTCTTCTAGAAAAAGGCCAAAATATGATATTTAAGCAAAATATGTGTAGATAAAATGAACATAGACCATTACATAATTTAAAGCAAATATTGTTTTTAGGTATATATAATAGTTATATACTTTTATAAACGATTAGAGGTGTGAATGAACCGAGTTGAGCTGAGCATATGAAGCTTAGACTTTATTTGTGAAAAAATTGCTCAAGTTTGGCTCATTTATTTAAATATTAAACTTAAAAATTGAGCTTATTTGTTAAAAAAAAAAAGCTTAAGCTTAGCTGGTTTAGCACATTTATAACTTAATTATTTTTATTTTATGAAAAATGGTTGTATTATTCAAGATCATTAGAGAAATAAAAAGTTTTCCTTCCCTGTCCTAATATTCTTTATTTTGATATGGTACAAGAGCTTTAGCTTTGAACCTTGCTTTTTCCAACGGTGAAAATGGCAATGACTTGTGCCAATTCATCATCTTCAACAATCGCAAATGAAACTGTGACCTTATGCACCTCCACTGAATGATTGTGTGGACCCTTAAATCGGAGATTCAACCACACTGATCGAGACCTTCTTCTAAATCTAAATCTCTCCAACCCTTGGTACACAAGCTCAGTGTGAAAAATTATCATGAAGGGAAGTCCATGAAGTTGGCAATGGAAGGAAGAAGTAATAAAGCTGGAGTATTTGATTAGAGAAATAAAGAAACTAGAACAGGATGACCTCTTATAGGCATTATAGGCACAATGGAAGGCCGAAAACTCTCTCATAATGTCATGGGTAATTAATTCCATGGAGCCAATTAGAAAGCCTTATTTGCTCCTACCTTTTGCAAAAGAAGTATGGGAAGCTGGTCATGATTGCTATTTAGACTTAGAGAACGCATCCCAAAATTATGATTTGAAGACTTAATTATGACATTCCAAACAAGGTGATCAAAATGTTACCGCTTATTATATATAATTGTAACCCGTTGGCAAGAGTTGGACCAATCCTATAAAGAAGATTGGCAAAACCCCAAGGATGCAGCTCAGTTTTAAAAAAAAAAAGTAAATGACAGGGTATATATAGTACATGTTCCTTGTTGTCTTGATCATAACTTGGATGAAGTAAGAGGAATAATTCTCGCCCTAAACCCTAAGCTAGGAGAAGGTCATGCTGAATCTAGAACCGCCTACGACCCAACAAGTATAAGGTTTAGCCTTTGTAACTAAAGGATTAGACTCAAAGAGATAAAAGAAGAAACCATGGTGTGATTAATGCAAGAAGTTGTAGCATAACAAAGAAAATTGTTGGAAACTCCTCCATGGAAAGCCACCAAATTGGAAGAAACCTATGGCTTCCAAACCACCTCTGAAGATACCAAAGAGTTAATTAACATCTACAACAAAGGAATAACTGGAGCACCCGTGTAAACTATGTTCTCCTAAAATGAAAGTTAATCTCTTTTGCACTTTAGCCCCAAAAGGTAATCTTTATTAGCCTGTTTGTTTTATCGTTGCTATAGTGCAAAACCATGATTTTGTAAAATTGATTTTAAATTACTTTCATCTAATGTGTTTCGTAAAGCGTGTATCACTCATCTCAACCATTGATTTCTAGAATCAATTCTACTCAACTATAAACCAAACGGACACTATATATATTTGTGCCCTTAATTAGTAGTTCAGGAAAAACCTCAACCCCTTTGGATTATTGATTCCAGAGTCACTAACCATATAACAAACTGTTCAAAGTTATTTTCATCTTATAGTCCTTGTGCATAAAATAAAAAATAAATCAAAGTTGCAAACGGTTCCTTCTCTACAATATATAGAATAGGATCAATACCTCTTTCTCCATCATTAACCCTCAATAATGTTCTTTATGTTCCAATTTTGTCATGCAATTTACTTTATATTAGTAAAATTACCCTTGATTTAAATTATTTTCCTCTTATTGTAAGTTTCAGGAATTGAACTCGGGGAGGATGATTGACAATGCTAGAAAAATCGATGAACTTTATATATTTGGAGATGAAAGTGACTTAAGTAGACAAAATCCAAATACCTACTTAATTCTAGTCGTATTTCTAAGGATGGTGAAATAATGTTATAAAGCTAGACCCAAAGTTTCAACTATATGAAAAAATTGTTTCCTAGATTTTTCAAAAATAAAAAATATGTCATCTTTGAATTGTGAAACTTGTCAATGGGCTAAACATCTCCATCCCTTTATTTATCTCAACCCTAGAAAGAATCCAACCCCTTCATTATCCATAGTCATGTTTGAAGACCTAGTACGTATAAATTCTACCCCATTGGGTAAATGACCGTTTTATCACTTTTATTGATGACCATATTAAGGTTAAACTGGATGTACTTAACGAGGGAAAAATCTAAAGTGGAATCATTTTTTGAAACATTTTTCAGAATGATAAGCTCATTTCAAAAAACAATTCAAATTTTTAGAAGTGACAATGGGAAAGAATTTTTCAACAAGAAACTTAAACTATTCTTTCATAGAAAATGAAATTGTACATCAAAACACTTGTGTTGATACACCCCCAAAAAACGAGGTGAATGAAAGAAAAAATAAACACCTTTTGGAAGTAGCTCCATCTTTACTCTTTCCAAACATAGTCCCTATATATCTTTGGGGGGAATCTGTATTGACAACAACTTATTTAATTAATAGAATATTTGTAACATCCCGCAAATTAGAAGCTCTAATAATTCATTAGGCGGAAAACAGAGAATTATGTGTTAGTAATTAAAGAAAGGTAAGTTGAGGAACTAGGGGATTAAAAACTTAATTATAAAACCAAGTTCAGGTTTTGTCTAAGTAAATTTAGTAAGTTTGGGTTTCTGGTAATCAATTACAGTGAGTTTGTAATCGATTACCAGAGAGCTGAGTTTTTGGTAATTGACTGCCAGATGATGGTAATTGATTACCAGAGAGCTAAGTTTTTGGTAATTGACTGCCAGAGGATGGTAATCGATTACCAGAGATCCAAGTTTTTGGTAATTGACTGCCAGAGGATGGTAATCGATTACTAGGGGATGGTAATCGATTACCGTCACTTAAGTATATAAGGGCTGGAGCTGAAAATCAGAATGCATGCTCATTGTCTTCTTCATTTCTTCGAACTAGAGAGAGAGAAACCTAGAGACAGAAAGCTTGGTTTTGAGGGTGGAAAAGGGAATTGAAGCTAGGATTCATCAAGTGGACATCTCTACTCATCATTTCTCTCTTGGATTTCAAGAATTAGTGAGTATAACTCACACACACACTTTCTCCCTTGATTTTGTGATTTCTCCAATGTATGAATCCCACTCTCTAATTCCCTTTCTATATGATTATTATGGTTAGATTAGTGATGTTTGTATGAGATTGAACAATTGTTGTCAAATCTTTCATTGAAAACTTTAGGGTACCGAGATTTACGAAATTGTCGAAATGCTCAATGTATGAACCCTACCCTTTAATTCTCCTTCTATATGGTTATTTTAATTGGATTGGTGATATTTGTATTGAAATTGAGTAATTATGTTAGGATTTGTTTGAAAAACCTTTGAATATCAAAGTTAAGAAACTCTCGAAATGCTTGAACATTTAGTTTTTGTCATCGATTTCATGAATGCCGGTTTCGACCGTGAGTTAAATAAGTCGGCCTTGTGCTGTGAGTTAATAAAACTTAATGATTATGTGAAAATTGACTTCGGTCCAGTAATGGGTGGGATACGTCCCCGGGAAAGACGTTTCCCGTAGTCTGAGTTCAGTTCTAACTCCAGTTTAAGTGATAATATTATGCCTACTGGGTACAGTAGTGAGTTGCATCTTTAGTGATTCTATTTTATTCAGTTATGATATTGATCTTTGAGGTAAATTGACTATTGAAGCATATTGATTATTGATGCATGTTGTTTAGTGAGTGCTTTGCCTCTATACTGCATATGCATGGTTATACTTCACTGAGACATTAGTCCCACCACGCGTTTTGTGGATATAATCTAGGTGTGCAGGTACCTCCTGGCAGAGATCAGTGAGATTACATCAGGAGCTTACATGTTTTGATGTTTAGTATTTTGGGATTGTACAGGATATTTATGTATGACCTTGTTTTAGGTTAGAAATGTCCAGTTGTAGCCTTCGGGTTAGTTGTGCATAGTTCGTATATTGTGGTTATGTATATAAAGTTTGAGTTATTCACAAATTGTTTAAGTTTTCATTGGTTATTTATCGATTTGTGATATTGATATCTAAAATCGCGCGTTTTGGTTTTTAAAAATTGAGGATTTAGTTTCCAACGGACTAAGTCTTGAATTTGGAAATTAAGGCGTTACATTTTGGTATCAGAGCAGTTCAATCCAACTGGACTGTGGTAATAGGATTTTTTTGTGGCTTGTTATCCTGATTTATGCATTATTTTGTGAATTGATAGACTGATCACCTCGATGTTTACTTAATGATGTGTAGAGAATTATGGCAAGTGGCAGGAGGGGTCGCCCTAGAGTTAATTCTTCCTATCAGAATCCACCTCCGGACCCAGTGGTAGCAGCTCTACAGGCATTCACACAAATGATGGGGGAACAGATGAATGCTAATCGGATTCAATCTGAGGCGGCTCGAGAACAGGCGGCAGCCAATGCAACCTTACTTCAGGAGTTGACCCGAAGGACAACGGGGACACCTCATGCTCCTATGGTGGATCCGTTTGTTCAGGGGTTATCGGAATTTCGGAAGCATAACCCTCCTCAATTCAATGGAGTCTATGATCTAGACGTGGCATCCAACTGGCTTAGAGATCTCAATAGGATTTTCGATGTGATGAAATGTGCTGATGATTCCAAGGTTGGCTTTGTTATATACATGCTGAGGGGTGAGGCTGAAGACTGGTGGAAGACCGCTAGTACTAGGACTGCCGTGATGGAGACCCCGGTTACCTGGGGCATCTTTCAGACCCTGTTTTTGGACAAGTATTTTCCCGCTACTGTCCGAAGACAAAAGGAAGCAGAATTTCTACAACTAAAGCAAGGGAATAAGACGGTAGGCCAATATGTGGCCAAATTTGAGGAGTTAGCTAAATATTCAAGGTACCTTCAGACGGTAGCTGATGAGGAGTGGAGGTACACTCAATTTGAAGGAGGCCTCCGACCTGAGTTACTGGATTGGATTGGAACCCTCGAGATCAAGGATTTCCCCACCTTAATCAACAAGTGTTACATTGCGGAAAAGAATACTCGAGGAACCGTACCGCTTCGACACCACCTGCTAACAACAAAGGAAAGAGGAAGATAGATGTGACGAATCAATTTAAGGCCCGAGGCCTAAGTGGCAAGGCACTTCAACCTTGACTACTAGACCGGCCCAACGCCAAGGGGTACCTACTTTTCCTAAGTGCGGGAAAGAACACTCTGGAGAATGCTTGACGGGGAAGAATGTATGCTACTTTTGCAAGCAGCCTGGTCACATGTGGAACGAATGTCCAAAGAGAAAAGATTTACCAAAACCCCAAACCACTGGAAGAGTCTTCACTCTCAGCGGAGAAGTGGCAGCTTCTGCAGATAATCTGATGCGAGGTATGTGCATCCTAGGAGATCGAACCTTAATTGTGTTGTTTGATTCAGGAGCCACTCACTCTTTCATTTCTCATGAATGTGTTAATCAGTTGAACTTGCATGCTATATCTTTGCCCTATGTTCTTAGTGTTACCACTCCCGACAAGGAGGCCATTTCCACTTCCCTTGTATGTATTCAGTGCCCCATTGTGATACAAGGGAAGGCCTTCGAGGTTGACCTAGTTTGTTTGCCATTAAGGGGTATAGATATTATTCTTGGCATGAATTGGTTATCTTCAAGTCGAGTCATGCTTGACTGTTTTAATAAGGAGATTGTTTTTCCATCTCTTCCTCCTACTCCGAGGAAGAAACCATCAATCCTTTTGTCCAGCGTCACCAAAGTGTCTGAATGCCTTAGTGATGGGAGTGAATGTTTTGTTTTATTACTTTCCTCAACTCTAGAGTCTAAGGTAGATATAAGCAACATAGCTACAGTTAGGGAGTTTCAAGATGTTTTCCCTAGTGAGATAACTACTTTACCTCCGGACCGAGAGATAGAGTTTGCCATAGACCTAGTACCAGGTACAGGACCCATTTCCAAAGCACCATACAGGATGTCTCCACTAGAACTTAGTGAACTTAAGGCTCAGTTAGAAGACCTTTTGTCTAAATGGTTCATTAGGCCTTGTGTGTCACCCTGGGGGGCTCTAATACTTTTAGTGAAAAAGAAGAATGGGAGTATGAGGATGTGTGTAGACTATAGGCAGTTGAACAAGGTTACCATTAAGAATAAATATCCTTTGCCCAGAATAGATGACCTTTTAGATCAACTTAGGGGAGCCTCAGTTTTCTCTAAGATAGATTTAAGGTCTGGTTATCATCATATCAGAATTAAGGGGGAGGATATACCTAAGACAGCCTTCAGGACTAGGTATGGGCATTATGAGTATTTGGCGATGCCATTTGGAGTAACCAATGCTCCTGCTGTGTTCATGGACTACATGAATCGGATCTTTAGGCCCTATCTGGATCAGTTTGTCGTTGTGTTTATCGATGATATTCTGATCTACTCTCATAGTTTGGAAGAGCATGAGCAACACCTTAGGATTGTGTTAGAAGTTCTGAGAGAAAAGAAGTTATTTGCTAACCCGGAGAAGTGTGAATTTTGGAGTGATAGAGTTCAATTTTTAGGGCATGTGATTACTAGTGAGGGTGTATCTGTTGACCCTAGCAAGGTAGTAGCTGTCCTTGAATGGGAGAGGCCTAATACAGTCACTGAGATTAGGAGTTTCCTAGGATTGGCCGGCTACTATCGGAGATTCATTAAAGGATTCTCCCAGCTAGCCTTGCCTCTCACAAGATTGACTCGAAAGGGTCAAGCCTTTGTGTGGGACGAGGACTGTGAGCGGAGCTTTTTGGAGCTCAAGGAAAGGTTAACCACCGCTCCGGTACTGGCGCTACCGGATTTATCTAAGGCCTTTGAGGTATACTGTGATGCTTCGGGAAAGGGTTTAGGTTGCGTTCTAATGCAGGATAAGAGAGTAGTGGCTTATGCATCTAGATAGTTGAAGCCTCATGAGGAAAATTATCCTACTCATGACCTGGAGTTAGCAGCAGTGGTTTTTGCCCTCAAAATTTGGAGGCATTACCTTTTCGGAGTGAGATTTGAGGTCTTTAGTAATCACAAGAGTTTGAAATATCTCTTTGACCAGAAAGAACTCAATATAAGGTAGAGGAGATGGATGGAATTTCTCAAGGACTATGATTTTGAATTGAAATACCATCCTGGCAAGGCCAATGTAGTGGTTGATGCCCTCAGTAGGAAGTCCCTTCATGTGTCTTCCATGATGATACATGAAATGAGTTTGTTAGAGGAGTTCAGGAACCTAAGTTTAGGTGTTACAGTTGGAGAGCATGGTGTCAGACTTCATAGAATTGAGATCAGCAGCGAGCTAAGAGCTCTAATCAGGGAGGCTCAGAGTTTAGACTCAAGCATCCAAGAGAGGAGACAACAGTTAGGGTTTTCTGAATCAGAAGATGGGATGATTCTTTTCCAAGTGAGGGTCTGTGTCCCTAAGGGGGTAGCCTCAGGCAGAAGGTTTTAGAGGAAGCTCATAGAGGTCATTTTTCTGTACATCCTGGATCTACCAAGATGTATCAGGATTTGAAAAAGATGTTTTGGTGGGATGGTATGAAGAGAGATATAGCAGATTATGTTTCTAAGTGTTTAGTGTGTCAACAGGTCAAAATAGAACATCAGAAACCATCAGGAACCTTTTTAACATTAGAAATCCCTGAGTGGAAGTGGGAGAGTGTAGCTATGGACTTTGTGGTAGGATTGCCTCGAGTCCAAGCTGGTTTTGATGCCATCTGGGTGATTGTGGACTGACTGACCAAGTCCCCCCACTTCCTACCAATTAGGAGTAACTATTCCCTTAGCAAGTTAGCAAATTTGTAAGTTAGAGAGATTGTCAGACTCTATGGCATTCCCTCTAACATCATATCAGATAGGGACCCTAGGTTCACTTCCAGGTTCTGGAATGCACTTCACCAGGCTTTCGGGACCAAACTTTGGTTTAGCACTGCTTACCACCCTCAGACTGACGGTCAGTCTGAAAGAACCATCCAGACCTTAGAAGATATGCTCAGGGCTTGTGTTTTAGAGGAGTCAGGTGGTTGGGATAGATTTCTGCCTCTCATTGAGTTTGCTTACAATAACAGTTTTCATAGCAGTATAGGCATGGCGCCCTATGAGGCACTGTATGGTAGGAGATGCAGGTCTCATTTGTGTTGGTGTGAAGTAGGTGAGAGAACCTTTTTAGGACCAGAGTTAGTACAAGAAACCTCAGATAAGATCAGGGTCATTAGGGAAAAACTTGCAACTGCCCAAAGTCGACAAAAGAGTTATGCTGACAACAGAAGAAAAGACTTAGAGTTTGAGGAAGGGGACCATGTATTTTTGAAAGTAACTCCTGTCACAGGCATAGGACGATCCATCAAGACCAAAAAGCTCAATCCTAGATTTGTTGGTCCATTTCAGATCCTGCAGAGGGTTGGCCCTCTGACTTACAGGATAGCTTTACCACCTCAGTTGTCCAGAATACATGATGTTTTCCATGTATCTCAGTTAAGAAAGTATATTCATGATCCATCACATGTTATTGGATCTGAATCAATACAATTAAGAGAAGATCTCACCATTCCTTCTAGACCTGCACAGATTATCGACAGAAGCGTCAAAACCTTAAGGAGCAAGGCAATTCCTTTGGTGAAGGTGTATTGGGAAGGTCAATCTCCAGAAGAGGCAACATGGGAGAAAGAAGATGTCTTAAATTTCTGTTTTCTTAAACAATTTTGAGGTCAAAATTGCTTGAAGGGGGGTAGAATGTAGCATCCCGCAAATTAGAAGCTCTAATAATTCATTAGGCGGAAAACAGAGAATTTTGTGTTAGTAATTAAGAAAAGGTAAGTTGAGGAACTAGGGGATTAAAAACTTAATTATAAAACCAAGTTCAGGTTTTGTCTAAGTAAATTTAGTAAGTTTGGGTTTCTGGTAATCGATTACAGTGAGTTTGTAATCGATTACCAGAGAGATAAGTTTTTGGTAATTGACTGCCAGAGGATGATAATCGATTACCAGAGAGCTAAGTTTTTGGTAATTGACTGCCAGAGGATGGTAATCGATTACCAGAGATCCAAGTTTTTGGTAATTGACTGCCAGAGGATGGTAATCGATTACCCGAGAGCTGAAATTTTGGTAATCGATTACCAAGGGTTGTAATTGATTACCAAATTCCCAGAAAGGGATTCTAGTGCCTAGTTTGCTACTGGTAATCGATTACCAGGGGATGGTAATCGATTACCGTCACTTAAGTATATAAGGGCTGGAGCTGAAAATCAGAATGCATGCTCATTGTCTTCTTCATTTCTTCGAACTAGAGAGAGAGAAACCTAGAGAGAGAAAGCTTGGTTTTGAGGGTGGAAAAGGTAATTAAAGCTAGGATTCATCAAGTGGACATCTCTACTCATCATTTCTCTCTTGGATTTCAAGAATTAGTGAGTATAACTCACACACACACTTTCTCCCTTGATTTTGTGATTTCTCCAATGTATGAATCCCACTCTCTAATTCCCTTTCTATATGATTATTGTGGTTAGATTAGTGATGTTTGTATGAGATTGAACGATTGTTGTCAAATCTTTCATTGAAAACTTTATGGTAGCGAGATTTACGAAATTGTCGAAATGCTCAATGTATGAACCCTACCCTTTAATTCCCCTTCTATATGGTTATTTTGATTGGATTGGTGATATTTGTATTGAAATTGAGTAATTATGTTAGGATTTGTTTGAAAAACCTTTGAATATCGAAGTTAAGAAACTCTCGAAATGCTTGAACATTTAGTTTTTGTCATCGATTTCATGAATTCCAGTTTCGACCGTGAGTTAAATAAGTCGGCCTTGTGTTGTGAGTTAATAAAACTTAATGATTATGTGAAAATTGACTTCGGTCCAGTAATGGGTGGGATACGTCCCCGGGAAAGAAGTTTCCCGTAGTCTGAGCTCAGTTCTAACTCCAGTTTAAGTGATGATATTATGCCTGTTGGTTACAGCAGTGAGTTGCATCTTTAGTGATTTTATTTTATTCAATTATGATATTGATCTTTGAGGTAAATTGACTATTGAAGCATATTGATTATTGATGCATGTTTTTTAGTGAGTGCTTTGCCTCTATACTGCATATGCATGGTTATACTTCACTGAGACATTAGTCTTACCACGCGTTTTGTGGATATAATCTAGGTGTGCAGGTACCTCCTGACAGAGATCAGTGAGATTAGTGCAGGAGCCTACATGTTTTGATGTTTAGTATTTTGGGATTGTACATGATATTTATGTATGACCTTGTTTTAGGTTAGAAATGTCCAGTTGTAGCCTTCGGGCCAGTTGTGCATAGTTCGTATATTGTGGTTATGTATATAAAGTTTGAGTTATTCACAAATTGTATAAGTTCTCATTGGTTATTTGTCGATTTGTGATGTTGATATCTAAAATCGCCCGTTTTGGTTTTCGAAAATTGAGGATTTAGTTTCCAACGGACTAAGTCTTGAATTTGGAAATTAAGGCGTTACAATATCTAGTAAAACATTGAATTCGAAGACTCCTTTAGAGGCATTTATAAATTATTTTCCTTAAAATAGGTTGTCATCAACTCTACCCTAAAGGTATTTGTGTGCACTATATTTTTTCTTAATCATTAACCAAATCAATATGGTAGAAACACAGATAAACACAAGAAGAGGAGTTGAATCGTGTCTATTAAAACTTTTGCAGTTATAAATAGAAATTAACTTCTTCAGGGATAAATTTTATCAACAGTCTTCAAACAGATATTGTTGCTATCTGAAAATTTTACTTTCTTGTTTTAAGTTTCAGGAAAGAGGTTTTTTGAAAAGTAATTTTTAAACAGATGGGTTTTATGAAGTTAAGTTTCAGAAAACACGTTTTAACCCCTTAAGTTAGTAAAACACAATTAATACTAAGAGATAAGCGTAAAAGGATTTGCAAGAAGATTTATCCTAATTCACTCACACCAATTTGTGAGCTACATCTAGTCCTAGTAGGAACACCTCACTGGATTTTTCACTATCTTTGCAAAGATACAAGTATTCTTTTGCTACAATCTCTTCAGGCTCAACTTACACTTAACAAGTATTCTTTTCAAACTAGCCTCTCCAGGATCTATACAAACTTCTAGGTTTGGAAGATGAATAACTGAAACGAGAAACTTCATAAGATTAAGTTGAATCAGGTTGTACAAGGGATTTATTGTATTTGGTACAGAATAAGAACATATTTTTGTACAAGAGAAATTCTAAACGATTTTTTACAAAGTTTATGCACAGCAGGCAAGCTTCAAAATTCTATTTGACATATATCTATTTGCATTGAGAATTCTTCATTTATTTATAGGCTTCTTCCATTTTCTCTCTCCAGAAATATCAGCTCTCATTAGCATTTAATGCTTGGAAGTTGTTAAGAGAAAAGTATACTTCTGGGTACCGTAGGTGCAGCGTTGCTCTAATGTTCTGGTAGACCGGTGCAGCACAAGTTTCCTTTATTGTGCAATACTTTTGAATTTCTCTACAAAGTAGTCTTTTGTCTTTCCTTCTTCAGCAATGTTTTCTTTACAAGGTGCAGGCTATGTTTTAACTTTAGTGTGTCTAATGTGTGAATATTTCAGAGGTTTTGACAATCTGAGCACGTAAGACTTTAGATGCTTTTAGACTTCAGATAGTTTTAACCTTGAGATAGCCTCTAATGTCATCTGAAGTTTCTTGTTGTTGAAGATCGTCATCGTCTGAACATTTTGAGACTTTCTAAAATGAGAGAAAAATATATTCAGTTAAGTCCATCATTTCTCTTAGTTTGTTATCATCAAAATTTAGATGTGGAGAGTCTGAAGATTATATATTCTTGAGACTTAACAAAAATAAACTAAGTCCTTGAGCTAAGAAGTGTGTGGTCATTGGTTATGCTCCCACACAAAAGGGGTACAAGTGCTTTGATCCTATTTTAAAGAAAATTTTCATCACCATTGATGTCATATTTTTTAATCAAAGCCTTTTAACTCATCTTCAGGAAGGCAACATAGATGAAATTTCGACATTATCTCCATATTTTTTTGAACATGTAGGTCACTCCTTCAAATCACCAATTGACTGTATTTTAACTACTTGAATGAAAGTGAAAACAAGTGTTATCCAAGTTCTCAAAATTGTGAAGATAGCATAGTGCCTATTGCTGAAGATCATGAAACTCGTGAAACAAATGGAAAAGACAAAGATACAAATTACAAAGGCATACTACCTTTTGATATTATCTACTCAAGAAGAAAAAATTCACAAAATTATGTGTCAAATGATCAACTCTTGCATCATTATGAGTTCGAGGAACCACAAGGTAACATCATTTCTGAAACTAGACAACTTGTTCATTAAATAACGAATTTGTTAATGAGTCTCCTTAACCTAATGAATCTAATCTTCCCATAGCTAGTAGAAAAGGTGTAAGGTCATGTACCAATCTCCCCCTATTTAAATTTGTGTTATTTGAGACAATTTCACCGTCTTTTCTTTCTTTTACTTCACAATTGTCATCTAGGGATATTCCAAATAACATTTAGGATGCTCTAAGTGTTTCGGAGTGGAAGGAGGATGTCTTAAAATAGATTAAAGCTCTTGAGAAAAATCAAACTCGGGAAGTCATGGAACTTGAGAGATATAAATCTTGGTTGGTTGTCGAAGGTTATACTCAAATCTATATCGCATTAACTACTCAGAGACATTTGTACCCATAGCAAAGTTAAACATTATTAAAGTGTTATTGTCTATAGCTACTAATCTTTATTATCCATTACAGAACCTAGATATGAAGAATGCATTTCTCAATGGAGACTTAGAAGAGGAAGTTTTCATGAAGGATCCACTTTGGTTTGAACAAAAGTATAGTCCAACAGTTTGCACATTAAAAAAGGCTCTTTATAGACTGAAGCAATCACCTAGAGCATGGTTTGAGAGGTTTTCCCAGTTTGTAAAAACAAGCAGATATATTCCCAATGTCAAACAAATCACATTATGTTTGTTAAGCACTCAACCGAAAGGAAGGTTTCTATTCTAATTGTCTATGTTGATGGTATTGTACTTACAGGAGATGGCTTACTGGAGATGAATAAATAAAAAAAAATTCACTCTTACAGAATTTGAGATAAAAGATTTAGGATCACTGACATTTTCTTGGAATTGAAATGGCTAGGTCGAAAAAGGGAATTGTACTCTCCCAAAAGAAGTATATCCTTAATCTTAAAGAAACTGAGATGAGTGGGCATAGACCAATTGACACACCCAAAGGCAAGGCTATGGATACTACTACGAAAGACTAGTGGGGAAGCTAATTTACTTATACAAGACCTGATAAGGCTTTTGCAGTAAGTCATATAAGTCAGTTCATGCATTCTCCCTTTGAAGAACATGTTGAGGCAGTCTATAGAATCTTAAGATACTTAAAGAGTTTTCCAAAAAAAAAACCTTTTTTCAGGAAAAAAATATCAATATCCATTAAAAGCCTACACTGATGCAGAATAGGCAGGTTCAGGCACTGATAAAAGGTCTACTTCAAGGTATTGTAACTTTATATGGGTCAACCTCGTCACGTGGCGAAGAAAAAAATGTAGTTGCTAGAAGAAGTCTTTAAGGTGAATATAGATAAATGGCACAAGGAATTTGTGAGATGATGTGGCTGAAGGGAGTTTTAGAGGAATTGAGAGTGAGTATCAACTAACCCATCAGGTTATATTGCGACAGCAAGGCTGCAATAAGCATTGCACAAAATCCATTGCAACATGACATAAATAAACATATGGAGAATGATAAACATTTTATGAAGAAAAAACTTGATGAAACTATTTGTATCCCTTTTGTTCCCACCTCACAAGAAATGGCAGATATTCTCACTAAGGGTCAATTCAAATTTCGAGTTCCTTGTAAGCAAGTTGGCATGATGGATATCTATATACGAACTTGAGGGTAGGTGTTACAAGATTATTCTTAATTTTCTATTAGTTGTCTCCTGATTTATGTCATAATTTGATATTGTAATAAATCTTTTTATTGCTTCATGAATTTTCTCCTTGATTGCGACAGATTGGTTTCCTCTTTGGGACCAATTCTATCTATAAATTAGTGGTTGTATTATTCAAATATAATTATTCAAAAAATACTGATCGAGCTAAGTTTTAAGAGAAATAATATTCATACCATAAATACCTATAATAATTTATACGACATGTTTTTTCTCTCTATCTTTCTATCACAAAATATATCACATCCAATAATTCTCTCTTTTCCCTATTCCTCTCTCACCATTATACAAATTATTGTACATCTAACATTTCTCATGTTTTAATTTTGAAAAAGGATGAGAGGGTGCGGTTTTTAAATAGCCAGGGAATAAATTTGATTGTACTCTCATAATACCGAACTCTCTGTACTCCAAGCTGCGACAGGACTGCTTCCTTTTTGCCATCTATTTTCACTTTATGCTAATACCTTTTTATCACAACATCTGCAAGCTGTGATGAATTAATTTCCAACTTGACCTTATATTTAATTGTCAAGTATTAAAAATACCAAATTTAAGTACCAAAAAAGAATATCGTAAAATGCTAGGCAAAAGGCCAATATAAGCATTGTTATACGCACCGGAAGCATCTGCAAGCCCTTATTTGGACACTGCACTAAACTTTGCAGAGCAAAAGTCAAGCGTGCAGGTAATGCATACTACGCTTTCGGTGAAGGGTACTATTGCTCATCAATGTTTTCAAGGCTAATATAGACAGTGTCTAGACGTAAACAACTACTCTTATTCGGATAATTCTTACTGGTAAGTGGTCAATATATATAAAAAATCTAGATGTACAAAACTGCTCTAATTCAGAGAAAACCTCCTATAATCCGAACTGACCTCTTCTAAACATAATCAAAACAACCGCAAAACTATAATTAATTAATTATTACTACGACTTAAAAAACGAAAAAACAAAATGGAGAGGAGAAATTTGACAACAAAAAGGAATTGGATACACTTCTCTTGTCTTGATAGAAAATAAATATAGCAGCCCTGCCGTCACAAAACCACTGCCCCGCTCTTCCTCCTTTAATTTCAAGGAGTTATACGCTATCTGCTAAACGTGAAGCATAATGGAGAACCAGTTGAAGTTGTAAGTCAGCACTGCCTTAATCAGCGTTGATTCTCATACAAGGTATTGATTTTCATATATATATGGACACGTTCTCAACATCCCTTACTCTCTGTGCAAGGTATATCACCAGCAAGCAAAATTGATAAATTTCATCATCCAGGTATAGCCTTAGAACGGAGATTGACACAATGGGCAAGATGATTTGTGAGATGTTGAAAACCATTTATAAAGGCAAGCAGAATGAAATTTGTGTTTGCATGTCTTGCAAGCAAGGCGAGGAAGGCTGTGGTTTGTGGTGTGGATGACACTGTAACATATTGGGCACTCCTCAACACCTTCGAATTCTTTATCAAAATTGCGCTTCCAGATTCCTATAGCTTCTGCTAAAGCTCCATTCTGCAGGACCAGAAATGGAATTGTTAACTTGAGTGCCAACCTGCTCAAATAATTATTAATTCTAACATTGATCCATTTTTTACTGTATTTCACAAAGGTGTATAGCGTTCAGCAACAACAGAAAAAAGTAGTCATTTAAAGGAAAGAATTTTTCACCAAACTGTTATATGTGAATTAATCATGCACTGCATATGGAAAAGAGTAATTTATATCTATGAATTTTCACCTCTACATAACTCTGTACTTCTAGGCATTTTTCAAAAGTGAGCAACAGAAGCCTAGTACAAAATATAAAACTATACCCATAAACAAATTACCTGATTACGAACAAATAGCATCATTGACATCAACCATTTTCTTTGCTTGACTTCACTAATCCCAAGGCTCCGTGTACAATCAACATCTACAGGCTTTAGTGGATAAGATGCAGGGAGACGAATGACTAGATCCATTCCTGTTTCATCCTTAGTGTAAGTAGCAACAACCTCATTTGCTGATTTGCTTACACTAACTGAGAAATTCTCATCACGAAAGTTGGCTTTCTTAATCTGCATTGGAGATGATATATATATCTATATCAGCACTATACTATTGACGTATTAATTGCATGCTACACAACAACCAAAGCCTTTTTCCCACTAGGTGGAGTCAGCTACATGGATTAAACAGCACCAATGTGTTTGAGCAAAAACCAAGTATTCAAAGAGATCACTTAGATCAATGTACTTTACATTGATTGCATGTTGATCCAAATAAAAACAGATCCTATGAAATTCTGACATTGATTCTCAGTAACTTACATTACCAAATCAAGCAGGCAGTCACACTTTATGAAACACTAATAAATACAATTTTTCAGATATCCAAGCATTGAATCTCTGGATCTTTATCTAACTAACCTCATTTACAGTTCTTGCTAATGCCACCCTTGATGCAAATGGGGCAATAGAATCATGAGATATGAGATGTACACACAGGGACGGATCCAGGATTGACATGAAGGGGGGCCGAAAGTTTTTTTTAATAATAAATATTAAATAGTAATCAAATTCATCATATCTTTTATATAAGTTATACATATAGTACATTCATGTAATAAAATTTATGAATAATAACATGTATTAAATAATTTTTTTGATAGAAATCACTTAAAGAAAATAAATTTCAATAATGAATATTAAATAAAATTTATATTATAAAATTAAATGTATTACACTGATTTTTTTTTTTTAATTAATACATATATATATTGTTAATATTTTATTTTTTTTATATAATATGTGTGTATGAAATATATATAGTGAGGGAGGGGGGCCAAGGCCCATGCTTGCCCCCCCTTCAATCCGTCCCCGTGTACACAATATGAAAGTAACGTAAGGGAAACTACTAACAATAATGTGTTAATGTTTACAATATGCATATATCTGTATTTATCACAATATAACTCAGTATGGCAGTAGTAGTTCGACTATTGCACTAAAATGTTTCAATAATTTCTGCTTTTTCTCTCATTTTCCTCTTCCCTTCAAACATGTATTGATAAATCATGCAACTCTAGGTTAAAAAGTTTCCACACTCTGTTAACAGATTCTGGTATTTCAACAAAAAATATTTATCAGACAACAAACTACTTTTTATGTGGGCAATAAACTACACCATACCTGGGACAATTCATTTGCAATGAGAGGAGGGCTGCAGCAAGTCCTTGTAAAGGATTCAATGAAAGCTGATGTATTACGATCACGCAAGTCACTAAACCAGCCACGGACATAAGCAGGAAGAACGTGAAGCATCAAGCCATATATTGCTCCAGCAAGTGATGAAATTTTCTCCAATTCAACAGGCCAGAGAGATTCCACAGAAAACAAGAGGGAACCAGTTGTGGTGGCACGGGTTGCAGCACTTGCAGCTTTTGATAAGCCACCAGAAAGCTCTGCATCTTTCTTCTTCAAACTCTGAATCATGGAAATCTCTACAGGAATATGTTGAAAAAGGCAATCTAAAATAGCTGGTGTAGCAGAATCTTGTATGTACTGGATCAGTCTCTCCCTCTCAGATGATGATGAAGGTAAAGACTGTAGATGTGAAATCAACAAAGACCAAGCAAGGAAGAGATTTACCTGCAATATTTTTTTAGACCATCAGTACCCCAATGGAAAAATGAAGTGAATAAATAAAAAAAAAAAAAAATTAAAAATGCTTGACATATAAAGCACAGTTCATCTTTGTTCCCATGTAAAGCATCCTTACTCGTTGATGTGCAAGTAAGTCCATTTCAAGAACCTCATAAGGTTCCCTTTCGACCATGCAAGATATTTCCTCTCTCAAATGGACTTTTTCTTCTATTGACATGTCAAAACGGCTGGACTCCTGGTCACTAGCAGCATATATGTCTGAGTTGCAAGCATTATCTTCAACAACAGCCAAGCTTAAAACAGGCTCATTTGAAAGAACAAAATATGCAGCATACTGCAACAACGGAATCGGCTTGGAAGTAAAAAGTATAGCATACAATGAACTAATAGACCCTTTGCTTAGTCCCCAAAATTCAACTGATTTCACTGCTCTATCTCTAGCCTGTGATGAGGAATTAATAACACCAGAAGCTACCAATTCCCAAAAATATGTATATTCAACCCGTGATGATGCAATAACTGATGCAACTTCTTTGCAGCATGCATTTGCAATAGCCTCAGAAATACCAGTACAAAATAGTAAGCGAAGGATACCCTCTAGAACCCTATCTTTAACAGAATCCAATTGTTCTGTTTTCAATGTATTTAAACTATCTCTCTCTTCAGTTTGTGGAAGTTTACAAAGCTTAAGGAAAAGTGAAAAGGACAAAAGGGCATTTTCAGAAATCTTTACAGGAAAAGGATCTGAAATCAAAATAATTTTCTCAATTTTCTTACATGTCTCATCTAAATTATCAAATGAAATATCTACTAGACCATTTACATTTTCAGCTACATCCTCCATCATAACAGCTGCTGATTGAATCCAGCACCTTAGGTTAGACAACAGAAAGTCCCAATCCTCTTCACTAAATTCATTCCAGCAATAACCTACTGAAACAACCATAAGTTTCGATAGCAGCATCTGCACCACTGGAAGCTGGTTGACCATTGCAGATCCACCAGCAACATGCCTCTGCTTTTGGAATAATTCATATAAAAGTTTCCTCTCATCAGGGCTGATACTTCTCGCTGGCTTTAATGCTTGTGGACCACCTATTGCACTGAAAGGATAGCAGGCAATAACCAACTGAAGCCAATCTTCCATGTCTACAAGAGTCATGAGCAGTTTCATTAATACCATCCATTGGCAAAGGTTTTTTTTTCTTGGATAAAAATTATTCATGTTAAAAGTTAACATAATGAACTATTAGGAATATTGCAAAAAGCCACAAGACATACATGCAATCTCTCTATCCCTGCCAATAAAATTGTCTATTCCGAGCTACCTAATGAAGTAGCATGTGGTGTTTTGATTTTAAAAAAAAGGAATTTACCTTCTCCTGCTTTCCATGTGACCAGAGGTGGGAGCCTTAAAGCCTTCTCAAGCCAGTCTATCATAGTATTTTGCACAAATTTTTCTTCTAAAGAACAAGGCTGAACACAACTACCAGGTTCCCCATATCCATACAATGGTTCTAGGAGTACACTTATAAGCCAAGGAAGAATCTTAAGACAATTTGTATTTACTGCTTCGCCAAGAAAGAGTTTATTCACAAGAAGTTCAATCAGATATGATGCCTCCTCTATCCCCCATATGTTCTCTTTGAACAAAGTGGACAGAAAGGAAACAAGCGCTCTTAAGAATGGTTCTTCAATACCTTCCACTTCATCAGCTGGAACTGGCCACATACTCACAGAATTCTTTGTGCTATTGCCTCCATAAACAAGAGAACCATCAAGCAATATGTTCCATATGTCATCTAACAGGCTTTCCTGGGGAGAATTAAGTCTCTTGGCATATGCATTCAGTAAAGGTAAGAAAGAAGAGACGGCACTGTTTCCTGGCCATCTCCATGTGCACAGGATTTCAGCAGCAAGCCAAGCAGAAGATGCAACCTCATGACTTCCTTCAAGCATAGATGAATTAGGCATTGCACACCCAGCAATAACTCTATCAATCCCAATTTTTAGGATTAACTTGTCAATTAAAGCTACAAATTTCTGGTGTCCTGAACCCTGCATTTGGTATAAATTGGTGGTTAAAAATATTACCTCGCTTTATATATTAGGCTGAAGTTTTAACTACACATTACATATCAGAGCAACATATTTCCGATAAACATGCCATAAATAGTTTCATCAGCAGTATACTATTTATTTTGGATAATGCATTAAGATATGTTTGGACATTTACAGATAACTTTTGGAATAAAAAAAACAAAGAAATAGCATACCAACAGCATTCTAGAAGAGTCAATAAACACACAGGAGTCTTATGCCACTGGCGAAGCCTACTACAGCTCACTTATCTAAATCTAAATCCACATTGATGTCCCATTATATATAGCAAAATAGACCGATAAAACATACCATTCCATTCTACCATGTAAGCAACAGTGCATATTAAAAAATAAACAAATAAACTCACAAATATTAACAGAGACAAATAACCAAATATGTCAATACCTTTGTCAAGCTGAAATTTGGCACAACAAAGACAGGCCACATTTCACCCTTGCTCAGCAGCTCATGTAGCAGATTTTGTTCATCATTTTCATCCACACAAACACACTCAAAAACTTCAAGCACCCATGTACAGCATAATGATGTGATTTGGTCATTAACAAGTTTGTCTTGAACAAATATTGCAGACTTCATTGACTGAATTAAGATAATCAACAATCTCTTGCGGATATCTAAGCAAAGGCTTTCCATAAATTGAACATTTATTTTGGTACGTAAAACACGCACATATTCACCAAGTGTTAACCTCGCCTTGGTTTTGGACATTGATTCATCATCAAGTGAATCATCCAGAGCTTTACTTAAATTACACTCCCATTCAATGACAAAAATTGCAGATAAAAGTCCTGATACAAGTCCACTTTCCCCATCAAGTGTTTTAAGGCAGAAGAAAGTACCATCCAGTATTTCAAGAGCAAACTGAGCCATCTCAACAATGTTGAGAGAACTATCAAATTCTACATAGATCTTTGCATCATTGCTTAACATAGAAGCTGCATTTCGTACCCAAAAGAAAGATGAAACCTGGATAAAACTGACTAACTTCCTGAAAATCTCCTCATAGATGAGGATCAATGCATTTCTGGACAGAAAAGACACAGATCTTCCTTCGGTTAAACCACCAAGAAGAGAACTGCAGGTAAAAAGTCAAAGATCAGAGTGAAGAGCACCCAAACCATCAATCTTATATTTCGATGGGACAGGGATCAACAGAATATTAAGTACATGATAGATACGACTCGCACAGTACTTCTTTACCAGCTATATATGCCTTTCTTTTATAAGCCTTAGCAGCTTAAGATGCATATTATCCAACTCAATTTTCAGGCATCACAAACTAGGGAAAGAATCTAGTCAATCTACCTTCCCATATCAAGTTAAATTTGCAGGCCCATGGTGGTGATGCTGTTTTAGGGACTGTTGGAACTAGCACTTTGTTCTTAAATATATGTTGAGAGAAAGGAGGTTTGAAACATTTTTTAAACTCTTTTGATATATATATATATATATATATATATCTGTGTGTGTGTGTGTGTCCTCTAACTCCTACCCAAATCCAGCCATATATAGAGGATTGGAAAATATAGGTTGTCATGGAAGTATTACCACCACAAATCCTTTCCTCCTCCGAGAGGCAACGAAACTAGTTTTGTATGTCTTTTATATATATACTCATCTGTCCCATGCAAGGCACAGGGATCAAAGATTAATTTATATATGAAGACAACTGAATTTTAGATTTAAAACAAAAAAAAAATGTATCATTACATTGTTGACACATTAACAGGTGAATTAAACTAATAATGTAAGACATCACTGCATCATGTCTCAGAAAATTTTAAATTAACATACCACATAAACTGCACATGAGAAGTTCTAAAAGGAGGCAGAGAGCGGGAAACAGCAATAGCAGATGATTCCAGAAATGCATGATGCCAATCTTCAGCATTAGTGCCTGGTCTATAAGTGGAATCATCTCTCCCCTTCCTCTTCATACTCTCATCCCTTGCTTTTTCCAGGAGCATGGCCAACATTTCTGCTTGCTTAGAATCTAGCAAACCTAGTTGGTATCCAGAATAACTTTGGCTAATTACATAGTTGACAATAAAATCCCATTGTTCTGAGAAATACTCATCATCCAGCAATGCCAACAACAAATCCAACCGAGCATTCATTGAGCAACTATTTGCCTGCAGACACCAAGGGACAAAAATATTCTTGAAGATTTGCATAAAATCTTCAGCTTCCAATACTTTATCCCCATCATATGAATTCTGACTAGAATAGTGCCCTCTGTTTTGAATGAAAACTTCTTGGACCATCTTCTGTGGTCCAAATATCGAAACAGCAACTGAAAGAAGTCTCACAGTATCTGGTGAATCCTGATATTTAGAAAACAGGGTCAGTCTGGAAAAACTAAGTAGAAAACACCCATTTATTTTCAAAGTAATAATTGAAATATACTAAATTTAACACCAGAATTCTATGCAACTATAACTCCTATTCTTAACAGGCTAAATCAACAATGGTGACATCATAACTGATTCCCACAAATTGCTGATTACTTATTTATATTCTAATTATGCATAGAATCAGTCTCTTTTTGTAGACCTTAAAAACAGATCTCCCTTCTGTATACTACATGTGTCAAGATTTTATAAATTAACTCTGTTCAAAAGGCCTAAAATATAAATCTACAGAGTGTACAGCAACAGAGTCCATTAAACCTATATACTTTTAAGCTTTGAAAAAGACAATGATTCTATGCATAATTAAGATATAAATGAGGACACCAGAAGAATATTATAATGCAACCAATTAAGAACAGGAACTCTGAGTTTATTGAAGAATATACTCCATAAGACAACATGTCAATACCAAACTTTTCACTATCAAACCCAATTAATAATTAAAATTACACATAAATAAATTTTAAAAAAAAAGTAGATAAGACTAAAGCGGCAAATAAGTTCGTAGAAATATTAACTTACAGAAGATCTGATGATCGAGAAAGACTTTGCCAACATTGGTCCAACAATATAGACCAAGGGCCAAGTTGCACCTTTCATCACAGCATGTTGCTCCAGCAATGCCATGAAAAAAGTGATCCGCTCAACGATCTCCATATTACCTGCTTGCTGAAGATTAATCTTGCAATTATCCTCAAGTTTCACAGTAAAAACAGAAAGAAGATTGCTATCTAATATATAAATGCCTAAAAGGATCTCAACAAAGCATTTCCCCAACTCTTGCAAATAGGGCATTGGATACTTCGTATTCAGCATGTCCACTTTCTTGTTATGAGAAACATTTTCCTCAGATGAATCCGCTGCTTTTCCTGAGTTGATTATGCCATAACTTTTTGAGCTTCCAGTTGTAAGGAAATCCTGCCATAAAATCTTTACTAGGACATTATCAACAAGAGTGACTTGAAAATGACTGATTGATTCCCCTCCATCATTATATCTGATACAAACAGAAGATAGTTCAGTTACAGAAAGAAAAGGAACACCAAATATTTTCTTTTGGGGGGTGGGGGACAGACAAGACATGGAATAAATGGATCCAAATACAGACAACCACAATTTAAAGGAAAAAATTGTACCTTGAAGCATTTTTCAACGACCAAAGAAAACACTCTTTGAATGCCTGGAAAAATGCTAGTCTATCTGCAGATAGAGAAGTTCTCCTTCCCACCCACAAGTTTTTGAAAAATTCAAGAAAAAACTTGTCCCCTCCTATAGCTTTAGGAGGCATATAATCTAAGAATAAAACCAAAGCTGGATATGAGACCTGCTGGGAACCAAAGCAGCCATTCCTAAGAAAGTTCCAAAATGGATTCAGTATGCTTTTCTGAATGTTTAAGGAATTCCAACCATCTGGGAATCTTCTAGAGAAAAGTAATATTACATCCCACATTGAGGGATGACAAATTGGATCCTTCTCATTGAAAGCACCAAGAATTGCACCGGCAAGAGTTTTTAAATTTCCTTGATTAATAGCATGTGGCATATTTTTTATTAAGCTCTTCAATACACTATAAGTAGCAGATCGAATAGTAGGTCTTTGGGACTTCAAAAAATCTAGAAAGTATTTATGATCAGTTAACAGCTTTTCAGTAAAAGAAACAGCAGCCACCCTCGCCTTTGAAGCATGTTTAGGTTCAGTAGTTATGTTCTCAAAACCAGGTCTCTCTTGTTGTGGGCAAATTAAAACATCAAGAAGTGTGGCCAATGCTAACAATGTTGATGATATCACCTGTAAGACCAAAATGGAGAAGACACTTCAAGAAGTAAAAATACAAGGTCCAAAAAGGAAAATTTTAACACTTAATATGTCAAACGCTGAAAGCCACCTGGGATGAAGATTGATAAGATTACAAGTGGTACAGAAGAGAGGAAGAAAAGAAAATTCTATACATGCATCAATCAAATCAGGTATTGTTTAGACAGGACAATGGACAGCCAAAATATTTTATTATTCTTGGGTTCATCTTTCTATACCTTAAACCATGGTTGTTAAAATCGCGTGTCAACTCGTGAACTCGGACGACCCGAGTTTACGAGTCTAGGGTAAGGAAACAGGTCAACTCGCACTCAGACTCGTTTTTCATCAAACTCGGCTTGACTCGGGTGAACTCGGTTAGAATCGCGAGTTCACCTCCGAGTTAGCGAGTCAGCTCACAATGACAAAAATCATGTGTTTCACTTAAGGGTTTGCTGAGTTTCCCCCCTTTCATGATTTTCCTTGCTTCCTCGCTTCTGCTCTTCATTTTTTTGTGCGTTTTGTGTGTTCCACTGTGCCTGACTTTGTCGTCTTCATTTTTGTTGTGTGTCGTCTTCATTCAGCTCCGTGGCTTCCTCGCTGCAAGGTAGTCAAAATCGAGATTTTACCTTAAATCGGGAAGGGGGGTGAAAATCGTAAACCGTGGAATCGTAACACGAATCGGAAGATTTTACCAAATTTATATAATATGCATATAAATTCATATATTAGGCATAACACCAAAACAGTAAGTGATTCATAACAGTAACAACTCATAAATGAATCCCATGGATGGCTTGTAGCTATGAAATAGCTATAAAATAGCCAAGTAACAACTCCAAAACAGTAAATGATTCAAAACAGTAACAATTAAGTCTCTATTACTAGGCATAACACCAAAAGAAAGTATGTAGTTAACACCAAAACTAAACAGTAATATTAAAATTCTAGAATCTAGATGCCTAATCTAAGAGTTGTGCCACATTATAATCATACGGATCCACCATTTGATCCTCATCTTCAGCACCATCAACTTCATCTTCCAAATTCTCCATATCACCACCAACCAAATTCTCTCCATCTTGGTCTTGAACCATGTTCTCATCTCTATCCTCTCCAACTTGGTCTTCAGCCAAGTTCTCATGCTTATTTGAAGAATCCAAATCCAAGTTGTTCACATCCAAACCTTCATTGTTTTCATGATCATTTTCCATGATCCATTCATCATCTGAAGAAACTAAATCAAGATCTAGCTCATGAGCTCTCCTAGTTTGCTTCCTTTTGGCCAATTTAGAATTGGTCATGACAAACAACATCAATCATTGTTTTTTGTCTCAAGCGGTTTCTCCTCTTGGTGTGGACCTAAATAAAAGTAACATAAGCAACTATTCAAGCACTAGGCTAGTAGGTAATTTAAAAAAGCAATTAAAATTCTTATTCCATTTTGAAATCTTACCCTCTCAAAGGCACTCCAGTTACGTTCACACCCAGAAGAACTACATGTTAAGCTTAATACGCGAATGGCGAATCTTTGGAGCTCTGGATGTTCATCTCCATAAGACTCCCACCAATCTGTTGGAGTCTTCTTATCAAGTGTTGCTCTAGCTAAAGGACTACCAAAAAACTTTGCCCGTTTCTTGAAATCATCAAGTTGAACATCAATCTTTGCTCGTTCTTCAAGATTGGGCACCATCCTTGTCATACAATCATATAGTCCACGTTTAACTTCAAAATCAGCCTTAAAATTAGCACTATAGTGTAGCTGGGGGTTGAGAAAGTAGCCTGCAGCATGCAAAGGCCTATGGAGCTGCCTATCCCATCTTTCATCAATAATATTCCATAGAGGTACATAACTAAATAATAGAATAAATTGTATTAGTTTTCAAACAAAGAATCAAATACTACATGATTTCAATAAATAGATAGTTCATAGTTACCTTTTCTTGACACCATTGAAAGCATTTTGGATTCTCTCTTTTGCTTGGTCCATTGCCTCATAAATGAATCCCATGGATGGCTTTTCATCTGAATCAGCCAAACGAAGAACTTTAATGAGAGGATATGCACCCTTCAAACAAGTTAACACATTCTCCCAAAACACCTTGTCCAAAACTATGTCCTCTATAAATTTCCCCTCCTTTGTCCTAGCAAACTTGCTGGACTTCCATTGCTTGTCAGTGAACATTCTTATCAAAGATCCCTTATTTTCATGAAGGCATCCCAAAGTTAGATAAGATGTTGCAAAGCGTGTGAGTCCTGGTCTCACCAAATCTCTCCCTTTTGTGAATTGTTGCAACAAGGAAATGAGAGAAGTTCTTGAATAAATATAGGTAGTGATTTTTCTACCTTTTGGAATTGTCTTCTCATGAATAGGCAGCTTCTTCTCAAAGTCTTCCAGCATTAAATCAATACAGTGGGCTGCACATGGAGTCCAATATAATTTCTTCCTTTTCTCCATTAACATCTCTCCAGCAGCTTTGTAATTTGCTGCATTATCTGTCACTACTTGAATCACATTTTCCTCACCAACCTCATTCACAACTTCATCAAGCATGTTAAAGATTTTGTCTGCTGTTTTGGATATGTGGGATGCATCAATAGACTTCAAAAACACTGTTCCTTTGGGGCTATTCACTAAGAAATTCAGAATTGTCCTCCTCCTTGTGTCAGTCCACCCATCAGTCATTAAAGTGCAGCCAACTTGCTTCCAAACAGCTTTGTGTTCTTCAATGATATCCATTGTCAACTTAATTTCTTGCTTCAAATACTTCACTCTAACATCATGGTATGATGGTGGCTTAAACCCATGGCCATGTCGTGCAATTAAGTCACACATAATTGAGAATTCTTCACTTCTTACCACATTGAATGGTATGGCATTGTTGTAGAGAAACCTTGCTATTGCTTGACATGCATCCTCTCTTATACCCTTCTTTAACAAGCTGTTGATTGTAGGTTGGGAGTTAACTCCCCTTTTCTTAAAAATGTTTCCAGCAGCAGCAACATCAACCACTTCTTTATTTTTTTCTCTTTTCACGAATGCTAAAGAGTCCTCTCTGATGCTTATTTTTTTATCAAATTTGTTTGCAAACCAGTCACAACCTCCAGCATCTCCCTGTTCACATCTTCCAGAACAGCTTTGCATGCTACAACATCCTTTTGGGTTTGAGCCAAGTGATGCTTTAGCCTATAAACATCCCCTGTTATAGTGTTCTGACAGAACTTGCATTGAATTTTTGTAGTGCCTTCAATTGCAATCCCATACTTCCATCCCACGTCACTTCTCATTCCACGGCTATTTTTGGGTAAGTTAGGTTTAGAGGGGACAACACTTGGAGAAGAAGGATTGATAGGAACACTACCACTAGCAGCAGGAACAGGGATGTTCGCAGAAGAGCCACGCCCACTAGCCATGTTCGCAGAACAGAGATTGATCAAGCGCTAAACAGGAAGTGAAAAACTACTGGTCGCAGAACAGAGACTGATAATGCGCTAAACAGGGAGTGAAAAAAACGCAGAACAGAGCAGGCAGAGGGAGGAAGAAGATGGAGTAAGTGAGAGTGACTATTAGGATTCTGAAAATAGAGCACAAGGCGGGTAGAAAGGTTTTTTGTTCGCTACAAATACGTTTAAACTTCACGGTTCCGGGTCGGGCCATGCCATGGGCCGCGCAAAACCAATTGAGAGCAGCAACTCGAAGACGCGACAAAATCGACCGCTTCCACCGATTCAGCTCGCGATTTCACTTCGAGTTCACCAATTAACGATTCTGTTTGCGTGCTGCATCGCCCAGGGGCTAATAACGCGTAAAATCGGACGATTTTACGATGCAGAACGTGATTTTAACTACCATGTCGCTTCTGCGTTGCATTTTGTGTGCGTTCTGTGTGTTCCACTCTGCCTGGCTGCGTCATCTTCGTTTCTGTTGTGCATCATCTTCATTTCTGTTGTGCGTCGCCTTCGTCTACTTCACGTCATCTTCATCTACTCTGCGTCTTCCTCGTTCTGCTTTGTGCATCTTACTCGCTTCTTCTGTGTCTTCACTTCTACTTTGTGCTGTGTTCTGCATTTTTCTTCATAAAATTAAAATCGACCCCAATTGCATCACTCTCCCCCTTCCTAAGGTTTGCGCAAAATGGTTAGTTTCCTATGTTTCTGATAGCTCCTGCAGATGCTTCCCTGAACCTGTTAGTTTCCTGCCATTATGATATTGTTTTCTTCTTTGTTCATCTCCTTGTAAGCTTTTGTTTTATTGGTTTCTTCTGGTTCTTCTGAATTCTGATATTGGTTAATTTCCCTCCCTAAGTGGCCTGCTAATCTCCTCTGTTCAGGTCCTGTTAATTAGGATTAAGCTCATATTGTTTCTGCTGATGTGTTTTGATTGTTTATGCATAGTTATCATTTGTATTATGAGATTTTATTGTTGTTATTTGTTTAATTTTGGACTAAGAATGTTAATTTAGTGGTATTATGTTTAATTTGTTCACCATTAATAGTGTTTTTAATATTTTTTTAATATTAGGTAGACTCTTACGAGTCTACGAGTCGAGTCTAGGGGAGCTCCACGAGTTTACCTAGACTCTCGAGTTTGACAACCTTGCCTTAAACAACTAAATCCTATAATTTCAACAGATATTATCTTTTGCTCAGATGTATCAGATTATCCCGGTGCCATAAAAGGAGAAAATGATTTACCAGAAAATTGGAAGAAATCACTTGACTTTATTTTCATTTAACTCTCCTAGCATAAGCTGAAATTATTGTAGTTGTATTAAGGTTGTTCATTATACTTTTCAAGTAACGATGTGTCTGTGTGAGATTTTAGTATAACCTGCTTAAATTGGAAGCTTTTATTATCCTCTTCTTGCACTAACTTATTTTTAGCTAGAAAGCCATGTAAATATATAGTAATATGACTGGTTTTAAGTCTAGGGTAGATTCAGGTATAGGACAATCAATCGACTCAGGCACTGTCAGTGTGTTGTCAGAAAACCATCAAAAGCACTTCCATGTGCAGCTGGAAGGGGCAGCGCATGGAGAAGCGCTGGACTGTAATTGCGTCTGTAGGTGCAAGGAAAGTTGGATGGAGCTGAAATTTCACCAGATGATAGATAAGCTATACTTGGTTCTAATAGCATTGGTTTCACCAGAAAACTCGTTGGAAAAGTTTCCGGATGGCAGCTAGTAAAAGTGTCTAAATGCACTGGAAAAATGTGTGACACTGGCACCTAGGATTGGAGGGATTCATGTCAGAAATTTTCAGGGCGGTAAGGGGTTGCAGGGGGATGTCATAATGGCAGACAAAAAAAAAAGCTACTAACAAAAAGAAAACATGGAAGATAATGACATTACTATAGTAGAATTCCAAACTTCAGCGAACTCTGCAGTAGAATAGTTACAGCACAGATCACGGAGGATGGTACCACTCTGATACCATGTTGAACTTATAGAGTTTAGTCTTTAAGGTATAGAAAGAGGAAAAGGAAAACTGAGAATAATAAAATTGTTTTGATATAATGTGAATGTTATGTAGAGTGTAATTATGAAAGGCAAAGTATATATCCTTATATATACTAATACTAGACTCCTAACATAAATTAAATAGGGAAACCAATTATGATATATAAGGAAATATGGAAACCAATCTTAAGAGATAATCTAAGATACTCTAAATTACTCTTATAATATGATCAAAATATTATAAGGTATTTTTACATACTCTAACAATATCAAAAACTTCAAAATAGCTATCTACACAAACTCACAAAGTCCGTTCTAATTATTTATCCAGCCATACCATGAAGCAAAATAGCTGTTCTAACCTTAAGCAAAGTCTCTACCATTATTTTAAAATCCTTTCATCACACACACACACAAACATACACATATAGATATAGATATATTAAAAATAAAATGCTTATTCAGTATCTGCAATAACAAAAGAAGAAGACATCCATGCATTCAGATTTATCACCCAGAACATATTTCGTAATCAACTAAAAAGGAGAACCGGAGCAAATCAATAAATTAAAGACTTCAATTTGCAAGTATAATAAAGAGATTCTCAGTATATACCTGCTGGTACATCTCTTCCAACTCATCCAAAGCTGTAGCTTTGTCTGACAAATTTTGTGGTGTGAGCTTTAGGTTTTCTTCTAAATACATAAATATCTCTGTTGCGCACAAAATCAAAGCATCAAGTCTCTTTTCCTGTGCTGGAAAGGCTGCCTGTCACAATTAAACAAAGGATTAACACAAAAATCACATATAGCACAAATTTGGTAACAGAGTAATGCAAGTATGAGCATATAAGTTATTATCAGAGAATTCGCCTAGGTAGTCCGTACTCCGTAGTCTACGTACACTTAAGAATTACATGTTACTATATTGAACAGGCAACTGAGCAGAATATAAACGGCATGTATTGAAAGCATCATGACATCCATGTACATTTTCAAGATACTTTGAAAATGATTCCTACATAATTCAATTTTCAATTTAAGCTAGGGGTGGCAAATGGATGGATTGGATGGATTTGGATCAGGATTATAATGGATGGATTAAAACAATCCATTAATCCATTTATGATCCGTTAAAAAATATATTATAAAAATCCAATCCATCCATGACCTATTGAATAAAAACCATCCAATCCATCCATTAACAACTATTTTATGGATGGATATCCAATCCATCCATAACTTTTTTTTTTAAATTCTTTTTTAAAGTATTTTCTCTCTCACATGGCACTCAACTTTTTTCTCACATTCACAAAATAATTCTCTCTCTACAATTTTTTCCCTTCTCTCTCTCCCTCCCAATCACTCCCTTTCTCTTCTTCTCTCATCTCTTCCCCCTCTCTCTCACTCTGAAATGGACCAAAAAAAAAAAGATAAAATATTTTATCTAGCAACAAAAAATATTTTATACATGATATTCATAAAGATAAATTTAAAAAATAAGAGGAAAATTAAAATAAGAATATCATTGTCTATTATAATTTTCATGATTAAGTATAAGTTTTTAAAATTTTTAAAATGTATTAAAAATTGAAAAACACAAAAATTTAAAATCGAAGAAATAATGTGGTGCAGTGATTGTTGTATATTGTTAATTACTTATTACTTGTTACTTATATATATAAAAGTTATAGGATAATGAGTAAAACATTTAGCTTGGTGGCATAAGTCTATTCTCAGCTGTATTAATGGGTCAATCATCTTTTCAAACCTTTAAAATTTTATATCAAGTAGTGGTAACTAACAGGGAAGCAACAACTAACAGAGAAGCCGTGCGTTGCTTCCCTTTCGTGTTCACCCAGCGTCAGAATCTAATGGATCAAGCATTGCTTCCATTATGTAGTTCCAGTAAGAGTTAGAATCCAATGGATCAAGTGATGTAAATAGGATGGATCATTATCCATCCATTAATTAAAATCATCCAATCCATCCTATCCATTTATTTTCTTTTTTTTATTGGATGGACTGGATTGAATTTGTGCGTGGATGGATAGGTTGGATGATGGATAATTGGATTAATTTGCCACCCCTAATTTAAGCATATAAATATATATATGGGTGCAACTTATTCTTTTCAGGTAAATTATCACCTAACTTTTGAAACATGGCCAAGTAGTATTGTATAACAAAAACTTTAGTAGAAAAGAACCAAAGAAAGTACAAAGCCTATTTTTAAATTGCTAAATAGAATTGTCCAATTTCCTAAACATTAAAAATTTTGCAACAAAGTCAGGGCACTGTCATATTTTTCAACATTTGACATATAAGCATGTCTTTAAGCAAACAAGGTTCTGTACAGTAAAAAAAATACTTTAGACTTCAAGAGATATTTAATGATAATGAAATCAACATAAATCATATAGAAGATTTTATTAAAATAACTTAGGACAACTCCTCCTTATTGGTTTCTGAGCTTATATATTTACACTGGAATATATATTTAAAAAAAGAAATTTTTGGATGGTTCATCCTATCTTGATATCACAAACTGACACAATGTCTCAAAATTCCCCAGTGGAAGCCAGGCTTGATTGTGGATAGGTATTGGACCTGTATTATGCCTAAAATATCACAACATATAGCATAAACCCACAGAGCATTGCAAGTCGTTCCAACACTAAATGCCAAAATAGGAATCATGAATTTATTAAGCATCAATAATGGGACTACTCAAGGCTAAATATAGCTTTACAAGCTGAGATCAGAAACTACTATCTATAAAATTTTTGCCATGTTATAAAATTTAAGCTTAAATATGTTTTTGGTCCCTCTAAAATACACGTGTTTTCATTTTCGTCCCCCTAAAATATTTTTTATCTTTTAGTCCTCCTAAAATTTTTTCTTTTCAAAATAGTCCTCGCCGTTAGAATAGTTAACAGAGTGCTGATGTGGCCGTTAACAGGGGGACTAAAATGAAAGAGTGAATTTTAGAGGGACTAAATTGAAAACAAGTTAGCATAGAGGTTAACGGCCACATCAGCAATCTGTTAACTATTCTAACGGCGAGGACTATTTTGAAAAGAAAAAATTTTAGGGGGACTAAAAGATAAAAGAAAGTTTTATGGGGACGAAAATGAAAACACGTGTATTTTAGAGGGACCAAAAACATATTTTAGCCTAAAATTTATATCCCAACTCAGCAGAAAATCTAATTTTAAAAAGAACAACAAGGAAAAAAAAAGAAAAAAAAAACACACACACACACACACCAAGACCTATTATATGCTACAACGTGAAGAATAGCATCTTGACACTCCACTATAAATGAGTCAATGCTTTCTTAATACTAAATTGCTAATTACAGAGAAAGCTTCTCCTTTATGGCTCTGCCCTTTTTTATTAAACAATTAATTTTGGGAAATAATTATTTTTTCACAAAACTCTCTCAGAAGCTTCCAAAGAAAGAGATTATTTCCCCAAAATAAGCTAATACAATTACACACACACTTTCATTTCATTAGAAGACCTATTATATATTAAAATAAAGTGAATACTAACAATGACAAGCCATGGATCTCCTACACAGAAAAACATCCAACACAGATCCTGTGTGTTCTCTACAGAACCAGGTTGAAAACATATCCATGAACGAAGCAACCAAGTATAAACAGAGTAACACGTACTTAAAGCTAGCCTTCCATTGTCAACATGAAACTAAATCATTAAAAATACAACTGTAAAATAAAATCAATGTAGCAAACCTGCAAAGACCTTTTTGCTGCATGAGAAACTTCAGAAACTGGATCAAATTGTGCAAACCACCATGGTCCCATCAAAGTCTTCAAGTGCGGAGCTAAATCTCTCCTGAGAAGGGTGTAGGAAGTGAAGTCAAGTAGAAGTCTTTGATTATGAGAATTAAGTTAAATCCCAACGGATTCACTATTCAGACTTCAGAGAAGGCTCAGATTTTGGACCAATTGTACAAGTAAATAACTAAATAATCTTAATTCAAGAAAATTTAGATGCTAGAAACTAGTTGAAAATACAGCTTATGTCAGAACTTTTATTATGTATATTGGGTAGATTAAAAAGTTCCCACCCAGTGAAAACTGGGAAAAGGCTTTTGCTGCTATTAGGTAAACTAAAATGTCCACACCATTTTCTAAAAGATACTTGGCTTCTTCATAAGCGATTGATGCAAGTAACTTGGAAGTTACAAGTTATAAACAATCAAATTGAAATGGCAGAGTTAAAATTAGTATGATTGGTGAGCATGCTATGATAGAGAATCATATTCCAAGCTAGTTAAGGCACGAGTCTACTAAATTTCTATTGTCAGATTATATGCATAAATGTTACTCATAAAATTATGCAAAATATTTTCAAATTTGTAAGTGTTCAAATACTTTAAACTGTATATTTAAGAAAGCAAGAAAGAAGCGTGAATAAATGTCCCTCAGAAAAGTTCTAACCCAACAGAAGTAACAAGAGTGGTCATGGTATCATGAGTGGCCCGCCTAACCTCCCTACTGTAGTCCAGCAACAGCCTTTTATATTCAAACGCCTACACAAGAACAATTTACCTAGTCAAGTATATTAAATAAGTATCTTCAAAGCTTAAGATAAGCACATTTATAGAAGTTAATTAAAAAAGTGCCATTTTTCACAAGATAGTATAGATGTATGATCATCACAATTCACAAGATAAATGGAATTCCAAAATCCACTGCAATGTACCAGCTTGTGATACTCATTCATGTAACCAATCCCACATTGTCAAAAAGGCTTTGGCTAATGTCCTTGTTGGACGCTTCCAAGGGTTATTCACCTAATCATGTTCTTTTTCTGTTTATCCTATTCACTAACACAGTCCACAAAATGAAAAATCCATATAAACAATGTCTATCTCAGTCTCCATTGATTAGTCTACCTAAAAGTGTAAACAAATAGTCCTATCCTTTTAATTCCCTCCCAGTCCCACTTCAATATGTTAAATAAAAATATTAGCTTAAAAATTGTGTGTACATGTGTGTATTTATATCCATGTCGGTTTCAACAAATGATAATCACGGTTTAAATGATAAAAATCAAAAACATAATTAGAAACTTTAGACCATTAGCGGGGGAATGAAAACACTTATACCTTGTGTTTGGATAGAGTAATTTGAAATTACTAGATTTCATGTGCTAAAATAGAAAAAAAAAATCATTTTAAATGACAAACAAGAGGGATTTTTATGACAAATAGGAGGAATTTCAAATGACATATATTGAGAAATAATTTCAACATTTCTCTATTATGTTTAACTTTTAGATTATCATTTATAATTCCTCTCATACTTACAATTCACTATACGTTCCCATTATAATTTTGGGAATTCTAAAATTCTCTATCCAAACACACACTTGGTCTAAAAGGAAAAAATCACTATGAAAAAGAACAACCTGTTCAGTATTCAACACAAAGATGTTCATCATCATATGAAGGGTAAGAGACCTACTACAATGAATAGAGAAACAAACAAGTAATATAATACAATTAAATTATAAATATGAAGAAGACATATGAAATATCCATACCCACTGGGGAATAATTAGAACAACTTCTTTTGAAGACTTCTGCTGCAGCAGTGTGGATAAAGCAGCCAACGCCTTAAGCTGTTTAAAAGAAAATAAGACAAAGGTAAATAAAAAGCCAATGAGATTATTATATATAAGAAAAGAGGTTCATCACGAGCCAAAATGATTATGACCATTGACTAATTCATTACAGCCAAATTAGACATATATCAACTATGTATGTCAAAATACTAGAAACAATAAATGTATGGACTCATGAGTCATGACGGTCACAGACTCCAACAAAAAATATAAGGAGAAAGGAACCATTAATCAACCATAGGTTGACAAGCTACACCACAAAGCCCTAATGATAATTTTATATAAATGAAATGAAATTACTTGGCAAAAAGTATAGATTAAAAAATCTTAAATCACAAAAATGATGAAACATATTTGACTATACATGAACAGCGATGTAGATAATATGAAGTACATTTCATCAACTATCATCTAATAAACCCATGAGTCAACCGGTATAGCTATCACAAGAAATGTTTCACAGCTTAAACCAATCATTCAGAAAAGGGCAACCTAGTGCTGTAAAAATCCCACCATGGCAGGGTCTAGCAAAGGGTTGGGACTTGGGACTTAAACCAATCAATATCCTCAAGAACTATAATTGGTACAAGAACTTTATCAACAGATAGGCCAGCAATAGAATGTTAGGTACCAGAAAATGGTGAAGGAAAACAAGGATAAAGTGTTTAGTATTCTATGGTGACAGGCTTGACCAAAGAGATGCAGGTCCTGAGTATAAAAGTGTATACAGTATGGAACAGCAAGAAGAACAAAAAAAACAAAAGGTCCTCAGACACTTCGAGAGGCCTAACTCTCTTAGAGCCCCAATTTCCAGAGATCCCCTCTCACATACTACACCCTCCTCGCTTATACCCTCCCATTACAACAAACTCACGCACCCCAACCCTCTCTCTCCTATCAGCCTTAGAAGTTAGTTACCGATTGGAGCTTCTCCCTCCTTTTCTCTCTCCTGGACATAATCCAGTGCATCACACCTATACTTCCTCCTCTCATACAACTTACTTATTTTAGGCCCCGGGGTCTCATCATAGGACATTGCAGTTGCAGCAAAGAGAAAATACAAGTTGCAAAGAAAAAACCAGAAAATAGCAGTAAACCAATGCTAGTCATAATGATAGTCCATCTCATGAAAGAATCAGAAAGGGTCCCTTTGTATTCTAGTTAATCCTAAGACACCACTTCACTGACACATTCCAAAAATCAATTGCCAATATTTACATTTTACTGTCAAAAGATACACCTGCATGTCTCATCAAGAGCAGGAGAATGCCATTACCAACACTTCAACTCCACTATTCTCAAGTAACAGCCATCGGAAAGTGGTATTAGTTTTGAGGGTTGTAAGAATAGGAAAAACACAAATTCTCAAGTATGGAACACAAATTTAGGATACTCAAGTTGTCAAGCACATAGATGACAACATTAGATTTTGAAATGCATTTAAAAGATGATCAGGGGTGTAAGGTCATAAAAACATTATTAAACACGTAATTTAGGAAAACTAATAAGAAGACAAGTAGGAGATCCAAAATAAAAAGCAAAAAAAATTAAACTGCCAAAGAAGTTAACAGAAAAAAATGGGTGAATTTGGACTTTATGGGCACCCAAGAGAATGAAGTATGCAAGACCCTCTTCGACGCTATCAAACTACAGTTTTTAGTATTCAAAACTTCACCACAAAGTTTGGGCAAAGGTGACAAATCAAACAGCCACAGACTGGTTTCCAAATTCCAACCTTATAAGATTATGTCCAAATCTCCACCTCCGATTCAACAGCTAAGCAAATACATGATAGTAAAGGCATACGATCCAAAGAAGAGAAAAGCAATGCAAATCCCACCCACTGGATAATTAGACATACATCCAACATACCACATGTTATGGACCATCTATTCTACAGCCATGTATATGACTTCCAGCATCTTATATTCATCGCAAAGCGCCAGGACATAATTACGATTGCCAATGAACAAGCTTCACTGAAACTCAGCAAACTTAATGTTTTAACATGGAACCATCATGTTTCCAGAGAGCAAAAATTAAGAATGGCATGGCATATGTGTGTTCAACATTGATCATCTATGATTGGCTAATTGATACAGGTGCGAGGCTGCAAACTTAAAGAGGATTTGGACAAGATGCGTAAAAAGAGGCATGCATGCATGCATACAGAATATCATAACCAGTTGCACTTGAGCTTGTCAGATATTCTTAACTTCTTATCAAACTAGCACTGAAGTTAATTTTAAATTACCTTAGTGGTAGGATCCTTCCTGCCTAGCCTCTTCAAGTGCACCGCAATTTCACTATCAACATCCTGCATACCCGGGAATTGACAAAATAATATTATAACATTACGACAAGGCATGAAAACATTGATCGGAAAGTAACATTAACATTCTAAATCAGCTCTAATAACTCCAGTTTAAAGCAGAAACAAAGTTTTTCTTGGTATCATGGTTTTAAATTGCAGTTGCAGAGGCAATTGCGGTTGCGTTAATTGTGGATAATTGCAGTTGATATGGCCGTAATTGCGGTTGGGGACAGTAATTTAAAACCATGTTTCGCATAAAACCCCCGAAAAAGAAACAAACACATCAAAGACATGGTTAATTGAAGCTCATTTTTGTCAAGCAACGTGTGTAACTCACAGCAGCAGTATCATTCTAGTATGTTGATCATGAACACAAAACTGGACCTAATTAAAATTAAACTTATTCAAACTAAAAAAATTTAGCAAAAGTAGAATTTTACAACAAATAAATAAACGAAAGGCATAGAATCCGGAAGACATACGGCAAAAGGGAGAGAGTCTTCGGTTGAAACAGAAGGAGGATCGAGGCGCGAACTACCGACAAAACCACCGAATCCAACGGCGGCGGCGGCCGAACCGGAGGGCAAGAGCGACGCGGCGAGACTGCAAGGAAGAAAAATCAATGAGATGTTGGATGATGTTGAATATAGGGATTGATGAGAGGAGAGTATTGTTGCTACCTGCTGCTTGAAGGGCGTGCCTTGCTTCTTGCACCTTCTCCTTTCTGCTTCCCCATTCCTCTTTATTCTTCTTCTTCTTCTTTCCTCCTTCTCTATTGCGTAGGGGAACGGGAAACTCCTTCTATGAGGCAGTGCTGTGCTGTGCCTTTTTGCCTTGCTTATGCTAGGGAAACACCGCTCGAGTAATTGTATGTCCGATAAATTCTTCTTGTTGTGCACCTCTGTTCGGGTTATAAGTATTAAAGTATATATAAGAAAATAAATTCATAAAATAAGCAATTGCGAGTAAGGTTGAAGATGATAGTTTATCTTTAAAAAACAAAATATTTTTTTACGATAAATTGAGTAAACCTCTATTCTAATCCTTTTAATTGGATATTAGCTCTGAATGATTGAAATTACATTTTAATTAAAAAAGATGAAAAAATTACTAGTTCCTTTGACGTTGAAAAAGTGTGTAAAAGACTTAAATTAATAAATTTTTTATTTTTCATAAATAAAATATGTAATTTCCATCCATAAAGTATTAAAATGGAAATTACATTTTTATTCTAAAAGATAAAAAAGCCATTTAATTTAAGAACTAAATTTAAATTATAAAATTAATGACTAAATTAAATGAACTTTTGTTTTTTAAAAATTAATATAATCAACTTCAAATCTTTCGGAAGATTAAAATAAGGGTTTTAAAGAGATGAATTCTTATTTTATAAAAAAAAATGAATTCATATCTTCAATTTGTGATTAAAATATATTGACACAAAGGAAAATTGCTAAATTTACATTCTATTTTATTATTGGATATAAAATTAGAAGTTGTTGTTATTGTTCTTATTCTTGTTGTTAAGTTCTTAATTCATACTTGGTTTAATTAAAAAAACATAGTATTTTATTTATTTAAAAGTAAATTTTAAATTTATCTTGTATAATATTTCTTCTTTATATGGTGTTTAAAAAGAGTTTAATTAGTATATATTATCAATGTAAAAAAATTATATTGTCATCGAATGATATGTTACCATATCATTTAATGAGTACAGCACATCATGTGTTATTAAATAATATTCGTCAAAAAAAATTTAATAAATAATATGACAATACATCATTGGATGATGATGTACATCTATTAAATTTATTTTAAAAAGTTTTCGCCCGATCCCATTGATTATTACAAAATTAAAATAAATGTTTAAGTTACTCGAAAATATGAATCTTGAAATCACATTATTTAATTGTATTTAAAAATTAATTTAAAATCTAGTAAAAATAATCACCACATAAGAGATTAATGAATTCATTTAGTAGTGATCATTAAATCATTATATTTGGATTGAAGGAGATTTCAGAATTACGGTCACACTATTTAGTGCTTGTTTGATTTATAATAAGTTAGAATTGATTTAAAAATTAATAACTGAAACTCAATTATACATGAATTACGAACCAATTAAATGGAATTGATTTTATTTTGATTCCTTAAAACTCAGTTTTCTACTGTTGAAACCGACTTCCAAACACACTTTAATCTTAGGTTCTAGGACTCTCATCTTTTGTTTCAGTTTGATTTTCAACTGTAATAAATGAGTTATGATATCTTAGTGACATGCATCTTTAATTATGGGTTCTCAACCTATGGAAGTGAGAGCATTCGATGGGTGTTTTCTTTTCTTTTCCTTTCATTGTAGTGTTTGACTTTAGTTGGCCTTAAATTCCTCCTTATATAATGGAAAAAAAATGTTTTCTTAAAGAACAATATAGATAAACTTCTAAAAATATAATAAAAAAATAACATGAATCCAATTTTTTTTCATAAATTAAAATTATGAGTCATCAACGTAATAAACGAGAGTATAAGAAGCTTCATTTGTTATACTAATGGCTCATAATTTCCCTTTAACATGCATTCAACACTTAAAATGATTTTTCTAATTACAAAGGATTTCTTCCTTTAATTGGAGTATTTAAATAGATATTATTAAAAGACTTTCATTATAATTTAAATAGATATTATTAAATTATTGTTCTTTTTTGTTAGAATTAAATTTGTTCTACGTAAGAAGTCACTTTAACAATTATCTTTTTTTTCTTATAATTCTCTCCTAAAAATGCAATTTGTTTAGCCCCTAATGGAACCCATACAGGTTGCAAATATAAATTTAAGCGATATGCAGAAAGATGTGATAGTTTCAGCACGAACTTAACACAAGAGTAATTGTAATTTTATGTGCTCCTCCCTTGTATTGTTATTATCCAGTAATTTAGATTACTTACTTTTTATCTAGATGTGAGAGTTTCCGTGATGACTTACCTTTTATCCATTCATCCTCCACCCATATATTGTTATCTATCACCTAATTCATTCAAAAAGTCTTCATCACTTTTTATACAAGTTTCTTCGTTAAAATTTAATTGTATATACTAGCTAATGATCACATGTGCAACCAGGTGTAATACTTGCTAATGCAACATAGCTAAATCGTTAATTGTATACATCTTGTTCTATCCATATATTGAATAAATCCTTTCTTGTGGTAATTGATGGGGCCTAAGGACGAAGCAGAAAAACACTAGACATATAAACAACTAGGGTTGTTCATTTAATATAATTTAATTGTACCGTTCCACTAATTGTACTGTATTGCACAAATAATAATTGTACCATTAGAGCAGTATACCAACTGAACCGGAAACGTGAACAGAGTTCTTGTACTTGAACCATTCTCTAAAAAACATAATAGAAACTGGTAAAACTGAACCAAGCTTCTCAATCCCCCTTCAGAACAAAATCCCCAAATCGAACCCTAAATCCCAAATCGAACCAACATAATTGCAATTCACGATCTTACACACTCAAAATCATAACCCATTTCGGTTCGCGGTTTGCTCTCGGTCATTGATTTCCATCTAGTTCGTTCGTTCAAACGAAACAAAACTGCGATTCACGATCTCGTTCGTTTCCATCTTTGTTTTACATTTGAGTCGTTCTTTCTGACCTTCATGCCTGAACTATGTAGGTACTGATCATCTAAATCGATTGATTTGTGTTCAAGGAGACTGGAGAGATTTCAGGTTTGTTTTGCCTTTGAAATAGCTTTGAGCTTGTTTTACTTTTCTGGGTTCTGCATGATAGTGATACCGATTATAGTTTTGAGCTTGATTTCATATTATAGTTTTATGGGTTCTGCTTGATTTCAGATTATAGTGATGCACATTATTATTTAAATGGCTTACTGTGTTTGATAACATGCAGGTTATAATTTCAATTATAGTTTTATATTTGTTTTGCTGAAATTATTGGTTAGCAACATTGGTGAATATTTTCCTTTTGAGATGTTACTTACTATAAGATTTTGTTCTCTTTCTTATATAATTTAGTTATTGAGAACGTGGTTTATTTAGTTATTGACTTTTTTTTATGGTGTTAACTTACTAAGGAGAATAATGGTATGTAAGTTTTGTATCTACGGGGAAAGTAAGTGCTATTTTGTCAAAATCCATAGAGAGGAGGAGATTCATTTGCTTTGCAATTTTTCATGTGTAGAATAATGGTATGTAAGTTTTGTATCTACGGGGAAAGTAAGTGCCATTTTGTCAAAATCCATAGAGAGGAGGAGATTCATTTGCTTTGCAATTTTTCATGTGTAGGTACTGATCAATTGATCTGTTTTCAAGGAACAGGAGAGATTTCAGGTTTGTTTTGCCTTTGAAATATCTTTGATCTTGTTTTGTTTTAGTTAACCTGTCAGCTCTAGAAGTATGCCAAGTATCAGCTGCTCAGATTTTCCTTATTATTTTTCCAACTGAGATTTTGAACATTTGTCCTAAATGTGTACCTATCTGGAGTCCATAAATTGGGCAACTCGCTAGAAAACTCAATAGATGCATTGCTATATGTAGTCATATGTTATCTTCCTCACATTACTTCCTTTAAGGAAATATTCTAATAGTCTAAGAATAATGAACTCTTAACTGACATAATATGTTACATATTCATCTCTCTAAATTTTGATGGTGATTTACTGTAATGATTTTTCATGTAGTCCTCACATTACAAATTGGCTTTGCTTGTTGATTAAATGAAAACAAATGGAGCTATCCCATTGATATTAACCAAATTCCCAAGGCTGACTGTGTATACTATGTCATGCAGGAACATCCTGGAATCAGCAAGAGTGAGAGGTAAAGAGTATGTAGGTTGATGAATTGCAGGAAATTGTCTGCAGAGGCTTGCATGCATGCTGTGCAGAATGAGCGGCTTCCAATGTGTGTTGTTGTGCAAGTTCTCTTCTTTGAAAAGATGAGAGCAACAACATCTTTTGAAGGCAACAACACACCAGATCTTCACGGTTCTATCAGGGCCTTGCTTCCTGGTGGATCTCATGGGAGCTCAAGGTCTACTACAACCAACACAGAAGAGGAATGGGATGCTATAGGAACAATGGAAGGCATAAAATCCCTGAAAGGGTAACTTGCTACACTAAAATTATCAGGGGGAAGCAGTGGGGTTAGTGGCAGAAACAACAATGATGGTGGTAAAGGAAATACTGAGAAAGTTGATGCTAGTAAAATGAAAAATCTCATGTCAAAGAAGATATTCTCTAAGATTTGGTCAAGCAAAGAAAGAAGTGGTGAGTTAACTAGCTCTGATACATCAGAGAGCCCTGCCTCCACTGTTGTAGAGGAAACAAAATCTACCCCTTCAAGAACCAGTTAGTTCAAAATAAATTTAAAAACCAGTTTAGAAACTAGTATAAAAAACAGTTCACAAAACCAGTTCAGAAACCAGTATAGAAAACAGTTCACAAAACCAGTTCAGAAACCAGTTCGGTTTTTGTTCCAGAACCGGTTAACCGAACCACAAGAACCGGTTCGGTTCGGTATGATGGAAACAGGTTCAGTTCGGTTTTATTCAACCAGTTTACAGTTCACTGCAATATGGAACAATTTGGAACAGTTCAATGCACAATGCACAGCCCTAGATCAATAACAACATGATCTACGTCTTATGGGAAAAGAAATTCCCTAAAGTTCAGGCATCATCAACAGACAAACTTGAAAAGGTGGACCATCCAACACTAGCAGGCCATGCAAACTATTATAAGCTAGCTTTGCTAACAAATATGCACACGTTTGCTTCACACTCATTGTTCAACAATTCCTTGAGTTGATTCTGCAAATCGCTATGCCTATACTGAGAATCAACCTTGATGTTTTGATAAACCACATCAGAGTCTAAAGTATAGCTCAACCTTGCAATGTTCAGAGCTCTAGGCATTGACCAAACAAAAAGAGCTTTAGGCTAAATTGAGGCCATATAACAACACACCACAAAGCACAGCAACCTTAAACCCTCTACCCTAAAAAAGGTTCTTAGAATTAGGACCAACACGTCTCAACTTGTTGGTCATCAATCTATAATGTCCATCATCCAATCAGCCACCTAAAAGATCTCACCATTTCTGGACCCGAGATACACCATATTTTCCTTAAATTCTGGTTGGTGTTCTGCTTATCAAATTGCTAAGTCCCTGCTGGTAATCGATTACAAACTGTGAATTAGTGTTATGAGAATATGAGTATAAATCTGTGAGTGAGAGAGACAGAGAAAGATCATGCATCAAAAGTTTTATCTTCCAGCTGAAGTTACATATTCATACAACTCGGTTAAAAATCAATTGCAATTGAATGCCATCTATTAATGATACTATTTTCTTCCATTCAAGAATATTACAAACAAAGCCACAATAAGAGCATGGTCTATAGTCCCAGGAAAGATTGTTAAGCGAAATTTACCCCTACTGACATGCAGTTGGTGAAGCTTGTACATCAGGCTAGCCTGCACAAATTTATAAATCAGAATCAATTAATTGATCCGCTGAAATGTAATGATCTATCTAGAGCATAGAGTGTAGACATTTTTATTTTTATCTAAGGAGTCAATCATGTTTTATGTCATATACATCCATTTAATTTCCAAATTTGATTCCTCTCTTCATGAGCAGATTTATATAACATAATCACAGAGTGGCATTAAGAGAAACACAATTTCATCACTCTGTCATAATATAATATACATATCTCAGCTTTAAAATCATGCACAAAACTCTTATCAAATCAAACACAGGCTCCTTAGCAGTTAGCAGCCATGGTTTAATTCCTATACAAAATGATTATTTTGCATCACTTCAATGTCTTCAGTCTTGTTAACACATAATGTATCAAATAATTTCAGATCCGAATGCATACAGATATAGAAGTTTACTCATTCCAAGAAAAACAGGTGTAGCATAGAACTAAATCAATGTTTCTTTGGCATTGAAGATAATTTGAATTATATAAGGACAGATAACAATGATGATCAAGAATAAAATCATAGTTTAATTAATATTTGTACCTGTGCTACCAAGTCAGCGTCTTTGTAGATGCTGCATGATCTCTTGAAAGGAGAACCTCTAACTTTCAAATCACAACCTTCATTGTTCGATCTCTCACCGTCGAAAAATACCTCTAACTCAACTCTAGTAAGTGTTTTCAGAATCCTCTGCACTCTGAACACTAGTTCCCTGTCCCCATCGCTATTCCCCTTATAGCATTTCCAAGACCCGTTCTACCAAAATATATATATAAGAAAACATATTTTAAAAAAAAATGCCAGAATTTCATTTTTTTATTATAAAAAAAGGGAAAAGGAGACTAACTTGAAGGCAGTAAATGGAGAAAATGGGATTGCCGGAGGCATCGATTAAGAGTTTCTTGTCCTTTGGAGGGGGCGAAGAGTTGGGACTGGGTGGGTGGCGGCTCACCGTGAAGACTATGTTACCCGACGCATCGGAGAACGCCAGCATGCCACGTGGAACTCCGGCATGTTTTTTGGAACCGAACAGATCGATTGGGATGTGCAAATCCCCAGACCCTGGATAGGATGACTCTGAGGTACCTAATTCCATGTTTGCTTTCTTTACTAGTTCTTTGTTCTTTCTCCCCCAACTCCACTGCCACTATTCAATAGTATTATTTTCTTTTTTATGGTTTATTCTTTTTTTAAAAAAACAGAGAAAAATTTCTGGGGATTAATTAAAAATTCCTTTAAATCAATTAAAGTATGCAAGACCCTCTTCGACGCAATCAAACTACAGTTTTTAGTATTCAAAACTTCACCACAAAGTTTGGGCAAAGGTGACAAATTAAACAGCCACAGACTGGTTTCCAACCTTATAAGATTATGTCCAAATCTCCACCTCCGATTCAACAGCTAAGCAAATACTTGATAGTAAAGGTACACAATCCAAAGAAGAGAAAAGCAATGCAAATCCCACCCACTGGATAATTAGACATACATCCAACATACCACATGTTATGGACCATCTATTCTACAGCCATGTATATGACTTCCAGCATCTTATATTCATCGCAAAGCGCCAGGACATAATAACGATTGCCAATGAACAAGCTTCACTGAAACTCAGCAAACTTAATGTTTTAACATGGAGCCATCATGTTTCCAGAGAGCAAAAATTAAGAATGGCATGGCATATGTGTGTTCAACATTGATCATCTATGATTGGCTAATTGATACAGGTGCGAGGCTGCAAACTTAAAGAGGATTTGGACAAGATGCATAAAAAGAGGCATGCATGCATGCATACAGAATATCATAACCAGTTGCACTTGAGCTTGTCAGATATTCTTAACTTCTTATCAAACTAGCACTGAAGTTAATTTTAAATTACCTTAGTAGTAGGATCCTTCCTGCCTAGCCTCTTCAAGTGCACCGCAATTTCACTATCAACATCCTACATACCCGAAAATTGACAAAATAATATTATAACATTACGACAAGGCATGAAAACATTGATCGGAAAGTAACATTAACATTCTAAATCAGCTCTAATAACTCAGTTTAAAGCTGAAACAAAGTTTTTCTTGGTATCATGGTTTTAAATTGCAGTTGCAGAGGCAATTGCGGTTGCGTTAATTGTGGATAATTGCAGTTGATATGGCCGTAATTGCGGTTGGGGACAGTAATTTAAAACCATGTTTCGCATAAAACCCCCGAAAAAGAAACAAACACATCAAAGACATGGTTAATTGAAGCTCATTTTTGTCAAGCAACATGTGTAACTCACAGCAGCAGTATCATTCTAGTATGTTGATCATGAACACAAAACTGGACCTAATTAAAATTAAACTTATTCAAACTAAAAAAATTTAGCAAAAGTAGAATTTTACAACAAATAAATAATCGAAAGGCATAGAATCCGGAAGACATACAACAAAAGGGAGAGAGTCTTCGGTTGAAACAGAAGGAGGATCGAGGCGCGAACTACCGACAAAACCACCGAATCCAACGGCGGCGGCGGCCGAACCGGAGGGCAAGAGCGACGCGGCGAGACTGCAAGGAAGAAAAATCGATGAGATGTTGGATGATGTTGAATATAGGGATTGATGAGAGGAGAGTATTGTTGCTACCTGCTGCTTGAAGGGCGTGCCTTGCTTCTTGCACCTTATCCTTTCTGCTTCCCTATTCCTCTTTATTCTTCTTCTTCTTCTTTCCTCCTTCTCTATTGCGTAGGGGAACGGGAAACTCCTCCTATGAGGCAGTGCTGTGCTGGGCCTTTTTGCCTTGCTTATGCTAGGGAAACACCCCTCGAGTAATTGTATGTCTGATAAATTCTTCTTGTTGTGCACCTCTGTTCGGTAGGGCTGTGCATGGATCAAAATTTGCTAAAATTGAACCAAAACCAAATCCCAACCAAATGCATGGATAAGATTAAAAAAACCAATCCACTTTTTTAATGATGGAACCTTATTAGACTTAACCGAACCAGTTCATGAATTTCAAACCGGTTTTGAACCGGTTCATGGATCTTAACCGGTTTTGAACTGGATCTTGGATCTAAACTGGTTTTCAGTGAAAAAACCGGTTTCTGAACCAGTTTTAAAAACGGTTTTTGATCCAGTTTTAAAAAATGCATTTACCTGAACCAGGCATGCATTTGTGAATCAAATATCTTTCCAGTAAAGTCAAGGTTTAATACTCTGCACTTCTGAAATTTAGAAGGAAATAGAATTTTAAAATGAAAACTTTATGAGAGAAAGATAGTAGGGGACTATATCAGTTGAGGATAACTTGCATTCCTCAAACTCAACAAAGCCAAAACAAAATCCATGCTAAACTTCAGCACCATTATTAAGGTTTTCACCCTTTGCAGAAGTTGCACAATCTGCCACAAGATGTTCAGGAGCATGTACATCCCCTAGAAATTTCCTGTTGAGTTTAGCATGGATTAATAAAGTCAATAAAGTCATGTTATAAAAAATTGGCAACTCCTTTTCAAAACCAAGATGACAGTATATGCATCTACATTTTTTTTACCTTTTTAAAATTTCTTAATGGTATAAATTTATATTTCTGTTAAAGAATGATTAGATACATATAGTATAATCTAACTATAAATGACACTCTTCTCAGTCATAACTATATATAGTCTCATATTTTAGGTAGTCAGCCAAGAAAGAAGATGATTGTATTTCTCTGTTTTCATGACTATATTTTTCAATAAAATAAACATGTTTAGATACAAAATGACTAGAATATAGCTAAGTTACTCATATATATTTTCATCTAAATCATTATAAAAAAGTTACTCATATATACTTAGAAATAGTCCAATTCCAGATAACTGAATACAACCAGCAAATAATATGCAATCAAGGCTCCCAGCAGAGAAATTTAATTCAGTAATTTCAATATTCCACCTTTTGAAAGCTGACTCCAAAATTCAATTAGTTCACAGAATATTAAATACCAAAATAATGGGAAACGAATTTAACTGTTGACCGCAAATTATCTGTATGATACATTAAATTGAATTTGTACTTTATATATCCTAAATTAAATTTTTATGAATGATCAATATAAGTTTTCTCAATCCCAAAAACCCAATATAAGTTGTATCATCACTAATTTCCAATCATAAAAATGTCAAATTAAAATTAAAACCAAAGGGTGACCCTAAAAATTGCACAATGAAAATAAAAAAAAAAAGGAAAAAAGCATGGAAGTGGAGGAACTGACCTAAAGGAAGGGAAGGCAAGAGCAGGAGGAGCAGAATAGAATGGTTGCATCATGGGCGAGGTTTGTCAGTGTCTTGATGAGATTGAGAGGAAGGGTTGTTGGATTGAAAAGAGGGTAAGGGGTTTTCACCTTTGATGAGCCAACCAAGGGCAAAGAAGGCAGTACCAGAAAGAATGGCAGTGCCTATAACATGAGAGTTTCTTCAGTTTAGACAGGAAATTGGGCAGTGTGGGAGCAATATGACAATGTACACCAATTTCAGGAATAAGGCTATAACAGCACTTTCTGAAAAGTAATTAATTTTATAGGTTTTCAGAGGTATTATTTTATAACTTTAAAACTATTGTTTCACATGAGAATTTCTAAATATATTGAAAAGTAATTGCACTAACCAGTCACTTAACACAACTATCCAGGGAATGCAAGAGAACTTAATCGACTGTAATAATAGACCATATCTATTCTAGATTCAAACAGTGTTATCAATGGCGAATTGCGTTCCATGGCGGAAAGCCAAAATTCTGCCATAAAAATATGGCGGATGCCATTGCGGATTATGGCGAAAGTATGGCGGCCATAATAAAAATACAATAAATGTATAGAAAAAAACATAAAAATCTGAATTTAACCAAATTGATAGAACAATAAGCTAAATTGATATAAAACCATCCAATGAAATACAATAAGTCTCATAGCAACATAAATATCATAAACAAAAGTTCAAGTAACAACAAACAAGTAGACATAAAACAACACAATCAAAGTTCTAAAAGTTTAATTCTCCTCCTCAAGTCCAACATAATCAATTTCTTTGTCCTCTATAAGTTTAATTCTCCTCCTCAAGTCCAACAGAGATAGAGATAGAGAGAAGATGATTCACCAGAAAATCTGGTCGGCGGAGAAGGAGGTCGTCGAAAGAGAAACTGGCTGTGGTGAGTGGTGAGAATAGAAACGGAGGGGAGCTAGAAAATGCAGAGGAAACTAACGTGAAAAGGGGGAAGAAACACATTTAGGGTTATATTTGAACCGGGTCGGGCCATGAGGCCCAAGCCCATTTCTGTTAAAAAAAGGCTGTTTGGCCGCCATGCCGCCATGGTCATGGCGGTCGCAATTGCACCGCCATCGAAAATCCGCCATAGCAAGCATGGCGTATGGCAGTTTGCCATAAAACCGCCTCGTCATTCCGCAATTGCACCGCCATTTCCGCAATTTGATAACACTGGATTCAAAACAATAGTTTTTTTTAGGAGTACCTGTAATTGGACTGTCTCTTGAAACAGAGATATTATTTTTTCTGACAATTTGTTTCTGGCAATATTAACGCTGAAGGGTGCTGTCATCCAATCAGCTAACTGGGAACTTACCACTGACACTTGCTGGATTACGAAATTTGACTGACTTGTGAGCTTTGATTTTATTCTTCCTCTATGGAACACAACTACTTAGCTTCCAACACAGCCATCTCATGTATGGAATTCATTGTCACATTGCAGTAGGATAAATAATAACAATTTTACTGGAACCATACCAAATTTCATACAGAATTGGCAACTTCTCCAAAGACTGTGAGTTTCTATTTTCTAATTCATTTCTGTTTTGAATATTACAATATTAAATCCTATATATTAATTTCAAATTCCATACTCTTATCAATATAAATCTATTAAGAGAAATGCATGCAAGTGGATTAGAGGGACCCATTCCATCCAATATATCTCTCTTGAAGAACTTAGTTCAGCTGTGACTCTGTGAGTACATTGTAAGTAGACAACTACTATTGATGAATATATTTTCTCATATTAGCTCATGATAGCACATACCCATTCAATTCTTAAGATCCTACCAACAACAGGGGCAAAAATAAACCGAACAATATGAAGAATAGAGATAGTTCAAACCAGCAGGCAGCAGAAGCAGCTATTGATCGTCCAACAAACAACTATTGATCTGCACGAAAAGGAAAGAATAGGGTTTCAAAGATGAGGAGAAATGGCGTCCAACAAGCTCGAACTGTGGGTACAGCGAAAGAGAAGACTCACCTTGCACCTTTGACGAACCAGAAGCACGAGCAATCCCGAGTTGGAACAGTGTTTGAATCGAATCGAGATTTGCGATTGCTTGTGATTTGGGATTGCGATTGGTGATTTGGGGATTTAGGGTTTATAGGTTGAAGAATGATTCTGAATGAACAGAAGAGTTGAGAATTGAGATGAGCATGCGTCGTACTACCGTAGGGTAATGCGTATGAGTCTGGATTCGTACTAGATGGATTTTGGTTATGATCTGAACTGAGTTAATTCACGGTCCAGTTTAAAACATTTTTTAAAAACGGTTCAAATGGTTCAGACTTTAGCCAAGGGTTCAGATATTTGTGAATTTTGCACAGCCCTGAAAAAGTGTATAAAAGACTTAAATTAATAAATTTTTTATTTTTCATAAATGAAATATATAATTTCCATCCTTAAAGTATTAAAATGTAAATTACATTTTTATTTTAAAAGATAAAAAAGTCATTTAATTTAATCAATTTTAAGAACTAAATTTAAATTATAAAATTAATGACTAAATTAAACGAATTTTTATTTTTCAAAAATTAATATAATCAACTCCAAATCTTTCGAAAATTAAAATGAGGGTTTTAAAGAGATGAATTCTTATTTTATAAAAAAAAAAACGAATTCATATCTTCAATTTGTGATTGAAATATATTGACACAAAGGAAAATTGCTAAATTTACATTCTATTTCATTATTGGATATAAAGTTAGAAGTTGTTGTTATTCTTGTTATTCTTGTTGTTAAGTTCTACACTTAATTCATACTAGGTTTAATTAAAAAAACATAATATATTATTTATTTAAAAGTAAATTTTAAATTTATCTTGTATAATATTTCTCCTTTATATGGTGTTTAAAAGGCGTTTAATTAGTATATATTGTCAATGTAAAAAAATTATATTGTCATCGAATGATATGTTACCACATCATTTAATCATTATAACACATCTTGTGTTATTAAATAATATTCGTCAAAAAAATTAATAAATAATATGACAATACATGATGATGTACATTTATTAAATTCATTTTAAAAAGTTCTCGCTTGGTCCCATTGATTATTACAAAATTAAAATTAATGTTTAAGTTACTCGAAAATATGAATCTTGAAATCACATTATTTAATTGTATTTAAAAATTAATTTAAAATCTAGTAAAAATAATCATCACATAAAAGATTAATGAATTCATTTAGTAGTGATCATTAAATCATTATATTTGGATTGAAGGAGATTTCATAATTACGGTCACACTATTTAGTGCTTGTTTGATTTATAATTAGTTAGAATTGATTTTAAAATTAATAACTGAAAATCAATTATACATGAATTACGTACCAATTAAATGGAATTGATTTTATTTTGATTCCTTAAAACTCAGTTTTCTACTGTTGAAACCGACTTCCAAACACACTTAGGGCCCGTTTGGTGGACAAGATATGATATGATAGATGAGTTGGATAGCAACAGGATAGGATAAGAACATGATAAACTCTTATCATATCCCATGTTTGATACACACCAGGATAAGAGGCGGATAACATTATTTTATCTTGTCATACGTTTGAAATGAATACATGATGATAGGATAAGATATAAAAAATATTCATGTGACAAAATTACCCTTATTATAAAATTAGATTAATTTTAATTTTAATTTTTAATTTCTCAATAAAGCATACATGAATAAAAAATTTATTCATTATAAAAAATATTTAAATTTAATTAAAAAAGGGGAAAGGGAGGGAGGGAGGGAGGGAGGAGAGAGGGGAACAAGAGAGAGAGAGGAAAGAGAGGGAGGAGAGAGAGGAAAGAGAGAGAGGAGAGAGAGGGGAGAGAGGAGAGAGAGGGAGGAGAGAGGAGAGAGGAGAGAGAAAGAGATGATGAATGAGGAAGAAATTTTTTTATCTTATCCTATCATATCCTATCACTCCCTTGAAGTTGTGGCTTCAATCACAAGAAGGGGGGTTGAATTGTGATTGAATAAAATTTCTGCAATTTCTTTATATACTTTTTTTGCTCAAGGACTTGTCTTGGCTTAGTATAAAGAAATAAACTCACAGAAGGTAATAGTTAGTTAATTTTACTTTTGCAGAAGATATATAAGTACGTTATGGCAGTGATAATAATAAAGAGAGAGTAAAGAAGATGACACACAGAAAATTTATACTGGTTCACCTCTTCCAACCTGAGGCTACGTCCAGTCCCTACACCTGTAGGGTTTTCTCACTCTTATAATCAAATTACAATCTTCTTGGGTAACCTTACCACTAGTATTCTTTATCTGCCTCTTCAGGCTAACAATAACCTAACAAACTCAGATTTTCCACTGAATACTTACTGCAGAACCTTCTGCAGAAGATTCAGTCCCCAGAATACTGCAAGTACCTTCTGCAGATTCTGTAAACCAATTGAGATCACCAAATCTCAGTAAACCTCACTGAAAACTCTTTCCCTTGCTGCTCAGAAAAAGGATATGCACTTGCACACCTCTCTTGAGACTTTTACAGTGAAAATAAGAAAGAATAAGAACATACAAGGCTCAAATCAATACAATCTTTGCACGGCAGAAGCAAAATGATGAGCCAAGACTCTCTCCAAGGCTTTTCAGACCATAAATCACAGAAATGAAGGAGAGAGAAAATTTCCAGAAGATAGGAGAAGTGAAACTGCAGAATTTTATGTTTCTTTTGGAGTGAGGTGCCTTCAAAGTGAGGAGGAACTCTCCTTTTATAGAAGCCTGGAGTGAAAATAGTCGTTGGACATCCAGCTGGGTTCAAAGTCATGTCCCTATCTCAGCTGCAGCATGTGCAGCTTTACAGCTGTCACTTTGACCAACCCTTCCTTCTGCAGGGTATCTTCTGCAGGCTGTTTTTGGGCTATTTCTCAAGGCTTTTCTTCTGTAGACATGTTAAACTCTTCTAGTATAATATTTTCACTTATTTTAGATTCAGCTGGCCTATTGAAATTATTAGAAGAAGAGAAGAAGAAGACTTATTTGAATTCTGCATTAATTGCACCTTCTGCAGCAAATCTTTTCTTCTGCAATATATCTGGAATTGCATTCTTCTTGCAGATCTTCTTAAAATCCTTAATTTGCTCAATGGAAAATATTTTTAGGTAGTTTCTGCAGCTGTAACCTCAGAAATTGAAAAAATCACTTTGTTTTATATGTTCAGTTTCTTCTGCAGAATTGACGACTTCAGGTTCTTCTCCATAAATAGCTTCTATCTTTTGACTATCATTTTAACCTTAGTGAGGATAATTTAAATATATCTTGATGCTTGGGAACCTAAGATATGCTTCTTTTCCTTTTAAAAAAATGAATCTTCCTTCTAAAGGGATTTATTATGATTTCTTCTTGTGAGGGGGCTATTCTCATCTTCTGGAGAATCCATTGGACTGTGAAGGATCTTCTCATGATTTTGTCAACATGTTTCATGTTTCTCTTTCACAGATTTGTCATTCTTGTCAAATCTGAAACTTATCTTCTTAAGTAAGTGGAATTCATTCCTTTCTTTTGCTGCTGAGATGCATCTTCTGCAGAAGCTTTCCTGTATCTTCTGAACACTTACTCAAAAAAAATCATTAGTCCTTAAAGCTCAGAATTATTCCAAGTAAACCTTGATTGGTTGTCATTATTAAAACATTATTAATAGATTCTTGGACCTTACAATCTCCCCCTTTTTGATGATGACAACCTATCAAGTTTTACATTGTTATAATTCTGAAAAAATACTCCCCCTGAATGTATGCAGGTATCTTTGAGGGATATGATTGATTTATCCTTTCTTTCATGACATTCAATTTATTGTTGATTGTATGGCTGAGAATGTAAGTTTCAACAATGCACATTTTGATTGATGAATGTATTAACAGAATTGTGGTGCATAATTTTCCTGTTATATCTTACTTTTAACCAATTCATACATCTTTTAATTTTTCAATCATGGATCAATCATAGCAGCAAGAGAAAGCATGATTCAATTGAGCATCAAAAGACAATTTCATTAAACACATTAAACAAGACAGGGATCATTCAATAGTCATTCCAAAAAACATGAGACATAATCAATGTCATACAAAAAGTAAGCCAAACTGAAATTGATCTCTCCTAACAGATTCGTAAGACATAACAATGTCAAGCAACCTACTACTCCTACTACTTCTCCCCCTTTGTCATCTATCAAAAAGAAACTAATATGGCCTATGAGAAGAAAAATCATCATCTTCTTCTACTTGGAGGGTGAAGAATGATCAGAGGATGATGAGGTAGTTGGTTGGTGGATGTTCTGAGGAATCCAGAATGGGGGATTGATTTATCAGATCAGTCCCAAAAGTGCCTGCAGAATGAGCTGATTGATTTTCTTCCTTTTACACAGATTCTTTTGCAATCCCTTCTTCTACAGCAGCTACAATGACTATGGAAGATTGATGTTGAATGGTTGGAGGTACAGGCTGAGTTGTTGCAAGCATGGTTAATGTATTTACAGCTAACCCCTCTGCATAAGCAAGTGATGTCTCCCTATCTTCTTCTGCAGATATATCCTCTCTGAAAGCAGATTGTACTGGAGAAGCGACTTCTTCTTCCTCAACAGGTGATGGTTTTTTAGATTCAATTGAGGATGGAGGAGTGAGACATTTTGGAATATCTCTCTCAACTCCAGAAGAAGATGTCTTCTGAACTTTACTAGGCTCTCCTTCTCTAGAAGATGCAGTCAAACCCTTCCTTTTTCTGGAGAAGGTCTTTAGCGCTTCTTTCTTCTTCTTAGTTCTTGGAGCCTTTACTTCTTCTGAAGCTTCTTCTGCTTCACTACTGCTGGAGAATAATTCAGAGGGTGTGGGGTGCACAAATTTCATTTTCTTGATGTTACTTCTATCAAAGAAGTTACAGCTATCTTCACATTCCTCATTCTCAAGAGGCACATTATACAATCTGAAGATCTTGGTTAGAAGCATGCCATATGGTAGGCTGGCATAGGCTCTCTGTGGATTGGCTGAATAAATCATGCTTCTAAGAAGCAAGTATGACAGAGAAAGAGGTTTTCCAATCAGAAAATGGTACAGAACCAGTAAGTCTTGGTTTGTAACCTTCTCAAGGGTTCCAGCTCTAGGAAGAATGGAATAACAACACATTTTATGGAATAATATACAAATAGGAATGAGTTTACTAGAGACAAGGGGTAGACCAGGTTGGCTGAGGACTTTTCTTGTTACTTCTTCTTTGGTTATGCTTGCAGAAGCATACCATTTGTCTTCATATAGGTGGTTTTCACAAACAGGTAAGTTAAGGACATCTTCAATGATGCTTGGTGCGAGGACAATGGTTGAGCCCTTAATATCAGCAACCAGTGAGTTCCCATCACTCCTATAGTTGCTTGCAGCAGCATAGAATGCTTTTATCAATCTTGGGTAAATAGGTTCCCTGATGAGAAGGAAGTCTCCCCATCCTTGCTTCTGGATGAAATGACCAACATCCCATCCACCTTTTCTGATTTCCCTTAGTAGGAACGCCCTGCCAGGGATAACACTCTCCCATTCCCATTTTTCAGCAAAACACCTTCAGCATTTCAGAGTCTTGAAATAGGTCAAAGTTGGTATCTTTTGTGGCTTCAGAAGGATCACTCTCCTCCTTGCTATTATTTTCAGAAACATCCTCTATTTCTTCTTGGTTATCCTGAGAGATGGATTTTTGGCTTGAGATAGGAGAGGCTGGTTGAGGAAGGGAATCAATCCCAAGAGGATTGCCTGGATCATTTCCAATGGTATGGAAGGAAGTTTTGAGTCTATCTGACCTTCTGACTCTAATGACAGGTATGTCAGTAGAAGGGATATTGGAGGAGGAAGGAGCTGAGACAGGTTGAGGTTCAGTAGGGGCTGGAGAAGGTTCAGCTGGTGTTGGTTCAGTTGGAGCTGGAGTAGGTTTTTCTACTGATGGTTCAGCTGGAGTTGAAATTGGTTCTATCATGGGAGGTTTTATTGACAGAGGTTGAGCTACTAAGGCTTCAGTATATGGAACTATCTCCATTCCAGTGATTTCGTGATCTTCTTGACTACCATTATCAGAATTTGGAGAGGAAGTGGAAGCATTCTTGCAAGCAATTGATTTTATCCTCATTTTGGATTTGAAAAAAAGAGTATGAGAGAATGAGGGTGCAACTCGTTTTAGAAATGCAGAGAAGGTTTGGAGATGAAGAGGCTGAGTTCCTAAGCTGAAATATAGTGCATCCAACTAGCCATTTAATATAAATGATAGGCTTGATCGTGGGAGGGAAAGAGAGAGAGAGAGAATAGCGCGATTTTTTAAGTTTGGTTGTTGCAAACGGTAAAAAAGCTTTCAATTTCCTAATTAGTGCAACTAACTCTCTTTTTGAAATAGAGAGACAAAAGAGCTATTTTCATTTCTTGCACTTAGAGAGCTAGACACCCTGCAGTCTGTGCAATGTCATTTTCATAGTTGACCTAGAGAGAGTTTTGAGAGACTTGACAATGACCCTTCCTCGTATACTTTTGCAAGGTTTCGGAAAGGCTATCATAATAGGTCAGAGATGACTTAGACCTTGGAGAAGGTTATTTTTCTCTATGCCTTAGAAGATGACAGAAAGGAGAAGTTCTGCAGATGTTGCAGAAGAAGCAGTTGCCATAGCTTCTGCAGAAGATATGAATATCTTCTGAGAAAATAACAGAATCAGTATTTCAATCAAGAATAACAGAAGCAATATAACAGTCAAGAACATTTAATCTAACAATCTGCACATGTTTAATTTCTCTTTGATAAACACAAACCTATCTTCTACAAGTGGTTTGGTGAAAATGTCAGCAACCTGAAGTTTAGTTTCTATGAATCTAAGTTCAATTTCATTTTTCTGAACATGATCCCTAATAAAATGATGCTTTATATCAATATGTTTAGACCTAGAGTGTTGTATAGGATTCTTGGACAAGTTTATGGCACTTGTATTATCACAGAATATAGGGATTTTTGTGTACCTTAAGCAATAATCCTCCATTTGATGCTTTATCCACAATATTTGAGAACAACAACTTGCAGCAGATACATATTTTGCTTCTGCAGTAGATAATGCAATGGTAGGTTGCTTCTTACGGGACCAAGATACCAATGTTTCTCCAAGAAATTGACAACCATCATTTGTGCTTTTTCTATCTAGTCTATCTCCAGCATAATCAGCATCACAATATCTTGTCAAGTCAAATTTTGTACCTTTCTTGTACCAAAGACCAAGATCAGTGGTTCCAACAAGATATCTGAGTATTCTTTTCACAGCAGCAACATGAGATTCTTTTGGAGAAGATTGAAACCTTGCACATAGTCCTACAGAAAATAGTATATCTGGTCTACTAGCAGTTAAATACAACAGGGACCCTATCATTCCCCTATACTCTTTTTCAGATACAAGTTTTCCATTTTCATCTAAGTCTAAAACTGTAGAAGGATGCATGAGAGTTCCCATGGATTTTGATCCTTCCATTTTGTATCTTCTGAGAAGATCCTTGGTGTATTTTTCTTGGTAAATAAAAATTCCAGACTCTTCTTGTTTTATTTGTAATCTAAGAAAATATTTAAGTCCTCCCATAAGACTCATTTCAAATTCTCCTTTCATTAGATTTGAAAAGTCTTGACACAATTTTACATTTGTAGATCCAAATATGATGTAATCAACATAAATTTGCACAATTAGTAGATCCTTCTTTAAAGTTTTTTTAAACAAAGTAGTGTCAATTTTTCCTCTAGAAAATTTATTGTTAAGAAGAAAACTGCTTAATCTTTCATACCAAGCTCTAGGAGCTTGTTTTAAACCATATAAAGCTTTAGTGAGTTTGAAAACATGATTTGGATGTTTTTTATTTTCAAAACCAGGGGGCTGATGCACAAACACCTCCTCATTTATGTAACCATTTTAAAAATGCACTTTTAACATCCATTTGGTAAAGCTTAAAGTTTTTGTAAGCAGCAAAAGCAAGTAGGATTCTAATAGCTTCTAATCTAGCTACAGGTGCAAAAGTTTCATCAAAATCAATACCTTCTTGTTGGTTATACCCTTGAGCCACTGACCTTGCTTTGTTTCTGATTACATTACCTTCTTCATCCATTTTGTTTCTGAAAACCCATTTAATGCCAATAATGGGGTGATCTTCTGGAGAAGGTACTAGTGTCCACACCTTGTTCTTCTCAAATTGATCCAGTTCTTCTTTCATTGCTTCTACCCAAGATTCATCTTCTAGGGCTTCATTTACATTCTTTGGTTCAATTTGAGACAAGAATGCCGAATTGTTCTCATTATTTCTGAGTTATGATCTGGTTCTGACTCCTTCTGCATTGCTTCCAATGATTTGTTCATGAGGATGATTAGTGATTAGCTTCCAACTCTTAGGAAGGCTCTCTTTAGCTACACCAGTATCTTTTGCAGAACCTTCTGCAAGAATTTCCTGTTCTGCTGTATCTTCTGGTGAGCCTTTTCTGTCAGAAGATTGCTTCTACAGTAGCTCACCTTCATCATCTGATTCTTTTCTATTCTTTTCTTGGCAAGAAGGATTAGTATCATTGAAAACTACATGCATGCTTTCTTCTATGGTTTGGTTTTTGATGTTATAGATTCTATATGCTTTTGAAGTAGTAGAATATCCAAGAAAAATTCCTTTTTCAGATTTTGCATCAAACTTTTCAAGATTTTCTTTATTGTTCAAGATGAAACAATCACATCCAAATACATGAAAATATCCAATGTTGGGTTTTCTTCCTTTCCATATTTCATATGGAGTTTTATTTAGGATGCTTCTGATGGAAACCCTGTTAAGTATATAGCAAGCAGTTGATACAACTTCAGCCCAAAAGTATTTTTGAATGCCACTATCACTTAACATGGTTCTAGCCATTTCTTGGAGGGTTCTATTTTTCCTTTCTACAACTCCATTTTGTTGTGGAGTTCTAGGACAAGAAAAGTTGTGTGAAATTCCATTTTCATCAAAGAAGTTCTTAAAAGAGTGATTTTCAAATTCCCCTCCATGATCACTTCTTACAGAAGCTATCAGTTGGCTACTTTCATTTTGTATCTTCTTGGAGAAGATCTTGAAAGCATGAAAAGATTCATCCTTAGTTGTGAGAAATAAAACCCATGTGAATCTAGAGTAATCATCTACAATTACAAGTCCATATTTCTTTCCTCCTAGACTTGGTGTTTTAGTAGGTCCAAACAAATCAATATGCAGCAATTCCAATATTCTTTTAGTAGTTATTACATTCTTAGGATGAAAACTTGATTGTGTATGTTTTCCTTTAACACATGCATCACATGTTTTATCCTTTTCAATTTTGATTTTAGGTAAACCTCTAACTAGTTCTAGCTTAGACAGTTTGGAAATGCTTTTCATGTTTAGATGACCTACTTTCCTATGCCATGTCCATTTGTCATTTTCAAAAGAAGCAAAGCATGTATGATCAGATAATTCTTCTAAGCATATGATGTATAAGTTTTTGCTTCTAATACCAGAAAATAGGACCTTCTTTGTAGATGCTTCTCTAATTTCACAAAATGTAGGTTGAAACATAACTTCATAGCCACTGTCACATAGTTGACTTATGCTAAGAAGATTATGTTTTAACCTTTTCACATAATACACATTATTAATTTGAATAGAATCTTTCATACCTATCTTTCCAATACCTTTGATGTGAGCTTTGTTGTTGTCTCCAAAGGTGACTGTTCCACCTTCCATTCTGTGGAAAAGTATAAATTTTCTCTTGTCTCCAATCATATGTCTTGAGCAGCCACTGTCTAAGAACCATGGCTCTTTCTTCTTGAGAGATTTTCCTTTTTCCTACACTAGAATAAAGTAATGATTTAGGTATCCAAATCTTTTTGGGTCCTGAAGGGTTAGATACCTTTCTTTTAAAGCTCCCTTTTCTTTTGTAACAATTATGAGCAATGTGTCCAATTTTGTTACACCAAGAACATTTAGGAGGTTGCCTTTTGGCAGGAACAAAAACTGTTTTCTGGATTTTTGATGTTCCTATTCATGAAATCCTAAACCTTTTTTATCTGTAGTTTCTCTACCATTTCCTATTAATTTATTTAAGTTATGTGTGCTGCTAACAAATTTACTTAAGTCAATTTGCAGTTCATCAATCTTCTTCTGCAGAAGATAGTTTTCCTTCTGCAGTGATGCATATTTTGTATCTTCTGCAGGTTTCTCTTTTATTAATCTAACTTGTTCAGATAATTTAAAATGTGATTGTTGAAGACATTGATTGGTTTTAATTAGTCTATCATTATCTTCTTTCAATTTTTCATTTTCCTCTTTAGATTTGATTAATTGTTCTTTAAGAAGTGCACATTTTTGTGCAAGTATGTGAGAATCAGATAGTAAATTTTCAAATGCTTCTTCTAGTTGTTTATATGCAGTAGGAGTATATGTGATTACCTCATTTTCTTCATCATCACTTCCAGCCATGAGGCATAGGTTCGCAGCTTCTTCTCCAGAATCTTCTTCTTCTGAAGAACTGTCTGAATCATCCCAAGTTGCCATCATAGCTTTCTTCTTCTGGAAGGTTTTTGAGTCTCTTTTCAGCTGTGGACATTCTGATTTAAAGTGTCTTGGCTTGTTGCATTCAAAGCAAATTATTTGTGCTTTGGAATTTTCAGCTTTTTGTCCATCCTTCTTGAAGTTGAAGCTTTTCCTTCCTCTGCCTTTTCTTCTTATCAACCTCTGGATTCTTTTTGAAATGAAGGCAAGTTCATCATCCTTCTCTGATGATGTCTCTTCTTCTTCAGAGTCATCTGCTTCTGTTGGAGTTAAATTGCTCCTTCTGGAAGTGCTAGCTTTTAGAGCAATAGACTTTCCCTTCCTTGGTAGTTCATCCATGAGCTCTTCTCATGAACTTTTAGTGAACCAAGCAATTCATCTAGCTTTAAAACAACAAGATCCTTAGCTTCTTGGATTGCTGTTACCTTAGGTCTCCATATTCTTGGAAGACTTCTAAGGATTTTTCTAACTTGCTCTTAGTTTGAATAGCTCTTTCCAAGAGACTTCAAGTCATTAATAATGACAGTGAATCTACTGAACATTTCATCAATAGATTCATGCTCAACCATACTAAACATTTCATATTGATGAATCAATATGTTAATCTTTGATTCTTTAACTTGGTCTGTTCCTTCATGGGCTATTTTGAGTGTATCCCATATTTCTTTGGCTGTTGAACAACCAACAACTTTATCATAATCTCCCCTGCTTAGTGCACAGAGAAAGAATAATTTAGCTTTGGAGTTCAGAAGATACTTCTGTTTATCTTCTGAGGTCCAATCTTCTCTGGCTTTTGGTTGAGGATCTTCTTGCTGCACATCTGATTCTCCTTCTTTGGGTTGAGCAGGAATTCTGGTTCTTCTTGCTACTGGAATGAAGTTCCCTTTCTCTACAATATCCCAAAGGTCAATGTCTTGGGATTCTAGGAACAATTTCATTTTGTCTTTCCAATAGTAGTAATCCTTTCCATCAAATGTTGGTGGTCTATTTGTGGATGAACCTTCTGGTATGAACATTGCAGCTCCATTATTGGCCATTTCCCTTGATCTTTTCCTCTCTTACTGTTAAGTAAGTTCAACCCTAGAGGCAAGCTCTGGTACCAATTGAAGTTGTGGCTTCAATCACAAGAAGGGGGGTTAAATTGTGATTGAATAAAATTTCTACAATTTCTTTGTATACTTTTTCTGCTCAAGGACTTGCCTTGGCTTAGAATAAAGAAATAAACTCACAGAAGGTAATAGTTAGTTAATTTTAATTTTGTAGAAGATATATAAGTATGTTATGGCAGTGATGATAGTAAAGAGAGAGTAAAGAAGATGGCACACAGAAATTTTATACTGGTTCACCTCTTCCAACTTGAGGCTACGTCCAGTCCCTACACCTGTAGGATTTTCTCACTCTTATAATCAAATTACAATCTTCTTGGGTAACCTTTCCACCAGTATTCTTTACCTGCCTCTTCAGGCTAACAATAACCTAACAAACTCAGATTTTCCATTGAATACTTACTGCAGAACCTTCTGCAGAAGATTCAGTCCCCAGAATATTGCAAGTACCTTCTGCAGATTCTGTAAACCAACTGAGATCACCAAATCTCAGTAAACCTCACTGAAAACTCTTTCCCTTGCTGCTCAGAAAAAGGATATGCACTTGCACACCTCTCTTGAGACTTTTACAGTGAAAATAAGAAAGAATAAGAACATACAAGGCTCAAATCAATACAATCTTTGCACGGCAGAAGCAAAATGATGAGCCAAGACTCTCTCCAAGGCTTTTCAGACCATAAATCACAGAAATGAAGGAGAGAGAAAATTTCCAGAAGATAGGAGAAGTGAAACTGCAGAATTTTATGTTTCTTCTGGAGTGAGGTGCCTTCAAAGTGAGGAGGAACTCTCCTTTTATAGAAGCCTGGAGTGAAAATAGTCGTTGGACATCCAGCTGGGTTCAAAGTCATGTCCCTATCTCAGCTGCAGCATGTGCAGCTTTACAGCTGTCACTTTGACCAACCCTTCCTTCTGCAGGGTATCTTCTGCAGGCTGTTTTTGGGCTATTTCTCAAGGCTTTTCTTCTGTAGACATGTTAAACTCTTCTAGTATAATATTTTCACTTATTTTAGATTCAGCTGGCCTATTGAAATTATTAGAAGAAGAGAAGAAGACTTATTTGAATTCTGCATTAATTGCACCTTCTGCAGCAAATCTTTTCTTCTGCAATATATCTGGAATTGCATTCTTCTTGCAGATCTTCTTAAAATCCTTAATTTGCTCAATGGAAAATATTTTTAGGTAGTTTCTGCAGCTGTAACCTCAGAAATTGAAAAAATCACTTTGTTTTATATGTTCAGTTTCTTCTGCAGAATTGACGACTTCAGGTTCTTCTCCAGAAATAGCTTCTATCTTTTGACTATCATTTTTAACCTTAGTGAGGATAATTTAAATATATCTTGATACTTGGGAACCTGAGATATGCTTCTTTTCCTTTTAAAAAAATGAATCTTCCTTCTAAAGGGATTTTATTATGATTTCTTCTTGTGAGGGGGCTATTCTCTTCTTCTGGAGAATTCATTGGACTGTGAAGGATCTTCTCATGATTTTGTCAACATGTTTCATGTTTCTCTTTCACAGATTTGTCATTCTTGTCAAATCTGAAACTTATCTTCTTAAGTAAGTGGAATTCATTCCTTTCTTCTGCTGCTGAGATGCATCTTCTGCAGAAACTTTCCTGTATCTTCTGAACACTTACTCAAACAAAATCATTAGTCTTTAAAGCTCAGAATTATTCCAAGTAAACTTTGATTGGTTGTCATTATTAAAACATTATTAAGAGATTCTTGGACCTTACATCCCTAACTCAACGCCCCTTAGGATAAGAATTACACTAGAAGGAAAGGATAAGATAAGCAACATGATAAAGTTATCGTATCCTATTGGTGCAACAAACACATGATTAGTGATAAGATAGGATAAAGTTATCATATCTTGTCTCTTGTCCTGTGCATCAAACGGGCCCTTAATCTTAGGTTCTAGGACTCTCATCTTTTGTTTCAGTTTGATTTCAACTGTAATGAATGAGTTATGATATCTTAGTGACATGCATCTTTAATTATGGGTTCTCAACCTATGGAAGTGAGAGCATTCGATGGGTTTTTTTTTTTTCTTTTCCTTTCATTGTAGTGTTTGACTTTAGTTGGCCTTAAATTCCTCCTTATATAATGGAAAGAAAATTTTTTTCTTAAAGAACAGTCTAGATAAACTTCTAAAAATATAATTAAAAAAATAACATGAATCCAATTTTTTTCATAAATTAAAATTATGAGTCATCAACGTAATAAACGAGACTATAAGAAGCTTCATTTGTTATACTAATGGCTCATAATTTCCCGTTAACATGCATTCAGCTCTTAAAATGATTTTTCTAATTACAAAGGATTTCTTCCTTTAATTGGAGTATTTAAATAGATATTATTATAAGACTTTCATTATAATTTAAATAGATATTACTAAAATATTGTTCTTTTTTGTTAGAATTAAATTTGTTCTACGTAAGAAGTCACTTAGACAATTATCTTTTTTTTTTTCTTATAATTCTTGTTGAGTCTCAAAAGTTATAAAATTATTTACCTTGAGTCTCAGTCTCTCAATAGGTTTTAATGAATAACAAATATAAATATTCAGATAAATTTATGACAAAATGCCTTCACATTACTCTGTTTTATTTCAGATCATAAGAGTGTGAAACATCATCTGAAAGTCTATCATCGTCTGAAGATCAAACATTGTCTGAAGAGCGATTATCCTCGAAAGAAGTGAAGTGCATCTGAAGCATCCCTTGCATCTGAAAGATGAAGTCTTCAGGACAATGGTTTGACCTTAGAAGACATTGTTGAGTACGAGGAACGTTCAAATCAAGATCTTACCTACTTCAGCATAAGAGTCAGTGTTGCTTTTCTTCCTCGTTCAAATGTTTAGAACATTTAAGGAAAGTCTGCAACGCTGCTGCTTCTGCCAGATTGCTTTGTGTGCGTAGACCTGCTGCACCTGCTTCTTTTCGGATTGCTTTGAATAGAGCTGTGTCAAACATATTATGAATGCATTAAATGCTATTTGATAATGGGCATTTATCCTTTGGAGACTATAAATATGCCCATGCAGATTGAAGAAAACAGAGAAGCATTATCAACCAAAAGAAACTACACGCTGCAAAAATCAAACTCTCATTCTTTGTACAATCATTCATTTTCATATTCTGAGAAACTCTTAGCTTTTTGTACATCAAAGTTCACAGCTATCATCTGAAGATAGTGAACTAATTCCCTTTCTTGTTTAAACTTAGAACAGTTTGGTTTGTTAAGCCTGGAGAGGCTTTCTGTCTGAAAGAATACTTGGGTTACACTTGGATAAGTGTCGGAGAGCTTGAAGAGGCTTGGTGAAAGAAACAATACTTGGTTGAGAGCCTGGAGAGGCTTGGTGAAAGACCAGGCTTGGTGAAAGAAAGAATACTTATGGTAGAGCCTAGAGAGGCTTGGTGAAAGAAAGAATACTTATGGTAGAGCCTAGAGAGGCTTGGTGAAAGAAAGAATACTTGTGGTAGAGCCTGAAGAGGCTTGACAGAAAAGAATACTTGTAATTATTGCAAGAATAGTGGAAATCCATTAGCGGGTTGCCTTTGGGACTGGACGTAGCTCACGGTGAAAGTGAGTGAACCAGGATAAATTTGGTTGTGTTCTCTCTCTTTCCCTTAAACTCTGTGAATTCAGTTTTTCTTCTTACCAAAAAGGGGCGTGAAAAGCATTTTAAATAGAGAACCTTAATCTTTTGAAAGATACATTTACAAGCAAATTTTAAGTCTGAACTCAAGTTCAGAAGATACAGCAAAACTTCAGATCGTAATTCATCGTCTGAAGATTTTCTAAAATGTCTTTCTAAAAAGTTTACCAAAAACTTAAGGTTTCTATTGAAACACTATTCAACCCCCTTCTAGTGTTTCCCTGTGTGTTTTTTCAATTCTCTCCTAAAAATGCGATTCGTTTAGCCCATAATGGAACCCATACAGGTTGCAAATATAAATTTAAGTGATATGCAGAAAGATGTGATAGTTTCAGCACGAACTTAACACAAGAATAATTGTAATTTTATCTGCTCCTCCCATGTATTGTTATTATCCAATAATTTAGATGACTTACTTTTTATCTAGATGTGAGAGTTTCCGTGATGACTTACCTTTTATCCATTCATCCTCCACCCATATATTGTTATCCATCACCTAATTCATTCAAAAAGTCTTCATCACTTTTTACACAAGTTTCTTCGTTAAAATTTAATTGTATATACTAGCTAATGATCACATGTGCAACCAGGTGTAATACTTGCTAATGCCACATAGCTAAATCATTAATTGTATACATCTTGATCTATCCATATATTGAATGAATCCTTTCTTGTGGTAATTGATGGGGGCCTAAGGACGAAGCAGAAAAACACTAGACATATAAACAACATATGATCTACGTCTTATGGGAAAAAAATTCCCTAAAGTTCAGGCATCATCAACAGACGAACTTGAAAAGGTGGACCATCCGACACTAGCAGGCCATGCAAACTATTATAAGCTAGCTTTGCTAACAAATATGCACACGTTTGCTTCACACTCATTGTTCAACAATTCCTTGAGTTTATTCTGCAAATCGCTATGCCTATACTGAGAATCAACCTTGATGTTTTGATAAACCACATCAGAGTCTAAAGTATAGCTCAACCTTGCAATGTTCAGAGCTCTAGGCATTGACCAAACAAAAAAAGAGCTTTAGGCTAAATTGAGGCCATATAACAACACACCACAAAGCACAACAACCTTAAACCCTCTACCCTAAAAAAGGTTCTTAGAATTAGGACCAACACGTCTCAACTTGTTGGTCATCAATCTATGATGTCCATCGTCCAATCATCCACCTAAAAGATCTCACCATTTCTGGATCCGAGATACACCATATTTTCCTTAAATTCTGGTTGGTGTTCTGCTTATCAAATTGCTAAGTCCCTCCTGGTAATCGATTAGAAACTTTGAACTAGTGTTATGAGAATATGAGCATAAATCTGTGAGTAAGAGAGACAGAGAAAGATCATGCATCAAAAGTTTTATCTTCCAGCTGAAGTTACATATTCATACAACTCGGTTAAAAATCAATTGCAATTGAATACCGTCTATTAATGATACTATTTTCTTCCATTCAAGAATATTACAAACAAAGCCACAATAAGAGCATGGTCTATAGTCCCAGGAAAGATTGTTAAGCGAAATTTACCCCTACTGACATGCAGTTGGTGAAGCTTGTACATCAGGCTAGCCTGCACAAATTTATAAATCAGAATCAATTAATTGATCCGCTGAATTGTAATGATCTATCTAGAGCATAGAGTGTAGACATTTTTATTTTTATCTAAGGAGTCAATCATGTTTTATGTCATACACATCCATTTAATTTCCTAATTTGATTCCTCTCTTCATGTGCAGATTTATATAACATAATTACAGAATGGCATTAAGAGAAACACAATTTCACCACTCTGTCATAATATAATATACATATCTCATCTTTAAAATCATGCACAAAACTCTTATCAAATCAAACACAGGCTCCTTAGCAGTTAGCAGCCATGGTTTAATTCCTATACAAAATGATTATTTTGCATCACTTCAATGTCTTCAGTCATGTTAACACATAATGTATCAAATAAATTCAGATCTGAATGCATACAGATACAGAAGTTTACTCATTCCAAGTAAAACAGTTGTAGCATAGAACTAAATCAATGTTTCTTCGGCATTGAAGATAATTTGAATTATATAAGGACAGATAACAATGATGATCAATAATAAAATCATAGTTTAATTAATATTTGTACTTGTGCCACCAAGTCAGCGTCTTTGTAGATGTTGCATGATCTCTTGAAAGGAGAACCTCTAACTTTCAAATCACAACCTTCATTGTTAGATCTCTCACCGTCGAGAAAGGCCTCTAAATAAACTCTATTAAGTGTTTTCAGAATCCTCTGCACTCTGAACACTAGTTCCCTGTCCCCATCGCTATTCCCCTTATAACATTTCCAAGACCCATTCTACCAAAATATATATATAAAAAAAACATATTTTAAAAAAAAATGCCAGAATTTCATTTTTTTATTATAAAAAAAGGGAAAAGGAGACTAACTTGAAGGCGGTTAATAAAGAAAATGGGATTGCCGGAGGCATCGATTAACAGTTTCTTGTCCTTTGGAGGGGGCGAAGAGTTGGGACTGGGTGGGTGGCGGCTCACCGTGAAGACTATGTTACCCGATGCATCAGCGAATGCCATCACGCCACGTGGAACTCCGGCATGTTTTTTGGAATCGAATAGATCGATTGGGATGTGCAAATCCCCACACCTTGGATAGGATGACTCTGAGGTACCTAATTCCATGTTTGCTTTCTTTACTAGTTCTTTGTTCTTTCTCCCCCGAACTCCACTGCCACTATTCAATAGTATTATTTTCTTTTTTAGGGTTTATTCTTTTTTAAAAAAAATAGAGAGAAAATTTTCTAGGAATTAATTAAAAATTCCTTTAAATCAATTAAAGTATGCAAGACCCTCTTCGACGCTATCAAACTACAGTTTTTAGTATTCAAAACTTCACCACAAAATTTGGGCAAAGGTGGCAAATCAAACAGCCACAGACTGGTTTCAAACCTTATAAGATTATGTCCAAATCTCCACCTTCGATTCAACAGCTAAGCAAATACATGATAGTAAAGGTACACAATCCAAAGAAGAGAAAAGCAATGCAAATCCCACCCACTGGATAATTAGACATACATCCAACATACCACATGTTATGGACCATCTATTCTACAACCATGTGTATGACTTCCAGCATCTTATATTCATCGCAAAGCGCCAGGACATAATTACTATTGCCAATGAACAAGCTTCACTGAAACTTAGGAAACTTAATGTTTTAACATGGAGCCATCATGTTTCCAGAGAGCAAAAATTAAGAATGGCATGGAATATGTATGTTCAACATTCATCATCTATGATTGGCTAATTGATACAGGTGCGAGGCTGCAAACTTAAAGAGGATTTGGACAAGATGCATAAAAAGAGGCATGCATTCATGCATACAGAATATCATAACAAGTTGCACTTGAGCTTGTCAGATATTCTTAACTTCTTATCAAACTAGCACTGAAGTTAATTTTAAATTACCTTAGTGGTAGGATCCTTCCTACCTAGCCTCTTCAAGTGCACCGCAATTTCACTATCAACAAACTGCATACCCGAGAATTGACAAAATAATATTATAACATTACGACAAGGCATGAAAACATTGATCGGAAAGTAACATTAACATTCTAAATCAGCTCTAATAACTCAGTTTAAAGCTGAAACAAAGTTTTTCTTGGTATCATGGTTTTAAATTGCAGTTGCAGAGGCAATTGCGGTTGCGTTAATTGTGGATAATTGCAGTTGATATGGCCGTAATTTCGGTTGGGGACAGTAATTTAAAACCATGTTTGGCATAAAACCCCCAAAAAAGAAACAAACACATCAAAGACATGGTTAATTGAAGCTCATTTTTGTCAAGCAACATGTGTAACTCACAGCAGCAGTATCATTCTAGTATGTTGATCATGAACACAAAACTGGACCTAATTAAAATTAAACTTATTCAAACTAAAAAAATTTAGCAAAAGTAGAATTTTACAACAAATAAATAAACGAAAAGCATAAAATCTGGAAGACATACGGCAAAAGGGAGAGAGTCTTGGGTTGAAACAGAAGAAGGACCGAGGCGCGAACTACCGACAAAACCACCGAATCCAACGGCGGCGGCGGCCGAACCGGAGGGCAAGAGCGACGCCGGCGAGATTGCAAGGAAGAAAAATCGATGAGATGTTGGATGATGTTGAATATAGGGATTGATGAGAGGAGAGTATTGTTGCTACCTGCTGCTTGAAGGGCGTGCCTTGCTTCTTGCACCTTATCCTTTCTGCTTCCCCATTCCTCTTTATTCTTCTTCTTCTTCTTTCCTCCTTCTTTATTGCGTAGGGGAACGGGAAACTCCTCCTATGAGGCAGTGCTCCTGTGCTGTGCCTTTTTGCCTTGCTTATGCTAGGGAAACACCGCTCGAGTAATTGTATGTCTGATAAATTCTTCTTGTTGTGCACCTCTATTCGGGTCATAAGTATTAAGTATAAGAAAATAAATTCATAAAATAACCAATTGCGAGTAAGGTTGAAGACGATAGTTTATGTTTAAAAAACAAAATCTTGTTGACGATAAATTGAGTAAACCTCTATTCTGATCCTTTTAATTGGATATTAGTTCTGAATGATTGAAATTACGTTTTAATTAAAAAAATGATAAAAATTATTAAATTAGTCCCTTTTGACATTGAAAAAGTGTGTAAAAGACTTAAATTAATAAATTTTTTATTTTTCATAAATGAAATATGTAATTTCCATTTTTAACGTATTAAATTGGAAATTACATTTTTATTTTAAAGGATAAAAAAAACGTCATTTAATTTAGTCCATTTTAAGAACTAAATTTAAATTATAAAATTAATGACTAAATTAAACAAATTTTTGTTTTTCAAAAATTAATATAATCAACTCCAAATCTTTCGAAGATTAAAATGAGGGTTTTAAAGAGATGAATTCTTATTTTATATAAAAAAACGAATTCATATCTTCAAATTTGTGATTGAAATATATTGACATAAAGGAAAATTGCTAAATTTACATTCTATTTCATTATTGGATATAAAGTTAGAAGTTGTTGTTATTGTTATTGTTCTTATTCTTGTTGTTAAGTTCTACACTTAATTCATACTTGGTTTAATAAAAAAAAATAGTATTTTATTTATTTTAAAAGTAAACTTTAAATTTATCTTGTATAATATTTCCCCTTTATATGATGTTTGAAAAGAGTTTAATTAGTATATATTATCAATGTAAAAAAATTATATTGTCATCAAATGATATGTTACCATGTCATTTAATGAGTATAACACATCATGTGTTATTAAGTAATATTCGTCAAGAATTTATTTCTTCTCGCATGCTCCCCTAGGGTTTCTCTAGGGCCGGCTGCGTTGTAGTGCCTTTGTACCGCTTGTCGTGTGTCAATCGCTCCATGCAGCATACTTTTCTGCGCCTTGCAGGTTGTTAGGAGACATCATGACAGAGACCAACAACGTGGAGGACCAACATAAGATGGCCAATCTTGATCCAAAGTTGGTTATTTTTTATGACGAAGACGTCCAGGACGGAGTGAAGGAATGCGAAATCAGTACTATTGGGAGAATTGTTACGGATAAAACTATTCACGTGAACAGCTTCTACAATGTTTTATGTAGTATTTGGAACACACCGAAGGGCTCAAAATAGAAACCTTGGGAGATAAAACTTACCAATTTTTCTTCCATGATCACAAGGATATGGAGAGGGTGATTAGTGGAAGTCCCTGGCTGTTTCGGAACTCATGGCTAATTATGAAAAAGTGGGAGCGGGGTATTGATCCTTTAGAGCTGTCCTTCTCCTTGGTGGCAATATGGGTGCAATTATGGGGACTACCAATTCATTGTAGGATGCGGAAGATGGGCTATAAATTGGGAGAATGCTTGGGAAAAATGATTGAAGCTGACAATTTTGAATTACAAGGGAGAGGAACATTTGTTAAAGTGAAGGTAGAAATTGATCTAAACACTCCATTGATGGCTGGGGTCAATGTAGGTTCCAAAAAAGATGGTGTGTTATGGATTGATTTTCGGTATGAGAAACTTCCCCAAACTTGTTATTTTCACTATGCCAAAAGGCTTTTTATCGCGGTTCCAGGAGGCTTTTTACCGCGGTTACGACCCCGTTCTACTGCGGTGAGATAAAAAGATTTTACCGCGGTTACTTTTCGGAACCGCGGTAATTAAGTAAGCCTTTTTACCGTGGTTCCGAAAAGTAACCGCGGTAAAAAAGTTGAGAAGCTTAAAAAATCTAGGGCTTTTTACCGCGGTTGGATTAAGGAATCGTGGTAAAAAGCCATAGAGTATCGTAACTATTCTGTAGTTAATGTCTAGTTATTTTATTAAAAATCCTAACAAAAAACAAAATTTTAGGATACTCTATCCTGCTATACATAAATTATCATAGCATGAAATAATAATAAGGAGGATTAAATTCTAAAATTATTGGAACCAAAATAAAATTTTCACATCATTGTGACACCCTTCTACCCCAAACTCTTATATGATCAACGAAGCGGAAGACTTAGGAAAATAATGAATCACATTGGGTAAAAAGGTTCACATTTCAACTCAATTAAAACCTCAATTCTTTCAAAGTCAACTTATTCAAAATAGAAGTTGGAGTCAAAAGGTTTTCAAAATAAATAAAATATTACTACCTCAAAAGTTAACAGTAAAACATCATTCTTAGCCTTATAAGGCACTTAAAACCATTTACACAAATCTCTCCAAAATAAAAATATAAAATAAAACTCCTAATATTAAGCCCTGATGTCACATGTATCAGAACGACACCCATCAACTCAATACTCGGCACCTGAGGTGCCATCGTCATCACCTGTAAATAATAACCACAGATAGAAACGGTGAGGAAAAGAATACTACTCATACATACACATATGAGACTACCCTTTCCTCACCCTCATGTAAACAACATCATCATATAATTCATTCTATTAACAAATATAAAACATAGTCATCATCATCATATACACCAACAACATCAATATCACCACAATCGTCATAATCATCATTATCATCAAAATCATCATTATCATAATTATCATCATACTCATCATTATCATCAACATCATCATACTCATCATAACCATCAATATCATCATAATCATCATTATCATCAATATCATCATAATCGTCATAATTATCATTATCATCATATCATCATACTCATCATTATCATCAACATCATCATACTCATCACAATCGTCAATATCATCATTTTCATCATATTCATCATAATCATCATCACCATCATGCACCTCCCTGAGTTGTACTTCACCCACTCTAGGCTTGTACACCTCAGGTACCATATTCAATTTCATCATAATCAGTGTTCATCTCCCTGAGTTATACTCATGTACAATCATCAACATTATCATAATCATTACTCACCTCCCTGAGTTATACTCAGGTACCATAATCAACAACATAATCAATACTTACCTCCATGAGTTACACTCAGGTACCATAATCACCTCCCCGAGTTAGACTCAGGTACAACATTCGCCTCCCCAAGTTAGACTCAGGTACAACATTCACCTCCCTGAGCTACACTTCACCCCTCATTGGGCCTGTGTATCCCAAGTACAATCACCTCCCTGAGTTACACCCCACCCCTCACTGGGCTTGTGTATGTCAGGTAAAACATCATATATACTCAAGCATCATTTACATCATAAGGTTAATTAAATCATCATCACCATTATCACCTCCCTGAGTTATACTCAAGTACACCATTCACCTCCCCGAGTTAGACTCAGGTACAACACCAACATCATAATCATCAATCATTATAATTAGCACCATTCATCATCATTATGTATTAACATACATATTCACAATCATCATTATAAAAAATCATCATAATTATCACCAAATATCATTATCATCATCAATAAATACATCAACACAATATGAGCAATCATCCATCACAAGGATTCACCAATCCACACTGGTAATCGACTACACACCTCCTGTAATCGATTACCTGCAAACAAAGTCTCTGGTAATCGATTACCAACCATTGGTAATCGATTACCTGCAATCAATCACTCTGGTAATCGATTACCAAACTTCTGTAATCGATTACCGACACACCAAATCTCTGGTAATCGATTACAGCATCTCTGTAATCGATTACCTGCGAGCAAACAGCCCTCCTGGTTGCCCAGAACCCTCTGGTAATCAATTACCACTCCTGGTAATCGATTACCCGCGACGCAGATCGCAGTTCTTGCGATCTCCACCAATTCCAAACCTCTATATTCAATCTCTAATCATTCCTTTTCATCAGAATATCATCTATATGCATTTATATTCATCAAACTCAACAAGAGTATCAATCTTTAACAATTTTCAAGGTTTTCCCATCAAAACCCCAAATCACCAAACCCTTATTAATCCTCTTTTCACTATTCATATTATTCTCATTCAATCTCCTCAAGATTCATCAAGAATCATACAACAATCATCAATTTACAGTTTTCATCATCCATACTCAATATATCCATTATTAATATGAATTAAAGTCTTAGGTTACTACCCAAGCATCCCCCACATGCATATATAAGCAGCACCCTCTCCCCCACCGTACCTTGAAGTGAAGATCGAACCGCAACAGTACTTGATTCTCAATGATTATTCTGCAGCAACCCCTTCTTGAGACGTCGTTTCTCCCCTCCTTAGCGTTTCGCTCTCTGACGATTTTACGAATAAGGATTAGGGTGAACTGAGAACCCTTCCTTAAACAAATACTTAATTGGGCTAGGCCCATTCTCAATCTACTTATTCTATTTATTATTCTTATTATTTATTAAATAACCTTATTGATAAAACTACTCATAATATTAATCCTATTATTTATTTATTTATTTATTTCTTCTAATTTATTAATTTAATTTAATTTTATTTTACTTAATAAAATTCAGGATGTTACAACTCTCCCCTCCTAAAAGAAAAATTCGTCCTCGAATTTTCTGAGATAAACAACTCTAGAAAGGACTCCTCTCAACAAGTCGATCAAAGACAACTGCTTCACCAGAACAATCCAATAGAACATGGTCGGAAGATAACCAGTCCATACCAAGAATAATATCTAGTTGACTCAAAGGAAAATAGATCAAATTAACTAGGAGTTCTTTACCGTCAACAGGAATAAAACAATTTAAGCACACATCAGAAGTAGAAAATGACCCTCTAGTTGGCGTTTCCATACTCAATACAATCAATAAATCATCACAATAACACCACAGAAGCACACCAAACACATAACTCAAGGTCGATGAATCGACCAATCAAACAAATAGTTAACTCAAAGCAATATAATTCACTCAATCAACATAACACATTAGCACCACAGAAGCACAATAAACTCATAACTCAAGGCCGGTGAACCGACCTGCTCTCATACCAACTAATGTGACACCCTTCTACCACAAACTCTTATATGATCAACGAAGCGGAAGACTTAGGAAAATAACGAATCACATTGGGTAAAAAGGTTCACATTTCAACTCAATTAAAACCTCAATTCTTTCAAAGTCAACTTATTCAAAATAGAAGTTGGAGTCAAAAGGTTTTTAAAGTAAATAAAATATTACTACCTCAAAGTTAACAGTAAAACATCATTCTTAGCCTTATAAGGCACTTAAAACCGTTTACACAAATCTCTCCAAAATAAAAATATAAAATAAAACTCCTAATACTAAGCCCTGATGTCACATGTATCAGAACGACACCCATCAACTCAATACTCGGCACCTGAGGTGCCATCGTCATCACCTGTAAATAATAACCACAGATAGAAACGGTGAGGAAAAGAATACTACTCATACATACACATAGGAGACTACCCTATCATCACCCTCATGTAAACAACATCATCATATAACTCATTCTATTAACAATTATAAAACATAGTCATCATCATCATATACACCAACAACATCAATATCACCACAATCATCATTATCATCATACTCATCATTATCATCAACATCATCATACTCATCATAACCATCAATATCATCATAATCACCGTTATCATCAATATCATCATACTCATCATTATAATCAACATCATCATACTCATCACAATCGTCAATATCATCATATTCATCATAATCATCATATCGTCATCACCATCATGCACCTCCCTGAGTTGTACTTCACCCACTCTAGGCTTGTACACCTCAGGTACCATATTCAATTTCATCATAATCAGTGTTCATCTCCCTGAGTTATACTCAGGTACAACCATCAAAATTATCATAATCATTACTCACCTCCCTGAGTTATACTCAGGTACCATAATCAACAACATAATCAATACTCACCTCCATGAGTTACACTCAGGTACCATAATCACCTCCCCGAGTTAGACTCAGGTACAACATTCGCCTCCCCAAGTTATACTCAGGTACAACATTCACCTCCCTGAGCTACACTTCACCCCTCACTGGGCTTGTGTATCCCAAGTACAATCACCTCCCTGAGTTACACCCCACCCCTCACTGGGCTTGTGTATCTCAGGTACAACATCAAATATACTCAAGCATCATTTACAACATAAGGTTAATTAAATCATCATCACCATTATCACCTCCCTGAGTTATACTCAGGTACACTATTCACCTCCCCGAATTAGACTCAGGTACAACACCAACATCATCATCATCAATCAATATAATTAGCACCATTCATCATCATCATGTATTAACTTACATATTCACAATCATCATTATAAAAAATCATCATAATTATCACCAAATATCATTATCATCATCAATAAATACATCAACTCAATATGAGAAATCATCCATCACAAGGATTCACCAATCCACATTGGTAATCGATTACACACCTCCTGTAACCGATTACCTGCAAACAAAGTCTCTGGTAATCGATTACCTGCAAGCAATCACTCTGGTAATCGATTACCAAACTTCTGTAATCGATTACCGACACACCAACTCTCTAGTAATCGATTACAGCATTACAACATCTCTGTAATCGATTGCCTGCGAGCAAACAGCCCTCCTGGTTGCCATAACCCTCTGGTAATCGATTACCACTCCTGGTAATCGATTACCCGCGACGCAGATCGCAGTTCTTGCGATCTCCACTAATTCCAAACCTCTCTATTCAATCTCTAACCATTCCTTTTCATCAAAATATCATCTATATGAATTTATATTCATCAAACTCAACAAGAGTATCAATCTTTAACAGTTTTTCAAGGTTTTCTCATCAAAACCACAAATCATCAAACCCTTATTAATCCCCCTTTTCACTATTCATATTATTCTCATTCAATCTCCTCAAGATTCATCAAGAATCATACAACAATCATCAATTTACAGTTTTCATCATCCATACTCAATATATCCATTATTAATATGAATTAAAGTCTTAGGTTACTACCCAAGCATCCCCCACATGAATATATAAGCAACACCCTCTCCCCCACCGTACCTTGAAGTGAAGATCGAACCGCAACAATACTTGATTCTCAATGATTATTCTGCAACAACCCTTTCTTGAGACGTCGTTTCTCCCCTCCTTAGTGTTTGGCTCTCTGACGATTTTACGAATAAGGATTAGGGTGAACTGAGAATCCTTCCTTAAATAAATACTTAATTGGGCTAGGCTCACTCTCAATCCACTTATTCTATTTATTATTCTTATTATTTATTAAATAACCTTATTGATAAAACTACTCATAATATTAATCCTATTATTTATTTATTTATTTCTTCTACTTTATTAATTTAATTTAATTTTATTTTACTTAATAAAATTCTTGATGTTACAATCAAGTCCAAATACATTATAGTTTTACTATCATCAAACTATTTTCACATCATCAGATGTTTTTATGATGTAGCTGAATTCAGACTGACATTTTCCAGAGAAATATATAATCAATGAAAATTTACATAGTTACTTACGCCGACAAGGAATAATTAAGACATTTTATTAAGAAATAATTAGACATTTGATTAAAAAATAATTATCAAGTAACTAAGTAGATGACAAAGCATAAGATTACAGAGACTTGCCCACATGACAAGGCTCTCTTGACCTTTGGGATAATCATCACCTATGGGCTTTCTACCTGAGAGAAGCTCGAGAAGCACAACACCAAATACATAGACATCAACCTATATATATCCTGAACTCTCCACGTGTATATATCCATAGCTTAGAGCCACTGATTACTGGATATAATTTTTCTTTGAAAATCCTATATGCAGTTATATATGCACTTTAGAAACTTGTTCACCATTAACTAGTCTAAACTAATAGGAGGGTGTATACATGTGTGAAACCAAAAAAGTATATCATAAGAAAACTAGCTAGTAATAATCATACACTTTTCAGATTTCTCCTTTCTTTCAACAGTAATTTCTCCTCCTCAAGTAGTTCAGGTAGAGTCTGTAAACAAGATATATATAGAAGTTAAAAGAAGATATTGAGCAAACAAACAACAAAAGTCTTTTCCCACTACACAAAAACAATTCATCTTGAGCCAGTAACTGAAAACACAACAACACAACCTCAAGTGAGCACTAACAGAAACCAACAATAATTCTTCTAATTTTTCCCATAAATAGGATGAAATCATGTTCATTGTTAACTGTAATGCCAGGAAATAACTGAAACAAAGGTTGAGAAAACAGATTAACTAGTCACAATGCAATTTTGTTTGATGATAATATTAAAACTCCCTTCTCATGATAATATTCACAACTATATATAAAACTATAGACATGCCATATATAGAGAAGTTTAAACTTACCCTTTTCTTTCTTTTTTTGCCGGGAGCAGTTTCACTCTGATCACCCACCTGCAAGACATACACCAAACATTGCATAACTTAGACATTCATCACATCAAACTAAACTGGTAAAAGATATGCACCGAATTATTTTTGAACTTGAGTAGCAAAATTTTTTGAGGGTATAAGGTTGAATATATATCTCTTGGCTAGAAAGAAGCATTAATTAATCAAATAGTAAAATCGCTTTAAGAACATTCAAAATAGTATTAAAAAAACAAAAACAACTTTTGACCCCAAAATCATCAAGGTAGAATCTCACCCAATTTGGGAACTTCATCATCTGAAGCCAAAGATGTTAAAGCACACTATGATCCAAAACATACATACCATCAATTATAAATGTTATAATACACCCATATCTATCCGCAGAGCACATTACTCAATTAATGTACCATATTCTACCGTAATGTCATCTCGACCCCACTCTATTTCTCCTTCCATGTGTATATCTCTATTTACATAGAATTCTTGAGCTCAAATTAAAAAATTGCCTCTGTTCCAGCTGCAATTAAACAAGCAGTCCCTTATATATCAATAA